>JAEBUP010000018.1:0-600000 GCA_023014405.1 Amanita molliuscula
AAAAATGGCGATCTGCAGGCTAAAACGATTGATTACCTCCGAGCTCGGCACTCCTCAGACGACCGAGTGGAATCCACCGTAGCAGATTATGCACGAGAAGAGGTCATGGGTCCGCTCTCCGGCGCCCAAGGAAAGGAGGATACTAATACCGACGCCGATGGTGTGGGCGTGGATACGATCCAGAGACAGAAACAACGCTCTACCGTGGAGGCATTTAGCGCGGGAGGAGAAACCGTAATTCAGGAAACGGTCGAGGAAGAAGAGACAACCCATAAGAAAACCACGCCAGAAAATCCAACTTTAAGCGAAGAGGCTGTGAGTTGAGCATGCATTCTCGAGTTTGGCTGAAATTCTGCACAGGTCCGAGCGGACGCGGGCAAGCCAATTTACATGTAACTCACTTGTACAGTCATCGAATGCAACTTGTGTACAACCGAATAAAACAATAAAGCTTCAGATATTATCTACGAGGACGTTAACCGAAAATGCAGAGAGTCCGATAAGGAATCACGCTAGCTATTTCATACAGTATGAGTGGTTCAAGGCTGAGTAAACGAGATGATGTTATTGAGAGCGGTGAAGGTATCGTGGTAATTGTTGGCGTGCGAAACGAGGAATGGGCTTTTGGCTTTTCAATTGTGACTTGGTACATGTTGCGAGGAGTATTTACTGTACTAAAACAGGGCTTCCATCACTGTGCCATACAAGTCAGATCGGCTGAAGAAGAGCGGGAGAAACCTACGAGGAAGTAGTCCGGGACACGTCGTGATACGAGAGGTTCCCCTGCCCGCGGGGCTGGATCGAATTGAAGACTGACGAAGTCGGATGAACAGTGATGGTCAAAAGGATCTCATGGGACGTACAAGCTATAGGTTAATTTTTCATCTATTTCCATGATCGCTGCCTGATTACCACATCGATAGCAGTAGTTTGGAGCGCTGAAAATTGTAACGACATTCCTATCTTGACCCCAGCTGTATCCTGAATGCAACATCAGTTAGCAAAAATGACGTAATGCGATACTGCAGCCACGCACCTTCCATCACCAATTGATGGGCGCGTGCTACGAGCGTGAGTCCATTATTGTGATTGAATGCTTCGGATATGTCTTGGCCGAAGGTATAGCCAGCACCCCGAGGGGATATACCCCAGCCGCAGCGGTCGTCAGGATCGGACCAGAGAAGATCGCACATGGGACCCTCGTGTGGTACTTCTTGCACACGATCTATGGACCGGACGTGGTCCAGGGTATCGATAGACGGTGAAAGGCCACCGTGCAAACAAAATATCTGGTGAAGGAAAGATAAATTAGTAACTGCTCATGCGAGCGGATATAGTTAGGCGGCAATGGTGTTCTACGCGTGGCCTAATTGCCGAGATAAGTGGCGTGATGAATACAAACACGTACTTGGTTATCGATGAGAGCAGTCAGAGGAAGGAAGTCAAATAGATCTGTGAAGCATCGCCAAACATTGGCGTTTCCGTACTTGCGTAGGCATTCGTCATAGAATCCATATACTTGGGTGATTTGTCGTGATTCGTGGTTTCCACGTAGGATAGTGACGCGGTCACGATAGCGTAGCTTCAGGGCGACGAGAAGGGTGACAGTCTCCACAGAGTAATACCCTCGGTCAACGTAATCGCCCATAAAGAGATAATTAGTGTCTGGTGAATTGCCGCCAATGCGGAACAACTCAGATAGGTCATGCTACGCGTTTAAGAGCATGGAACAAAGTCACAGAGGGGCGCGGCAGCGAAGCGAGTAGCAGGGTCAGAGCTGAGGTAAGGGTTAGGCAAGACCTGACATTGCGGACGTACAAATTGGCCATGAATATCACCACAGACCGTCACGGGACATCGTACAGGTTGCACATTAGACTCCTCCATCAATATTTCCCTTGTCTGGACCGCCGAATCGTGAGATCAAGTTTGACGAGAAAGACTAGTTTCGACTGACCTTGTCACAGAGTCTTTTTACATCAGCTTCTGCTAGCGGTTTGCATTGACTGAGTTGCTCGATCCAAGCATCAACTTCATGCTCCATTTGTAAGTGAATACGAACAAGTTTTTAGAAGAGGGAGTGGCTAACGTGAAAGATTTAAAACCCGCTCGGGGCTGTCCACGAATGTCATCTCGTCACACCGTTACATCACGTCACACCAGCCAGACGCGTATCGCCAATCGCAAATATGGCCCAGAAACAACAGTCGCAGGCCGTCTATGCCACGGATGAGGTGAAAAAGGCAGGTATACGTGCACTGCTGGGGCTAACTTTAGTTGCAGTACGGCAGACCGTTTATCATCCTTCGGGAGCAAGCAAAGAGAACGAGAGCACATGGCGTAGAGGCGATCAAGGTCTGGCATTCATTCCGACACTTTGCTCGTGATCGCGTATTTTAATAGTCGTCCAGTCTCATATTCTCGCTGCACGAACTGTGTCAAATATCGTACGGACATCCCTTGGCCCGCGAGGTACAGGACTGTACTTGTCGCCAGCTTGATCATGACATCCGACACTTTTTCCACAGGTCTCGACAAAATCCTTATTTCACCTGATGGAGAAATCACAGTGACGAACGATGGTGCGACAATTCTGGGTCAAATGGAAGTTGAACATCAGATTGCAAAGCTCCTCGTTCAGTTGTCAAAGAGCCAAGACGATGAGATTGGTGACGGGACGACTGGCGTTGTTGGTGCGGTAATCAAGTACAACACGACGAATTTGGACTGACATTCCATAGTTCTCGCCGGTGCTCTGTTAGAACAGAGCGAAGAGTTGTTAGACAAGGGCATACACCCGATCCGTATTGCAGACGGTTTTGATCGTGCATGTGCTGTTGCCGTGGCAGAATTAGACCGCATCTCAGATCGAGTCGAATACTCGAAAGACAACACTGAAAACTTGGTCAAAACCGCCATCACCAGCCTGGGTAGCAAAATGTATCGTTTACTCTGCATCTGTTGTTGTATTATCTGACTGGCTATCCATCTGTAGCGTCTCAAAAGAAGTTCGTCAATTCGCAGAGATCGCTGTCGATGCTGTCCTCACCGTTGCTGACCTCGAACGTCGCGATGTGTCCTTTGATCTTATCAAAGTCGACGGCAAAGTTGGCGGATCGCTGGCTGATATCCAACTCATCAAAGGTGTCCTCGTAGACAAAGACTTTTCACACCCTCAAATGCCCAGCGAAGTTCGCGATGCGCGACTGGCTATCCTCACATGTCCTTTTGAACCTCCTCGGCCCAAGACAAAACACAAGCTTGATATCACGAGTGTTGAGGAGTTTACAAAGTTGAGGGATTACGAAAAGGAGAAGTTTGCAGATATGATCAAGCGGGTGAAAGATGCTGGAGCAAATCTCGTCATCTGCCAATGGGGATTTGATGATGAAGCCAACCACCTTCTGATGCAAAATGAACTACCTGCTGTGCGGTGGGTCGGCGGTCCTGAGATCGAGGCAAGTTTATCTTGCTTCATTCCTACCAAATCACAGGGTAAACGTGCATATAGTTGATTGCCATTGCCACTCAAGGGCGAATTGTCCCTCGTTTTGAAGACTTGACGAGTGCAAAGTTGGGCAAAGCAGGGATTGTTCGTGAAATCACATTCGGCACCACTCGAGATAAGATGCTTGTTATTGAAGATTGTGCAAACACGCGAGCTGTGACCATCTTTGTTCGGGGGAGCAACAAAATGGTGTGATAATTGAATTTTGGCCATGTTCTCAGCTTAATGGGTTCGCTAGATCGTAGATGAAGCAAAACGCGCGTTACATGATGCCATTTGTGCTGTCCGCAACCTCATCGTCGACAATCGTGTGGTATATGGGGGAGGAGCAGCAGACATTAGCTGTTCTATTGCCGTAACAAACGCTGCGGATGAGGTCAGCGTCAAATATATCTTGGAAGGTTGTTCAGCGCGAGTCATTCTGACTTGTCTTTGATATAAGGTCCCATCTATCGAGCAATATGCCATGCGCGCTTTCGCGTCGGCTCTCGATGCAGTCCCGCTAGCTCTGGCAGAGAACAGCGGTCTGTCACCTATTGATACACTAACAGGAGTGAAAAGCAGACAGATAAAAGAGAATAATCCCTGTCTTGGTATTGATTGTATGGGCAAGGGTGAGCTTGGTACGTGACGCCTTTTACTCATAGTATGCCTCATGCCGATTTGCTATGGCAGATATGAAGAAGCAGTTCGTGTACGATCCACTGGTCTCAAAGCGTCAACAATACTTGCTAGCGACTCAGGTATGACCTAACAAATTATAAAAACGATTGATCTGACCTATTGATCGTCGGCAGCTTGTACGAGCTGTACTTAAAATTGGTACGTTGGCGTCAAAAACTGCTAAGAGCTGGAGTTCATAAATCTCTGCAGATGATGTCATCGTTGCTGGTGAATCGGACGAATAAAGCAATCTGTCGTGCTATTGTCCATCGTACAAAGCATAGCTGACAATAACAATACTGCTTAAAGTTCTGCTCGGTAATGATACGGCTGAAGCGCTTTGTGAGAGCATGACACTCTAATGACATCGTGATCTATGAAAAGAGGTTTACTGATCTCAGTTCCGGCTGCACTGACCGTTCCAGAATCCCGCGCCAGTTCAGTATAGACCTAAGTTCTCAATTGATCCTGCGTCTGTAACTCAACCCAAAGTCATTCCTTCGCGAAGTAGTGACTGTCGACGACTCGCACGGCAACGCGATGCAAGAAATCACCACCTTTCGATACCATTTATTCCTGAACGCACATTCCAAACATTCTACAACACGAAAGTGCCCCATCTATCCTAGAATCAATCACAGACTGACTGCAGTCGGAGATTGCAGAATCCGAGGGACAGACTCGGTCACCGCCCCCCTACTAGTTCATCTGAGCGATGATCACACTCATGTACAGATGCTATTCTTGGGTTATGGTGAGCGTGGTGGGTAGCCAAAATCTAGAGTATGGACGAATTACGAAAGGCGAGAATGTGCACGAGGTGACCATACAAGAGAAGGATGCACTGCCTATCGCCCCATCACGAAAACACACATCCTCTCCAGCAAGCTGCGCAGGCGGAGTAGTATCGATAAATGTTCGGCATCTCTGTTCTGACCCTCAGTTTGAGCTAAGTGCTGTCCTACACTGATACCGTAGTGGTCTGATTCATTGGATGACAGTCATTGATCTCTTATCAACGACTGGTGTGGAGCCTTGCCGCAGACCCGCTGCATTAGTGCTACATAGACCATGGAGAAATTATTGGTTTAGTTTCTTCGGTTTGAAGAAACAGACCGTACCTATCCGGCCTTCCAATTCGTGTACCTGTCCTGGCATTAATCTTATTGTATCACCAGCCGTACTGATACTTTCTGGCTTCACGATGTAAGATCCAAGATCGATATCGCCACTGAGCGGGAAACTCTTCGGACTACCTTCAGCTAAAAAGGTATAGGGGGGGACTCCACTAATTTCACTCTTGCTGCACATGGATGAATCTGTGTTTAAAACACGTATTGAACGCTGCCCTGCATATAGCCGGGACGGATTTAGGCAGTTTATCTGAGAAATGTGCGATTTTCACAATTGACCCTTCTGGCAATTGGACGAAATCCAAAAAAATCGCGAAATCAAATGGAATTTTTTCTTCATGCTTGTGAAGGGAGATTTATCAGGAAGCACGTATTTATGGCACCATACGCTACTAACCATTATCACTTGACCTTTTTTCAGAGATTGAAAGATTGCTTTTTCCAGGTTGTCCACCTGTTTTGTTATTAACTTCACCTTTTCAGCAGGAATGGAGATATCTGTTGGCCCCACGATGTGAGGCCTGAGATCGATTTGACCGTGGACCAAGAAATCCTTGCCAGTGCCTTTAGCTAAAAAGCTATAAGCGACATGTGCCACTCCATTAATTCCACTCTTACAGCGCATGTATGTCTTTGTAAAGTATTCTGCAAAGTCTGCTCTGCATTCACGCGGGACGGATTTAGGCAGATTGCCTGAGAATGCTGCGACTTTCACACTTAACCCACCTGACGATGGGATGCAACCCAAAAAAATCGCAAAATCAGACAAAAAGTCCGCCTTTTCTCCATACTTATGAAGGGAGATTCATCAGGAAGCACGCATATATGGGACCATATGCGACTTACCATTGCTCTTGTGGAGGCCTTGATTAATTGACCTTTATCCAGAGACTTGATTTGTTCCATGAGGGCGGCGTCCATTTCTTCTTCCAGGTTATCCACCCCTTCTTTCTTCAATATTATTTTGGGTTCAAGTAGATGGAAAACGTGTGACAATGCATAGTGGAACTGGAGATCGATTTCACCCCCGAGAGTGATCCACTGCCCATTTCTGTCTGAAAAGCTATCAGCGACATGCTCTGCTCCATCGACTTTTATTTACCTTTATATTTCACTTCTTTACGGAAAAATTTGTTGAATTTTACCCCGCGGTCAGGCGGGGCGTCGGTCTTCAACGAGATCCGCGCGGTTTTTATAGCCATTCCCTCATCCCACGATTGAATGAAACCTAAAACAATCGCATCATAAAACCGAGGATACTTGTTTTTGTGAATGGAGATTCGTCAGGTAGCACACATTGATTGTACCATGCACAACTAACCAACGCTTTTGAGGTGGCCTTGATCACTTGGCCTCTTTTAGGAGGTTTAGCATTGATCATGACCACAGCGGTATTCACAAGCAAAAAAATCCATAGGGCGAGTATGAAGTGCATTGTCGGCAAGATATCTGATGGAAGGGAAGTAAGACCAGCCCAAGATACGTGTCGCTGATATATTGACGTGGAATGGGATCGTTACCATCAAAATATCGGGGTCATGTTCATGTTTGAAGCTGCATTCGGTATTCCATATGATCGCAGTTGCACAAGACGCCACAGAATTTGACTTGGAACAACGGATGTCATGCCGAGCCTGGTCTACTCGGACAGTAACGGTAATCACCGCAACTTGAACCCTATGTCAACTCGTCAATCAACGTTCCGTACCTGCAAGTGAACCTAAAATGACGACTTCGACTTGGACAGATGGGTCGGTAGAGCCTGTAGCGGAATCAGCCACGGAATGAATGTATTGCTTCGGAGACAACTAAGCAGCAACTGTCTGTTGAGGTGAACATTACTCACGTTTCATTGTATTGTCTATTATTTTATTAAGCTTTAAGCTTTAAGTATGTCTACCAGTAGCGCAACAACACAGTCTAGATCAGGAGCAAAAAAATCTTATTGTAGGCGCTAGTGCTTCAAGCTTCATGGAATCAAGCTTCATGCGTCGGTTACCTAGCATCGCCATTAGCGTGGCCATTCTGGTCACTATCACGCGACACAGCAACCCCGATCACCAGATCACCAGACTGCTCTGTAGGTTGCCCATCCGTATCTGCATTAATTGGAACGTTCTGGGAGGTCTTGACGGCTGCATTCTCTTGTTTGTAGTCCCATTCCTTGATTCCGACAGTTCCTCCCAGTGTTCTCCATCTCTGAAGCCAAGCTTTCTTCCTGTCGTGGCAAAGGAAGACAAGAGCCGGCCAATACTTGTCATGTTCGTATTCAAAGTTGCATTCACCCTCCCAAGAGCCGCTCATCAGCATCTCCGGAGTGAAATAACCATCCTTGACGACGACAGGATTAAACTTCATTTTATCACGAGTAACAGGATCGACGAATGGCATAATGATTTTGAAAAATACGTTGATATAAAAGGGTATCTTTATAATGAGCGATTTCCCCAGACGTTCGGGATAATGGTCTTGCAATATATTGAGCACGGCACGAGCAGTGGATATCGAGGGACTCTTAGCCTTGTCAGCGTAATTAATCAAGAGGTCTAGGGTCCTCGAGCCCTATGAGTAGGTTATTGCTAGCAGGCGAAAGAGTGTACGTACTCTACGCCAGGCCTCATAAGGTCAATACAACGTTCCATCATCCACACAGCAAACTGTATTTGCCGAGTGGGATCATCTGTGTTTTGTCGGCTGGGGAACATATAGAAACCAGGACGTCCCTCAGTATCGTAGCCGTAGACGACCTCCTTGCCCGTCACAGCCTCTGGCTCAACATGCTGAGCAGTCAATAGATCGTAGAGGCCGAATTCTCTCCGCCATTTCAGAGTCTGTTCAAGCCGCTCTATGGCCGTCTGGGTTTTCCACTTTGAGGCGCGTAGGTATCTGTTGAATGTCGTGAATGGAGACGTCAGTTATATGAACTGATGCCGTATACCTCAACAGACACTCGCGTGAGAGCCAAAACTTTTCCTCTTCAGACAGCTGCGCGTCACCTTGTGCAGTTGGAATGGTGTACGCGTCTTTCGAGAAGTGGTCAAGCGTCTCTTGGTATGATTCTTGCTCTGCTGTGGACAGCTGACCATGAGGATCTTCCGTGAGAGAGGTCTGGGGAGGGGGAATCTGGGTATAAACCGTGTCCGACATGGTGGCGCAAAGCTTGGCCTGATATGGTATTTCCTCTTCGATCTATACCATGTATCCAATAACCGAGCCGTTTAAAGTCGGTACTCTCAAAGTCTCTGATATACACACACTGTAGTACGTCATGCAGATACCGGGCGAGCATTGCTGATACGGTCATCCAGCTATGAGGTATCTGGCAAGAAAGATGGCAATCCAGGTGCGCTCCATGTCACCGACTCGTTCACTTGTGTGCTCATGTTCAACCCGCGCTAGTTGTATACCTGCATGGTTGTGTTGCGATTATGCGATCGCGTCACATCTGCTTATATCCTACTCTAGGTGGCCCAGGCGGGGGTACAGGCCCGACCGACAGGGGATACTTCAACCCTGATAAATACAAGGTATGATTGCCTGTGATACTCTTACATCTTGTGAAATTGACCAGCCTGAATAAGATCGTCCTCTTTGATCAACGAGGAGCTGGAAAATCCACACCGTTAGATCGTTTCCCTGGTACATCAGTTGATCGTCATTCTAGTTTACTAAACAGGAGCGCCTGCACTGACGGAAATACTACATGGGATCTGGTTGAAGATATAGAAAGACTGCGTAAGCATCTCAAGATAGAAAAGTGGAACGTCTTCGGTGGCTCGTGGGTAAGATCCCTTGTTGACTGCATCCATCAATATTCAAGAACCTGATGTGTTTTGATAAGGGCTCGACACTTTCATTAGCATATGCACAGGTGGGTAGTATGCGCCCGTCTACGCGCCACCGGTTAAAACCTGCTCAGACTCATCCAGAACGCGTAAAATCCCTCGTGATTCGGTAAGTCCGACGTGTTCCATTCCAACTCAATACTAAGATAGTACACATCAGCGGCATCTTTACTCTGCGCAAGAGGTAACTTCCTCAATTCAACGGCCTTCTCATTCTGCACAATGCATCCCAGTGAACTCAGATTTTTCTATCAAGACGGTGCCTCCCATCTCTTTCCCGAAGCTTGGTAGTTTGAGAACACTCAAATCCTTTGCGATCTCACCAGAGACTTACAGGTCCGAGTATGAAGCAGTCATCCCGGAGGCAGAGCGCCACGACATGATAAAAGCGTATCACATTAAGCTCAACTCTCCGGACAAGAATGAACAGATCCAAGCTAGTAAAGCTTGGTCTAAATGGGAGTACGTTTTCCTGAAAAGAGTAGGTGACAGCGATTATTGATGCATGAAGGTTATCCACATCGAAATTGTGTGTCGATCCTGCCACGGTTGCAGAGGCCGAGAACGACAAGTTCGCTCTGTACGTTTCAATTCCGTTGAAGTAACCGAATATCTTACCTTTTCCAAGCGCATTCGCAAGGATTGAGAATCACTATTTCATCAACGAGGTTATCCTATTCATATTTCACCTCTAAAGATCTAATAATTTTTAGGGTTTTATGAGGGATGGCCAACTTCTGGAAAAGCAATCTATTGATAAGATGTACATTTTTAATTCGCATCTACTACCGCGGTTTGATGGCATCTGACAGTCGACACATACCCACAATCATTATCCAAGGCCGATACGACGTCGTGTGCCCGGTGAGCTTTGGCCAAAGCCTCCCGTTATCTTTTCTTAACTAGCATGACAGGCAACGACGGCATACGAACTTCATAAGGTATATATTCGTTTGGCATCCTATTATTTTGTTCATAGCTGGCCATTGTTAGGCACTTCCGGACTCCTCTTTTCATATTGTTCCTGATGCGGGCCATTCTGGCCGGGAACCTGGCATCTCTAAACTTCTGGTTGAGGCAAGCCGCGCACATTTGTACGAAGGACTGTGTTGTGACTCTTTCAACAGGCAACCGATAAGTTCTCAGATCTTTGACCAGCATATCATCACACGCTGTTTGGAGACCAGGTATAGGTGAACATGTTTTCAGTTGTACGAGTAAACTTCTGTCAAAGTATAGTACTTGCGTTCAGTTCGAGTGGTCAGTATCATAACATATCTCAACCCTCTTGCTGGTAGGTACAGCGACATCAATCATATCCATACATGACGCATGGACCCTGAGATCAATTTGGCCTCAGATCAAGGGTAAATGTACCCAAGCGATGCGCTCTGCGCCGTCAACCTCATTCTTACTTTGAAATTTTGTTCCCGGAAATAACCCCCAAGTATCCAGATGGGGGGGGGGCACGGTATTTGCTGCGAGAATGGCATGGCCCATCCTGAAACCATGTGTATCCTAGAAAAATTGCAGGACCCCAGCGATACGGCGGTTTCTGACATTGAAAAGGGAAATCAGGTATTCATTGATCTTCTGTGACCGTCGCGTGACAAGTCACTGCACCCTACGGTCGGAATCTGTGAATGAGGGATTCGTCTGAGCGATAATCACACTCATGTACAGATACTATTCTTCATTCTAACAAGGTTACAGTGGGCGTGGTAGGTAGCGAAATTTTAGGGTATGGGCGAATTACGAAAGGCGAGAACTTGCGAAACGGATTCTGGGATGCCGGCGAGATGACCATAGATGTACTTCATCACAGAAATGCGCTTCCTCTCTAGGAAGCTGCCCAGGCGGAATGGTATCGATAATAAATGTTTGGCATATCTGCTCCTACCCTCAGTTTGAGCCAAATGCTGTTCTACACTGATACTGCAGTTGTCTGATTCATTGGATGACAGTCAGTAATCTGTTATCAACGCCTGATGTGGAGCCTTGCCGCAGACCCGCTGCATTAGTGCTACATAGACCATGGAGAAATTATTGGTTTAGTTCCTTCGGTTTGAAGAAACAGACCGTACCTATCCGGCCTTCCAATACATGTACCTGTCCTGGCATCAATCTTATTGTATCACCAGCCGTACTGATACTTTCTGGCTTCACGATATAAGATCCAAGATCGATTTCGCCACTGAGCGGGAAACTCTTCGGACTACCTTTAGCTAAAAAGCTATAGTAGGTGTGCGGCGCTACAATAATTTCACTCTTGCTGCACATGGATGAATCTGTGTTTAAACACGTATTGAACGGTGCCCTGCATATAGCCGAGACGGATTTAGGCAGTTTATCTGAGAAATGTGCGATTTTCGCAATTAACCCTTCTGGCAATTGGACGAAACCCAAGAAAATCGCGAAATCAAACGGAAATTTCGCCTTTTCGAAGGGGGATTTGTTAGGAAGCACGTATTTGTGACACCATGCGCTACTAACCATTGTGCTTGTGGAGACCCTGATCACTTGACCTTTTTCAAGATATTTGGGGATTGCTCTTTCCAGGTCGTTGGAGACCCTGATCATTTGACCTTTTTCAAGATATTTGAAGATTGCTCTTTCCAGGTCGTCCACCTCTTTTGGCATCAATTTCACCCTTTTAGGAGGCACGAAGATATCTTTCGGCTCCACGGTGTGAAACCTGAGATCGATTTGATTATGGAACAAGAAATCCTCGCCAGTGCCTTTAGTTAAAAAGCTATAAGCGACATGTGCCACTCCGCTAATTTCACTCTTACGGTGGTATGCCTTTGTGAAATAGTCTCCAAGGTATGCTCTGCACTCACGCGGGACGGATTTAGGCAGCAATTGTGAGACAGCTGCGATTTTCGCAGTTAACCCACCTGACGATGGGATGTGACCCAAAAAAATCGCGAAAACAGACGAATATGTCCCCTCGTCTTTATACTTATGAAGGGAGATTCGTCAGGACTCAAGAAGCACAGATTTATATATGGCACCATATGCCACTTACTATTGCTGTTGCGTAAACCTTGATTAATTGACCTCTTTCCAGAGATTCGAATTGTTTGATTAGGGTGGCGTCCATTTCTCTTTCCAGGTTATCCACCTCTTTTTCCTTCAATATTATTCTGGGTTCGAGTAGACGGAAATCGTGCGACAGTGCGTAGGTGAACTGGAGATCGATTTCACCCCCGACAGCGACCCACTTCCCATTCCCATCTGAAAGTTGTCAGCGACATGCTCTTCTCCATCGACTTTTCCCTTACCTTTAAATTTCACTTCCTCATGGAAAATCTCGCCGAATTGTACCCTGCGTTCAGGTGGGACGCCGGGATGCATGTCTATTGCAAGCCGCGCGATTTTGAAAGCTGTCTCATGCCGCGACTGACAGAGATCCAAATAAATTGCAAGATGAAAAGAAGGATTCCAGTTATTATTTTTAAACTTGAGAATGGAGATTATTTAGGTTGCATGCATTAATGGTACCATGCACTACTGACCACTGATCTTGGGGCGGCCCAGAACACTTGGCCTCTTTCAAGTTCACTTTTTGCAGCATTAGTCATGGCCACAGCGGTATTCACAAGCAGAAAAATCCCTAGTGCGAGTGTGGAGTGCATTGTTGGACTGACAGGAAATCTGATGGAAGGGAAGTAAAAACTGCCCAAGATACTTACAGATAAGGATGGTGGGTATTGACGTCGTCATGAAATGAGATCGTTACAATCAAAATATCGGAGTCATGTTCACGTTTGAAGCTGCATTCGATATTCCATGTGATCGCAGTTGCACAGGACGCCACATGATAACGACGGATGTCATGCCCGAGCCCCTTGAAGGTCTACTCGGACAGTAAGTAATGGTAATCACCGCAACTTGATCCCCATGTCAAACTTGTCAATCAACTTCCGTTCCGTACCTGCAAGTGCACCTAAAATGACGAGTTTGACTTGGATGGATGGGTCGGTAGAACCTGCAGCGGAATCAGCCACGGAATGAATGTATTACTTCGGAGATAACTAGGCAGCAACTGTCTACTGAGGGGCTAGTGAGTTCATGTGTCGTATTGCCATTAGCATGGTCATTCTCATGGTGACCGTTCTTTTGCGACACAGCAAGCCCAATCACCAGACTACCAGACTGCTCTGTAGGTTGTCCATCCGTATCTGCACTATTGTTTACCAGTAATTCGCATTCCCCACTAGGTCGCACTGAGAGTTTGAGGCGTGGTGTGCGGCGTTTTTAGAGAGTGTCCGTCGTTTAGAGACGCGAGGCGCGCTGCGACCCTTTTGACTAGATGTGGCTGCGCGATGGTGGAACTCCTAGGAACTCCAAAGCACCTGTAGGCGTAGTCCTGAAACCTCTTGACATCCAGTTCTTCTTCACCCCTTTGCTGTTGAGCTAGTACCAGAGGGGCAATCAGCAAGACAAGATGGGTCGGATGGATGACTTGAAGATGCGAAATCGCCTCCTGATCATCAGCACGGTGTTGCCGATCATGCGCAAGGCACTAGTAGAAGAGAGGGTTTTGTTAGCGTAGAAAGAAACATGATAAGCAAATGAAAGGAACAAATATACCAACATGATGTTTTGTTTTCCTCAACTACTACCATCAGACTATGAAGGAATACAATCAAGATGTAGAAGTCCCAGTCATCTTTCCGTTGCAGTGTTGCGCTCCTTCCATTCGACGGTCCTCATACTGCTCACCATTCTCACTGTTGCATGGACCTGCGGAGTCGAGAATGTTACATATGCCGAAGATGATATTTTCGGAGCACATATTGCTGCACGGGATAACAGCAAGATCAGGCATGATAGGGCATACCATCTCCACATAGTTGCTGTTGCGGATTTGCACGGTGGTTTGGGTCACGCGGAGGGGGTACTGCGGTTTGCGGGTGTCGTGGGTGAAGGAGAAGAGTGGACAGGGAAAGTAGACATCCTTGTCCAGCTGGGTGATGTGATGGATCGGTAAGCATGTGCTTTCGTCCATCTTTTCCCTGACTTTGATGTTTGTAGAGGTCCCTATCCAAAGGCGATATTTCAGCTGTTAAACCGCTTACGTGACAAGGCAGCCCGCAAAAATGGACATGTATTCACTCTTCTCGGTAATCATGAATTTCAAAATCTCATGTGTAAGCTTCTGTCCGTTTGTTATAGTATTTTCAATGTAACCATCTGCCGTCACAGATGACTGGACGTGAGCCCTCGCTGTGTTATTCGTAATTCATGGACTGTCCTAGTTGCCAAGCTAAGGGATGTAAACAAGAACGAAAAGAAGAGATATAAAACTTTACGAGCTCGGCGAATGGATCTTTCAACGGATGGAGATTTTGGTAAAATCTGGGGGGAAAACTATATCACGGCCCTTCGCCTGCCTTTGCATTACTCAGGAGCGCCAAATTCAACTTATGATGAAAGGTTTTCCCACTCAGCAATAGCGTTTGTCCACGGAGGATTGTCTCCAGATTACCCTGACTTGGTCCCATTTCCCGAGCGCATTAACAAAATCTCAGAAAGATTACTTCGCAAGTTGCAAGACGCGATGATACCTGCTTTTAAGGAAAACGGGAAACCCGTGATACATAAGGCTGCCAGTATGAGAGCGTACATGTCCGATTTACGCTTTCTTGCTTATTCGGTGAGCAGATCTTGACCTGGAAGAAGGCAGGTTCCTAGGACAAGATGGACCTCTGTGGTACCGTGGATGGGCAAAACTCGATATTTGTAACAAGGTAGACGAGGTGTTGCAGAAGACAGGAACAAGCAGGATGATCATGGGACACACAATTGTCGATGTATGGCTCTCAAACTGCCGGCCTTTGGTGTCTAGAGCTCCAGCTCAGTTCTTCACAGGAGATCACGTCAAAATGCGACAACAAGGTCATTCTCATAGATACTGGTGAGACTCGTTATGTTTTCCGGTGTTTGGGGTGTATAGAATAATTGTATTGCTTCAAGGTATATCGCATTGGGCGCCAAAGCGGGGTGTGATGTCAGCGTTGGATATTGTATACGAAATGGCGCTTGAGAGGGATGAACACGGTATGGAGAAGTGGGTAGAGAAGGAAACATATACGGCCGTCTACGAAAGTGAGAGGCGCCAATTATTCGAAAGTACAAGGCCTATTTAATTTTAAATATGCATAATTTGTGATCTTTAATCGGCAGCGAGTTTCTAACGCGAATAGAGTTGAACAAACACCACAGGCCATGCGGAAGATATTTCGTGGTTTGAACGGTGCATACCTCAGTTACACCCATTTCTGGGCGCGCTTGCAGTCGAACCCATTTCTAATCAGCTCTAGCCCTTGTCCACGAAGGATTGGCTTCGCATTCCAAAGCTTATGTCTATACTCCATATGTATTTACGCACATGCAAAAATACAATTTGCATGTAACGATGCAACGTCAGCTTTACCATTCGCTTGTCAACCCCCTCTTGGAGAATTGTCGTCAGGGGAGCAAAGAGTTCCTTCAAGTTCAGCTCTCGGAAAGGCGCATAGGCAAGTTGACGCGTCAATAGCGGCAGGATCCCTGTGACGTCCGTAGTTCCAGCCGCTTATGCAACGGTAACCATTTGATTTGATTGCATCTATACATGCCCGTGACACTGATAGCAAAAAAAAAAAAAAAAGGATACTGTACGATATACGTTGGAATATCTGATATACAGGGAGCACTCCACAACGCATAGAAGAGGGAATAATCAAAAAATACAAAAGAGCATCAGTGGCATAATTATAGCATAATCGGCATGAATTCTTGACGCACATTGACTGTCAAGCAAAAAGCGAGAAAAACAGAAAAAAGAAAGAAAAAAAAAAAAAAAAAAAAAACACAATTCACAACTTTTGCACTTACTCGACTGGGCTCCGTTCCAACCGAGTTCCGTGCACTCTAAACCTGTATAAACAAGTTAAGTCGCTCCTTCCCCAATTATTCTTCACAAACAATACCAAAACGCCAAAGTCGAGGCCCATCTGCTTGACCTCGTCCGATACGGGAAAGTTTTGGATATGGCTCGGTCCATCCACGTCGTACGTGAAATTCGCCAGGCGCAGGTACTCTGGCTGGCGCGGCAGCGTCGGCGGATACGAGTCCTCTTCCTTTTCCTGCGCCTGGGCCCGTGCGTCCCTCCACTCCTTCACCCGCCGCACATTGTCCTCGCCCTCCACCAAGCCCCAGACCTCCATCTCCCTCGGCGCGCTGCTCACATCAAACGCGACCTCCTTGGGGACGTGGTCCACGCTGACACTCTCCACCTTGACAGGCGCAGCGAGCGCGACACCCAGCTGCCCGACGCTCCCAGAGAACGGCCAGCAAAAACCGTTCTGGATCTCGTGGTGCAGCGCCGTCACGGGCGGCCGGCCGAGGGCGTAACCGTGTCTCGTAAAGAACGCGACGAGACGCGAGGACGGCGTCTGGGGGCGCAGCTCCAGCGTCGGAGAGGTCAGAGACGGGATCACGCGCGCACCCGCAGAGTAGAGGGCATAGTCCGGCACCGATAGACTGTCCTTGTGCAGGTGGGTGAGCACGGAGGAAGTGATGAGCTGGTCGAGAAGCGCCGTGATGTCTTGTCCGTCAGCCGACTTGAGCGTGATATCGGAACGCAATGCTCCCTTGGAAGGCGAGAATTTCATCCACCAGGGGATGCTCGTCCCTGAGGGCGTTGGAGACGTTGGTGGTACGATGACTGCTTTCTTGCCCAGCTCGAGCGCTTCCTGGACATCTCCCTCGATCTCGCCCAGTCGCTCTTCCAAAAAGCGAAGCCTAGACCGTGCCTCTTCATCATTTCCACTACCCTTTTTCCCACCGGCAGAAACAGAAGCCGCGAGCTTGGCCCTCAGCACATCCATTTCTCTTTTCACACTGTTCAACTCTCCGCTTACCACACCATCCATCTCCTTCACGCGACTCACGACGCTCTCTTCCACCTTTCGTTGTAACCGCTTGTCCACGCCATCCACCAATTTTCTCTCTACATTCTCTTCGATTCGTCTCACGGCACCCTCGACACCGTCACGGACCTTTCCTTCGACGGTGTCGAGCACACGTTTACGTTCTCTTGCCTCGCGCGACACGCGCTCAGCCAACTCGTCCAGACGCCCTAAAAGGTCATCATGACTGCTCGCACGATCGCCGTCGATGCGGGACAGGTCTGACATGACAGATTCGATGGCCTTGAGGCGCGCGACAAACTCTGCAAAATTGGCCGGTACGTCGCTCGGGGCAACGAATACCTGGTCGTGTTTGGATTTGGCTTTGCCCCCAAACAGAGGTAGGGAAAACGGCAAGCTCTTGGGTTCCTGGATCGCATACCACGCACCAAGAACGGCGAGTCCGATGAGCAGGTACTTTCCAATAGGTTTCGCGGGGCGATGTGGCTTTAGTTCGTCCAAAGTCGATTGTGATCCTAGGAGGCCAGCGATGCGGAGTGGGCGGACTAGCATGATTTCGACTATAGTTCCTAGTATCCGGCCAATAACAAAGAATAGGCCGGATAAGAGGTTTATCGCAAAAACAAATGTATTCAAGCATGTCTTGAACAACAAGTGGACTAGTTGTCCTAAAAACGCGCCGACGGAGAATGGAACAGGTGATTGAATTGATATAGGATCGGGTGATGGTGCGGTATCGCGCGCCATGGTTTCCCGTGCTTCAGCTTCATCTTCATCTTCACCATCAACTTCGGGTATGGACTGTAAACCCTGTTCTGCTTCGTCGAGAGATACATATCCCACGATTTCAGGGCCTCGGGCAGACTGTCGAGATGCAGGGGGTACAGACGATCTAGCGACTGAGGCTCGTGGATCCGATGCCTGGCCGGGAATCAGTGAGGATCCTACACGAGGCGCGTTGCTCACCTTTTCAGCAGCCGTGTTTGTCTCGCTCTCGCTTTCTTCATCTTCGTCCTCTTCATCTGGTGTCCCATTCTTTCCTTTGCTCCTTCTTCTCTTTTTCTTGTCGGCAGCCATGACGGGTAAAGTCGTCAATGGACCGCCAACCGAATCATTCTTCTTCTTTTTCCTTCGACGACGACCCTTGTCGTCGTCTGAATACTCTTCGGAGCCTTCATCATCCGTGAGGGAAGGCTTGTAAGCCTTATTGTCTACCGACATGCGGTTCTTGCGATGGCCAGACACGCTGTTTGGCTTTGAACGGCTGGCCTGAAATTCACGTTCTTCTGCCGAATAGTCATAGCTCGATGTTTGTTGTCCATTGGCGGGCGCGTCTGGCTCCTGTGAGCGCTGACGGAGATAGAACGTGGCAGGTCCAAGGGCGCGCTTGGCGACGTCGATGACCTGGTTCAAGGGGCTCTTTGCACGGTCCGCCGGGTCCGCATCGTTGTCGGGCTCTCCTTCCGAGTCTGGCACGTGATAGACCGAGGCCATCTTGGAGACGGGCTTGCGCTGGCCCTGGGCTGTGGTTGGGCGGAGACCGGCTCCTGCGGGGTTGTTTAGACGCGAAGGGGGAGGCGCGAGACGGTTCTTGAGACCAGCCTGCTGAGCCTCTTTTTCGTACTCGACAGAGGTGCTTCGGGGAACGGAGGGGTTGGGACGGTTGGAGCCGGAGGCCCAGGCGTTGTTGTGGTGGCTAGGGTAGGTTTGCATGTCAGAGGAGGCGGCCTGATGAAAGGCAGTAGCGACGTTGACGGTGGTATCCGTGAGGCCCCACTTTTCAGGATTAGGGGGGGAGGTGAAGACGCGGGGAGCGCCTGGACGGATTGTGGTGGCTAGTGTAGAAGCCTGCTCGCGCTGCTTGAGACGAGCGAATCTGACGAGGGCGGGCTGACCGTCGTCGTCTGAGGAGGGAAGGGTAGCGCTTAAAGGGGGTGAGCGGTGCGAGAGAGAGGAAAAGACGCGACGTGCCTGTGTGCGGGCTGGAGGAGACGGGAGTCCGGACGAGCAGGCTGCAGCTGCGGCTTGTGTCCGAGAAAGGCGCTGTGGTCGAGGCGTCTGCCCTGTGCAAGCGGCGTGCCGTTGAATGACATTCTTATCAAATACGCGACAACAACGTGTCGCAACGCGTGCTGGTCACGCGTCACGACCGAGAACAATAAACACGCCGCCACAAAACGTCACCGCCGCACCGGAACCATATCCAGCCTTCTCCGTCCACCGGCGTTTTCGGCGGGAGCTGGCTCACGTCCGGCCACAACCCGCTCAGACGCCAAGTGTGCATACGACGTCAGCGTCAGCGTCTCCGCCGCCATCCTTCTCTCGCCAGTCCGTCCAAACGCAGAAACACGAAACGGAGTCGCCATCTTTCTCGGATCGACCAAACACCATTTTCTGGTCTTCACCGGAGATGACCGCGGTTCAGCCACCATCCGGAGAGCTACTCGCTGGCTTCCGTCGTCAGCCGCTGCCATGTCCTCGCCCGGATCGCCACCCGCAGTCACCGGCTTTTTCGCGAGCCGGTCCCGAGAGCGGGGGCGCTCGATCCGCCTAGAACGCAGCTGCATAAAGTCCGCTTCGCCGTTAGCTTCACCAAGCTTGGCAAATCGCGTCTGCGCATGATGCATATCAACCGTCATCCACTTGTCGACCTCGTCGTTGTCGGATGAAATAGCTGCCTCGAACGCTTCCAGTCCCAAACCTTGTACAGCATCATAGTCGGTATATGCGCCATAGTAGTTGTATTCCCAGGTCACCAGTTGGTGCCGTTTGCGTTTTCGTCTGACCTACGAAAATGAATATGTTTCACGCTTTTGGAGGACAACGAACGATGATATCCCCCGCGTCCAAGTCTTGTGAGAGCATCATGAGATGGACGTTGCAATTACGTCAGCCCTTGTTCATTGCTATATACACCCATTCGTATTCACCGCACGTTAGTACCACCATACCCAGTGCTCCTCCTCATAGACCCGAGATTCGACGATCCCTCTCCCCTGTCGTCATCATTCCACACTGACCGCGCCGGCGTCGCCCGCCGCAGCGGACGAGAGATGAACGGCACCTGGTAAGACCGTTCGCGTTCCCAATCATACGGCGCAGTTCGTCCAACAGGTGGGACCTCCTGCGTCTGCTGCTGCTGCGACCGGCTGCGATCGAACACGTGAGTCGCAAGACCACCTAGCGCAGCGCCAGTCCAGAAACCGGGCCTCCAGCCTTCACCACCACCGGCCTGTTCTCTCTTCCGGCTGTCGGTATAGGGCGGAGGAGGATCGTCATATTCCCCCGGAAACCTCGAGTAGCTGTCGCCGCGACCGCTACCACCGCCTCCACCGCCTCCACCGCCTGGTCTAGGCCCGCCTGAAGAGTGGGACCCCGGTGGCCTGGACTGGTTCCTGGCAGAGAGAAAGCTAAAGATAAAGCTGTAGGCGATATAGAACACGACTGCAATCCATAAGATGGTGAACAGTAGAGAGAGCCAGTCTTGCGCTGTGCGCCCTTGATAATCAGTACTCCGTATTCCCTAGCATAAACGTGTGATTTACGTACACGTCCATCCCGTTCCAGAGGAGGTGCCCCGCAATGCACCGGGCACCTCAACGAGCCGGTATTCAAGAGAGCACGATCCTACAAGAAATATTTAGCTGTCCGTTCCGATTACGGTGAGAGAAGAACACACACACCCTTGACGACATATGGATCGCCAGGGCCCGACCACCCTTCGCAGCTGACTTGGACTTTTCCAAAGCGCAAAGCCTCTGGAAGGTCCGCTTCGCACTGAACCCGCCGCTGCCCATTGAGTGATTCTGAACATCCACAAACGAACACAGCAACCCACTTTCCAATCAATGTCTGTGCCAGAGCCCCCCGGCAGTCTGCGACAGTGGACGACTTCGGGTTGGTATAGACTGCATGGGTTGCCTCTGCATACCAACTGCGGGACTCGAGTTCGATGGCCAGTGGCCTCTGAGTTTTTGTAAAACGTCAACGCCGGGATTTTCGCAAGCTCGACGCGGCCGCTGGCGTCTCCGAACATGCCGTTATGTCGAAACGCAGGTGAGATTTGAAAGGAAAAAAAAATTTAGGTGATGATACAAAGGATTAATGTGTATGTGAGTAAAATAGCATGAGGCAGATTCGGAGTGACGTGGACAACAGAGACAAAGGAACAGAGCCTCAAACCGCTGCGGGACAGCCGCTGCACTGCCCGTGTCCACACCCCCAACAGCTCAACACGCCGATCCCAACCGTCTGCAGTGCAAGCGAGACAATCCCAAGCACACCCTCTCCCAAAACAAACCCGCTCGCAATCACCACAAGCCGAATGTCATCCCTGCCCTTGGTATACCGCGTCCGATACAGGTACTCCACCATGCCCCCAATCAAACGCGCAATCGAGAATGACGGAGTATTCAAGAACCCAATCGCAAACGCGACTCCGGACGGTATCCATTTTGCGTATCGCCATTGTCTGGAAGAAGCATACGTCTTGGCCCCCGAGACCATTCCAAAAATGAGAGCAAAGACGGCCATGAACAATCCACTGTGCCTCGGCAGCTGGCCATCACCTTGGAAAAGGAATCATTCAGAACGAGACGAGGAGACACGGTCACCAAACATACGTAGCAGTCTCGCCAGACTCAGCCATACATACGCTGTTGGGGCCGGGAACGATGGACCGGGTATCACATACACGCGATTGTACAAGGTATATCCAATGGTTGTGACCAGAATAGACACGGACGACCCGATCAACTGTCCAAAGAATTGCGCTCTGGGTGAAGCATGGCAAAGATGCCCCGTCTTCAGGTCTTGCATTAAATCACCAGCTCTGCAAAAAAAAAAAAAAAAACTTAATGAGAACCCTGTCATCGCCGTTCCTCGATGCTCACTGTTGGGCACCGGCCTCTGCGACTCCTCCAGCAATGATATTGGCGACAATGTTCCCTGGCTGGATCCACGCAAAAAACAACTGAGAAATCTTTCCTAACCCGGAAACCGGATTCAGGTCTGTTTCTCCGAGGGCGCGCACTCTACCAGCACAACAGGTTAATATCAATGATGTTTCAAGAATAAACTGACCCAATGACACTCAGCAACCCGCCGAGCACATATCCAAGCATGGTTGCCCAGGGTTTGATATGCTCTCTACCGAACACCAACCAGACAAGGATGGTACCAAAAAGGAGACTCGCTACAAGTCCGGAAACCACCCACGAGAAAGGGACAAGGCGATCTGACGACTCGGATTCGTGATCTTCTTTGGTGGAAAACTTGCCATCTATCTTCTGATTCACCAAGCCCACGGCATATGCATAGACAACTGGCAAGAGGGAGACCAAGCTGTCTGCACACATGATACCCAATGATATCCACAGAATCCACCCGCGAGCACCAGGTACTCATATCACCAACGGGGCCCGGAGCCCAGCCAAAGTACTTGGCTAGAGGCGACAAGACTGCCCATCCGGTAATCATGCCCTATTCAACGTTACTTCATGTCTTCCTCGAATGGATATCTTGCTCACCAAGTTCATACTAAGAGTAGTCGGAAACCCCATAATAATGCCTGACATATGTTTGTCACGAACAGAAATCGAATGATCGTCTCAGTGTCATACCTTGTCCAACATATGAAAGACTAGGCATAAAATACCACAACCAATCTTTCGCCAAGCAAGTCCCAAATAAAGGAATGGCGAATATAACAGGGAAAAAATACGCGGCTAGCTTGATTGTGAATCAGCCTCTTGGATACAAAACAACGGCAAGCCAACATACAGCTATGAAGCCGGAGACAGCAAAACTCAATTTGAGGTCCTGCCAACCGTCTTTCTGGACCGTCTCCTCGTCCGGAACCGTTGATGATTCTGAAGAGAGTGTCTCGGTATCGGTGTCATCTTCTTCGTCTAATAGTCTATACCCTCGGCGTCGCTTTACAGACGTCTCCGGTGGAGGTACCTGGTGTAGCACGGATATAAGTTGGGCAGTAGCGGTGCCCGAGGGGAAAGCCAGCTGTTCCTTGATAATCTGCAGATAAAAGCCCCAAATGAGCCTTTGTCAACCTGATCTTAAATGACGTACAACTTGCTTTCGTAATGGCGGCGAAAGGAAGACTCTAGAAGCGAGTATGCTGGTTAGAGAGAAAACCGTAAGGACTGGAGTTACAGGCTAACCCAAAGTATGCGACAGCACACGACCAAGCGATAGTAGACAGCCACGTCAAGTTAACTGGCGCTGTCCCGTCACGCTTTTCGTCGAGTAGTTGTAGAGCCGGGAGAATTCCAACGAATCCTGCCGCAAGGGGCATAGTGCCAGTAGCGACGGCTGTTGTCTGCGCCACGATGATCTCCTGGGGCGTTAGCGGTTCGGGAAGCATGCGGGATATCAGGTAGCCAATGAGTGCCGACTGTATCGACATCCTTTTGAGGGATTTCGTTATACGGCCAACGACTTTCAGCAGGGCACGTACATTGATATCCATCCCGATTGCAGTCCAAGGCTGAGGTTGGTAAAGCATATGATGCACCCAATGCCCAACCCGATGAAAACGGCACGCAGAGTGAACTCTGGCTGTGAACTGGCATGCTCCGACGCAGCAGCGTCACGTCGCATCCATCTAATTGGACTCAGTACGGTATTACCGACGAAGAATGAGGGTGCCCACCGTGCCAGGCCAGCTGAAGACATGGTATGTTTGAAACCTGCGCTCACGTGCAGCGCTCCAAGCGGCCTGGCCAAAAACGCTCGTCTTTCCTACTGGAGGTCATGCTCGGCACACTCAGCCTTGCGCGGCCGCTCACTCAAATCGGGCATGAGAGGTCCATGAATAACTTGTATCTAAAGTTACATAGCCTTTTCCCACCGCTGCCCCCTCCCCAGGGCAGGTGTAGCCAGGCAGGGTTTACGCACATGGCTGCACGCCCTTGCGATGCACAGCTGCAACCAGCTGGGCAGGGCATGACCGGACGAGTTTGACGAGCGGATACGCATCATCGAAAATAACGAGCGCGCATGGCGTTGTTTGGCCATTTGTTATCGAGTCACAACCTGCTCTCAAGACTCCTTTTCTCCATCCCAAGGTCGCGGCAATATACAAGCCTTGCTTCAACAATGACGCAAAAGATAAGACAGGCAGAGGGCGTTCTGAGGACCGTAGGCGAACCAGGCTTATCACCTATGTAATTAACTTTATCCCTGTCCGTAGCGTGCTTCCATTGAATATTATCTTCTACTAGTCTACCCCAAAACGGGGAGAGAAATATCCTAATCACATCTGCATTGCCGTACTGCAATAATGTCCCCCATCTTGGTGAGCTGTATATCCTACACCTCCTCCTGTAGCCAATAGATCCAAGGTAACATCATCGGAAGTACTCTGAGCGCAGATGTATTCAGCCGGTGAGTTTGAAGCATGCACGAAAATGATAATTTCATTTACCATTTGTCTTCTATAGTTACAGCCGTACGTGGTGTCAACGTCTCGCTTCAACGTTGCTTAACGCTAGCTGACTCAGGAACAAGAAATATACGCACCCTTTATATATGCGGCACAGACGAGTATGGAACGGCGACGGAGACGCAAGCTTTGAAGGAAGGTATCACACCGCAAGAACTGTGTGATAAATACCACGTTCTTCATGTAGAGACATATAAATGGTTCGGTATCGGGTACGATTAAATTCTCTTGGACGAGGCTTGTTCTTATTGACGGGTCCCAGCTTTGACTATTTTGGTCGGACATCGACACCTTGGCATACCAAGTATGCATCATCGCGACGTTGACAAACCTGCAGTGTCTCACAAAAGAGCAGGATCTCACAAGGTATATATATTAACCTGGAAAAGAATGGATACCTGGAGAGGCAGGAAAGAGAGCAAACTTATTGCAAAGGGTGTCAAAAGTACGACGACCATCGTACTAGCGGCTCTCTCTCTCTCTCTCACTAATGACAATAAAGATTCTTAGCAGATCGGTTTGTGGAAGGAACATGCCCCCATTGTGGTTGCGAGGTTCGGATCTCCTGATCGGCTGGAAGATACGCTTAATTTTCTTGGAAGGATGCTCGTGGAGACCAATGCGATGGATGCAGTAGAACATTGGACCCCATTGATCTGATAAATCCTCGCTGCCTCGTCGACAAGACGCATAAAATCACACGACGAACATCTGCTCATATGTATTTGAGACTGGATGTTATTCAGTCCAAGACGGAAGAGTGGATCAAGGAATCCTATAGGAAAGGGAAATGGTCGATCAATGCGACTATCAATACCGATGGAGAGGTTGTAGATGCGAGACTCAAGAGTGGCTTGATGCCGACTCCGTTAACTCGCGACCTGACATGGGGTGTGCCTGTCCCCATAGAGGGAGAGGACGTACACGGAATGAAAGGCAAAGTCCTTTGTAAGTTTGCTTGTTATTGTCACTTCATGATCTGGCTCACACCGATTTTTCACAGACGTTTGGGTACGAACTTGTTCTATCATTATCAATCACATAAAGTACTAACGCTAAACCTCCAGTTTGATGCACCTATTGGATACCCGAGTATAACCGCCAACTACGTTCTCGAATGGGAGAAATGGTGGTTTAATCCGGAAAATGTTGACCTTTACCAATTCATGGGTAAAGACAACGTTTATTTCCACACTATCTACTTCCCGTCTATGCTACTCGGCGACGGACGGAATTGGACCAAATTGCACCATGTATCTACAACAGGTACGTCTTCAACCACACGCTTCAGCAAAGTCGCTGACATTGGCTGTTACAGAATATTTAAACTATGAAGGAGGTAAATTTTCCAAGAGCAAAAACCGTGGTGTCTTTGGACCAGGCGCAAAGGAAACTGGGATCCCGCCGTCTGTTTGGCGATATTACCTGCTCTCAACACGGCCAGAGACTGCAGATGCCATGTTCTCATGGTCTGATTGCGTACGTTTTTTCGGCACCGCTAAGCCAAGGCATGGCTTGAATGCATTTTCAGATTGCGGCGAATAACAACGTTCTGCTGAACAAGTAGGTGCCTGCGCTCAGTTGATCTATTTGCTTATTATCCATAGCTTTGGCAACTTCGTCAATCGCACATTGAAATTTGTGTCATCACAATACAACGGCGTGATACCAGAAAGCGGAGATGCTCCTGGCCCGGTGTCTCCGAATGACCCTCATGACGCAGAATTCATCTCGGCAGTCAATGGTCTGTTGAAAGACTACATTGATGCTATGGATGCCGTGAAACTGCGGTTGGGTCTTCAGACTGTCATGCTCGTCTCTATTCGTGGAAACAACTATCTTCAATCATCTGGTCTTAACAAGGCGTTGATAGCAGAGAATCCGACGCGGTGTGCCCAGGTTATCTCGCGTGCGATCAATTTGATCTACACACTTTCCGCCCTCATATACCCATTTATGCCTGCAACCTCTGAATCTATTTTGAAGCAACTCAATGCGCCGGCCCGCGCTGTGCCGGAGGCGCTTTCGACCGATATCCTTGGCGGTCATACGATAGGCACGCCAGAGCACCTGTTCAAGAAGATTGATGAGGGAATGGCGGAGGTATGGAGGCAGAAGTTTGCTGGAAGCCAAGCAAACGCTGCCACGGTCAACGACAAGGCAGTGAGCAGTGCTGGCAAGGGTAAGAAGAAAGGTGCTGCCAAATCAGCCACAGTCCCCACACACGACGGATCAAAATCGCCCAAAACATTGGCACTTGAAGCAAGGGTGGCGGAACAGGGGCAGACTGTACGAAGTTTGAAAAGCCCAGGCACCGAAGACAGCAGAGCTTGAAGAACAGATCAAATCGGCTGTCGGTGTGCTGAAGCGGTTGAAGGAGGAGTTGGAACTTGCGGTCTTGGGCGAGAATACGTCGAATTGAGGATGTATTTGCGTTAGTATCGGGCGAGTATATCGCCATTCAATACTCATGGCTCGGGAAGTGTTGACTGCGTCGGCGTGAACGTTGGTCGAAGGTGATGAATCCAACGACTTTTGATCTTCTATAGGTGTATGGAAATATCGCACGAATATCAACGACTCAATTGTTCGCTGCAGCTTATTTTTACTACAGCATAAGCGACTAGTGACTGGTGGCGGTCCCGCAACGTTAACCGTTAAAGACGTTGAAGTTTGTGACTGGCCGAGAGTACGCATATTATCAGAAATGATGGTAAGCTCAAGCAATTCTATACACCGTGTCTGCAGGAGTCAATCCCCATCTCTATATGGAGTAAAACCCAGAGAAAGGCTGTCCTTTCCGCTTCGTCACCAAGGACAAGACCTTCGTTGTAGAGAATTTCACTAGAACTGGGATCTTCAAATCTCACAGCATTCAATAGTGATCGTGCAAATGTAGGACAACTGGTCTGCAACTAGGAGTGCGGAACCTTGACAGACGAGTTTACAATCAGGCGGCTGACAATCGAATTGCAATATAAGATATACTCACGTGCATCCCACTCCTTCCAGTTAACCACATCCTACACCATGCATCCCACCACTACTCGCACTGCTCCGAACTTTGCTGACGCCGGTCGTCAATTCCTTACAACCATCCGCAACCTTCTCAATCACTTCGGGGCTGCGTCGCACGTTCAAGCCACCGAGGATATGCCGGTCGCCGCGTCGCCAGTGCCCGGGCCAATGTCCACTCTCAGGCGCGTCAAGACCATCAACAAGCGGGAAGGTCTGGCAATGCTTCGAAACCGACGTGCTCTTCTTGCTCAGCGGGAATCTGGTACTTTGGCCTCTGGCGACGCTTCTGCTCAGGCTTGTTCTCTCAGGCGCGTTGGGGCTGTTAACAAGCGAGAGGGCCTTGAAATTCTTAAACGCAGGAAGGCTCGTGTTCCTGATGAGGACTTCGTCATCGCGGTGGCTGGCACCATTCAGACCTCTTCTGAACAACGTGAAGAGAGGGAGGCTCATCTCCGCCCCTAAGGGGCTCGGGCAACAGTGCCCAACAGGATTTGTTTTCTTTTTTCTTCTTTTTCAAGTGTAGCTGACGTCTTTTCTGTTGAGTATTATTCTAGGTTTCAAGGCCATGATTTTTCGACTGAGATATCTGTGAGTCCCTCGCCGTTAAGTAGTTGGCTGACGGTTGTATTGTAGATCCCCGTCCCCGTCCCGCCCGCCTTGTTCGCCCATACAAAGTACGTCGTTTCCTTTCCCGGGGGATGGTGGGGAAGGTCACACTAGGTGGCCTTCCTTTCCTCGTGCTTCCCTTGCCGTGGGCCCCTGGGCTTAAGACCTTTGTGTCGACCAAAAAGCACGTTAAATGGCGGTTGAATGTTATCATGCGCATGTAACACGACAATGAAATGCACTTACATGCTTCGTTTAGGTGTCAGTATATACGCATATTAACTGTGTCCAGCTTTTACGATGTACAAACCAACCGTAAAACCTATTTCTGCATGTATGTCTCTTACATGCGAACGGGATCTAGAGTGCACGGACGAGTCCAGCAAGAGTTTGCAAATCGTTGAACGAAGCATCATCGTGAGTTCTTCGACGGCCATCGTCCTCCTTGCTGCCATACCACCAGTGCGAACCGATTACGCCGATCCAATACACTGTCTTGCGAACAGACTGGAAGAATGTAAAATTGGCTTGCTTGCAAATATGCAAGAGCAGTCCCCCTGCACCGTCCGGCCGTAGACCCGTCGTTTGCGTTGAGGGGTGACTAGAAAGCCGTCGGCAAGAAGGAACATGGTGGTAAGGATAGTCGTCCAGGGCCATGCGTCGCATTGACGCGTGACTGTTGCGTGACTGCGAGTGTCTTTTCCTCTCATGCCCACGACTATCTTGTGAGGCCACAAATCAAGACCTATCCCGAGTGGAATGCGATCAAGATCTTCCCGACCTCATCATCGAGGTCGCGAAACCAGAGGCGCAGCCGGGCAGACCCTCGCGCGCCCCGACTTCATGATATACACATTTTGGATATCGATTATAGCTGAGTTATTTAATATAAACTGCTTTAAACTATTATCAGCAGATGACGGATTGCTTGGCCTGCGTTGAGAATTTCAAGCCTTAACGAGGAACAAATTGGGCTTACCCGTTCCACAGCAGGCTGCACCGCCTGCACGCATGTATGAAGATTGAAAACCGGGATTACATAATGTGCGATCGGATGCCAACTCTCGAAGAGACATATCACCCAGGAGCAGCCCTCGACCTCTACGCCCAGCAACTCCCCGCCCCACCTACCACCACACGCTGTACCTACGAGGCCGGCCCGCCCTCCCCCACCCAGCTCAGCGAGCGCTACAATAAATCGATCGCCGAGCGCGTCGCTCTCTCCTCCACTCCGCCAGCCGTGTCCATCACCCTCGAAAAGCGATTGGACTCCAGCACGCGCCGCATCTCCCACGTGTGGACCAGCCCGCGTCCAGGGCAGCAGCTCGTATGCAGGAGCGAAGACGACGACGACGACGACGTGCACCGCATACCCGCCGCTGGTGGCAAAGATATACGACCCCGTGTTCTTTGACGACGACGAGACCCAGTGGGACGACCCTTTCGTCCTGCGCGACCTCAGTATCGCATGCGAGGTGGAGGCGTATCGGCGGCTCAGGCACCTTCAGGGAACGAAAGTGCCGCGGTTCTACGGATATTTCGCCGCGGTGCTTCCCGCCCAGCACGGCAGGACGGTCTACATCATTCTCCTCGAGAACGTGCCGGGCAGGGGCCTGAACGTCATTGTACCTCCGGATATCACAGAGAATGTATGCGCCAAGCATAAGGATGCTATCGTCGACGCCTGCGCTCCGTCTGTTCTTTGACATCCTCGCGTGCGGCGTCGACCAGCAAGACATGCATTCCCGGAATATCATCCTGCGGCCTCGAAAGCATGTCTCGCTATCGGTATCAGGGACGCGGTTCTGTGACACAAAGGAATGCCTGCTAGCTCTTGAGGCAGACTGTGCTGACTTGCATATGGTTATGGTTGACTTTGAGATGGTGGATTTCCAAGAGCCGAGTACCAGCTTCAGCGAGCAAGCGGTGCAGAGGATGCATATAGAAAAGGTAAAATCGATGTATCTCGAGAAGTGGCTAGAGAATATGTTGTGTTGAAATGATGTGTATTCCACTATTGTGAAGTGCTTTTTAAGGTGAAAACTAAATCTACCGAGAGGAATGAATCCAAATGACCGGCGGGGAGCTCTTGAGGTATGGCAACAGCGACGCCCTGACATTACAGGGAACTTAATGCTGTTCATTCAATTGTTCATTCATTCTACTAGTACATCTGGCTTTCTGTATAAACTACAACACATTCACGTTAAACTTCAAGCTAAAACCACGCAATTACTGCCTGCGTCTGAGACTGCTCACTATTGGGACCTGGCCTTCCTCCGAGTCCATTCCTGGCCAGCTTCATCCCTGGTATAGAGTGAGCCGCGCTTTAATAGCAAGAGGATCGCAGATGCTGTGTGCGATATCGATTAGCCACTTGGACTGCTCTTGACGAGAATATAGAAGGAGAGAGCCACTGAGGAGGCAGATGACATCGGAGGCGGCATCAAACATCAGATCTTCATTGCTGAAGCATTGCCATCGTTTTTACTTGAGCTGCACGATGGCTGAACAGTACCTGCTGTCCTTAGTTCACTTTGTCTAGGTTTGTCCCATTCACTTGCTGTCTTCTCCAAGCGAACGCGCAGCACGCCCAAAGAATATGAACAAATTTCAGTGCACATTGCTTCTGCATCTTTGGCGACATCCGCTGGTTAAAAAAAAAATAAGGACGTATATTTTGAACGCTTAGAGCTCGGGCTCCAACTCTGATTATGTCGTACCACCAGTGGATGCGCTCAAGGACTTCTTCGGGTATCTCAACGTCGCTATCGAATGATTTGACGGCTGGACCTGCGGCTGCGATAGGGGAAGACGTTGCGTTTGTATTTGTGAACGCGTAGCGGCGTAAGCATTGGTATCTGCTCAAGTACAATTAATGGTCAAGTATCTTTCAGGATGAGTAGTGAACTTGGTTTTTACGATATCGTTGTCGGTAACACGGGTGATAGCGATGACTTGGAATTATAGTTTGATGGCGGGAGCCTGGTGGGGATTGAATTACTTATGTAGGACTACAGACTGCTCAATATTTCCTAGGTTCAGCGCGTTGCCGCAGTCTGCAATAGTACCATCGTCGTTATCACATACGCGGGTGCACCTGGCAAACAAACTGGTCTTTCGATCGTAGGTGTCCTTTCGGGCGCCTATAGTCCCAGAGGTCATCTACCTTTCAGCATTGCGGACGTAAGCTTGGAAAGTGCACACTCACACACATTGGGATTGATTCTGTTTACAGTCGGAATAAGATTATGGAACGGAAAATCGTGCATGACAGCTTAGGGTTCCCAACTGTACGCAGTTATTGTTGTTCCCGACATTGACAATCTCTGGAGATCGAGTACACGGCGAGGTTACTCCTCGATTACCGGTACAACTCGAAGAACATTATACCCCGGTTTGAATTTAGCTTTGGACTTTCATATACCACTTTTACGTATTCAAGCTTCTATCTTCTATCACGACATCTTTGGACAGCCCCGCCTCGCGGCTGTTTCATTCACGATCACCAACACAGGATCTGTGGATGGGACAGAGATACCTCAGTCATACCCATCTAGCGCGGGAGAGCCCAAGAAGGTACTCCGTGGGTGTGATAATGCAAAGTCAAAGTGTCAGCGTTCGCATGACTTTGAGCCAGCGAGACCTAAGGTAGGTGGTTATGAGCTCCACTACACGAAACTAAGCGGATGTTTGAAATACTACGAGCCAGAGCTGGGTAAGACCAGCTGGCCAGTTCACTGTCTTGGTCAGAGCCGTCGAGTCGAGATATTCGACCGACGGATACCACTTGACTTGTGATACTCTCCACACTTGATCGGATTGGATGAATATTAACGCCGACACTGAAAAATACATGCATGTGTGATAGTAACATCTATACTGTTGATGAGTTGTGTCCCTCCGCCCTGGCATGCAATCAGGTGGCAAGAAAAAAAGGTTAACAATTACTGTCGAAAAAAGCTATGTCGAGATGAATGAATATCAAGTGGTCGACCAGTGTGCGTTGGTCATGATTGATGCTTGCAGCTTACGCCAAAGGTACGAGCTTCACTGGCATCTCCGAATGGAACGGGCTTGCCTTCTTTGCTGAAATCGTCTTCCCTACCAAGAACGAGGGCCGTGAGCCGACCACCTTTAGCCTTTTGATTTTGGTTATTTCAGGAACACAATGGAACGCGGAAATATATTACTTACACAAGCTGTATCAAGGCCAAAGCTCCATCGCTTAATATCTAAACCGCGAGCCGCCGCATGACCATAGACGACCGACATGGGAAGACAAGGTAATGTTCGGCGCTTTTTCTTATTCCCGGTAGAGGAGAACAGTTCATCATGAGTATCGTCATCGTCAAAACCGCGGCACGAGTCCATATCTGCGTTCCAAATCTCGGACCATGGCTTCCCTTTCTTGCTTCTGGTGGGTCCCGTGAGTAAGAATGCAAAACTGTGATTAGGCACCACACACCTTGTAGGTTTGCTATGTTTCACGCTGCGCATGTTCATCGAAACTGATGGGTCCTCGTTTAAGGGCATAGCCAGAATAGCACGCTCTTGTTTTCCTCTCCTCATTTCTTTTACTTTGTCCCCGTGATTATTTGTGTTCCGAAAGACCAGTCTTGTCAGCCATCCTGTGAAAGGGTTCAAGGGATCACGGAGCCCGCTCATCCTGTCGTCGTGGGCATATATTCTGGACACCTCAGGAACTTTGCTAAGAGGTTGACTTGGATCATCGTAATCATATTCTGGGTCATGCGACAGTAACCCGGCATGCACGAGGAACAAGTGGGCGTGAGGCACGTATATCCGCATTGGTAACGAGACCAAGTACTCATAATCTTTTTCGGATATTTCACTTGCTACCATATATGCGTCGGAGAAAAGAATTAAGTGACTGGGCACGCGGCGCCACCATTTGGCAGTGGCATGATCCATGAGATCTGCATTCGGTGCACCGGGCCCGAGCGAGTTTCTGGATGCAAGTTTACGTTGTCGCTTGTTCCATTTCTTGAGACGCTCGCCCTTTTTCTCAGCCTTCTTCCACGACGCTAGGGCAGACTCCAGAAATTCAGTGGCCCCGGGCTGTAATGAAATCCAGTTGATCCAACTGCGCCATTCGATGACTTTCTGGTCTTGGTTACCGCGTACGCCTTGGATCCCGTTGGACGAGAAGAAGGACAGAACGTCGACTGAACCTTGCAAAGCAGCCTTGGTGACGACATCGCCCACATGAAAGAGCCTGTCCGTTTCGTTGTTGTAGGAAAGCCGCGCTAGCAAAGTTCTTGGAGAGCGATCAAATTTTATCGGGGCATGATATATGAAAAGACTGACTGCAAATGGTTGTACTGACCATGGACGTCGCCGACTATGATTACACGCTTGGATGGATCCCCTACGGACCGATGAGAAATGTATTGACAAACGGGCAAATGGGCCGCACCGAAGGGAAACTCTTGCTCCGATAGAACTCGCAGCTGCCTGTATCGACTGAGATCGGGACCTTCTGAACGACCCAAAATAAGACAAACTCCAGAGATCCCTGAGCGCGAGAACACGCACCATGGTCTTGCATTGGGACATGGTTGAGTGTGATAAATAGATAGCACAGCGACAGAAAAGAAAGGGCTGCGCAGGCCACCAGTAGATGGGAGGGCATGAAGGCCGCGAGCGAGGGCGCCATTATTGTACAGTACAGCCGCCGTACCTTACATCGCATGCGGCGCCGTTTCCGGCCCCCCACTTTCCTCCTCTGCGTCCTCCCCGCTGTGCCATTTCCATGCACTCTTCTCCATGAATTCCGACAATGACCAAAGCGCCGGTTTCAGTAAGCTTATGTCCCGATACACGTACGTCTCCGCTTCCATGCCCGCTCCCATCGCACCCGCCCTCACGTTATCCAACTCCCCTGGCTGTACGTGGCCAATGCGTTCGATAAGATTCTTGTCGTGTCCTTCGTCCACGAACTTCCCCAACGGCGTCAGCTCTTCCAACGGATACACAGATACGACTTCTCGAATATACTCCTGCCCATTCATCACGTGGTCGGTTCCGGTTCGAATATTCGATACTCACATCCTCTTCAAACCAGTCTAACCGCTTAAAATCAGCCATCGAAAGCCCAGTTACCAACGTCCCTTTGACACATCTTTCCTCCAGTTCCAGCTCGCGATCGAGCAGCTTTCGTCCTATTTCATATGGCACTATGCCAGGATATTCTTCGCCCTGGGATTGTCAGCAAACACCATTGCAAAGATCGTAAACAACTTGCATGAATTTGGTGTCTGGTATAATCCTTTACGAATCTCAATAACGGCAGAGGAAATGAGATTGAATCTGACCATCAAAAGTGCTGGGCATATCTTGAGATCCTTTCCTTCTTTCTTAATAATTACTCGGAGTATTTTGGGGTGCATTAGCGTCCCATAGAAGAAAGCACTCTCTACCTTCATGAATGCAGGCGTCGAGATTACTGTAACAGTCATATATGTAAAACTTTTCGAACCAACTCGTTGTCTACTCTTATCGTGGATGATAGAAAAGCCGCGTGTGAAATCGTGGCTTTCCAAGTAAGTACAATACATCATAATCTACTGTTCTACATAAGAACAGAGAATTCAACAGATGAATAAGAGATTGGTGTCCTTCGGATACAATTCTCAGCTTTCAATTATGCAGTATTCTGGTGCACCGCGACTTACCATAGGATGCGAGCACGAAAGCTGCCAAGTGGCTGTTCAGACAGCTTTCTGAAATCAAAAGCATAACATATACCTGAGGTTTCTGCTCATACTTGTTGCGAAGAATCTCTCGAATGTTGACGAGTAACTCTTGATAGCTTTGCTGCGGCTTTCGCTCTAATTACAGGTTGGGAAAGATTTGTAACAATTATAGGAAATATTTACCGAGAGCACTTATGAATGCCTAGACGTTCGGACACGCAATCATTACCGTGTCCATTCAAAGAAAAGCGGTAAACATACAAAACTCATTGCGCCTGTTGCCTTGCCCGCCTCCTGAGTGTCTGCACTCGTCTGCGAATCTTTGCATCCGCTCCATGAAATCTGAAGAAACGTCACGATGCCTCATTTAGCACCATGACAAAAGACACACCACATCTGCCGGACTCGTCTTCGTTGTTCTGGATATTTGTGCAGCTTTTTGTACCTGACTCTGGCCCGATGCTACTTTCGCTAGATTGAATGCGCCCATAACGGCACCCATCACATCACCGCGCGCGTAAGAAGTTACAGTTGACAGTAGCCCTTGTCCTGCTTGGGCCATAATATTCGGTTCCTTAATCTTGCCTTCGGTCGAGTACTGTATATGCATTATCGGTTCTATCCTGATTGAGCAACGTGACACTGACCATGTACGGAAGATCGAGTGCGGATCCGGAGTGGCACGACTGAAATGTATCCATCATTGTGAGTTAATTTCAGAAGTGTGCACATACGTCGAAGATGGCGGTAAGTCGGCATCCGGGTGGTAGAGGTTTCACCAAGATATCATGCAAGAGCTAGATAGTAAGAAAGGTCGGTTGAGAAAATCAAGCCTTGTTCCACTACCTACATCATCAACTATGTGATCCTTGGTTTTGAAATCCATCTTGCAACAGTGGTAAGCTACACATCGAATTGACCTGCAAGTAACATACAGGATATATAACTAAAAAACAACATCAGATTGCTAAGGAGCCGAATCCTAACACGCACCTTCATCATAGCCATCATCCTCGTCACCATCAAGATCCTTCGTTTGCCCTCCATGCCCAGAGTCTAATTAGTGTATCAAATTTGCCCTGAAAACTGGATAAAACAGACTCACAATGGAAGAATAATGAATCGTGAGGCTTGGCATCTCGCACAAGCCACTGCATGGCCCTTAACTTTACATTCCATCAATGTAGACTCCAGACATGCACCTGACCGTCACGCACTATGTTGTCCCTGGTTGGCAGTTCCCTAGGGTTAGAAGAATCGTCGCGAAGCAAGACAATGTCGTCAGGTTTATAACCGAAGTGTTCTGTCAAGGGTCAAAGTTGAGGAGAAACGCTAAAGCGGGAACATACGACACAAAAAATTCCGGATATTCATCGCATCATTAATACAACCTCCCAACTGGCCATCTTGGCCAAAATAATTGATGCCAATCTGTCTATGATATGTGCAGGTTCAAAAATGGGGATAGCCAACTTACAAGGAGCGCCTTTTTCTTCCCATTGCATTGGGAATAACGGAAGAAAGGCTGATTCCCTCCCTGCATGACAGGCCCATAGGTCTGATCGTGCGTTGGCGGCCTTGGTGGAGGGCCAGCTGACAGACATGTAACTGAGAGGGTACGAGGACGGAAGGAACTACATACCTGGAGGTGCATACGAACTTTGCTGCTGGTTAGGATATTGATGTTGGCCATGACCATGATAGCTCGCTTGATACTCTTGGCCAGGATAGCCCGATCGAGGTGGTCCACTAGGGGGCGCATAACTTTGAAGTTATTAGACAGTTCCATATCCTCAAATGAATATGATTCACTGGCTCGGTGGAGGGCCTGAAGGAGGCGCATATCCTTGACTGCTTCCATAATTGAATACAGGAGATAACGTCACGAAAATACATCACTGACCCGTACGAACCACTCTGCGGAGGAGGGCCTGGTGGGGGCGCGTAGCTGTTCGATGCCTGTTAATCATGTCGGCAATCAGCTACCCAACGTACCCTCGCGGCTCAGGAAATCTAGAAGGATGTCAGCCCCATCTATAAGCACAAAAAATAGAGAAAATCCTACCCCCTCGGGGACGGTGAATGAGCACCTTGACTACAGGAATATCAGAAAGAGCGCGCATGTTGATATAAGGATACTTGCTAGCTGGTAGACGTGACAATATGAAATCAGGATCTAACAAACTAATCGGAAACACACATACTTCTGGTGCGGTTGGTTGCCGTAGTTCCACATCTTCTGTAGATGTGCACAGCCACCCCAATTGACTCTTACAATTCGGTTTGACACGATCACATGACGCGTGCGAAACGCCCTGCGTCGCGTCTACGCAGCCAGGTCCACGAGCCAGTCAGGAATGTCAAATTCCTACTTGGACTCGCTGAACCATGCTCAACTGCGAGGTTAGTCATTCAACCCGAGCCCTACTTCGATTGATCTGTCTTCAGCCGTGGAGCATCCCCCAGATATTCCGCTTCAAATACTTGCCGGTCCAGGCAGCGGTAAAACGAAGGTCGGCCCTGGCCGATTCTTCATAGTATTAACACCGATATAATTTCATTTGAAACATAGGTACTGACGTCTCGTATCGCACACTTGATTTTGCGACATTCCCTATCGCCATCGTCTATATGCGCTGTTACTTTCACCAACAAGGCTGCAAACGAGATGAGAGAGCGGCTGAGAAAAATATTGGGAGAAGAACGCGTGGGAGAGGTTCAGATGGGCACATTCCACTCGTTATGTGCACGATTTCTCCGAAAGTACGCCAATGTGGTTGGGTTATCGGATAATTTCAGCATTTGCGACGCTGACGAGAGGCACGTCCGAATTGAAGTTCTACTTAATTGAACTCCAGTCCTGAAACTTTGCAGCAAGAGAATCATACGTCAAATATTAACGAAATATCGGGAGTTCCTGGCTTCAAGGAACATGACCGTAAAGGAAGAAACGGTCATGTCAAAGATTTCCAAGGCAAAAGCAAAAAGTATCACGGCAGATAAGTTCGCTGCGGAAGTTGAGCAGATGCTTCGAGAACAAGGGAAGCATTCATTTGACGAGATGTTTCCTCGGGATATTATAGAGAAGATATCGGCCGAAGTATACCAGGAATATGAGAAACTGCTTCGGCGGAATAACGCGCTTGACTTCGACGATCTCTTGTTGTTTGGTGTCCAGATGTTTAAGATACACAGAAAAGCCGTCACTTGGTGCCAGCATGTCCTCGTTGATGAATTGTACGAAATTTTATATTCCGTGCATATACAACACTTTGGCTGATATACTTTAATTCCATAGCCAAGATACGAATACCATTCAATACGACCTCATGCGAACGATTGCCTACAAAGGGTGTGTCACTATCGTCGGCGACCCGGATCAGTCGAGTACGCCGTCTCGCACCATCGGCTATGGAGATTGCTCATGGTTTTATAGTATACGGCTGGCGCTCCGCTGAAGTTGAAAATCTAGCTAAAATGAAGAGAGGTTTGACGCAATGCCTTGTCAATCACAACTTACTTCAATATATTAGTTAGACTTCTCCAGAACGCGAGAAATACTTTTGGAGGAAAATTACCGCTCTACTGGAGCTATCCTCCGCCTCAGCCTGGCCATCATTTCCGAAGGTCAGCCTTATATCTTATCTCGGAACCCCTCCGATGACTTCATTCCTAGACACAAATCGAATTCCAAAGTCACTTTATACATCACATCCGGCAGGAAATATGCCGACCTTGCAACTTTGTCTTGATGAGCACGAAGAAGCCAATTTCATTGCTCTCGAAATCAAGCGAATCATAGCTTACATGGGAGGATCTCTCCAATTTAGCGATTTCGCCATTCTCCGTTTAGTAACAATTCTGTTACTGTGCATGAGGAAAAGCTAATGAAATTTATAGTCCGATTTAATGCCTTATCTCGCGTAATTGAAAGGTCATTACAGAAAGAAGGTATTCCATGCCGAATATTAGGCGGGCATCGGTTTTTTGAGAGATCAGAGGTAATGCGTATTCCACAGCCTACATGGTCTAAAGCATGAAACTAGGTCAAAGACTTGTTGGCATACTTGCAATTAGTGGACAATTCCAGTTTCTATCCCGCTTTCGCTCGAGCCGTAAATGTGCCGAGTCGAGGCGTTGGTGAAAAAGTGAATGGAAACATATCGTATTGCTCCCCTCTATTGACTCATGATCTTATCAACAGACTCTTCTTGAGGTCGCATCAAAGGCTGAACAAACCGGCATTTCCCATTTTGGAATTCTCGAGCGCATTCATGACGGAGAAATTCCGGATATTAAACCCCCCGCGAAGCGGAAGATTGGTCCATTCATTACCACCATTCGAACATTACGCGAGTTAGCTCAGAGTGTGCGTGCATACTATCTTCAACCTCAAGTTATTTACAATAACAATAGGAGACCTCGCCTGCGGAGATTCTTCGCCGTCTGGTCCAATTAATAGATTATCTGGAGCATCTCAAAAAAACACGAACAGATTGGGAGAGTCGGTGGGCGAACGTAGAAGAATTGATAAACTTTGCAACGGAGGTAGGCCTCGATTTACAGAACGCCACTGAAGACAACTCTCCACTTGGAAACCATGGCGAGCCCAGGTACGTAAATTATCGTTTGAGATTGTTTCCTGGACCAAATACTGCAGAGAGGGGACGCTACGTTTATTCCTGCAAGCCTCGTCGTTGTCCGAAAATGACAGCGATTCAAATAACACGGCAGAAGGGGTAGGATACTCTTACGCACGCTATTCTAGTGCTCAAAAATAATCTAGAAAGTGACCATAGCTACTTGTCATGCGGCAAAAGGGCTAGAATGGCCGGTGGTGGTAATACCATCAGGTACTTGGTTTAGATAATGGAGAAGGCCTTTCTTACCTTTCCTCAGTCGAAGATGGGACCTTTCCCCTTGCCCGATCAGAAGATATCGAGGAAGAAAGGTCGGACATCTCATATCTTCTGCCGTAAGTCAATGACAGCGACCAGGCGGTTACTTTACGTAGCGTGTACGAGAGCTCAAGGCCTCCTGTACTTGTCTTATGCCCAGCGGCGGATGATAGCTGGCAAGTCCAAAGGTGTGGACCCGAGTGTTTTCGTAACGCGCGTTCATCAGAAATATCCCGTATGAACATGCCTTTATTCGCCCGAAAACATTCACTAACTAGCAATGCCAGGATATTGTCGCATACAATTGCGCAGCATTAGACGCAGAGGACCGTAGAAAATTGGTAGCCATTTTACATCGAGAAGCTCCAGATGAGGCAGAAGTCGCACGCAAAGTAGCAGAATAGTTCGTCTCTCAATCCCAAGCCTCGTGTAGCTCATTAATCGCTTGCTCAGCAACGATATGTTGCAGAATCGTGCAAATCGTGCAGCAGAGCCAGAAACAAGTAGGTTTACAGAACTCCCGAGCCATTTCCTGAACGTCGTATCAACGTCAATCGCCTCCGCGCCTCCTACAGAATCCCCTATGCCGACATTCCGAACGTCAAATCAGATGCAGTTTGCTCATGCTTTGCAATATATACGCGAAGATCAAAGCAACAGACATACATCAGCTGGCACATCAAATCCATCCTGCAATGGCGACATGCTATTAGCTGGCCAAAATAATCCCTTTGCCATGGATTCAATCCCATCCCGAGCTGAAATCCAAACTTCAAGACTCGGTAACCCACAGGCACTAATAATAGCCAATCAAATAGATGGACCAATGCAGAATGCGCAGTCGAGGGTGACGCCGAACAGACCAATAACATGCACGCCTGTCAGAGACTTTGCGACCTCACATGTTAGCGCATCAGGTATGACGCGCTCAATAACGCATTCTACAAACCCCAGCCGGACAGCAACTGGCAATGCGCAACTGTTAGATCGCAATGCCCCTGAACCACAGCAGGAACAAAAGTGGAGGGATTCTACTCCTAATCTATATGTAGAAAGAACGAGGGAGAATCGGCCTGAAGCCAGCCAATACAGCCGAGATGGAGATGAAGGGATTTACTCGACTTCAAAGAGTTCAGAAAGTCTCACAACCAGCCCACAATATGATAGGCAAGGATTGAAACGACGGTTGGGCATGGGACGAGTTACGACTGGTTACACGAACAAGAAATTTAAACTACCATATTAGGGATCTCTGTATACCCAATAATATGAAGGGACCTACAAATGAAAGCGTCAGGACAATTCGGATATAAAGCGCTCATAATCAGAAGTCAAAGGTTATCCTCAACGTTCGGCAAACGTATTGGTAGTCTAACATGCTATGTGACTTGGCGCAACGCCCATCATCAGAAAGCGAGAAAGAGTCACTTACGGCGGTGAACGGTGAAAGAGAAGAAAGGAAGATGCCGAAAGGACACACGACAAATCGGAGATCGAAAAGGACGCCTCGTGTGTTCAACGAGGCGGGCAGCACAGACGGTCACAATGACAAGCGTCGCGCAGGAGCTGATAGATCACCGTGTCACTGATGCCCAAAACGTTTCTGGCATATCATGCCCTGCATTTCATTGATCTTCTGCGTTTTGACAATATATTTCAGCAAGCGTGTTCGCGTAGTGTCTTGATCAGGACCAGCCGTCTTATTGAAAAGCTGTGGAACGACCAAAACTTGAGGTAAGTGGAGTTGGTTATATCGCACCATGTTTCTCGCTTCTCACTCCGTCCCTCAGTCTCTTTACCCCATCGCCCCCGCCCCTACCAAGCCTGCTGGTGACACGACTCATTCTTCACGTCTTTGTGTGATAATCTTGACTCGCATCATCGAACACTATAGGCTATTTGTTCGCTTCTCTTACACGTCATGCCCTCTTATGCACGCGCGCGACAAGATCATGCGACGCCAGTTTCTAATACCATCGCAAACAACAGGAATGATCGGTTGCAGCCCTTTCGTGAGCCGAATGCCTTAAACACGACCGCTGCTGCTGCCAGTTCCAATCGCCAAACCCGCCGTTCAGCTGATCATCAGCTGTCCCCTGTAACTCCTGCCGTGACTGGTATCGCTTATCCCGCGGCGGAGGACGACGATTTGGAGTTTGACGAGCCATTGCACAATACATCAAACGCCGGGGATAATTCTCGTGGTCAACGGCACCCGATCACCATTGATCAGAACAATTGCCACTACAACCACAACTCTGGGAATAGGTATAACCAATTGACGTCTGTGCAACAGACAAATACGCACGGTACCGGTAACATGGGTAGTTCCTCACAGGACGATAACAGTTCTGATCAAGTCGGCGGAGCGTCTCATGGGGGTGAGAACACACTCGACCAAATCTGGGATGCGATCCGAGAAAAGAAGGCGCGTAAGATGGCGAAGGAACGTGCTAAAGTGGAATCCCTAGAGGAAATTACCGGGGAGCTTTTAGAACGGCACCAGCCACATTCACAGGGTGTACATCCGCATTCGTCCCATCAACCTTCTGCTGCGCAGGTGATGGATAATATAGAGACGATGTCCGTTCCGATGCCCATATCGCAGGACCATATGCAGTCAGGTCAAGAGGGAGCGTCGAGACAGATAAAAAAGCGCAAGTCCATGTATGTTTCACGTTTGACACGAACATTGGCAATGCGATTGACGAGTATCGTGACGTAGAGTCTCGTTCCGCGAGTCGAGAGACGGTCGATCAATGAATGCAACCATTGAGCTGCCACCCGAAGTTAAGAAGCAAGATGTTCATATTAGCTTCAACGCGAAGCGACTCGTCGTATCGTGGATGGTGATTGATATTACTGAGTGGGAAGAGGACGACGGCCATATCGTCCGAGAGCGGGTGGAGCAAATCTTTCAACGAACACTACCTCTGGGAGAAGGCACAAGAGTGAGCATTTTCCTAATTTATCTTCGTGGACACTCACTTCTTCGCAGTACGAAGAAATCAAGAGTTACATGATTAAAAATCGGTTGATAATTCGATATCCCAACATGCGCTGCATCAGGGTGGAGACTAAACCATCCGATGGCGCCTAAGGAACTGCTTGGTTACAGGGACGGTATAATAGTTGATTTATTATTTGCTTCCAATTTCTCCTGTGTGCGCCATGCAACCGTAACACGATTTTGTCCACAACATAGTTACTTTATTCCATGTCTTACTCGGGTCAAATTCATTTCTAGTAACGTCCGGGAGGCATATTTACGTTATGTACTATATGTATACGAATTCTCGAATAATGAAAAATAATTGATACCTGATCGAGCCATTCACTTGAACAATTAAGGATAGCTCTGCAAATATGGTTAAGCTGATTCAACACGCGGCCAAGATCTATCAAAAATGCTTCTTGCTCACTAAATGCAGAATTTCGCTGGCTCATTGCGGTATTGGGAAGTAGAAACGTGGGGCGTGGGGCTTCGCAGATACCGCCTCTAACATTCAAGTTACCTCTTTCAGTGGGTTACGTGCCATTATCTTTGGGCTCATGAAACCTCGTTCAAAACGAGGCAACGACGATCTTGATAGTTTAGCTATGAACGGAACTTGAAATTTGAAAGTTGGATCTCTGCCGCAAGTGACCTATCAATTGTATTTAAAGCATGACGGCTGCCAGCAAGCACAGAGATTTCTAAATCAGTCAGGCAGAGTTGATACGGCACGACCACTGACACAGGTTAGGTTCAATCTACCTGACAGCTGATAGTTGAGCTTGATCAATGATTTCGGAACCCTAGCAGTTGGGTAGTAGATTATAATTTGAGTAACTCTCAACCTTGAGACTGGTTCCGAGAACGAGCGTGTAATCGATCCGTACCGCCATTTAGCTCTTCTCGAGTGCAGTAGGTTTTGAGAACACGATCAAAACGAACTTATCAAGATTGCGCCGTTAATCGGCAGTATGCCTCGTGTTATACGCCCAAATCAAAGGCGTTGAAGGAACGATGTACACGGACCATGGACACTGTTCTCCTAGTCCAAACAACGATATGATTAACACTAGATAGAAACCCTTCGCCTACTTATGACCGTTGAAGTCGGGAGTGTCACTGTTAGCATACCTGGAAAAGCCAATGTTGATTACCTCGCCTGACCCCCAGATCGCTGTTGCTTTGTTGGAAATCAGCGAGAGCTGGATGATATCGGTACGGTAAACGTGGGTGTTATCAGGAGTACCTTTGTTCTTCTGCTGGCGCCATCAGCTGCTGGCACCGTGCGAGTATTTATTTAGAATGCCGTATTCAATGCCTTTTAGATATGGCTTCTCTCCCGCGCCACTTCCTGAGGTGCATTGTTCAGCAATGGATAGTATACTCCGAAATAACAGATGAGATCGGTTTGCCCAAGAAGGCTCTTTACGATTGATAGGGATATAACTGCAATTCCAGTCGCCACGGGTACCTATTAGCCTGATCCAAAGAGGGTGCGCCAAAGGGTATACATACTAAATTAGTCCGACGGGGCCATTGAATATGTTCGGGCCGTTGGTATGCTTCAATGAAAGGGACGAATAGAGTTAGATGAGCCCCTAGCTGGGGCAAAATAGAACTTATGACGAATTCTAGACTAATCGACGTCATCAGTGTGGTTAGTGCGCAGCGGAACACTTCAAGAAACTAGCCAATAATCGAGCTCAGCTATCCGATCTAGCTTCTCCACGAAAAGAATCCCTGTCTTGTGACTGAAACACCGGGCCCAATTTGCAAATAAAGACAGTACAGCAACGTTACAGCAACCATGGCTTCTGCAACATGCACATGCTTACCGGCGGTGGTGTTAAAGGGCACAAAAATGTAGCATCGACTGCGCGGCAGACCTCGTTATTCCAAAAACTGAATGCTCGCGAACATAGCATCACCATGCAAAACTTATACCATTATTAGAAGTAGTGCATCGACTGACATTGGATGCGCACGGCACATGCTATTGTTAACACTGTACAAACATACGACAGGGCATGGGACAGACCTTAAGCTACTCCCGCATCTATCCAGGTCATTCGCTACTTGGAACAAATGAGACGTCTGATTGTACACTGTTGCACGAGAGGAATGGCCCAGCCCGAAAGAATGGAATAAAAATGGGGGCTACATGTCGTCCACACTCCATGAATAATACTCAGTCGTCTGACGGGTCCGATTATTGATGCTCTGGAAAAGCTTCTTTTCAAATCCGTTGCTTCTGTCTAATGTATCGAATGAGTCTACAACCATGGCAAAGGAAACGATCAAAACTTACCGACGCCGTCCCATCTATAACCAGGCTTAATCCCAAACCTGTTGGGAGGCGGAGGAGGGCCGGTGTATTCTGGTTTCCGAGGTCCCTTACCCTTCTTTTTCTGTGGAAGCGAATCAGCAACATAGCTCATGATTACGACAGGTGCCCGCTCACCGACAAGAACGCAGCGGCAGGATCGTTCCAAAGTCCTTTCGCCTTCAATTCCTCATTCAGTTCCTTGTCATCTGCGTGCCGTGCAAATGCCGTCGTTTTTTGCTTGTCGAGTTCTCGTCTCCTCTCTTCCTCCTCCTCCTTCTGCACCAGGCCCTTACCCCATTCCATCTTTTTCGCCTCGTTCTCTTCGCGCTCCCGTTTCAATCTCGCAGCCTCAGCCTTCTCGGCTTTAGTGTCAATCCTACGCCCAGACGCATCCCGATATACCGTTTCCTGCATCTGAGCTACTTCCTCTTCTGTCATATTATTATCCTGTCGTGATTTCTTCCGCTCCTCTGGTTCACGATTCAACACCCTTTTTAGATCCTTCGCAGCCACCAAGCCCCCAACAAATGCTTTCGATTCCTCCGTCTCAACAATTAGTGGCTTCTCGTCCTCTAGTTCTTGTTCCTCCTCCTGCTTGATGCCCTCTTGGACGACAGCCCATCCGCCCGAGTCTTGTGCCGCCTGCTGATCCATTTTCCGTTTTTTAAAATCTCTGTCCTTTTCAATTGCAGCTTCTTCCAAATCTTCAGGCTCTTCTTGACGTTGTTCGCCCCATCCACTATCTTCATCGACTATTCTAGCCCCGCTGCTCAAGGTAGAAGCCGAGGCGGTAGCACCAGCCTTTCTTTTTTTCTTCTTCTGAGGCGCTACTTTGGACAAAATAGCATCGGCCTTTGGGCCGGACATGTACTTCTCAGCTAGGTATGCCTTGAGATTGGACATGAGAGACGAAAAATGGTCTTGGTTCTATATATAGCCGATAACCTTCACAGCCACAAGATCCGTCGCAAGCCAATCCTCCCAAGTAAATACAACACAGCTTTACAAAGCTCATAGACACGAAAGCTGAAAGAAAAATCAGGATTGCTCGGCATCCTCGACTCCGTCCTCTTCCTCCGAATGCTGCACACGCAATGGCTGTTCCTCCGCCGCACGCGAAGCATGGACTAATTCAATGTCCTTTAATGACAGTCTGACGCCAGCCAGCAGCAAAACCGACACATAAATAATTGATGATGCGAGAATGAAGATAGCTTGGGGGAAATATGCAACGGTCGTGGCGTACGTTGTGGCAAAGATGTAAGGCTTGGATATCAAATGAGCAACAAAGAAATAGAAACAATTACATAACTCACAGATATGATGTGTGCGACCGCAGAGAGGACAGCCTTGGCTCCAAAGAGTGTACCGACCTCAGAACTGTATCCGCACGCGTGGAGACACGCTGCTCCTAACGAATGCAATGCAGGATTACCTCCAGAAGTGAAAGATGCGACACAAGATAGTGCAATGAACATGATTTCAGAATTCGCGCTCGTCAAAGCCACCAACAAGTCCGAAGTGCCGTCCAGAGCGAGTGAAAATTGTGCAAGGTACTTGTCAAATTTCAGTTCTCCCGCCATCTCGCGTGGGGTAAGAGATGCCCCAGAACTCGAAACTTTTGACTTAAAGTACGATATAATAACTAGTGACGGTAAGTAATTTAATTATGAGATAATCGTCATTGAACGTACTGGGTAATACAACCAGCAAATTTATCGCTCTCGTGATCCAAAGAAGCGCCATATAATTTCCCAGCTGTTAAAGCAGTTACGACCATGACACATGACACAGGAGATACTTACCTGAGTAGTTGTCCATGAATAACGATGCTGTGCAAAGAGATATTTGCTGGTGTATACTCCCTGATCAACAGTTAATTCAAGGAATGTCAAGGGGTGCCGAAAAATTACATTGGAGACGAGGTAGATGAATAGAGCCAGTCCAACAAGGGTCAGACTATAGCTTTTCCTATGAGGATAGCCCAATAGACGTCGTGGTGCAAACATTGTAATGGGTGAGACTAATGCAGCAAGGAATTTCAAGGTAAGGTTCCGTAAAACATTTGTTTGGAATGTTTTTGGGCGTCCATCGATAGTAAACCGTGATAACTCCGCTTGAGCTACTCTTGCGCGTGACTCAGGACAAAGCAGTAGCATATACATCAATGTGAAGAACATCAGCGACATGCTGATGTAGAAGAAAGCGTCAGTCGATGTCGTTGGCGGAAGTATAAGACCGGTAAGCTATTCCCGTATCAGTATGAACTTGGAACTTAGTAATGGTCGTATACCCATGGTCCAGCAGACAGGCCAATATAAACTATTGCTTGAATGGTTGAAAAAATCTTGGACCTGTAAAAGCGGGTGAACCAGGCGTCAGGACTTTCGAATGGACATCATACCGGGATCCGTGTGGTGTACAGTCCGATATATATCTGATGCGAGGCTAAGCCCAGTTTTCATAGCTAGTAAATGAAACTCACGCATGAACCACACCGTTGAAGGTTGCAATGGCACCAACAGCACCCTCGGCTATTGGTCCTAGCAGGAGCAGCTGCTCTGCATGTCGACTAAATAGCGTATTTGGTTGCATTACTAGGACATAAACAAATTCCCTGGTGGCGTAATTCACGAAGTGGAAATTTGATATTGAACAGACTCACATGCAGATAGCTCCTACAAGAAACGGTATGAATATTGGTTTTCGGCCGTAGGTATCACCTAATCTGCTCCAGAAACCTGTTGTCACGGCACTGAGAATGCTCATAGTTGTGACCACCGCTGAACAGACGTGAGTTATAGTTCAATGTAAAAAGGCGAACTCACCAGCTTGAATGTTTGCCGCTCTAGCAGCGACCTGGGGACTTGTGCAATCCATCAACATATGTAAACCCGGATTGGAAAGTGCAGTCGCAGAAGATGATTCATCTAAGACGCGGCATGCTATTGACTTGTACACTTGTATCCTCGGAGCCATGGTGACACCACGCTGGTTGCAGAAGGGTCAAAGCTAACATTTGGATGCCAATAGTCAAGACGCACGGCCATATTCACGGTAAGGACAACAGGAATTAACCTGAAACTCGCTGAATTCCGGTGAGGAGAACAGAAATTCGGTATACCAATGAGGATTTGCTTTCCAACGTCTGAACTGCGAAATTATTGAAACTTCTGCTCGATCATAGGTGTCATTGTATTCTGAAAGCAAGCGCTGTTGTTCCTCTTGAGTCTGCATCTGGGCGCTCAGGGAAACGAATGAGGTGGATGCGGGGCCAAGTGGGACCGCTTATCTGATAACTCGAACATCACGTGCGATGAGATACGCATTACCCGGGACCATTGGCAATGGGTCCTCAGCCAATGCATTGAACAGCAGCGCTAACTTTTCGATTCATTAGCTAATATCAGCACTAAATTTGCCAAGATTACAGTCAAAGAGTATGATGGCGTCGGGGAGGAAGTCAGGAAGTGGTTCAAGAAGCTAGCAGTATGCGCAAGCCTTTCTTAGCATATCGCCTGTTAAGCAGATTCTTTACAGAGGGAGGAGAAAGTGCATGATGAGCGTTTGCTGAGTGCCAATGCTAGAATCAAGCAAGCCAGTAAGTCTAATGCGCTGGGTTCGTACATATCTTCCGTGACTAGGTCAGGCCTACGAGAAAAAACTTCTCGGGAAATTGCAGAAGAGGATGCATGCTATATTAACCTGATTAGCACTCTGGGTCCAGAGATATCAGTAGGTATCGCCGTATCGAAGTGATTCAAGCTTTGCTGATGCATCACCAGCGATCATGGAGTCACCATAACGAGACAGCATATTTTAACAACTTACAGCGTAGCTGCTTGTCTGGCCAGAATAGCAGACGCGGAGTGGGTTCGTGTATGTGAAAGTCTTCGCCGGCTCTCTCCGTATATTGGTCCCTTGGGAGAATGGCGCTCGCTTTGCGAAGGCGTATGGGAACGGCCACTTCCTTATGCGTTGCCCAACATCGATGCTACAGAAGCAGATCCGAGCATCCTAGACGCCAGACAGCATATAGCAATAAGTTTTCCAAAACAAGACTCGAACAAACAAATATTATACGTAGAACAGCAAGGGGTGGTGCGCAGTCATCGTATTCGGATTCGAGCAACAAGCCAAGGATCTCGCCACACCAAGGTATCAACAGACCGGATGGACACAGCAGCTCAACGCACACGTCCACATCGACTCCCAGTGGACAAGGACCGAATAACTAAAGCGCAGACTCATCTCCGTTACAAGTTCCAAAGCTCCTCGTAGATTCCAACACAAGTTCCGTGCGTTCACTATCCGCATTTCCTATCCCTCCATCTCACTTTCCGATTCCTCCACCCCGTTCTGCCACTCTCGAACAAGTCCCGGGACTTGACCCATCCGTTTCCACGCCGGTTTCTTCGTCTCAGGATACCGCTAAAGCCCCTGTGATTAGCACCCTCACTACACAGGAAGCCCCATCGGATTCAGGCGTTGTTGGCAAGGTAATGCGATCTGAATCACCTGAGCAATCTCCTGAACCTATTACCACTGAGAGTCATGCAACGAAGCTAACCGACAGGGGGCAGTAACTCAAATAGTCACGTTGCCGCTATGCGACATCACTACACGAATAGTGTGAGCGTCGGTGTTATACTCTTTTCGATAGATTTTCTAGTCTGGCACGGTCTCTCCTCCACTGAAGCATATACTGCGGTTACCCACCAGCGTTGCTAACCTCGCAACCCGCTATCAGTCTCCTGAATCAGCCCCATCTCCGGCGCGCTTGAAAGCATCTCCGCTCTTCATTCGTCGGCATAATAATACTGGTCAAACTAATCCATCTTCGTATCCCAAGGGTACATCTGAGGAAGAGGCCGCTACATCTGAGGAAAGGCTCGAGAAAGAGCGTCGACTGCTTCAGCTGGAACACGAACTGGAAGCAAAAACTCGTGAAATTGAGCAAGAGAGGGAGGATCTCATCACAAGATATTGCCAAGGGATTATCGGCTTCGTCTGATCCATCTGTTATCGCCCAGGAGCGCCCACTTCGTTCTCGAGATCAGCAGCAGCAACTCGAGGTTCCCTCTTCTGCAGGTCAAGCGGACACCATCGAATCACCGTCACGTTTTTCCCAACGATCTTATCACTCGACTCATAGTTCATCACAGCCGGAATTAGCACCTGTATCTCCATCACCTAGCTTTCAACAAGATCACCACCTCCATTCACAGCAGTCCTTACCAAGCATCTCCCATCATGCTCGAAGCACAAATCAGTCACCCTCTCCAACTGTCTTAAAATTTTCACCACACGCTAAACATCATGTACCAGGAGCCAAATTGTTATCCAGATCTCCAATGTAGGCTGGAATTCAGACCAAGGGCTAGCATCCCTCTTACTGTGGGTGCGAGCATTGTACCATCAAGTATAGCAAACCTCCCAACCCTGCACCGAGCCCGCACTCCTCGACATCCCATTTCTCTCAGGTCTGGTAGCACTGGCAGCGGTGGCGACGGCGGCGGGGGCAGGAATGGAAACAAGATAACCGAGAAATCCAAGGGTGGATGGATGCGCCGGCTGAGTATGCCTGTTGTCATGGGGCACGCGCTGAACCTCGACTCGTCGTCCAAAAAGAGTCACCGTGAGAGCAGCGGCATGTACGCGCTCGGCGCTCATACGCCCCTTCCTCAATCGAAAGGGGGCATATTCTCATTGGATGGGAAGAGGAATGCGAGTGCAACCAATGGTTTGCGAACGGTCCTGGAATTCCCGTGCGTGAAGATAGGAAGCTTGGTGGACGGAGAAGTTATGAGGCGAACCTGGCGGTCCATCAGAGCATGACGAACATCTCGCTTGGTGGAAAACGGTAAATCGTTCGGCATTTCGCTACGTTGGGGATCTTTGTCGTGTACGATAACCTTGTACGTTGTACTCAATTTTGTTACGCTACGTCAATGTTATCTATGCTTCCATTGCTAGGAACTACACAACGAGACATTACGGGATGTCAACAACGAGTGCTTACAACAACATGGCTGACAAAATGAGGGCAAGAAAAGATAACGGCAAAGTACGTATGAAAAATAACGTCGTGCCAAGCTGCAATTACCCCTTCATCTTGTCCTTTTCGCGAAGAATAGGTACGTCAATAGCGTAATGTAGAGTAAGAGAGTAAGATGTCACATGAGCGAGACATACAATGGGAGTTAAGCGTCTGCGAGTCAGCAGATTGCGGTGATAATGAGGGATGTATAGCTGATGATTCTTGGCTTTGTCGATTGGGGGGCGTACATCCAGCGATATAGGGATACCTAGTATGTAGCACCGTATAAATAAGGCCAGAGAGTGAGATGGACAGTGTTGGGCAAAAATCGTTCGCGGCACCTTGGAGCCGCAGGCATGTCATCTACGAGGAAATAGCCCGAAACGTTCCTGAAACTACAACGGGAAACTGGACCCTCAGGTGTTCATTTGCGGCGAGCGCACATAGCATGTGATATGCCTTGCGTTTCTCCGTGGTATGGAGGTACGCGAAGTCCGAGAATGAGCGATTATATCCCTTTTGGTCGACTAGAGCAATAAATTAAATGCATGCTTCAAAAGGCTGCTATACACCTTGCGGCGTGGGCTGCTGCACAGGTGCTGCGATGTCTCTTGCCTGGCCTTGCATGTCCTATATGAATCAGGGACAGAGTCATAACACATCAGCATCCATGCTCATACACGGAAATGGTGTAAATTACGAAAGTTCAAACCCAACGTCATCGCGCAGCCGCGACGCGCAATGCCCCAATCTCCAAGAAGAAAACCAAGGATGATACATAAAAGGGCATAGCACTGACCATCCTTTGTTTCTTGATGGGCCTCGGCCTCACCCCAGCAATTCCGGCCTTTGCATCGGTCATCGATGAACCAGTAGCTGTTGTAGGCAACCCTTGGCCATTCCCCGCTGCAGATCCATTAATCATGATATCTTCCCTCTCTCGCTTCGTGCCCCTTTGCTGATCGACCTCCATCGGTGTCCCGCTTCTTAATGGTGTTCCTGCACCAACAACAGGCGTTGACGTTGAAGTTTGCCCTGCAGTAATCGGTGGCTTAGTTGAGCCAGGCCTGGGCATTATTGACTTGGGCCGGGGAACAGCCGAACCTGGTCGTGGTACAGCATTTTGGGTAAGGCTTGTGTGAGCTTCTGCCTTGATTGGTGTTGGCGTTGCGGTAGGCAAGACAGTTGATACACCCGGACGGGTAACAACCGGACCAGGCTTCGACGCTGCTGTGGGCCGAGGTGTACCAGTTCCATTGGGGCTAGAAACCTGTGACCGTGGCTGTGCTGTCGTTGGTACGGGAGCTTGACCAGATTGATTTTGCGCTGATGCTCCGGATTGCCGAGCAGCTGCCAACGCAGCAACTTGTGCCTTTGCCAGGCGTTTGAGCTCCTTCTGTTTTTGACATTATTAAGGTGCGTTTGACAACGGAATGAAACTCAAAAATGCTGACCCGTTTTTTCCGATCTTCCCTTGCTTGAGGGGACTCCAGAATTAACGTGTGAATGTTCCACTATCGTCAGCTTAGCATATGAATGAGACCATAACAAGACATGCACAAACCCCCTTCAAGCCTTCTAAACTGACGGTAAAGGCGTCACGCTGAGTCCTCGCATCAAAAGGGGTTATTGGAATCCTTTGTTTTGGAGGAATGAGCATCAGAGTAGATAGATAATCATCCTTCTTCATAGAATGCTTGCCTGAGCAAGGTAGGAAACGTAATTAATATGAAATTCCTTTCAGAACTAAAAACGTACCCGGAATGCCCTTGATCAGGTGCTTGTATGTGTTTTTCTTCTTCTTCTCACCCTTGTCCACACCGTCATCTGCACCACCAGCCACGCCCGAGCCGCCCATCAATGGCATGCCCATTCCTGTCTGACTGTCCATCACAACGTCCTTTTCTTTCCCTTTCCCCTTGTCCAAACCTCCGACCACGCCGGGTGCAGCGCCTAATGCAGACGGTGAATGGTCCTGCGCAAGGTGGAATGCCTGATCTGTCATACTGATTTCGGGAGCTGCAGGAACGGAAGGACCATTGGTGGCGGGTACGGTGGTCTGTTTCACGTATTTATCGTATGCGGGGAGAAGGTTAAAGCGTGAGATAAGATCCTGCGTACTCGCCAGGAGGGTGTGCGGCAGCGGAGGACCTGTAGTTTGTCGCGTCATGACGCGGCCGTATGAGATATTTGAGCAACGGTAGACGATGCGCAGCGAAGGAGTCGACAAGCACGAGTTCAAAAAAACAATGTTGGTGAGAAGGTAGGAAAGCTGTGTCAGCATGAGCGACGCTCGTACCTGGCGGTGGCAAATGGAGTGGCGGTATTGATGGTGCGGGCGGAGGGCGTGTGGATGGAACAGGCGATGAGGGAGGGCAGATGGACATGGTAGATGACGCTAGCGACCCATGACTGTGCGAATGGGAAGGACCAGCTTCTGCGTCGAAAGGCTCGCTGTGCATGACCAGCGAAGCAGCAGATGCAGGTAGCCGCCGTGCTCGATGGAGTGGATAGCGAGCTCGACGCCGGCGGCGACGAGGAGGAGGAGGACGGTGGCGGCGGCGACGAGCAGAATAGAGTTTCTTCAAGGGCCACCCTCGGGACCATTGTCGCCGATGACTAATGTATTTGCGCATGTTTACATCACTTCATATTTGGAATTGCCCCTCCTCGCAAGTCCTTGCTCACCCGCGACCGCCCTCTCTCGACGTCCACGTATCTCCGTCCCCGCCCTGCCTTGCCCTTCTTTACCCGGTCTCGCGCTACCGGCGTCCCACTCGGTTTCCCGATAAGCACCATCAGCACAAGCCCGATAAACAAAATGGTCGCGGCCAACGTAAACACAGCTTTGGGAAACTTTGCAACCGTCTCGCTATAGATAAGTCCAAATAAGATCGGCTGCGAGAGGTCATATTAGCCTAGATTAAATCAGCACGCAAATAACTTACACCAAGAATAGTTGATCCAATCGCCTGCAGCACGGCGAGTGCGCCAAAGAGCGACCCGGCCCCAGCATCTGCTTCCGGATTATCTGCGGTTCCCAAGTTTCTCATTTGCAGAATACAAAGCGCTAAACTCTGCGTCGATGGAACAACTCCACTCCCAAAACAGCTCAAAGATGAGGCCATCACGAACAGCATTTCGCTGGCACGCCTTGACTGTTTCTTTGCCCCCACGTGGCCTGCAACATGGGAAATGTATGCTGGTGTGGATACGAGAGTTATCGAGATGACCGACATCATTTCAACAATGAGTGAGAATTTCGCCAGACTTAAATCAAATGAGATCTCCTTTGCCAGACGTGGTCGTGTCATATTTCCCTTCTTTGAAGTTTTCGTCGTTGAAGAGACTACAGGACTCATGCTCGGAGGTACTCGTTCAACAATAAGTCCTTGTGACAATGTCATTATGGTCCTAGGCGTCTTTGGTGATCTGGGCTTGAAGATGGAGATTATTGCTGTTACCAAAAATTAGTTGATACTCGAACACATATCCATATCTGACACGACTAACATGGGAGAGCGAGTAGCAGGAACAACGCCCGTGTCCCGCCGAGGAATGAAATGTAATAACTTAGTTGCTCCGCTCCCCAAGAATACGTATGCTCTGCATACAAGTATTTCAGTTGATACACGCCCTGTCTGAAGTTAGAGACCGAACTTATACCATTGACGACACATACCTGTGATAAATAATAAGCAAAGAGAGCAAGAGCAAGAATTGTTAGACTCCAATCGTTCTTCTTTCTCGTATTGTTAGGATAGTGGAGTGGGAAAGGAAGAAATACTGTCAACGGCCCAAAGATCTGGCGAAATGCAGTAACGCAACCACAGCTCTTAATGTTCCCCCCATCCGAACAGGACTGGCTATTCTCGGCGTTCGATCGTGTCTTGCCCTTGTAATCCCCTTTCATACGAACATGATCCTCTCTCGCCTTATCTCGTTTTTCTTTGGAAAGAGACTCTGGAAGGACAAATGCCGCTAAGATTAAGTTCAATAACGAACAGACCGCTGCGACCAGGAACACGGATGTCACTGCCCCTTGTGACATTCCATGCCTAGCGGGCCCCGCAATGCTTCGTGGCCAAGAGAAAGGATGTCTGATCAGCCAGCCCCCAATGCTTGGCCCAATGGCGACGCCAAGGTATGTGACCCCAGCAAAACGTGAAAAAATCTGAGAACGCGACCCCGGGGAAGTGCAATCGCTGATATATGCTGATGTAGCAGACTGAAGGGTACCAAAGCCACCAACGAGTCCTTCAAACACAGGCGCCATAAGAAGCAACTTGTAACCATGTTGCGAGATTGAAGGAGACGGTATAGAGACAAGGAGAAACGTCAAGTCCCTGTATATGAAAAAGTAATTGAGTGCACTCGAGAATGGTGTGGAGAGAAGATATTGACTGCGTACGTAAGGAAGAAGGCAAGCGTTGACAATGCAAGCACGCTTGCACGACCATATCTTTCGCTAAAGTGACCCCACCAACCAATAGTCAAAGCAGATAGGATACCCGTAGTCGTCGTCATTAATGTCTGCAGACGTGCGGTCGCTGATTGAACCACTGGGTCACTGGTGCAAGGTGCTCGTGGAACATTTGATGGGTATTCCTTTCTGTTGCCATCTCGTTTATGGGGGCGCATTGGCTCAGACGTATTAAAAGAAGGACTATAGCGTTGTATATTGAGGGTCTCGAGGGTGACATATGCAGGTATAACATATGCTTGGTCTTGAAGGTATGTGATATTGTGCCCAGTTGGTTGATTCCCATAGACATTCCGACAGGATAATTGAGTGTATACCTCGACGCGGGGTGCCAATGTCATTCCGCGCTACGTCCTACGTATATACTGAGTTGTTGAAATGTATGCAATACCCACATACCACAACAGAAGCCGCAATTGCAAAGGGCACGAGCCTAATGTAACAGTTGGATTATACGACAACGCCAAGCAAGGTGCTCACCACAAAGGTCTTGCCCGATAGAAAGGTTTCTTCCGAGGATGTGTGTCGGGGAGCAACGGGTCAGACTCGGTTGGCAGCACATGTACTGGCAAGTGCGCATCAATCGACATGGTTCATAGGATCCTCCGACCAATGGAGTATGTACACGAGCACAAGGGAGAAGGAGCAGAGGTCACAGACTACGCCAAGTCGGTGAAGCGATTGTTTTGACTGTCCTAGGACGTGCAAACCCACTGAACCGAGACATGACTTATATAATTGGTAGCGGTCTTCGCGACCCTGTCAGCGGTTTCAGGGGAACGTGGCGAGACCTGGTGGCTCTTCCGTGCCGGGAGCTGTTAATCAACACGATCGTGTGCTGCTTTTCGTCCAGCAGGATAGGGCGTGGCCGAATTTGGCTTTCTCCGCACTTGCGCCATGTCAGTTTCCAGAATGACAACGACCCTGACATGTTAATCTTCTAAAATCAGCGCTCTACTTACAGTGAGAAAGCTGATACTTTCAAGGTCATATTCTAAACAAAGGCTTAGTTGCGAACGAGAGCCATTCAAAGTTGGAACGAATGCTGTACAATTCTGTTGTTCAAACTTCACGGAAGTTCGGTGCGAACGTGATCACGTCCTAATACAATCAACCATCGCCCGCTTGCATGATATGCTTATTAGTACTTTTCTGCGGCTGCACTCCGGCATTATATTGTAACAGGGAGTATCTATGCGGACCAACCCAAGTATGTCATTGCGAGGATCTGGGCATCATCGGGCTAGCGCCTTTTGTGGACACGACGCCCGTCATTATCTAGAACGGATACGCTGGCACGTTTAACTACTGCTGGTTAGAATGAGTGGCCAATATCGTACAACATGCGCTGTCATCGATGAATCTCTAGCCCTGGTGAACGAGGTGCTGTGTACCATGAAACCAGCCAGAACAACGTAATTTGATCATGAAGCCATCTGGGCTGTAATCTAAACCTTCCCAGATGATAAGTATGGTGCCTCAATATTCTGCATCATTAGTCTATTTCTCATCAAAACGTCTACACCGGGGTCAAGGCCTGCCGCTGCTGAGCACGATCACCAACGCTTCGGAACCTATCCGACCATGCTACAACTTGTGATAGACAACGCCCTAGGTGCATTGTCACGGTAGATATTTTACCCGACCTTTCTTCCCCGGCAGCGAACTCGAAGCATGGTTCTTGAGCCTCCCGGGCTACAATATGGACTGCGTCGATAACAAGGTCAAGCCTTATCTGCAGTCATTCCATAGTTCGTTGGTCCTGAAGGGTCAAATCACATTCCCATTCATCGATGCAACGCCGTTTGTGTTCCGTACTTGTATACGCCGTTGAAGCCGGCCAGAACGTAACGCAGTTACTATTGCCCCGGCTAGACGTTCAGAGCCCTGGGTTCGGCTATGTGTGCTTAGGTATGGCCTCCGCAACAGTCATCTGACAGGCTAATTTACTAGGGGTTTAGATGTCCAATGCCATGACAATCCGTCTGCTGCATGTTGCACGTCCCGTTTCCGATGTACGTACTTTGTGGAATAGAATTGCATTTCAAACAAAGGCGGTCACTCGAGCCAGATTTGAATTTTTGCAGAGGAACACATCATCAAATCTCATCATCAAAACCCTAGTCGCGATTTGTTGTCTCACATCAAGTACGGTGCCTTTCCTGCAGCTAATGACTGAGGAAGCGCCTAGTTCTCCGTAAATTATTCGGCTATCCGGCTACTCACACCCGGCAGACATTAGTAATTGCTCTTTCGCTCCCTGCGTTGGTTGGTCGACGTTCGACACTTACCGGGGTTGACTGCACCTTGCCTTTTCTGCTTGCGGCATATTGCAGTATATGGACCCAGGTCGCTCTCCATGGCTGCGATCCCTCGGTTTGTTGACATACGGTACTCGTCTTTCCATAACGCCAAGCCATTCAATATCTACTCTCCGTTGACGCGGGACCGTGGCCGCAGGGTGGTACTAACGATGGACTATCGATATTGCTATGTCGGGATCGAACCTCTATCGTTGGCGGAAGCTCATTCAAAGGTCGGTTTTAGTATTTGGTAGATGGAAATATTGATTCTTAGTTTTTTACAAGGAATTTTCAGCACGGCGCAATGCATCGGTGGTACCGAGTGTTTAACTCCTCTGTGACGTCCTAGCCGACACAAACACCGATTGCCCTATCGCAACGGATCGCCCGTTTTCAGTTCGCGACTCCTCTCCGTCTTGTGGTACGTATATAACTCACATCGCGATTTTTCGGCAAATCAAGGCGCCTTCTAGCTGCCCTGGTCTTTCAGTGCAAAATGAAGTTCAATCCATTAACTTCGGTGTTATTGTTCCTCCTCTTGGCCCCATTGTCCTTGGCAGCGCCAACTTTCGTCAATGGTACCCGTATCGAATCAGTTGGTGCGGCATACAGTAGGTATCACAGGGCATGCATCCCCGACCACAAGCTCATCATGATTAGCCATGACCAATCAACCTAATGGAAACTATCTCGTCATCTTTTCCATCGGCCAGGACAGTAAATTGGTAAGTTTTCACATCGCATTGAACTTGGGTTTTGATTTGTCTGTTAGACATTTAGCCATGTTCTTCCAACTGGAGGCGTTGGAGCGCGAGGCATGGATGCTCCTATTGGTGACTCTGAATTCAGTCAGGGTTCAATCCAGGTCCACTACGGGAAGCACCTCCTCGTAAATTCCAACGTATGTCTTGAATATGGATAACCTCGACTACATGCGCTAACTCGACTCCAGCTGGGGTCGAGTACGTTGACTTTGTGGAGAGTCGATCCGGAGAATCCTCTTAACGTTTCGATGATCGGGAAACCTGTCCCTAGTGGTGGTAATTTCCCGAACTCTGTCACTTTCAACTCTGCTGGGGACAGACTGTGCGCTTCCAATACCGGAACACATAACGGTCTTATGTTCGTCCCTGCCTCTCTTGGTTGAGGATATACTAATGGTCCATATTAGGTGTTTCGTTGTTCACACTGAGAAGGGCTTGATACCTATGGAGGGTACATTCCGGTCATACGGTCTCTTGGAGCAGACTGTTCCTGCGACGGGCCCTATGAACTCTGCGAGTCATATCAGGTTTTCTAGCGACGACAAGAAGCTTTATCTTTCAGCCAAGGGTTACGACGTTTTCAAAACCCGTGGCTTCGTTGCAACATGGGACGTTGATTTGAACAGCGACACCCCCTATGTTTCACACAATGACAGCAGAATCTACACCAACCAAATTGGTGTGCGTCCCTTCGGGATGACCTTCATCAACGGAAGGAACGCTATCATAACAGCAGATCCTTTTATTGGATATGATATATTCGACCTTGACAAGGGCACAGCACATGCATCGCCGCTCCCAAACAATGGCGCCCACTGCTGGGTATTGTACAGCAAGAAGACCGACCGATACTACATAATTGATGCTAATGGTTCTACCGTGACCGAGCTCGTCATCGACAACACTCAGGATGTTCTTCGAGGCGCAGTGACAAGGGTAAGATCTTCAATGCTTCTGTGTCTACTCATCAAACGTTCTGGTCACAGGAATTCCCTAGAATTCCCAACTCTTACTTGGCTGATCCTGACATTGTAGACATTGGTGACAAGCAGTACGTTCGATGTTCTGGACTATTTGTGCTTTCCTAAGCTTTGTCATGGTATAGGTACTTGATGTACCTTGGGCCTGGTCAACTTGTCCTCTATGTCGATGAGATCCGTGCCGCTGGAGACGTTCGTCCTGTGCAAATTTTCAACCTCACTACCGTGCGCGAGGCCGCGGGCGTACCTATTGGTAAATAAAGGTTTTTTCTCCATGTGTCCACCATTCTGATTGTCGCTTTAGATGAGACCCATACTGATGGATTCATCACATACCTCAACAGTAATTACGCTCCTCACTAATTTGGATAACATTGTCGGGCAGTATTTGGATTCGTTAGGAAGTACAAAATTAATGATAATGCATTATTTTACCGGTTTTTTTTTGCTGGAATAATAAATATATTTTGCATCAAGTTATCTATTATCATCTAGGCAGCAATGTCCTGTGACAATCCAGCTGCAGCTGAAAAAGACGATATAATGCTTCGTAAGAATTGTATTTTGAAGATAACTTTATGTGAGTCTCTCTCCCAGGCCGGTCAAAGTTCAACAAGTCCAAGAAATGTGTCAAATGCAAGGATAATCGAGGTAATGTTGTTGTCAGGCATACGGTATTCTGCAAGTCTGTCCATTATCACACACCTCCTGCTGTTTCTGATTCTGTAGAGCCTGTTTCTTCCCGTTTGTCACGGCCAAATTCAAGCGAGCGCTGGATCCATTCATCAATGAGAAGGCAGACATATCACGGCGAAAAGTGCTCAAAGCATCCGGAAACTTGTTGTTAGGTTTCTCTGGTGGCACCGGTTCGACTATTCTGCTCGATGCAGTCAATCAACACTACGTCTCCCAGGCTACGGTGACAGTGGATGGAAGGCCGAAAGGAGGGAAGGACCACCCAAGAAATGACCACGTGTGGAGAAAAGTGTATGTTTGCTACGTCGAAACTTGCAGTGCGTCTCCGGAAGTAAGCAGATTTTCTTTCTAGGGCTTATCCATTGATGCCATAGACAGAAAGTAAGGGATAGAACAGAGGAAGTCCGTGGGGTTGTGCAGCAATACGAAAATGTTGAGTATATCCCTCTGCGCATAGAGGATGCTTTCGACCATGACTGGTGGATCCGGCATGGCGGAAATGCTGAATTTTCGGATATCGCTCTTAATATGTCCGATGAAGGTAACGAGGATTTCATCAAGGATGATTCATGCACTGAGATCTTCAGGTCTGTCTCTCACGTCAGAGTCGCGTGTGCGGTCTCTATCACCACTTGAAGCATTACGACACTATTTATCGCATCTTCCGACACAGACAGCTATTGCTACGACTATCCAAATATTTATTCGACGTCTTCTTCTTCAGACCGCCTACTCAACCCAATCGTCACATCTTCTGTTGGGAACGTCTTTAACTTCACTGGCAATAGCCCATATATCATCGGTAGCTCAAGGAGGTGGATTTGCTGTAAAGGAGGAAGCTCAAGAGGAATGGAAGCCTCCTTTGACTGCCATTCATGGAGCCCGAGAAGGCAGAAGTATTAGGGTGATACGCCCTTTGAGAGATGTGGGAATGAAGGAATGTGGGGTTTGGGTGTGGTGGCGCGGTCTGCATGTTGTCGGGAGCGAAGGTTATCTAGGCGCGAAACAGGAGATTAGTGCCCTGACAAGAGGTTAGACGTCATATCTATCCGGTGGTTTCGTGCTCAAGAGTTATTCGCAGACTTCATTGTTGGACTAGAGGCAGATTATCCATCTACTGTTTCAACCATTGCGAGGACATGCGCCAAAGTAGAACCAAAGGAGGGTTCAGAGATGGTTTGTGCGATGTGTGAGAGGTGAGTGTCCAATTTGTGAGAAGTTTGTATGATTAACGATTATACAGGCCGGCACAGAGCGACATTGAAGGCTGGAAGTCGCGAATATCGATCAGAAACTACCCAGATCTGCCATTCCGTGTTAAGGAGCTTTTGCCGTCTTCTTGTATCACAGAGCAAGCCACGGACGCCAGACCCGAAACTCTGACAGCCCATTTATGTTACTTGTGCCATACGACTTTGGTGAGCAAAAGTAGTCGGGGTGTCTCATTGATGTCCACTGGCGCGTCAGAGCGGACAGATGGTTTGGTTGCGTTGCCTGTCTGGGTCAATGCCCGGCTGCAAGTTCACCCTGCATTGATGCCTGAAGATGATCCGACGACTGCAAAAAGGGAATTTTTCCGGGCGGTAAAGGTGGATCAGAAGGGGATGAGAAATGCTCTAGAAGGATTCCTATTAACTGACGATTGAAGGTGAAATATATGGTAGCGCAAGACATCACGGAATTTGGTTTTTAGTAGCCGAAGTATGGAGAGTAACATCACCTTGTCAGGGCGTTCCTGATCCTGTTTCGTGCGGCCATATAAGAGTGCTAGGCTGCGACTATGCTTGATGAATTCGTCATGAAGGGCGAAACCAGCCGGTCTTCGCCGACCTCGTCTTCGTCTTCACTCGACGTACCAACGACGCGTGCCATTGGAAATCTGTGGCTCAAACCGCAGAAAAATACTGTTTTGGTCTCGCACGGACGTCCCCCATGGCATGTTGTGTTAACATTCTGACGTTGGTTCAGTCTGTTCAAAGACTTTCTCCGCTAGGTATAGCGAGGATGGTGTACGGATCTGCGATGCCTTCGTCATTGGTATTGCTGGCAAGTGCCCACACCATTCTCTGCAGATTCTATGGGCTTACACACACCGCCGACTATGAATAGGTGGCTCTGCCAGTGGCAAGGTTTCTGCCAAATTTTCAACATTCGAGACCCAATTAACAACGACGCCATTCTACAGACTCATGTGGCCGAACAGATTGTGAAGTCGCTTGGCTCTATACCTACGGTCATTATTCTTTCTCAGGCGAGCGCGGACAGTCTGGTGTTGGACTTTGGCTCATACCCTTGAGCAGGACAGCTTCTACAAATACCACACGCCCGAGGAACTTAAACTGGCGCACGAGAACAAGCTGGATTTCGACCACCCTGATGCTATAGACATGCCAATGTTTGCCGCTGTAAGCACGCCGCATCCTTCAGGGATATTCGCGTGACGTTGAGCGTATCTCAGTGCATGGCAGATCTGAAAGCTTACAAGCAGAGCAATATACCCGTGTATTCCTTTGCGCAACATCAGCGACTGGCAGAGACGAAGTATCTGTATGGAGCTTCCATCATTATAGGTTCGTCATTCGCATGTGACTCCAAGCGAAACTCACGAAACATGTAGCCGAAGGTATCATGGCATTGTACGATGCTTCTCTGAGGGAATTATACGACCTAAAAGTATGTCACTTGTCTGTACATCCCCCGTCAGAGCTTAGGAATTTGCAAGGTGTTTGTACAATGTGATTCCGATCTGATGCTTGCTAGACGTATCAAACGAGATGTTGAGCAGCGTGGACGAACAGTCGATGGGATTCTCGACCAGTATGTTTCTTGTAATTAACCTTCCATCGTCATCATCATTGACAGATACTTACGCTTTGTCAAACCTTCATACGACAACTTTGTCCGACCAACTTCGAGTCATGCAGACATTGTGAGTAAGGCAGACGAACCGTGTTCAGCAGCATCTGAATACCAATGCAAAAAAGATTGTTCCTGGGCACAACAATAAAGTGGCAATTGATCTCATATGCACCCATGTCCGACGACAATTACAAGAACGAAGTAATATGTTCAGGAAAAAGATGGCGATTCCCCATCTGTACCTGCCCAGTAGACCTGGCTCTCCAATGCCGGAGTATGGATCAAAAGATCTGAATCTAACGGTCCACCCACAGACGGCACAAATGCAGGTCTGTGATAAGTCTAATTTCGCTGGTTCAACTAGCTCAAAATATACAAGGGGATCTATACCATTCTTAGGTCACAAGATACCTCACGACAAGATTTCATCTTCTTTGTCGATCGCCTGGCAACTCTTCTTGTGGAATACGCGTTGCAGCATCTTCCGTACACCGCACACCGCGTCATCACGCCCGTGAACGCCGAGTTCCAAGGATTAAAGATGGCAGCGAAGGTAAGGTAAACGCATTTCCACTAGATAGGCACTGAGGTGAAGGCATGAATAGTACGTATGCGGCGTCACAATTCTTAGATCGTGAGGGATCCGATGTATCTTTTTTGGAGAAGGATTCACGCTAAAAAAAACTTTTCGCAGGGGTGGTGCTCTTGAGAGGGGTTTCCGACGTGTGATCAATAACGTTCCCGTGGGTTCGCTCTTGATACAATCCGACGCACAAACGGGAGAACCTCTGCTCCTTCACGTCCAATTACCGACATGCATCAAGTCGCGGGATATGGCTGCAGATACGCATGTATTCGTGATGGACGCGCAGGTGAGCTCATCCGTTGTGTATCACCCGTGACGACGTTGACGGTCGTAGATTGGAACCGCTGCGGCCGCTTTCATGTCAATACGCATCCTGCTCGACCACGGTGTCAAGCAAGATCACATCATTTTCGTCACCTTCCTTGTTGCGAGAGGAGGGGGCGTTTCGGTGCTGCGTCGCGCTTTTCCGGATGTAAAGATTGTGTGTGGCGCGGTGGACGACGAGATGAAGGAGGGCTGGCTAGAAGGCTACCGTGGTGAAGGCAAACCAGAGGGCCTTCCCCGCATGGTGTGGGTTATGCAGCCAGGGATGGGGCAGATCGGTATGTTCAACTCGTCGTCGTCCCAGTACTTTCTAACATCGCCCTTGAAGGTGATCGTTATTATCTTTTATAAGTCATAGAGCATTTTATAAGCATAAAGGAATGTACCACGGATACACATTCAGAAAATTCAGTGAGAGTGTTTAACCATAGGCATCTGTTGAGTCGGGACAGAACAACAATGAGAGATCCTACAATGTTTAACGAAAATCACCACAACCTGAAAGGGAGACTCGCTTAGTAGTTGATTGTGCAACTGGAAAAACCAACTATTCTTGCATTGCATGGACACCGACGTCCTGACTGCCATGCGTAGAGATAAAATACTCGCCTTTGTTGCAAGTCAAGGTAACTACACTAGTTGTAAGAAATCAGGAACATTATCTGCATCCCGGCAGTGAGACTATAACTATAATGCCCGATGAAAAAAAAAAAAAAGTTGAAGATAATCAATGACGCTGGTATGTAAGTGAGGATAATAATATATAGTAATGAGTAAATCAGCCATGAAGGGGAAATGAATGGATCTATAGACGACAAGTGGGTGATTCAATCGTACAGCATTGCAAGCTTTTGGAGCTTAGCATGTAGATAGTGTAGACGGCAGATCGATACCTGGATCGGACGTGAGCTATTAACGAGAAAATGGAGTTGAAGATAACTCGCCTGGATAAAACCAGAACTGCCACGCCGACAATGACATATAGACCTGATCTTGATCAGGACACGCGCTTCCAGATTCTCGACGAGGCATCACTCACATATCAATATCGCACCTTCTAGCCAGTTAGACTTGCCGTCAGCGATGACATACCCGGCTGTTTGCACTGAGCAATTCGGAGCTTTAGATTCTCGATGTGATATAGTCTTCAAATCTTACCAGAAAGATATAGAACCTAAATCGTTGCCATGAGAGGTGGGAAGAAACGCGGCTCGACTTACTCACAAGTGATTGAAATGGATCCATCAAAAGAGATAGTGGTTTATTGATGATCCATGCCAGTATGACCATGCACCTAAAGTAAAGATGAGATTTCGGGCACATTGAATCAGTTATTCGCCACTTACGGAAGGCAAAAAAGGGCCGTTTGCTGTGGGAAAGGACATGAGCGTTCTGCATCCGGGTTGCAAACTGCAAGGCAACTTACCAACGCGGAACCAATGGCGACGCTGACGCTCAGCGTCAACTGGTCTTTCACGGAGACGTTTACCGCAGTGATGCATTCTGCAATCAAAAAGATCAGACAGACGAACAGCCTTGGCAATATACTATGCACCTGCGATGGAACTGACCACTGGGAGGAGGATCAGACCGATCCATGGCTTGTTGATTCGCAGAGAAAGGCCATTCAACGATTCAACCAACCAGTCAGCTGTGATAACTACAGCCTAATCAACATGGTTGAGATACAGACACGATGGAATATACACAAGGGTTGCTTACAACAGTCACCAGAACGAGTAGAATGCATGTCAGCTGCCAACTCAATTGCGGCTCTTTGACGGTCGACCGCGAGGTGGTCGTCCGTGACGAACCTACATCTTCTTCCATGGTAATACTCACTCGATCGCGCGGGTAGGGACTAGTGGCTTTGAGCTCGTTATATGTATCGCAGCGTTGTACAGGAGCGCCACGATCACCAACGAGTCGCACCGATGGCAGGCGTGCGTTGAGATCAGAATCTCTATCGGACAAAGTTACCTCAGACGTTGATGCCTGCGGAGACAGATACAGCGGTCGCGGAAACGTCAAATTAGCAGGCGAAGATCCAGTTGAAGTATTTTTTTCCATATTTGACGATATGGTTTCTTCTGTTCGTGAGGACGTTGACCGTTTCATCGCGCGAAATATTCCTGGTCTTTCCAGAGGCATCTTGACAGATAGTCTATTACTTGTCTTGTTGTGATTGTCGTGATAAAGATGTGTATGTGACCAAAGCTGAAAGAGAAGATAGGCTACGTAAACTGCTTATAAAGTTAGTGAGAATCATAGGATAATCAACAATACTTCACTGATCAATAGTACTATTGATACCTGCGAAACAAGTACAAGTTAGCATATCCCCGCAAGTTTATTGCGACTACATACCCCATGACTCATGTGCAAAATATCTCTGGCTTGACCCGCTGTATCATCGTTGGACGCGCTGCCCAAAGTGAAGTGATAGGCGACCGGAATCAAAAGAGCTCCAACGCTAATGTTCAACAAGGAGGCGTGAATTTGCGTGGCCGCTGTATCAGAGCCTTTACCGGGGAGCTCCCGAAAGCCGATATCAACTCACTGGCGTCAAACCCTTGTTCCGAAAACCGCATCCCCCCGGCAAAGAAACAGAGTCCTAGAATAAGAACTAGAGACGCGATGTCAAGTTTGGAGGATAGATCAATGTCAAATTCTACCACCGAAGTTTGCTCAAGATGGACCCGACCACTGACAAAGGATTGATCCAAGTCCGGAATAGCCATGGGGAAATTGGACTTACTAGCTGCTTGCAACACCTGTAATTCGCATTTCCTCAACGCGCTGATCTGGCATGTCGATTGAATGCTGGTGAATGTATATCAATAGACCAATAACTGACAGCTACAACGATTTCCACGCTTCCCATATCATATCTTTGAGCTCGGTGAAATATATACCGTGCCGCAACACACTTACACGTTGCTCTAATTCAACTATTAAAACATGGATGATGGTGGCTTTGGCTTGTACGTACCATACTAGCGTTCACCAGGCCAGTCTTTGCACCGCCTATCCTGATAGCCAAATCCGTCGTTGACAAGTCGTGCAACTGAGCGCATATAATCAGTCCACATTGCGCAAATGATTGACGGCGATACACGGTTACCTTGACGAGTGGGATAAGGGCCAGTATGCAAACTTGATTCGAGTTGTAACCCCAAGGAAAACGTGATGAAATCAAAAAAGACTTACACGCAAACACCAAGTCATGGTAGTTCTTCATCGTCAGGCTGATGACCCACTACAAGGTGTTGAACGGTTGCGAGTTCCCGAACGCGGACGACACTCACCGCAATGGGGAGCAGAAAGAGAAGGACGTTAACCCCTGTGCACAACTGTTCATATATGCAGCGAAACCACGAAAAAAAAAATACTCCGATGAACATACAGGACCCAAACAAGACTAACCTCCAGCCATAGAAAAAGCTGCCGAGCGCAGTCCTCTTTTGGTTCGTCGAGGAATGTGAGGGCGAGTCTGAGGTCCAGTAATATTCAGGCCAGTCGCTGGGAGACTCTGGGCTCACGCCGCGCTGGACGAGATTCGTGGTCGAGTCGCTCGTGACCTGGGACAGCCTGGTGTCTGACCGCTCGGCGGCGGCGGCGGCGGCGGGTGGTCCCAAGCGCGATCGCGCGTTGAAGCTAAAGGCGGAGTGAGTTGGAGAGGGGACTGGGCTTGGGCTACGATGACGGGGGAGCATGACGGCTGCAAGCCGCGCCGAGTCGATGGAAACGAACCAAAAAAAAAAAAAAGGGAAAGATTTGACATTCCTGAGCGCCAATCCCCGATGTTATTTGCCTCTTTTGGCTAATCGCTTACCACAAAAGACCCTGACCTTTTTTGGCCTGCCGTTCTTTAGACCAGAGATGGCTGAATTAATGCTTTATTCGCATTCGATGAATACCACATCGTCCAGCAGCCGTTTCTCAAGGCCTGGAAGTGGAACGGATGGAGCGTGACATCAACAGTGACAGACCACTCCGGGTGTGACAGGCATCACCGTATCCTTCCAACGATGTTGCAATCCGTCCTCCGCGCTGCACGCCCGCTCGCCGCCCGCTCTGCGCGCATTCACGCCGTCCGCGCATTCTGCATGACGCCCCGTGTGGCTTCGGATGGCCCCCCTCCTCCCCAGCTGATCGGTCCCGGTGGACAACCCGGCGACGTTCCGAGCGACTATGAACAACTGACCGGTCTTGCCCGCCTGCAGCTTCTCGGAGACATGCAGGGCGTCAAAGTGTTCGATGATGGCCCGTTGGATTCAAGCCGCATCGGCACCAAGGCCAACCCCATTTTGGTCCAGTCATACGTGCGTGCGTTTTTGCGTTTGGACAAGACAAGGCTTCATATCCATCGTTTGTTGATAGGACGTTGAACGCCTTGTTGGCTGCACTGGGTCACCAGGAGACTCGCATGATATCCTCTGGTTCAACCTGACACGAGACAAGCAAGGACGCTGCACTGAATGTGGATCAGGTAGGAATGCATTTGATTGAGCCATTCTTGCCGTTACTGATCCCGAAAACTAGTATACCAACTGGATCATCATGGAGAGGAGCATGCTGAAGCGCATCATTGAACAACTGTTCACCATAGACTAATTCTTTTTTTTTTTTTTGGACTTGTGTGTCGTAAAAGCAATCCAAGAAATTGAAAAAAAAAAAAAGCGCGTGACGTCAATCATCAAACCACCCAGCCCGAATCATCTCCTCTGCCAACCCATCCCAATTAAGCCGTCTCGCCCTGCGTCCAGCCAACTCGGTCGCAAAGCTGGCAAGACCATTGCTAGTCAGCACGGACCATTGAAAGGAAGGGACAGGCGACCCACCGGAGACACTCGTCCAATCTCCAACGTGCTCGCTCATTTTCAGGGCCATTCTTCCTCTCACCGCCCGAGATGGGTGTATAAGGAGCTCCAGGACAGAGCTTCCTGCTAAGTGCATATATCATCCCAGCTATAAACGCGTCCTGGGCTCCCTGTTCGTCCATCACATCGTCTCCGTCTCCGTCTCCATTCCCACCGGGCGTTTCTGTTCCTTGAGAATCGTTATCATCTTCGTCATCGCCACGGACTGGACTCCTTCCCTTGGGACCACGCCTGGGGGTTTGAGGTGCCGATACAGACGGCCCAGACGTATCGTTGCTCGAGATTGGCCCACCAGAAAAGGAGGACAAAGTCCTGCTCCTGCCATCCGCCCAGTACGCGCTGCCGCTTCTTACCGACAAGAACTCGCTATTGTCTCCTTGCCGCTTCATCGCCGTGTCCTTTGCGGTGGACGGCGTCCTGTCCTCGACCCATCCCGAGCTCTGGAAATACTCCCTCGTCGGCACGGACAAAACAGCGGCGCCCTCTGATCCCCAGTGGGCGACGATGAGCGCATGTGGGGCAGCGGATGACGTTAGAGATAGCAGAAAGGCGCGAGGCGAGGCCGCATATTGGGGAGAGATGGACTGGGCGTATTGTTTGCTGACAAAGAGAACGTCGGCGTGGGGAATCAGCTGGACTGGCGAGATCAGGCGTGGACTTGCAGCTGGATATGAGGAAGAGATTCACACCGCTTCGACACCCTGCCGTCCCCTGCGACTCAAGTCGACGGAAAAGACACAGTAGCTCCTCCATTTCCGCTCGCGCGCGAGGCCGTCGAGCCCGGTGAGATTGCTGAGCGTGGTCTTGACGGACCTCCCTTCAAAATGGAGCCAGTCAAAGGGCGCGGGGCTGTTGGGGTTGAGCAGGAACGGCGCCGAGTGGAGATTGGCCGAGGACGCGTTGGCAGGCGACGTGGGCGACTGCGTTGGCGAGAGCAGGGCGTAGTTTTCGGGAGCCAAGAGGGGTCCGAGGATGGACACAAAGTCTTCGTGGGTGATGTCTGGCAGAGGATTGTGGTTGATGATCGTGCGGGTGTTTGCTTCCTCTGAAGCGGGGGTGGGGGGTGGGCGGAGAGAAGGCTGGCAGGCAGAGGCGGGACTCACCCGAAAGGAGCACCCAGGCGCTGGGCACGCCTGCGCTGGGCCAGATCCTGCAATAGCGGGTGTTGACGCCCTCTTTCTCGAGGTCGCTGGTGACCATCTTTGCCTCGTCGCTTCCGCCGAGAGGGGCGACGAGGACGGTCTCGACGGCGTCGAACTGTGCGAGCAGAGACAGGACCTGGGGGGTGTGAGGGGACAAAACGGCGAGCAAGGAGAGACGACATGCGATGTTAGCGGAGCCGCCGCGCTCTGTGCGGACCGCCCTGGCACGGACGACAGAGGCAGGCGCAGGGTGGGCAGGCAGGGCGAGGGTGTGGGTGCGGAAAAGCGTGCCAGCAGCGAGGATGCGCAGAGGCTTTGGGCCGGGCAGGCTGTCGTGCGTGTCGCGTCGGCGCTTGGCCATGATGGTGGCCGTCGCCGGGTAAGCCAATGGCCCTCGCCTCGCCGCCCGCCGCTGTCGAGTGCTTCCTGCGCATCCTCGGCGGCCTCGACATCCCCGTCTGGGACTGTTTCGACGACTTTGAGCATGTGCTTGCGCTCGCCGTGCAGTCGGACACGCCAGGCCCGCTCGCTCTCCTGCGCTCCACTGCCACCTCGCCCGTCTTTCTCCAGCATCCGCTGCGTCTCTACGCCCTCGCCGCTCGCCTCAAATGGGTCGAGGAGATGAAGATCGCGTCCATGTTCACCCTCGCTCTCCACATTTATGACGACCATCACCGCCCGCTTCTCCAGGGTCTGCCAGCCAAGGAGCTGCTCGACCTCTTGCTCCTCCATCGCTTCTCGCAGAGACGGTTTCAAGTCTCTGCTCGACGAGGAGGCCACGTTCAATGCAGGCAACGTCCAGCCCTACTACTGTTCCGTCTGTGCAGCTCAGCTCGACAACCAGCCCTGGCAGGCCCTCAAGCTCAGGATGGTGCTCGAGCTCGACAACCGCCCGCTCGGAGACACGCTGCTCGACATGCTCGACGAGTGGCCAGAGGCCGTCGCTTGTTGGAATGCCTGCTGCTCGTGTGGCAGACCATACTACGACAAGCTGGCAACGCTGCGCGAGATACGCGCCTGCCTCGAGAAGCTGCCTTCGACCGTCTAGACTACGAGTCTGCTATTGCATGTCCACGTCCCCGTCTTCGTCTTCATCCTCCCATTCACCGCTCTCTTCCTCTTCCGCAGGCGATGGCGTGATTCCCCGAGCCTCCAGTTTTTCTATCAGCTCTTCCACGTGCGCCAGCAGCGGCTTGTCAGGATGCTCTTGCGTCGTATGTAGCTAATCAATAGACATAGATTAGATTATAAAATACCGGGTTGGATCACGCACCACTCGGCAGGTTTCTAAACAATCCCTCCCGTCCTGGGCCAGTTCTTGCCACGTCAAATCGTCCAATTCATCCCCATTTTCTTGTGCCTGTTCAGACATGATATAGAAACACCATCCCTCGAGGTACCACGCTTCCACATCTTGATCGTCGGCGGCCATGATCCCTTGCAGGACCAGCAGCGCCGGAGAGTACAACGACAGCTCCAGAAATAATTTTACAATCGATAATCTAGTCGGGATGGACGGCATTTTGGGGTCATCTGAACGGCCGTCCGTGTCTGTCTGCCCATGTGTGCGCGTATGCGTGGCACGTACCTAAGTCGAGGTCCTTCCATGCAGACCAAGCCTGTTGCAGGTACAGTTTCGCATCCTCTGGCCGCTGCTGCGATAGACGCACAGAAGCCAGCGACTGCAGCGCCTCGGAATTAGCGGGATCTATCTGCAATGCAAATGTTAACAATTCTCCACATGTGCTTTCAGCCTCGGGCTCAAAACTAGGTTGCATCAGAAGCCGGCTTTTGAGATTCCAAATCGGTTTTGCTTGCCATAGATCATACGACGGATCCATCCATATCTCCACCTGGCCTATGAGCGCACGCACAAGGTTGGTTTTGACCTCTGCATCGTCGTTCCGCGCATTCTCCGGCGCGGCGCGGTCTTTGCCTTTGAGTTGCTGCGTCAGGATATCAACGGCCGCTCCAAAGTGCTGTAGAGCCAATCTTGGATCGTCGTCCGACAGCTGGGCCAGATACAGGTGCGCCGATGGTGGCGGCGCGGGGAGTTGCAGGAGCAATGTGAAAGCCTGGACAGCGTGAGAGATGGGCGTGCGATTGGGATCGATGCGCGTACCTGCCTTGCGCCGTCCAGGTCGCCCGTCTCCAATAGAGCGACGCCGAGGATCTCTCGTGCTTCGACGTGGGTGGGCTCGGATTGGAGTATGCGCCTTGCAAAACGCAGAGCCAGGTCATAGTCGCAGTGGACGACGAGCGAACGAGCCTTTTCGAGGAGAGAGTTGGCGGAGGGCGCCGCCTGTTTTTTCGAGCGAGTTGTGCCCATCGCAGCGGAGGGCGCAGTCACGTGACGCCGCCTCTCTGCTGCGATCATGCTCGAGCTCGACCAGGATCGCCCCGCCGCCGACGGCCTCTTTCTCGAGAGACTCGACGCCTTCATGGACAAGTCCATTGCCGACATCAGAGCCTTTGCCGAGCGCGAATCGCGTCCGTTTGAAGAGGTGCGACTGTTTCACACCCGCAACCACGCTGACTGCTGACCGTCTCAGACCAGGCGGTTCGTCGCAGAATGGCACGCCAGATACGTTCTCCAACCAAGAGACCACGCACACGCCGAGAGGACTGACAAAAGTACTGCTGGCAATGCCCTCGCTGAGCTGATCCTCACATTCGGGCTTTTATCCTAGTCCGCACCACCCTCCACGATGCGTCTCGGATCCTCGAATCCCTTTCCGAGACATCTGGGGTGCAGTCGGTCCTCCTCGCCGTGGATCCCGCCGATCTCTCCAACATCGGTTTTCTCGGTGGCTCCCTCATCGGCCGAGAATTTTGGCGCTGTATGCGCAACGGCGGTGAGCCAGGGGCCAAAGCGTTCAAATCGTATTGTACCAAAAAGGTGCCCCCGGTGCACACCCAATCCGATATGACCGCGGGAGCAGATGCTGAAGGAAAAAGGACGACGGCGAAAAACGTGAAATCGGAATTATACGAGAAGGTGAGGACGGCTCTACGGTAAGATCGGCCCGTCGCGGCCGCAATCTCAGACTGACGTGTCGGGGAGCTAGGAGGGTCAGTGGTGTTCAAAATGCTGAGATGAGGTGGACTAATCCAGAGCGGCTCGATGTGTATGGGGTCCGGCTGGTTGGATGGCCTAGTGGCATACCAGCGCAGAATCCCTCATCTCTGAAGCAGACCCAGAACAGGCAGTTGCTGGAAGCCATGGACAATGGATTGCTCCGGTTTGAGCGGATCGCCATGCCAGACTCGGAACTGGAGGAGGAGTCTGCTGCCGATCTCGACGAGGACTTTTCGTGGCCGTACTGTGTGGGCATGGGGCCTGCGGTGAGCGAGCCGTTTGCACCGCGGAGCTTGGCTGACGGTCTTAGGGGGTGGCAACGGGTTGTAATGGTTCACTAGAGTCTGCACTGCTGGACGAATCAAACTTTGATTATGGGGAGTATCTGAACTCGGCGTTTGACGAGGATGTGCAGCCGCCACCAATAAAGCGGGCGCGGACTGAGGAGGAGGAGGAGATAGATTAGGCGTAGATTGTATTACACGCGCTTGACTGCTCACCATGTTTTCCTCGTTTTTCTCGTGAGTCCTCTGCCTCTTCGACCTTTGGCCCGGTCCAATTCTTTGCAGAACGGCGCCCCCCGCAGATCCGACCGCACCCAACCTTCACCCCGTGTCAGTCCAGGTATCCCGCCCACAAGCTGTCCGGCGAACTCGAACACAAGGATCTGGAATGGACCTGCGCAGGCGGATTCGCCACTGAAACACAGGTTTTCTACACCGTCATAGCAGATGGCACGTCGCTGATGTGCCAGGTCATTCACTCGGCCGTCGGGTGAGCACTCTGCACTTGTCACAAGACATTTCCCTCATCTCGTCCATAAAGCCTCTGGTATCCGACCATACAATTCACTTGCAAGATTCACTACCCCAAGACAGGGCAGACTATCTGGAAATCCCTCAACGTCACCAACTTTGTCACCCCTCCTCCCGGCCTCGACAAACGCTCCTCCAAAAGCGATCAGTTCTCCATCACCTACAAATCGAGTCCCGACTCTGAATACCCCGAGTCGTACAACATCTTTGCCAACTTCGGCGCGGATCTCCAGGTGTCACTCGAGGTCAAGCGGCCCGCCTCCATTCCAGGATACAAAGTGGGCAACGGCGAGCACGGCGGGTTCTCCTACTTTGGAGTGGACACGGCCAAACCAGACGGATACGTCGTGCACCGCTTCTGGCCGCGGTACGTGTCCTCTGGGCACATCATCAGCAACGGCAAAGCCGAGCCGGTGCAAGGTCCGGGCATGCTCGTGCACGCCATCCAGGGCATGCGCCCCAACCTCATCGCCGCGCGCTGGAACTTTGCGCATTTCCAGAGCGACGACGCGGGCGGGGTGTCGGCGATTCAGATGGAGTTTACCACGTGTGACACGCATGGCCGCAACGGCCCGGGCTCGGGCGGTGTCGCCGTCAATATCGGCTCGCTCGTCGTGAACAGCCAGCTGGCGACGGTGACGGCCGAGACGAGGTGGCCGGACGAGGAGCAGGCAGACGCCGCCGAGGTCGTGTCGAGGGCGACGCATTTGAACCTTGCCCACGACCCTGATACAGACTATCAGCTGCCAGGCGAGATTCTGTTCCAGTGGGCTGGGCCATCCCTGGTCAAGGGAGCGACGGGCGCCGTCAGAGGGCAAATAAGGGCGGATCTTGGAGATGTGGCGAAACCCAGGGGCCTGATTGAAAAGGTGGACGTCCTGGCCGAGATTCCGTACGTGATCAAGATGGCGGTCAACTATGTTGCGGGAACGAAGCCGTACATCTATCAGGTATGGTGCGGTTTGCTTGAATTCCGAAGGGGTCGTTTGGCTGATATGGTCTTGCTCAAGTGGATCAACCCCGGAACGCTGACTCTGACGGGCCCCGACGCCATTCTTGCAGGGCTTGCAGATGGCGTGCAGGTCAAAGGCATTGTGTATATCGAGGCTACGTTTATTTCATAGAAAGTGTCATATCTGTTAGATGATTCCGAGATCACGGGTGCTTTTCGTGTGAGCGGGGTCGGCATCAGCGGCTATGTAGGCCTTCATCACTGCTGCTGACAAGGACGATGCCCCATGTTGCGTCAAGCATTACGCAGCTCCCTTCGGCCAGCGTCCATTCGCCCAGTCCGCCCGTTGTCTCTTAGCATCCCTGGACTGCAACCTGGGCGCTACCAAAAGTTCGCACCGGCCGCCAATTTCCACTCGACGCCGAGGAGACAGGTGCCCCTTCTTCCCCTCATGGCTAGTATCCTGAAGGTACGTTACCCGATTACGCGAGTCTCCATGTGTCTTTCCTTCACTACTTGCTTAGGCATCAACCGCCCTCGAGTTCACGAGGACCGCCGGCCGGATTGCGATGACATTTATCCCTGTCATCCTATTCGGCAACTGCAAGTCAAGAAGATACATCAAACATGCTGCCTTCCATGGCGTCCAGGCGTCAGAGGAAAAAGTCAACAAGATGCTGAAAAAAATCCGCTCCCGAATGCTGATGATCAACTTTCTCTTTCTCATCCCTTTTACCTTGTTTTGGGCTACTGTTATCGCCAGTCTTGAGCAGACACCGCTGACCGGGAGGTAAGCCCCGATGTTTCATCCGCTGTGTCATACTTTCTGACTGTCTCCGGCTAGATGGAGAATGATCATTCTCTCTCCAGAAGAAGAGGAAGAAATCGCGCGGCAGCTGGCTGGTCCAGGGTGGTATCGCGTTGTGGAAGATATCCTGCACCAAGACGGCACACCGCGATACATACCGCCAAATGACTGGAGATATGCTTGGGTCAGCGAAACGTTGCGTAGACTAGAGGCGACGATTCCTATCCTTCTTCGCGAGTCGGAAATGTGCAAGGATTGGACAGAACAAGGCCCCGACGATCTACCTATGCCTCCGCCTGCCGAATACCCCCTAACCCCCCGCCCGCGCGCCTCCGAGTTCCTCCACCGCCTCGTCTCAAACCGCAAAGTCCAGTCCGCGCAAACCTTTGTTGGGCCGCCCTATTCGCTCCTCCTCGTCGAAAGACCAGACGCGCCCAACGCCTTTTCGTATGGATTCGGTCCAGATGGCGGGGGTGGCATCGTCGTCTATTCGGGCTTCTTGGACGAGATATTCGCAAGGTATCCGATACAGCACTCTGGCCCCCCGGTGGAGAAGGACCGCCCATGGTGGTCGCACGTGTTCGGAAACCTCTTCTTCTCCTCGTCCTCCTCCTCACACACGCCAGCTGCAAGACCAACACCTACCCGCGAGCAAACGACAGAACTGGCCATCCTCCTCGCCCACGAGTTGTCGCATCTTATCCTATCGCATCACCTGGAAACCCTCTCGTCTTCCACTGTCGTCGTCCCTGGTGTCCTCTCCATCGCTTCGGACGTCATCCGTGTGCTGATTTTCCCTATCACTATGTTGTTTGGGCCCTTTGTCAACGACGCGGTCGCGCAGTTGGGCAAAGTCGGGTCTGGGGAGCTCACCAAGATTGGGGAGCACTGTACCAGCTGGAAACAGGAAGTCGAGGCTGACGTCGTTTCCGCGAGGCTCTTGGCACACGCTGGGTTCGATGCGCGGGAGGCGGTCAAGTTTTGGGAAGAACGCGCGCCGGTCGGGTGTTCTTCTCCTAGAAAGGACGGGGATAGTAACATGTCCAAAGGCATGATAGGCGAGAGCCATCCATTGAACGAGATACGCGTTGAGAGGTTCAAGGAAGAACTGCAGCGGTGGGAAGACGAAAGGTTGGCTATACTGGCTAGGCGGAGGCCATAATTTCCTATCGCACTAAAACGGACATTGTATTGTAGACTAACTATCTCTTGGTTAGGAATAGGAATTACGCTCGGCTCAGTATCATGTTAATACATGTATCTAGTGCTTACAGAGCAATGTACATATCATTGTGTCTCGTATTCACGATTCCGGTATCGTCGGACCAGCCGTGCATTGCGAACACCGTTGCTATGCTCTTCTACTTGTTCGACGATTTCATAGCCTCCCATTCTTGGCAGGAAGATGATCCACACCCAATAATAGATGACACAAGCCTGCACCAGATAAGCGAAGCACATTGACAACCATTGTTAAAAGACTCACCGCTAGGAGACACAGAGCAACAACACAATATCTGCGCATTGACTACTTAATAAAACGTCTCATGCTGTGCGGATAATGTACTCACGTGGCATACCAGAACGACACGTCTGCTTGACCAGGCTCCGGGGGTACCCTGTGATAAGATGTCACTTCTTCCTCTAGTTCCATACACGCTTAGAAACCCACCATGGCATCACAAGCATGAACATGATGACAGATAAATAGGCAAGAATATATATATTCTTCGCCTGGAACTCTGATGGCGACAATCCTGCGATCGACCGTCGTTTTCGTAAACTCCAAATCCCGAGGCACATAATTGAATAGAAGATCTGAATAAAAGGATGAGCTACGACATGGATCACTACTGCTTGCTACCTTACGAGGTTAGGATATGATGCCAAGTCAAGAACGAAATTGAATGCGTCCTTGGCGGGCACAGCCAGTATGACTAGATAAGTCAAAGCGCCTTTGAGAGCAACAGGACCCAGTGGTGTTCCGAACGGTTTTGTGGACGAAAAAAAACCTGGATAAGGAAGAAGGCCTTGCCTTGCTACTTCACGAATCATGCGAGCCTAAAAACTAGCTTTGTATATGTACATCATCAAAGGAAGAACAACGAACATGGCCAATCGTCTATACGGAACAGCGTATAGTGAATATCACAATTAATCAGAGATATCGACATACGACAGCAATCTAGAGGACATCAATCAATTGGTAATTGTAATTGATAGCGACTTACAATGTTACCAAAGCAGCTGAGGGCTACTAGCAGAGGGAGAAGCTTGGCCGTGATGCCATTACCATAGACGCGTCTGAAGAACAGCGCTGCGACGAGCTGTCCCGAATTTCGAATCTCATCCGGAGGCACGGCGGCAACGTATGCGACATTGATAAAGAGGAACAATATGGCGATGAGGGAGAGCGAAAAAATACCAGCTTTCCGAACGGTGCGCACAGGATGTGGACCCTTGATTTCTGCTAAAACGTAAAAAGCATTATGCCATCCATTGAAAGAGTGGTTGGTTTTGACCTGCGAGCGACGCCTTTCAGACAACAAAGAACTATATTTTGCAAGCTGGCCGTACCAGCGCTACCGCGAGGGCATTGAAATTTGTCGATGTGTTGGCAAAGGGATGAGCAAAGTTGGAAAACGGATCGCCAACTTTTGTCAATCCCAGTAATACCGCCGCGCCTGTGAGAACAACACTACAAAGCATCAAATGGAGAATAGCGCATAGTCACATTAACCCATACAACGCTAGTGACATGATTTTTAGAATGGTCAGGACATTGACTATTCTGAGAGACCATTTAGTGGACAGTGCTACAACTGTCGGCAGAGTCAGTAACGTCGCAAATCAAGACGCGAAATTTACTTGAAATCGTTGTGAATACACAAATAAGCGCCGTTACAGTTTGGCGTGCTGGGGTTATATCCATTTCGATTGTCGTCAGAAAGTATTGCGCAAACACGATGGCATTTGATGCGCTAAATCTGCTCATTCCAAATCAATGGATGTGTATACCCGTTATGCGCATGTTGCACGAACGAAACAAGAATTGCGCATATCGCAAACGCCGTCGACACCATGAACTTGGGCTTGGGATACATTTGCTCAAGAAAGACAACTTCGCCACCAGAGCGGTTCGGGAATAAGGACGCCAGTTCACAAAACAACATAAGGCCAGCTATGTCACTTGATCAACGGTTGATCATGTGGTACAATGGATTGAAGTTACCACTGGCAAAGAGAGGTGTAATAATCCAGTACAAAAACAACATCCCGATTGACCCAACTGAATGAAGGATGACACCAGGAACAGCATATATACCCGACCTAGAACATATAAGTCTTTGAGAGAAGTAACATTAACGTTACGCACCCAACCATGTACCCCATGTTTAGCATCATGGCGGATAGCAATGTTACTTCACGCCCGAGCGGGTTAAGCTCGATGTCGCTAGGTTAGCTTATGGCATTGATCAATTAACGTGCGTTACAGTACCTTTTCTACCGGTGCCCCTGGGGCCTCTGGCAAGTAAGCTCTGTTGAGTAGAAGGGAATTTTCATCCTGGCCGTCTTCGTTTGCAATATCGTATAGGGAGGACTCCATTAATCTCTACCCTGGGTCTGACTCTGACAACCGAAAGGGTGGACCTATAGCCTTTATACTCGATACCCTGTAACCTTATCTCCTCGTGCGCCATAATCGGAAGCTATCGCGCAATGGATAATTTGAATTGTTTGAAAGGATCATGGCCCTCGCGCGTGTCACCAGGCAGCCGAAACATAGCGGTACACCGTTAGGCCAAACAAACATAGACCAAACATTTTGTAAGAGAAGTATCCAAGATACAACTTGCTACATGGCGGTGTAGGCACGGAGTTTGAAACATAGCGGAGTTGGAAAACCTATCCGTTTTGGTTCCTCTCGTTCCCGCGCCTTCAATATCTCTCTCACGATTTATTTATTTATTTATTTACTCCGCGCTGACCCTAATTTTGATAGAGTCACAATGCAATCATGTCCTCTCACAGGAATCGCTCTCGGCACGATAACCCACAATCGCCCCAACACCTGTTGCCCCACCCTACCGGCTTCTATCCTCCATACAACGATGCTCAACATGATCATTGGAATTTACCGATGACGGCAAGGTCGAGAACGCGTTCTGCAGTAGAACCACATCCACTTCCTACGACTTATCCCAACTCTCACAGTGGGCCGATAGCCTTTCCGGAACCTCAGTTATACCGCTCTGTCTCCGAGCGTGTAGTACCGCCAGCCTTCATTCCAGCCAATAACCTAGTACACAGTCAAAGCACGCGCAGCCTTCGAGCAACTAATTTGCACAGAGGTGCATCCGTCTCATCCACCGCATCTTCATACTATCGCCCCGACGACGATTTCACTGTAGAAGAGGTATGCCCGCACATCATCAGGCTTCTTACAACAGGGCTTATCCATGCAATAGAACTATTATGTGGATGCATATGCGCGCATCCCAGACGATTTTAATCGTTTAGCGTAAATCTCTTCATATTGAACCTAACACACTTGCTGAGATTGAAGAAGGTTTGATACTGACGAAGCCGTCAAGCGCTTTCAGAAGGGTGATTTACCTGAGACCGAGCAAGAATGGTACAAATTAGTACCAACCGAAGCCCTCGAAGCTTTGGGAAAGAAGGAAGTACAGAGGCAATCCGTCATATTTGAAGTCATCAAGTCTGAACGGGACTATGTCACAGACTTGCGCACCATTCGAGACGTATGTTTCTTGCCTTCATACTGTCATTCAAGTACACCTTGGATTAGGTATTTATTAGCGGACTACGAAATACTCCTCGCCCGATAATTCGACCATCGAAACTAGCAGATTTCATCAAGGACGTATTTGGAAATTTGAATGAAATCATAGGACTGCATGAAAGAACGCTTGTCAGGTTATTCGGGCGTCAATTGGAACAACACCCTCTAGTTCAAAGCGTGTCAGATATATTTCTAGACAGTATGTTTTTGGGACAAATTATGGTGTAGTCTCTGACAAGACCATTGACCCAGCCGTCCTCAGGGCCGAGTTTCGGTCTTCATATGAAATCTATATTGAACATTATCCCTTTTCTGAATCAATGCATCGCAAAGAATCGAAAACCAACCCAGCGTATAAAACCTTCCTTGAATCGATATCAGATGATCCCCGTGTTCGAAAACGCGACATCATCACCTTTTTATCTCGTCCAGTGACCCGTTTACCTCGATTGAGCCTTTTATTAGAACAAATACTCAAGTTGACCGAGCATGATCATCCTGACTTGGAATCACTTCCAACCACTCTTAGCATTCTAAGCGACTTTCTAAAGAGCACTCAGCCCGGTATCGCTGCTGCCGAAAGCAAAGTCAAACTTTTGGATTTGTGCGAAAATTTAGAATACCAAGAGGGCAATATTATCGTGAGTAGCTCCTTGAATTTGAATCTACTTTGTGATAAAGACAACCCATGCAGGATTTGGACCTCAATGACGATAGTCGGTCAGTGGTTTACTCTGGGCCTGTCATCCGACGCGCTCGTGGAGAGACTGCCTTTTCTGGTTGGACCGACTTGACTGCCACGCTCCTGGATAATTATTGTAAGCTTGTTCACACCTCACTTGTATTCCGACGCCGATTTTTCAAAGTTATCCTTACACGGGATGTTAAAAGACCGAAAAAAGTTGTGAAGCAGCAGCTAATGTCTCGTGTAAGTATATTTCCACCATGCTCCGCCACGTTTTAATTATACTAGCCCATACCATTGTCCCACCTTCGATGTGCATCGTTCGATGCACCGTCTGAAACTCGCAGGGAAAAATCAGAAGAAGGTGGCATACTGGACAGTCTGTGGTCTCAGAATGTCGACATTTTCCCTTTCACCATATATCATGCATCAAATATTTTGCATCGAAGATATACCCTTTTCGTGACAAGCGAGAATGTGAGACGGCGCTGGAAATCCATGTTCGATGAAGCCACTGGCGTATATAGGGCCAGGCAAGAAGCTAATATGGTCGGCCCATTTCAAACGTCTGATATCAGTGTCGCTGATTAAAACAACAAGTGGTATTATGCTCGTACTTTGACGAACGGTTTCTTCTCGTCTTCCGGGCCGCAGGCGACAGGCAAGGCAACTACTGCTGTACCATTCAGTTAGTAGCTAGAGTATCTCAGACTAGGCGAGATCTGATTTGACTTCAGCTAGTGGCGGCCGCAAGTATATCGCAGTAGGATGTCGAACAGGTGTATACGTCTCGACATGGGGAACAAATAGTGCGAAAACTCTTTTTTTTTTACTTCGACGCGTTTAGGCAACTCTTCTAGACTTTAAGCGAATCCTTGGCCTGGAAAATCCCATCCAACTTGCTGCTATACATGACTTAGGAGTAAGGCAGTTTCGCAAGCTCCTTGTGCACTATGAACATTCCATACTTTCTTACTCGCTCGATATTCTGGCACGGGTTACTATGCAACAAGCTCAGCCATCAATATTGGATGCCTCGATGGAGCGCATCGCTGGAAAAGAATCCAATGTCCTATTTTTCAGGCTGGCGGAGATCGGGGACCGTATGTTGGGTAAGTCTACATTGATCATGACTGGTTCCTACTTAATACCATTGTGAAAGTCATGTATGCCTCCAAGCGGCTGTTGCAAATCACTCCATCGCTCCATGTCTTGGAAGCTGTCGAATCCTCCAGGGCGGTTGGGGCGCGAAACAAAAAGCCGACATCATTCCAACCTCTTGGAGAGGCAAGCCCACCTTTCTCGCCTTGTACACAATCTGATCGACAAAATGTAGCCTGGTTATGTACCTAAGGACGCCTTTGATATTTCTCCTCTAAGCAAAACTGTGGGCATTGTCACACACGATGGCATTGTCATTTCTGACCCCACTAAGTATGTTTGTTAAAACTCTGCTCAAACTGTTGCCTCTGATGCAAGTTGCAGTTTTGCAAAGTCTAATGCTGTTCTCGTACCGGACTTGAATTCTAGCAGTGATGCTTCCGAACTGAAACATCGGTTAGAGGGAGCAAAACCACTGGGCCTGGTGCATGTCATGCCAGGCGAGTTAATGATCATTTACGACAGTAAGTCACATAAAATGCTTTAGATATTTGGCTGAACGGCAAAAGCTCTTGGTTGTTACATCACAAAGCGTGGTGCGTTATCCAGATCAGCTGGCTTCGTGAAGTGGGAAACGCAGGCGCAATCATTCGCGTACCGGGGAAGCCACGTTTTCCTCTTTTCATCGGACTTTATAGAAGTTCGTGACGTGCGAAGCGGTCGTCTCCTTCAGACGATCGAGGGCGTTGACATTAGACTATTATACTTCAACCCCAGTCTCGGGAGCACTAATTCAATCGTTCTGGGCATGAAAGGAAAAAAGGACGATCGAGAGGACGTTGGCGACAAGATTGTCGAACTCGTAGAGACAGTAGAGTTGAAACCTGCATTTCCTGTCACGAGCACGAACACGATCCCAACAGGAACACCCCTGCTTTGGGACGAATGGGACATATGATGCGTGTATCTCTTTGCATTTGATTAATTTAATCTGTGTTGCTGTATCATTACTGTATAGCACTAGTGCGAAGTCATAAAAGTATCCGAGGGGTGTATCATACATATAGTGTCCAAATCAGACATGCGATCAAGTGATCGACAGTTCCTTCATGCAACGGTAATCTTCGTCGGAGCCTCGTCAGGTGTGGATTTGGGGAAGATGACAGTCAGGATACCATCCTCTAACTTGGCACTTATTTGGTCCTCCTATAATTATTTAAAAATTGATCCGATTATAGAAAACGTGCAACCCTTACCTTTACGCCCCGAGGAAGCTGTAGACTTCTGGCAAACTTGCCGAATCTTCGTTCGCGCACGGCATAACCGCTCTGCTCATGGTCAGACGAGATTCGGCTCTCGGCAGAAATACTGAGACGGCCATTGTGGACGTCGATCTGCACGTTCTCCTTGGTGAGGCCAGGAAGCTCGAATGTCGCAGTCATGGTGTTGGCTTCTACATTCTCGTGCAAATCCATTCTATGGAAATGCATTAGACATCCTTAGGCTAGTTCAGTAAGCAAGATAATTGCTCACCTTGGCTTCAGAGCCCGTACAATGTCACCATTGCTGGTCCTACGCTGAAGCGCCGCGCCGCAGTGTACGCCGACAACCTCGTTCAAGAGATGGTCAAATCCATAGAAAGGTTCGTAGAGGAAGAGTGTAGTTGACATGGTTAGAAAGATTTCAACTTGTGATTGGTTTGCAATTTAAGATTTTGTTGAGCAAAAGGCGGATGGTTCCACCCCTTTTATACCTGCCTGGACGACATCTTCTAGCACAAACTACAGATGGTGCAGGACTTGGTGGAGGAGCCTTGAATCCTCGAGAGACGAGAAGAATATTCTAGAACACACCAGCAAAGTAAAGAGTATTGTCATATGCTGTGAATGATCCAGATCCAGAGTTCTTGGGCATTCATAATCAATGTTCGATATTCATGTGTTTAAAACACGCGCAGTTTTGAGAGAACTACAACCTGATCTTGCCCCCACTTGGTGATGCACGTGACCTCTGCTCCTGGTGCCAAAAGAAGAAGGTACTAAATCGATAACGAGTCCACTTATGAACTTGACAAGAATAACTGCTTCTTGTCGGCGCCCCCTGAATAATGTCACGTCTCAGTATCACGAGGTGTGGGTACCTGGTCCATGCAACTGCCAGATAGCAGTTTTTTCGATAATAAGTAGCCAAGAAGCAGTCAGGATATTGTCAATCATTTTGCTTCAAAACATTGCACTCCACGAAACTCAAAATTCGTAAGGAACTGGAGAAGCGAATCCATGTTAGCAAAGCGACGCCGGATCGTGACGAGGCCAGATATTGAGGAGGCCTTGGTAAAGTAGGTCAAGGAGATGGAGAAGAATAATGAATATGTTACAGGTGCAATTATGCTGCAAGAGAAGCAGCGGGGGGTTGAGAGCCTTTTCGAAATGCCGGAAGATGAAAGACTCACAGAAGAAGCCTGGGTAACATCGTTCAAGAAGACATACAAGTTACAAAAACTTCGTCGTTATGGAGAGGCAGCCTCTGTGGATCCCAATGCTGTGGAAGCAGAAAAAGAACATGTTTCGAAGATGCTAGAAAAGCACAAATGTTGGTGTTATCATGGCAGTGACACATTCATTGAACTTTACCCCAGAGCTTATAATCCGCGACGTCACCCTGCACATCAACTTACAGTAATTGAAATATCGCCGAGCTGCAGAAAGAAGTCCATTTCCAGATGAATTCCCAACGATGGAAGACGTTGTCCAGCCAGCTGAGGAAGAGACTAATGAAATCAACGAGATCAGAACGAAGCACAACTCGTTGACAGGATAAAGTCTAGGATGGCAATCAGCAGTGGAGAGGTTATTGAACAGGTTGAGTACAATGGCCCAGAAGATATCGAGGACTACATCTCCCTTGCCGATTCTATCATGATGTGCGGGAAGCCGGAGAAATTATCAATTATGCTGACGGGATACTGGTTTTATCTGGAGAAATGCGTCGCTTTCGAAAAATTTTGAGATGGAAAGAGGCCAAGAACGCAAATCAGGTCACGCTGCTTGGGGAAGTAAAGTTGCTGTCGCACGTTCCGAGCATCACAAAATGGTTTTGATTAATAAACGAATGTTATCATTCCCACCAAATTGTTGGAGTCTAAGAAGATGACATCAATCAGCCTCGCAGAGCAATGCGACAATGAAGGACATACCGACTTTGATGCCAGATGCCTTGATATTCGCGGCGATGCCTCGATTTTGAATGTGCTTTGCCTTACCAGGTGCATCTAACGAGAACACTTCAACCGTTTTCGTTCCCGCTGCAAGTATGTATAGGAAACTGGAGGAAACCAATCTTGAACCAAGAACGAGACGTATCAGATTAACGATCTCGTACCCTCTGTCATTCACGGAGGTGGCTGCCAGGTCCAATGGGGAAGAGTTATTACCAGGTGAATATTGCTGTCATTGTAACATGTGGGACCGAACGATTCGACATGTTTGCCGATACTGACTTCGGTGATTTGGGGCAGGTTAGGGTCGCTTATGTAGTAATTTCCAGTCTTATGACTATACACAGACCAGCAAGATGTTTTCTGCCTTGGAATTGGGTGAGCGAATGACATAATATTAAAATTTCGTGTCCCAAAGATGCCAGCGAAGATTTCGAATACAATTGCGGGATCAGACGCCAAAATTGCGTTTTGACCTGGAACCACGGTAAGCGAGAACGGGTAATGTCCGCCAGCCGGTAAAGCAACTCTTTGAAATTATGGGAAAGTGAATAATTTCGATAAACGTCCCAGATTGCAAGATAGCCCACCTTGTCTTGCGCCGTATTGCCTTTGATGGCAACGATTAATAATTTGTTATCTTCGGAGAAGGCTATACCACTGACACTCCCTGAATGTGGACCCGTGGCTGGCGTCGTTTGATTCAGGTTCAAGTATCGAGTGCTATTTGGGATATTCGTCAAGCCTCTGGCTTTATTGGCCTTGAAACAGCTGGGATGCCGTTGGCATGGTTAAATAATGTTCGTGCCGAGGCTCATATCGCGACCAACCTGACACCGCTAACAAAACCGGTATTCAAGACGCACAGGACGTCCCCCTTGTTATTAAAAGTAACTGATACGTGGAACTCTCCTTCATTCGCTACCGGTGCCCCCAGCAGCTCAAGGGACGTGGGATCGCTTTCACGGATGCTGAAGACAGAAATTGTGCCAGAACCCGCCTTACAAGCATTCAGCAAAAATCCTGCCATAGTGAAGTCTCGCGGGTTCTTACATTCACAGCCAGTATACCCGTGGGAGAGGCGGCTTCAATGGTCCCTTGATTGAAGAGCGGGTCTGGTTGAACGGTCGGGGCCTTAGCACGAGCGCCACGACCAAGAGTAGCGATAGCTTGTTGTGAAGTCTACAAGCTCAGGTTCTGAGCTTATTTCCGGCTGCCAGGATAGAAGCATACCAGCTTTCCGTCCGCCCATAATTCCCATCGGGTTCGTTCGTCATGACTGTGATACGTCGTTCAGTGCTGGCTTTAACATGCAGCGCGCACGTACAGTAAGCAGCGCCATGTGAATGCTTTGACGGTGCACCTTCTGTCGAATTGGATGGCTGAACTACGGAGTTTGAAGGTATTGCTAACGCAAAGAGGCAAAGTGTGAAGAGAAGCTTCATCGCAAGTATTCTTTGGCTAGTGGAAGCAAAGGAGACTGGCCGTGCATTTAAAGGACGGACCCCATCCCCAAATTAGCTGGATCAGTGTCATTGCTCACAGCCCGAAAGCATTCGCGATTCATCGACAGCGATGTTTCCCTATACCTGGGGCTGTGCTTTATTTCCAAGCCCCCGTGGCTCAGGGGGAATGTCGTGACATGATCGAACGTTGACTGCTTTCCAGATATCTTATTAGTTGCATGCCTATATGTAAAGACACCAGTCATGAAGAACAAGCAACAGTCTAGCGCATCTATATCATAAACACCCACTAATTTAACAATCTCATTCGTCCTCCGCCGGCTCAGTTGTGTATACGAGCGCAATGTCATCGTCCCCAGCGGTGACGACGACGGATCCGTTCAGACCCAATGAAGCGCCGAGGACCGGAGCTGTGTGTCCCGAATGCTCCTTTAAGAGAGCACCAGTACGGGCATCCCAGGTCCGCAGTGTACCATCGGCGCACCCTGAAACGACGACGTAAGGTTTTGGAGCCGGATGAACGAGTAAAGTTGTAATAGCATCCTGTCATATAAAGTTGAGTTTTAACGCGTGGGTGCCAAATTCACTCCACCTCGTGCTGAAGCGTCGTTCGTAACCTGTTCGTGTTTAGATCCCAAACACATATCTTGCCATCCGTCCCACCGGTGACCGCAAAGCCCGGACCAGGGCCGCTGCCCATCAAATCAGCAAATACAACTGCTTCGACACTTTCGCCTTCCTTGTGTCCTCCGAGTGCCGCAACCACTTCTCCTTTAGTAAGACTGATGGCGCGGACACCGCCCGCTGCACCGCCTACGACAGCTAAAGTCGAGGATGAATTGATTGATAGCGATGTAATACCATCTAGGTTGAACCTGGCGTCCTCGGCCGTCAGTTTGATCCCAGGTGTGGGTGAGCGAGGATCCCAGATGATGAATGTATTGTCTGCACAAGCAGATACGATCTTTTTGCCTATTAATGGTATGAGAGCGGCTGCAATCAAGCTGTTAGGGCTGGATGACATACCATCCGGAGTGAATTCACCACAGTTGACAGCACCTGTATGGCCAGCAAACACTTGCATCGTGTTACCAGAAGTTACTGTCAAAACAGATGTAGATGATGCTTTCCGTACATGTGAAAACCTACATTGCCAGAGCCATAGGGTGGAATCGTTGGACCCAGCGAGGAGAATGGGACCTTTTGGATGCCAACGCAAAAACTGTGGTGTAATTTAATACATAGACCAGGACAAATCAAGAGACTTGATACCATGACTTCGTCGGGGCCTTGCAACTCGGTTAAAAACTCCCATATTCTGTAATTTTCTCTCCCGACTCTTCTCCACAACCGAACTTTGCCATCCATGCCGCCAGTCGCGACCATCTCGCCATCAGCACTCCATGCAACGCTAGTGACGCTATCCGTGTGTCCCGTAAGCCTTTCGATGATTTCTCCATCCGTGATGTCCCAGATGTACCCGACGTCGTCCTCGCCACCGGTCGCAGCGAGAGGTTCCGTGGGGTGACAGGCGACGCAAAACACAGATCCGTCATGGGACTGGAAATCCTGGACAGAATTGTTTTCCGCTAGACGCGAAGGGCCTGCTGTGGGCTGCTCGTCCTCGTCCTCGTCCATCGGATGGTCTCCATCGTCTTGTACCTCCGCAGCTACGTCGTTTACATCCAGGTACTGATCTCCTTCGTTTTCGTTTTGGTTGTCGTGTTGATGGGACATTTACTTTGTATACGGACAGGCACCTCGCTGATGACCAAGCCCGTCCACGTGGGGCACTTCAGCTGCTATGGGCAGCGCACAACGTGGCTTGTATTAGTTACAGAGCTAGAATTGCATGCGATGCGGTTACGAGCAGCCCAGGTCGCTGACAAACCTCCACGTCACTACTATGTTGCCACGGTAGCTTCCCTGACTTTCTCTCTTCATATCATGAGGTTGCTCTCGTTCCTTTCCTTCGCCTTTGTGGCAGCTGCTAGTGCATCAAATGTTGTAGAGCTTGACCATTCCAACTTTGATTCCGTCATTGGCAAAGGGAGGCCTGCCCTCGTCGAATTGTGCGTTCATATCCGCCTTTACTGCCCTAAAGTATTTTGATGAATAGCTAGCTTTGCCCCTTGGTGGTGCGTTGCATAGTTCATTTGTTCATTCATGTATCTGAGTCGCGATCCCTGCATGACAGTGGGCACTGCAAGGTAAGTGCATGGCATAAGCGTCATCGATGCCATCTCATTGTAATTCCTGGCAGAATTTGGCTCCGGTATTTGAGCAACTCGCAGATGCTTTCGCAAATTCCAAAGATAAAGTAGTAATTGCGAAGGTTGACGCGGACGGCAAGGGCAAGCCTCTTGGACAGAAGTATGGCGTTTCAGGATTCCCTAGTATGTTCCCTACCAAGCTTGGAGTAGGCATGAATAAACTCAACATGCTTTAGCTCTTAAATGGTTTAATGCTGATGGAAAGGATGAACCATATGAATCTGGGCGTGACTTGGACAGTCTTGCGGCTTTGTAGGTCCTCGAACGGCGTGATACTAGCAAGGACTAACGTCATGCAGTGTAACTCAGAAATCTGGCGTGAAACCCAACATCAAACCTCCTCCTGCTCCCGAATACTTGGTCCTTGATTATAAAGATTTTGACGAAGTTGCACTCGTCGGTGTTTAATGACAAACTATGGAAGTACGACAGCTAATATGCCGATTAGGACGACTCAAAGAATGTTCTTGTTTCATTCACTGTGAGTGTGGTAATCCGTCCATCCGTTTCATACTAAAGTCGATTCAAGGCACCGTGGTGTGGTCACTGTAAAAGCCTCAAGCCTGTTTATAATGAAGGTATGGCTATTTATAGTCCAATCGTGTAAGTGGCTGATGGGATCAAAAGTGGCAAAGGTTTTCAAGCCTGAAAGCAATGTCAGTCTGATGCAGGACAATCAATGGGTCTCATACTGATAGAAAAGCAGTGCATTGTTGCGAACATAGATGCGGATGACCAGAAAAATAAGGGAATTGCTGGACGTTATGGAGTCAAGGGATACCCAACGCTAAAGTTTTTCCCTGCTGGCTTAAAGGAACCCGTTGATTACACCGGTGGGAGGACTGCGGCTGATTTTGTTAACTTCATGAATGAAAAATGCGGCACGAAGCGTGCTGTCGAAGGAGGATTAAATGACGAAGTTTGTAATGCCCTATCCGATCTTTCACGCGCACTAATTCCGAAACAGGCTGGGCGTCTGCCCGAGTTTGATGCTTTGGCGCAAAAGTTCTTTGCCGCTGCTGCAGATGCGAAGAATACTATCTACCAAGAAGCCTTGACATTGGCGACGAATGCAAATGTAGATGTTAAACACTACCTGAAGTCTATGGAAAAGATTGTGGGCGGGTCGGCTGAATATATAGAAAAAGAGTCGAAACGGTGAGTTTCCACATATAGATAGACATTGCGTCAATTGACATTTGATTTGCAGTTTAGAATCCATTTGGAAGAAGGGTACACTTTCGGATGCCAAGTTGGATGAGATCAAGGTCAAATGGAACGTTATTCGTGCATTCACGTTGCAGAAGATAGCCCGTGCAGAATCTGAACTATGACTGGTCATTTTATGGTACACTACCCTGAGTAATACAAGCGTAGCAATCTCAAAATAACCAAGGAACGGATGTTGCCTCGTGTCTGCCTTGAGGAGCGGTTTCATCCGTAGTCAGGCGATATATCGGCACTTGATAAAGTAACCCTTAGTTGACGACCAACACCTGCAATCTGATGTACAAATTGAATCTATGGACTGCGTTTCTTCCCCAAAGACATCGTCAGCAAGTAAGCAAACACCACAACCTCGATATAATTCGTCCCCACCTAGATTCATCAAACAAAATGGCAAATCAAACAGCCCCTGTTATCCCTAATCTCCTCATCAAATTGAACGCTTATCGATATCGACCTTCGATAGAGGAATGGAAACACATCCACCTTGACAAGGGGGAGAACAGAAAGTATCCATCCCAAGTTCGCATCATCACTTGGAACGTCAACTATGACGCACTTGGCGTTATGGAGCGTTTGAATGCCGCTCTTCGGCACTTAGAGCTGGACGTTCTCGGTTGCAAAAGGGGCGAGGCACCAGAGCCCTGTTGCATCCTGCTCCAAGAGCTCAACGCCGATGCGTACCCTTATCTTCTCGCAGATACGTGGGTCCGGAAAAACTTTGTCGTCGCACCAAAGTCGCCCAACAAGTGGCCTGCCAGGGCCACGTATGGCAATGTCACCCTTATATCCCGCTCGGTCCCAGTAGCTGGGTGCGCTATCATGCACTTTGCGTCGAGCATATACCAGCGGACCGGCGTCATCGCTGACATCCGACTATACGATCCCACGAGGGAGGAGGACGACGGCCGAGGCGCAACGTCCGTCGTGCGCATTATCAACACGCACCTAGAGTCACTGCCGTCTGGGCTGGCAGCGCGACGCATGCAACTGGATGTACTCTCGAAGCTGTTGTTTGTTGGGGGCGAACGCTGCGGAGGGATTATTGCAGGCGATATGAATGCTATCGGGCCGAATGAGCATGAGTATCCTGCAGAACTTGGTTTAGGAGACGCATGGAATGAACCGGAAGACGCGAAGGAGGGCCACACCTGGGGGTATCAAGAGCCGTCGCAGTATCCGGCAGGGAGGCTGGACAAAATACTATACTTGCCACTGGATGGATACGAGGTAGACAAGCCGGAGCGGGTCGGGAGGGGAGTTGTCGTCAAGGATCTCGAGAGCGGGAATGATATGCCACAGTATGTTAGCGATCATTATGGGCTAGATACGATTCTGCGGATGAATCAATGACAGGTTGCGTGGCGCATGTTCGTGCTCAATTATTAAATCAGCGTGGCCTGACCTGAATTTCTGAATTTCAACTAGGGTCTGATGAAAAGTTCACACGGATATGATATTCTCCACCACTGTAGCAACACGCATAATCGTATTTGTAGGTTGTTGCTCTTTAATTTATCCATCGCAAGTCCGCCATATCCATAGCCAAAGTCAATGAAGCGAGGGACGGAAAAACTGGGCGGTTGTTCGTTTGGGGCAGTCCGTTGTCCTGGGTCTATTTATGTAAACAACCTTGTCCGCAGCCTATAAAATGCACGTTCCGAATGATTTTTCCCTCGCACGATTCTTTCGCCCAACGACACCGAGCAATCATGCGTCCCATCCTTTCCGTTGCCGCTGCCCTCCTTACCGCCTCTGCTGCATTGGCACAAAATTCCCTCACAATCAACACCCCGTAGGTAGCCGCTGCTCACCCCATTGCCATCACACTCAGTGCGACAGGTCAAATGCAGTCGTTTGCCAACCCCTTCTAATTTCATGGACCGGTGGTTCTGGTATGTATATTTTATTCCCTTTTCCGCGTACATTCTAAGCGGCCATTCCAGCCCCATACTTTCTGGTTTGTTGACCCTTTTGTGTGTCTTTAAATGACCGCTAAAAATACAATGATCTCATCGTTGTAGAGGTAAGTATCCTTGCCCTTAGTGTATTTGACAATGATTATTAATAGGGAGTAGTGTGCTCCCTGGTAATGATCCCGCTGGCCAAGCACTTGAAGACCTTGGGCAGCAAAATGGTACCTCGCTCACGTGGACTGTCAACATCCCCGCTGGTGAGTAATCTTGGCAGGAACCATTTTGTTTTAATTAATGTGATTTGTGCCAGGCACTCAAATCGGTTTGACCCTCCGTGATCACACTGGGTTGGTTGCACAGACCGCATCTTTCACCGTTAACCCAGGCTGTAAGTACTGGTCTTTTTGTCCTGTTTGTTCTCAGTAACAGATCTTTTTGAATTTATTTTCCAGCTGATTCGAGTTGCGTGGGGAAGGCGGCTAGTACGAGCGCCGGTTCCAGTGGTACGGCTGCTAACACTTCTGCTACTCCTCCTGCATCAGGCAAATCTAACTCTGCTGCTTCCACTGGTACTTCTCCAGCCACTACACCCGCCGGCTCTGGCGCGACCTCGGCTGCCTCGGGTACATCTAGGGGTACATCTGGAGCGTATGTTCATTTCACATAATTATTGAACAAATGCTCACATGAATCATACAAGTAACACTGCAACTTCAGGCACTTCAGCTGCCTCTGCAACATCAACTAAGAATGCTGCTTTGGCTAATGCCGCTGAAATTGGATCTGTTGGAATCTTCGGTGCCGCTTTGGTTGCTCTCCTAGCCTAAAAAGTGGATGTGTTGATATGCAGACGTTTACATTGCCTCTAGTACGCTCCTTGTGCTTCGTTGTAGGAACCTTTTTACCTCCATCCCCGGTAGTGTCGGGGGACATCCTCTATATGGGGAATAATAGTTCTTTGTTTATATATACTGCTTTATAGGTAGCTGCCTCAATACCCACATGTTTGCAGATAACAGAACAATTCTTGCCATAATTAAACTGCATTGCGTCAATGGAGATTACGAGTTGTTATTTCACTTGTTCATATGTCGAGGTGTGCACTGGAAAAAACTTGGGACCAAAGTATACACGGTCCCACCGCAGTGTAGGGGTAAGATGGAACAGGCCATGACGCGCTGATTCTGATGTTCCGCCACGGAACATCTTGAACGTTAAACTATGTAGATTTACAAACGACGCAAGCGCCCACATGCACAGGGTCAGCGATATCGCTCACCAGTCCAGCTGATGCTTTGTCAGGAGAGAGGTGGCAAGGCTCCCTGCCCTCCACGCCCTACTGCTAGACCTCCCCAGGGTTTTATCGGCCAGAGAAGACACTGCGTGGCTTGGCTAGGGCCCCGGAATGGCGCACCCCCCCTCGTCGTCTCCCCGAGCACCCCATTACTGAGAAGCAATGCAGCACAGGTATCTAACCTGAGAAACGAAGAAGAAAAGAAAAGCGTGGGTATTTAGACTAGGCAAGTTTCAGACGAGGATGAAAGGCGTCGCTCATCAACCCCATTCAATAACGGCAACTGCCATGAAATTCCAACAGGAATCGCACCAGCACATGTTGTCAAGGCTGATCGGGCTCATGACCGATGTCCTCAAGTGTTTCTTGCTCTTCGTTTGGGCGTCCCGAACCCCAAACCCTAGTTGTGCAGCGAAGGGTCAAGAAGAAAGTTCCTGTACAAGCCACTTCGCCATGAGTTTGTCAGTAAATCTGACAGTTGGCGCGTCTCGCAGAGCAGATGCAAGATCACGGTCGCTCGAGCTTGTCACGATAAGACCATTCGGAAGTGCAATGTGCTTTTTCGGGTTGAGAACTTTTGCGCCGAACATTGCTGGCTATCTCTGCAAAAAAAACAAAAAAACAACTCAATAATACACTCATCCTCTAGCACGCACCGGTTCATCTTAACAAAATCTCTTCTTTTCCGAAGCCTTTTGAGCAGCTGCTTTCCTTTTCATGTCACGCTGATATCTCGCAACAAAGATGTGCGGAAGGCGGCGAATGACGGTGTTAAGAAATTTGTCAACCCCGACTTGTGTCAGATCCCGGAGTGACGTGTCAATCAACCGATCCTCGCCCGGGACAGGAGTGTTCTTCTCCAAATAGTCTGAAGGTCAAAAGTGTTGTCAGCTTATCCCAGGAGGCAGCATTGTTCAAACCGTCGGAGAGATCAAGCGTGGCCAATTCATTGGCCCCTTCCTTGTAGAATAGTCAGCCTCCAGAAGAGGACTGATAGTAAGATAATGCAGTTTTGGAGGAGGTGGGTGGAATATTTTCTTTTTGGCAATGACCAGCACATTTCTTATCGGAGGCGTAGGAATGCGGGACTTGTTCAAGACCGGGTTGAAGGCGGAAGTGGAGAACGGGGAAATGTTTCCGGAAATGCCTGTGTGCATCGTTAACGATATCAAATCAATGGATAAATGAAACTTTGGGAAGAAAGGGACAAAATGGCAAGTTGGCCGGTTCTAATCATGACTGCCCCCTAGTGCTTGCAAAAGTGCCGTCGGCTTTCATCACAAGGCGCGTGCTATGCCCAACATCCCAGTTGTGTACGTATTACAATTTGTAGCAGGGGCAACGCGGCGCAGCATGACAGGATCAATAATCTCCTCGCCTGTCTTGGAACTGGTCTCGGAAACAAAAGACCTTCTGTTCTCTTGATACTTGCTAAGTGTCTAGGGCTCTGATGGCGCTTCGTGGAGTATCATTGGCTTTAAAAGACGGGTGCAGTGGGCACCGGTAGAGAAGGCGGAGTGCTTTATCGCATGACAATGCTAAGGTTGGCTCTACCGAACCGTTGGCTCAATCGGCGAGTCACATATACGTAGCAGCGCTTGCGCTTTCTCGATATAATGTATGCATTTCTATGCGAAAAGAAGGTTAGCTTTTCAAAGATACCTCCAACTATTCAACCTGAAAGCATCCATCGCGAAATAGTGGCGGTCGACGACTTGCACGGCAACGTAATGCAACGGTTACCACCTTTCCATGCAAAATTGAGGGGCACGAAAGTGCAATCATAGCTGTAGGGCTTACATCTTCGTCATTCATGTGACATGTTCGCCTTGATGTAACTTTCGTTGCTCTTCCGCGAATTCCTCCTCGTCACCAGGAGTACCGTATTGTAGGTAATAAGTTCGATGTCATCGTTCGACAGATGTGAGTCTTTCTTTCCTATACTTGAACTCGAACACATTCGTCATGCGGAACAGACAGTAAGAGCACGTTCTCTGGAACATGTTGGTTCAAATATTGTTCCACCGTCACTCCCTTCTTGCCAGCAGGTATGGCGTCGCCCAGGATACATGACGCGTGAATGCTGAGATCAACTTGACCTTGGAAAGGAAAATATGCAGGTCTAAAAGGCTGTAAGCGATACCATCAACTTCATTCTTACTTCGAAACGTTGTTCTCGGGAACTAATATTCCCCAAGTGTACAGCCCGAAGGGCCAAAATACTATTAGGAGGGCAGTACGGTAATTGCTGCGATAATGTTACGATTCTCAGCAGATCCCATCCTGAAACCAGGTGTACCCCAGAAAAATTGCAGGATCCCAGCGATACGGAGGAAACGGCGGTTTCTGACATTCAAAAGGGAAATCCATAAGAAGGCACGCATTGTTGACTCCATCCACGACTAGCCAACGTATTCAAGTAGACCCAGATCACTCGACCCTTCTCACGAGAGTTGATTTGCCCCTTGCTCGGATAATTTCACTGGCTGTTCTGGTAGTGCAACTACTCATGTGTGGGTGCCTACCATCCTTGTATGCTAGATCTATCCTACAGTCAGAATCTGTGAATGGAGGGACACTCGTGTACAGATGCTATTCTTCATTCTAACAGGGTCATGGTGGGGGTAGTGGGTAGCGAAAATCTAGAGTATGGGCGAATTACGAAAGGCGAGAATGGGAAACGGATTCTAGGATGCCGACGAGGTGAACATACAAGAGAAGGATGCACTGCCTATCGCCTCATCAAAAGAATACTTCCTCTCCAGGAAGCTGCCCAGGCGATGTGGTATCGATAAATGTTCGGCCCTCAAGGTACATCCTACATTGATACAGGTAATTGTCTAATTCATTGGATGACAGTCAGATCTTTTCTCAAGACCGGGCGTGGAGCTCTGCCGCAAATCCGTTGCAATCGTGCTTACACATAGAAAGTATTGGTTTAGTTTCCTTGGTTTGAAGAAATAGATCATACCCATCGCGTCTTCCAACTTCTTCACCTCCACTTCTTCCAATTTCACTTTAGAATCAATCATAATGATAGTTTCTAGCTGCACGTTGTGAGACCTGAGATCGATTTGACCACTGAGCGGGAAACTCTTCTGACTGCCTTCAACTGAAAAGCTATAGGTGTCACGCGGCTCTACACTAATTTCACTGGAATGCGTATTGAATGCTGCCCTGCAATTACGCGGGACGGATTCAGGCAGTTCAACTGAGAAATGTGCGATATTCACAGATAACCCTTCTGGCAATTGGACGAAACCCAAAAAAATCGCGAAATCAATCGGAAAGTTCGCCTTTTCTCCATGCTTATGAAGGGAGACCCGTCAGGAAGCACGTATTTATGGCACCATGCGCTACTTACCATTATCCCTGTGGGGATCCTGATCACTTGACCTTTTTTCAGACATTTTCTGAACATTGTCCTTTCCAAGTTGTTCACCTCTTTTGGTATCAAATTTATCTTTTCATCAGGCAAGGAAATATCTTTCGGCTCCACGATGTGAAACCTGAGATCGATTTGACCATGGAGCATGAAACTCTTCCGACTAACTTTAGCTAAAAAGCGATAAGCGACATGCGGCACTCCACTAAATTTGCTCTTACTGCATATGTATGTATCTGTGAAAAACGTTTTGACCTTTTCCTTGTACTTGTCCGGGACGGAGTTAGGCAGATTATCTGAGAAGTGTGCGATTTTCACAGCTAACCCTCTGGCAATTGGACGTGACCGAAAAAAATCGCGAAATCAAACGAAAATTTTGCCTTTCCTTCATGCTACGAAAGGATATTCGTCAGGAAGCACAAATTTATGGCACCATACGCTACTAACCATTGTGCTTGTGGAGACCCTGATCACCCTACCTTTTTTCAGAAGGTTGATTTGTTTGATGAGGACGGCGTTCATTGCTCTTTCCAACTCGTCCACTTGTTTTGTTCTCAATGTCACTTTTTCAGCAGCCATGGAGACAATTTCTGGGTCTAGGTCGTGAAACCTGAGATCGATTTGGCCCCTGAGCAAGTGGGCATAACCGGCATGTTTAGCTAAAAAGCTATAAGCAACATGCGCTACTCCGTAATTTCACTCTTACAGCGCACGTGCGTATCTTCTGTGAAAAACGTTTTGAAGTCTGCAGTGGGGATGGAGGGAGGTAGATGACTTGTGATATGTGCGATTTTCACAGCTAACCCTTCTGGAAATTGGATGCAACCCAGAAAAATACCGAAATCAAACCCATGTTTCACATTTTTACGCTACATACGAAGGGAGATTTCATCAGGAAGCACACATTTGTGGTACTATACGCCACTAACCATCATGCTTGTGAAGACCCTGATCACCTGACCTTTTTCCAAAGAGTTGATTCGTTTGATGAGGACATCTTTCATTTTGCCTTCCAGGTTATCCACCTCTTTTGGATCCAATATCATTTCGGGTTGAGGTAGGGAGAAAATCTCTGACATTGCGTAGCTGAACTGGAGATCGATTTTACCCTCAACGGTAACCCACGTCCCTTTCGCATCTGAAAAGTTGTCGGCGACGCTCTGCTCCATCGACTTTTCTCTTACTTTGATATTTCACTTTTTCGTGAAAAAAATCGCCGAAATCTGCCCCGCGTTCAGACGGGACAGTGGAGGCATTTCCAGCGCGAGCCGCGCAGTTTTAAAATTTGCCATATGCCTTAATTGAAGGAAATCCAAAAAAATCGCAAGATGAAGAACAGGATGCCCGTGTTTTTCTACCTTGCGAATGGAGATTCTTCAGGTAGCATGCATTAATGGTACCATACACTACTGACCATTACTCTTGAGGTAGCCCAGAATACTTGGCCTCTTTTAGGAAGTTTAATTTCTTGAGCATTATGCATGGCCACAGCGGCATTCACCAGAAAAAAAAACCCTAGTGCGAGTGTGGAGTGCATTGTTGGACTGGCAGGGAATCTGATGGAAGGGAAGTAAAACCTGCCCAAGATACTTACAGTGCGTGCTATTGATATATTGACGTCCAAATGGGATGAGATCGTTACCATCAAAATATCGGAGCCATGCCCACGTTTGAAGCTGCATTCGATATTCCATATGATCGCAGACCTTGCACGAGGAGCCCAAGGACGGTCTACTTGGACAGATGGGTCGGTAGAGCCTGCAGCAGAATCAGCCACGGAATTACTTCGGAGACAACTAGGCAGCAACTCTGTCTATTGAGGTGAACATTACTATTTCATGCATTATGTAAGCTTTAAGTAACGACATCCACGTGCTAGTTGCTTCATTGCATGAATGTCGGTTACCTAGAGCCATTCTGGTGACCGTTCTTCTGCTCGTCGCGCGACACAATCGCAGGATCACTAGTCTACTCCATCTACTGTCTTATTCTTGATGGCATAAGGCATTGATGACAATATAAAGTCCGCCATCATACAAGTACCAAATCCAACGGTTATTTAGGGACGCCTATTCATAACGCAGTAGAAATATGCCTTGCCAATGCTAAACCGCTTTGACCCATACTTGAACACGATTGGCCACGCAAGTGAAGTTCCCCCACCCTTCAGAACTGATCATGACTGTGCTATGAGGTGGCATGAGGGTACGAAACGTGGTCCCTGCATTTTTCTGCAGCAGCCTGAATGCTACGAAGAAGAAATATAAAATGAGACGTACTCTTCCAACGTTCATTCGTAACGTATGAATGCAAGTGCTGGAATCACTAGATACAGAATTCAGAGATTGGACCATCTAATCATGGACGTACTTTTCCCGGTTGCTCAATAGCACAGCGCAACCTGTATGTTGTTCATTTCCAAGCCGCACGAATCCTATACAATTTTTATGTACAAAATAGTCTTCTGTGGGGCCATATGCAAACAGTTTTCGGACCCCAATCAGTAATGCCAGATTTCGTGCAATGTTTTCACTGTAGCATTCAGGGTTTGGGTACAGATCTCCATAAAATACGCAGCTAGACTTTTTTCAGGAAGAATGAAAGACTACTTGGATAAAATCATACGGATATCCTCTGCCTCTCAAGAGGATGAGGGAATATGCTTGAACTTTGAAGTTGTTTTCTACCTTGAAAGGAGGTTAGCTGGCACACATACTTCGAGCTTCAGTCGCCAAACTCACCCAACTCTCCAAGCTTTGGCCTGGCACCTACTTAGCAGAATGAAGAACAAACAAATCAAGCAACGAGATGGACTTTGAAATACCGTGCTTAAGGGAACAATGAAAGAATTATCTCGGATAGAGGAGAAATCTTACTCGTGGTTATCCACAAAGGTCACCGCATCGTTAGGCCTAACTTTGACAATGGTCCCGTTGAGAATGCGACGAAGATCATACTGCGACCTGCGTCGACTTGCATTGTGAAGATTCATGTGCAATGGAACGTCGAAAAAGGCTGTCTGCCAAAATCTCAACCCAGTAAATTGCACTTGGGAAGACCCGACACACCTCTCCTCGCAATTTCCGAATGTAAGGCAAAATAACTTTTAAGCTGGAGGAATAAGTAACCCTTCAATGCAAGCTGTACGGCTCTCACTCTCCCGACCAAAATTCAGCTTGAGAGGAATTAACCATGCGACAAGAATCATAATAGAGTGGTCATACACACTGCAAATAACTTGGACGGTGTTTCAGCTTGTTGACGAGTGTATTGCAACTTGAATTGCAAGCCCTAAATTTTGTAAGTTTATATGCGCTTTACTTCAATACGCACGAATTTCAGTACAAAACGGTAATCTATGTGCTTAATGGCATCAAGTCTGAATCCGGTTGCGCCGGTAGTCTTTAATGCATCATCTTACTACCAGCCTTTTACAACCTATAGACTTACTGTGATAATCCAGGAACCCCATTCAAGCAAATCTTGCTCTACTGCAGGATGACTATGATCGATCTAACAGGAAATTTCAGTGACAGGCGTGGACACAATCAAATGCATACATCCACACCCAGAAGGTAATCGTAATTGCCGAGTTCAGTATCTACGTATTTCGACCAACCTTTGTGTCCTTGCCCGACTAAACGATATATCCCCTTGGACCGTGTTCGATCATCCCAGTCCAAACCTAAAATATTATTTAGCAAACTCCATCACGACAAGGGAGAGAGTTACCAGTAAAATGCTCGCTATTCCATCGCAATGCGCTGTACTGGTTTTCTTAGTTTTTGTGCATGTCTTAATCGCATGCTTACTTTTCCTCCTCTTCCAATGAAATTGAACCTAGTCCAGCCCTACACTCATTAATGCTGATTGGAACCCTCCATTTGCAAGCCTACCTCAATTAGGCGCTCAGGCCCAACTTCCCTCAGTCGATTCTGCGGGTCAACGGGAACAGCAGGGATTGATTCTTTCTCATCGGCACCGAGCTTATGCTACGGAGTCATTCGAACTTGTCCGCGTTTGCGTCAAAAGAAGCAAACATACGTTCAGAACAGCATCAATCATAATATCAATACCTCTCTGGTGTGCTGCTTCGCAAGCTTCCAGAAGTTCTTGCCTTGTTCCCCATCGTGTTGGCACAGAGCCTTTTTGCTTAAATTCTCCCAAGTCCCACTATTCGATACGATGGTTAGTTGCACAACGACAATGAACATGCTAGTCCAGTGTCACCAAATCATATGCATCATAACCTCGCCCACTCTGCAAATGCACATTAGTCACCGTGGAATAACACAAATTAAGTGGAATTTACAGGAACTGCCGCTTTATTCGGGGGTGGGATCCACACTTGTGTGACGCCCATCTCCGAGAGACGGGCGGTTTCGGATTCGAGGTGCTTCCACCAACTCAATTCATTGTGCAGCGTATCCCAAGTAAAGAATTGCAGCTTATAGACGGTACATCATGCACGGTTCTGAGTATAGTATTGAGTAGGGATCCTACCATTAGTGGATTATTGAGGTTGTCTTCTGGTCCCAGTCGCATCTTGGGCAACGCAGCCTCGGTGGGTCTAATTTTGTGGAGAATCCAGTCAATGCAAGTAAACATTTCTGAGCTCTCGACGAGTGTTATGTTGGGAATTTCGGCGTATGCCGAACTATATAATCGTGTCGCAGTTTTTTAACGTTACCGTTGCTTCCATCACGGCTCTTCACTCGCGTTGAGATGGCGTGCTGCTTTTCTTTGACATGCGGGTGTCGTTGCATCTATCTGTGGTGGCCGAGAATAAAAGCCTCCTTAATCGCTCCAATCACACTATATCAACGTCGAGAGGAGTTTCATGCTGACGGCGATAAACTCATACTTGTCGCATACAAATATTCAACGTACACTAAAATTGCATAGACAATAATCAAACCACGTAATTACGGCTCCCTCATATAATCCAATGGCATCTACTAGTAGCACCGAACGGTCACCGTTTTAGAAAAGTCTTCGACAAAATCCTGCTCATGGCGCTAGCCGAAGTAGAACGGTTAGGAATACCCATTGTATCCTTGACAGGCGACAAATTCGTTGGTATATCAATCCCAATATCATTACCCTTTGGCAGCCGTTAAAAAGGCACGTAAGTTCGTCGGGTTTACTTACCATAAAAGCAAACGTTGGTTCGGCAGGATTGGAGAAAATATTAATTTTCCGCCTTTTCTTTGCAGGAACTCGGTCTGTCTCCGAATCTTCATCCTCTGCTGTCGCAGTAGCGTTACTTCTGCCCCTCGACTTTTTCGCTGGTTTAGGCTTGACATCGTCATCGTCGTCATTTGGAGATGCTTTCTGTGTCCGTTTGCCCTTGGGCACATTCCTCTCGTTATCTCGATCTGAGTCGTCATCTATCGCCGCTACCACTTCAGCAGGAGCAGATTTAGCTTTTCCTTTGTCATTTCTCGAAGCTTTCCTAGTAGTGGATTTGTCCCGCTTCTCCTTAGAAGCTCGCTGCACCGTTGCCTGCTGAGTTGCATCGCTCATCTCATCCACTTCCGAGACTGAGCTAAGTTTACTCTTTGGCTTTCTCCGGTTCGTCTTCCGAGAGTCTGATGTACTTTGATTGTCATCTGTACCAGGGCATTTGCCCACTCTCTTACTTCGAGGCGGAGAACGCGACCTGTTCCGAGCAGTTTTGACAGATTGATTAGTCGCATATCCTTCGTCACTGTTCTCTCGCTTATGAAGAGGATCAAACAAAGCATTGTGACTTATACAAAATACATACGTTGGCTGTAAAAGTTTTAATCTTTGCTTCAAGTTGTTCTATACGTCTCTGGGTGTCAGCCAAAGCTTCCTCGGCCTTCTCCTTTTCAGATTTCTGTTCATTCGCTTCATCCTAAACACATTATAGTATCTATAGGACGTCCAAAAACACTGAATTTGTTTTACCTGCCATTGCTTGACAATATCTTTCATTTTCTCTTGTTTTCTAGTCATATTTTCTAACTCTTTCTCTTTCTCGGCAATTTGCTTTTGCAAGCGGTCCTGCAGACTCGTCACCTTCACCTCTAATTCCATTTTCTGCTTTCGAATGACTTCCATTTCTCCGTTTCCCTTCGTATCCAAGTCCTGCCACTTTTCAAGCTGACGATGAAGCTCTGCGATGTTCCGTCGCAGCTCGACATTAGCGCGTTCGAGTTCGGTGTTTTTTGTCTGGGCACCATCAAGCTGTAAAGTTATTCGTTCAAGTCTTGTAGTACCTGATTCCGCTGAAACCTGGAGAGTAGCATGTTCCTGTCGAAGTTGAGATAGTTTGTCCTTCGATAATGAAACTATGAAATTGACATCAAAACTCGCACTGCTGGGTGGTACTGCTTACCTGAGCCTGATCCCTCTCCTTTTCTAGTGCCAATAGTTGTGCTAACTTCGTCTTCCGCTCTGTCGTGACGACCAACAGCTTTCGTCGCAAATTGGCAATAGCTTCCTCATAATGTTCCACCAGGTCTTCTTTCTCCTCCTCCAAGTCGGCCATCCTATCCTCTAACTCTCCTTCTCTTGTTTGAAACATCAAAATCCGGACGTCTCTTTGTAATCTTTGCACTTTTTCCCGCCTCGTGGCCTCTTCTTCCTGTAAAAGCTTTCTCTTCAATGTTTCTAGATCCGAGATGGTTCGGAGGTTCTCAAGCCGGTGACAAGACACAAGTGCGTCGCAGCCTTTGCGCCACTCTTGCTGCTCGCGAAACTGCTGCTTCTGAATATCAGCAAGAGCTTCCTTTGCTCGACGTTGTTCAGAATCCAACTGTTCAGTGAGCTTCTTGTTTGCCTGCTCCAGGGCGCGATTTCGTTGGACCAGGTCGTCAATTTGTGTCTGGTTGGAAGCCTCCAACACTGGAACGCGCGTGCTACGCGGGCCACGGTCCTGGGCGAACATCATAAGTACCAACGGGTAGAACGGGCCGGTTGACTGGAGTCTCAGAGACCGTCGTATAAATCTGTATTACCGCAATGGATGCGCATAAGTCCCGCACACAACGGGCAAACAGTCACAGTACTTACGCCTGCTAAGCACGACGACTTGTACCAATGGCAAGGACCTTTGCTAGGACCAGAAGTCCATGTTCAACAAGTACAAATATTCACGCTTATCCCCGAAATTAAGCTGGTCAAGAGCTCTACCCGCAAGAAGCGACGTCACTGGTGAACACAAATCTTGGCGCGATCGGCAATTAATTGCAAGTACTCCGTGCTGAAAGCTATCACGCGAGTATCCGACCATCACGCTTGACATTTTCTGCTATTCCGTCAGCACGTCAAGTCGTCGACGCTAGTCTAACTGTTTTTGAACCAACCTATTGCCATCCGAATGGCATGATGTTGGTGTCTAAGATACAAATTTTGTAAAGTAGTTATACGATGCTTCAGATTTGACAGAGAGGTACGTTTTAATCAGCATCCCAAAATGCTCTGATACTCAGTGTAATTTGTTTTTGGAAACGCGGATTCAGAACTGGTTCTGCGGCAACGCTTATCCCCAAGGATCAATCATTCAAATTCCTGGGTAAAATTTCCGAGCCCAATGGAAAGGAAACCACGATCCTGTGAATCACTCAAAAAGCGCCCCATTGGTTCATCAGTGGAAGATATAAAGGCCTTACAACATATCATCGTACCAGAACTTCAATAACCCCAACATGAAGCTTGAATCACTATACGCTCTGTTGTGCTCTTTGTCCTGGCCCATACTTGTATTTGCAAGTCCAACTGTCCCGTCAGCAAATTTCGTGGGTGCCGTTTATTGTGAGGATAAAGTCACAATCAAGAATGATCAACGTCGTCTAAACAATTTCCAGCTATCACTAATGAGCCTAGTGGGAACTATGTTCTAGCTTCTGGGATGACCGCCGATGGAAAACTGGTAATTCTTTGTTTAAACAAAAGTTATTGTTGCGCTCATGTGGTTGCAAGGTGTTTGGAAGCATCACGTATGCTGGAGGGAAAGGCGATATTGGTGTTGACCCTACACTTCCTGGTGACCCCCTCTTCAGTCAAGGTTCGGTCGCCGTATCTTCTGAGCACGATCTTCTGGCGACTGTAAATGTATGTGCTTGTGCAAGCGCCTCCAATGATCACCCACCCATCTGATTAAATCATATATGAAAGGCTGGGTCTAACACAGTTTCTTTGTTCAAAATTGATTCAAATGACCCAACGCACTTGACGATGGTTGGAAAACCGGTTGCTAGCGGCGGCGAATTTCCTGTATCCGTCGCTTTCAACAATGCCGGAACGGTTGTCTGTGTCCTTAATGGCGGTGCTGTGAATGGCGTCAGGTTTGACTTCTCTCGGCTCGGCCTTTATCTTAATCCAACTAATGCGACTAAAGATGCTTCGATATTGATGAGCTCGATGGGTTATCAGTCACTAAGTATACCACTAAGCACCTGAACATCAACGAAACAACGCCCCCAATAGGCCCTTTGGGAAGCGTTAGCCAAGTAATCTTTGCAAACAAAGATAAGAGCCTCATGGTCGCTGTGAAGGGTAACCCTACTGTAAATGAAACGGGGTACCTTGCGATCTGGGATTTTGAGCACGATGGTTCACTGTCGAAAGAATATCGCACTATTACTGGAAATAAAGTCGGCCAAGTACCTTTCGGAATATCTCCTGTTAGAGGTGCAAATGCTATCCTGACGGCCGACGCAGCGTTAGGATATGATATCTGGGATTTCACGGGTTCAACCGGTCTTGCCCGTGATAATTGGAAAGTAACGGGCTATCCGGTTGCCGGACAGGCAGCCATCTGTTGGTCGGCATACAGTGCAAAGACTGGCAATTACTACCTAGTCGACTTCAAAGACGTTATAACTGAAATTAGTATTGATTGCCATACTGATTCTCGTATCGTCAAGGTGAGTTGGCAACGTTTATTTCAACACTGTGTAACTCAAATATTGGCATATAGCAATATAATGTTACGAAAGGATCCTTCACACTAGACACGGACATCAGGACCGTGAATGGCAATGAGTGCGTTTCCTATAGTTCGGTATGACATGGGAAGCTCACGCGCAGCATCAGTTATATGTACACGTTAGTTGCTGCTGTGCCTGGAGTGCTCGTGCACTCCCTCATAGCTCCTGGAGATATGCAGCAAATTCAAGTGCTAGACTACTCTGCCCCGACGAAGAAAGCAGGAATAGTCGCTGGTAAATACCATGCCGTCGTGTCTGTAATCTGATTAATCTGATTTTTCCAGAACTCAAGGCCTTGCAGGGGTTGGCCATTTATGTGAAATAAAATGACAGGGATACCTATTTCATGAAATACATTAATGTCGCTTGTATAATTTTATTCACCCACACAACGTATTTTGAGTAGAATGATGCATTGAAAGCGTTGTTTGGTGTGCTATGGAGCGCTGTCATCGCTTGCGCACTAGATGCTATTCATGGAGAATCGCTTAATTCTACCCGAGTGAAAGCCGATATGAGACGGCCGCGCTCCTTCGTTTGGGTTAGGCGTTGATAGGGACGATCGCCGAATAGAAGGCAGGGGCGCTACATTACTGCACATGTCTACATGACCATGAGAGCGCTTTTGACCATCCGTGTTTAATATTACTGGGACCAGCCTGTCATCGACATGAAACATATGATGCATATTCTTATCTCCCAGCGTTTATTTGCCTGCCCCTTGCCAGCGCGACACCCAAGGCCGGAGATATTCGCCAACAAGCCGTCACTGATGTTCCAAAAAATGTTTCGTCAATATGGTCGATCGGAAGAGAACGTCTCCGAACCCGCTCTGCCGGTCGCTATTTTTGGTGGTCTCCATATCGTTCCAAAAGTTTGTTTCCCTGGCACTAGTAACGAATTAGAGCGTTGACCGAATTCACAGCCACCAGGCCGCTGCGCCAGCCTCTCAATCCCGAGAGCTAAGCTCTCCTGGGAGGTTCAGCGGTTTCTTGACCAAAATATCGGAATCTCTTGTAGCCGATTCAACAACTGCCACCTCATGATTTTCTAGCCCGAGTGGCTTTGATGTTTACTTGACAATTTAAGAAAACTTCTCGCGTACGGCAGAGGCCTTATCCTGTTGAACCGAGGACAAAGAAAGGCACGTACTCGAAAATTTGAATTTCTTTCGCAAGAATTGCCAACTGCTGGCAGAACGGGGTTCTGTGAAGATTGTCGAGAAACGCACAGTGATCAGAACACCGATTGAAAGTTGGACTTCCCCTGCTGCACTTCGCCCATCCGGTATGCACGCGTGCATTGGTGCTCCTGTATCAGAAGCGCCTAGCCCAGAGTTCCTTTCGCTTTGTATGCGAACTAGCTTGTAGTATGACGGAACTGCTATTGGATTCGAACTACTCTGTTCTGCCGAGGTCCACCATCCGCATCCGAGACAGCATGTTGGGTCGTATATAACTCGCATAAAGCGCCCTCAAATGGTTGCATCCTCCTGTAGTTGCGCCTGTGCCACTCTCGTTCGTCTGGTGCAAAAGTGGTCGGAACATCATGAAGTTGTCGCCACTAACTAGTGTCATTCTGGCAGCCTCCTTGGCACCTGTTCTCTCTGCGCCTACAGCCTCAACTAACCAGACCATTGGTGCTGTATTTAGTACGTGAACGGCGGTGAAAGGCGTATACATCGGTGCTGAATGCGTCTAGTTGCCTCCAACACTCCTACTGATGAGGGAAACCAGCTCTTAGTATCTGATATTTATCCAGATGGCACTGTTGTTAGTTCATATCCTGTGAAATAACGTATCTTGTCATGCTTACATGTGCGACAGGCGTTCCGTAGCGCTATCAGAGCTGGTGGTTTGGGCATTCGTGGCAATGATAGCTCCATGCCTGTTAGCTCTCCACTCTTCAGCTCAGGCGCCGTTGTGGTTTCTCAGCAAGCAAATGTTGTATTGACTGTTAATGTGAGTAGGTTGAATGTTTGATGTTGACTACGCTGAACGGACATCTATGTAGGCTGGAGCAAACACGGTGTCGATCTTTACCATCAATCCAGATGACCCTGGTGACGTCAATCTCTTGGCCAAGCCTATTGGCAGCGGAGGGGAGTTCCCTATATCTGCAGTCTTCAATAAGGCTGGCACGAAGCTTTGTGTTTTGAATGGAGGAGAAATCAATGGCGTTGCGTTCGTTCTGATTCTACTTTCAATTTCAGGGCATTACTGACATATTTTTTAAGCTGCTTCAAGGTCGACTTTGTTAGGGGCTTAATTCCTATCAGCCACGGTGTGCGCTACATGAACCTGCCACAAACAACGCCGGGATTCGGTGTACCGGGTAGTGCCACTCAAATCAAGTTTTCTACTGATGAGAAACGTTTGATCGTTGTCGTCAAGGGTAGTAGTACGATGGAGGGCTTTGTTGCACTTTGGGACATCAATCTTGACGATTCGTTGTCGGCGGAGCCAACGGTCCTGAACATCGGCAAAAACGTCTATCCGTTCTCGCTCACTGCCATTCCTGGGTCGAACGCGTACATTTCTGGTGATCCCGCAATTGGATACGACATCATTAATCTCGATTCCATGCAGAAGAAGAGCGTAGAACTGTTCACGCCGCACACAATTCCCAATCAAAGAGGTGTTTGCTGGTCTGTGCAGGGTCCCTTGACACAGCATTACTACTTGACCGACACATTCGGCGGCAATGTCATGGAGATTGCCGTCTCAGCAGACCTCAAGCCCACTACAGTTGCGGTGAGTCTTGTGGTAGCAAATTTTTTTACATTCCTAATATTGTGCGTTTCATAGAAATACCACTCCAATACATATGACGTGCTACTTGATATTGATGTCCTTCACACTCCCATCAAAGAGTAAGCTAAGATATTGCTTCTTTACTGGTGGTCTGCTCACCGGTTCCTCAGCTTCATCTATACCCTTGCTGCCAACAAGACGTCGATCAATGTTCTCAAAGTTGAGGAAGCCGGAAAGGCTGAGTGGATCCAGAAATACAACATCACGCCCGCCGCCAACAGCCAAGGGCTCCCGGTTGGTGAGTGACCAAGTCACCGTATGGCTTTCTGAACTGACGGCGATTTCGATACATAGACAAGTTGTATGTGCAGGGATTGGCTGTGTACACAAAAGACTATGTTTCGTTTGACTAGAATAGCTGTTGATCTGTCCTAAAGTATAGTACGGATGAATATAATGAGGATGGTGAACGGGCGGGGGTGTCCGGGGACACAGCGCGCAGGACCGAGTTGCTTGTCCGTCCACCGCGACTTTGTGCTGTACCATCAGCGTCCCACTTATTTTGTAAATCCTTCAGCGATTCGTCTGCTGACCTTGCTTCTTTCCTGCTGCAGCGTTATCCACCGGTGTCTGGACGGCTTTCTTCATTTCATTTTCTTTTCGATTCTCAGTGATGGCCTCCACTCGACAGCAAAAATCAGGGAGGAAGGGGCTCCCTGATACCGCTCGGTCTGCTCTGCTTTCTCCCGCCATGCGACATGCTTACTCTGCGACAGCCGCGGAAATGTTTGGGGGACTGGTGCCCGCGCTTCGCCTACCTTCTCGTCCTCAAGTAATGCTTCTCGTACACCAAACTCCGCCACTCCCGCATCCCAGAGTGGATTCACACCTCATCCTCAGACAAACGGTGCCAGACACGACAGTGGCCTTTTGCAATCTCTCACTGGATTAACCGTATGCATACCTATCGTGCATCCGCTATCTCAACTTGAAAGTCTTTCAACTTAGGGCACTACTATTGTTCTTTCCACGAAGACTTCGCAACGCTATGAGGGCGTTGTGGCTTCTACAAGTGGTGAAGGGGATACGACGGGCATTACGCTCAAAGATGCCAAAGACCTCACTGCTCCTGGAGCGCCTCTGAAGGAACATCTGTTCATTGCCTCAACGAATATTGATTCATGGACATCTGGACCTGCGGATGCAAGGCCATCCAATGGCGATAGTAGGCATCCATTCATGGCACAATCTTGCCTGACGTGACCCATATTTTGTCTCAGCATTCCGGACTGATACGGATATCAGCCAGAAGAAGGGGCTCGTCCGAGAGCGAGAACTGCAGGCATGGCAACCTGGTACCGATGGCCCAAGCACGCCCCTGGGACACGCGGATGAGACGTTCAGTGCGACTGGTAATTCCACCTGGGACCAGTTTGCAGTGAATGAAAAGCTGTTCGGTGTCAAAACTAATTTTGACGAGGATGTTTATACGACCAGGCTTGATCGGTCAGGTCCCGATTTCAAGGAAAGGGAACGCAAGGCGCAGCGCATTGCTAACGAGATTCTTGGAGTAAGTTAATCCTGTTATTTATAGATCTGCCATATGTTTTCTATTTTTGCACAGACGGCGACCTCTAATCCCCACGTGTTGGAAGAAAGAGGTCATATTGTTGAGGAAGGCGAGTCTAATGAGGAAGAAAAGTCTGTGTTTCACTTCCTGCTGCAGGCTATGTTATTCATGTTGCCCATGGTAGATACGGTGCTGTCGTGCGAGGATCGAATGCTTATATCCCCCCGCCTGCAAGAAAGCAAGCTGCGATGGCTTCTGCTTCTGCCGCCAGCGCGCCCAAGACGGAGGCTCCCAAAATTGCAGTTAATGGTCCAGACGGAACCCAGATTTCTACTCCGCCCTCAAAGTCGTCTACTCCTGCGCCTGCAACTGCGCCGTCTTCATCCTCGACGACAAATCAACCTCCCACTAACAAGGTACCCCTTTCGGCACATTTAATTGCTTCCTGTGCTAAGCATTCACTCATAGCCTCCCGCTGACCCTCTGCCTGCGTTCCGCGACTTCGTTGTAAATGAAAAGCAGCGCTTAACTCAAAAGCGGCAGGCGCTCGTCAGAAGTGAGATGGATAAGAAGATTACAGAGCTTGTGAAGTTTGGACAGAGTTTCAAGGTCCGTGTTACATGGTGTGACAATATTGTGGCTTATGGATTTGGTATAGTTGAATAAGCCAATACCGGAAGACCTCGTCCCCATCCTTGCTAAAGACGAGGAAAAACAGCGTGCTATCAGAGAAAAGGCTAATCAGGATGCACAGTCTTCTCAGGCCCGGAGCATTGGCGCACCCTCTCCGGCCAATGCCACGAGAGGCGTTCCGGCGAACGTCAAACCGGACGCTTCACGCAAGATGGCTGCGGCAACAGCGGCAAAGACCCCAAATATTGGAGTTACTCAGGGGTCATCCAATGGGATACAGAAGGCGACGCTGTCAGCGAAGTCGGGTAGCACAGGGGACGCAGGGACCAAAAAGCCTACTATTAGCATGTACATCCAGCCTATCCCACCTTTCAGAGGAGGCAAGTCTCGTCAACAAGGGAATGGGCCAAGTACCACTAATGGTGCGCAATCCACCCCTACCAATGCTGCCTCTTCAAACGGTTCTGCTACCAATCCTCCTCCATCACCGAGCGCTGCACGTCTTAACGCCAATGCGTCATCGTTCCGTCCGAATCCAAAAGCCAACGCATTCACACCAGTAAGACTTGATTTTTAGGGTGTTTCTAGAAACTAAATGATCTTTAGGGCGCAAATTCACCAAACGCAAGCAACTCTAACGCCAGCTTAACGTCATCTCCCAAGCCAAAGTCGGACTCGGTGGGCCTTTAAATGAAGGGGACATTGCAGCTGCTAATATGCTTTCCAGGTACCTGCGACGCCCAATCTTTTCTTTGGCAAGCAAATCAAGAAGACCAGCGTCGTACCTCTCAAGGACGACTTCAATCCTTTCAAGCATGGTAAAGTGGGAGACCCAGCACAGATGTGTAAGTGTATGTCGTGCTCGTGGCAAGGCAATTAACGAGTATGTGGTAGCTCAATTATGGCCGTACACGGGCAAGCGTTACAACTTGTTATTCCCCACCCCTCAGCACCCGCCTCAGCCTCACGCCCCACATATGGTGCCTCCTGGGCCTCCGCCGATGCCCCCTCCATCGTATGAAGAAGACTCCGCTGCTCAGGCAGCTGCAAGAGGTTATGTTTATGCATACCCACCTTATGCCTATCCGGGTCAGGTATGTGCCCTTGTATCAGCTTTGTTTGTTGTTTCAAAACGTGACAGCCAATGATGCCTGGTATGGGACCTCCGGGGCATCCGACCGCTTATTTGCCTGGCCCATTCATGCAACCTATGCCATATCCTCCAGGGATGCCTCCGCCAGGTCTGCTACGCTGATAATCTATTCTATAGTAAATTTATGCATTCTTGTTTAGCCATGTACTCTCCCGCTATGGGGCAGATGCCACGTAAGTTCAGAAGTCAAGAAGGATATCCGGTTCAGACGACGTTCTCACTAGCCCCACAAGCTTATATGCCACCTCCACCACCGCCTGGCACTTATCCTCCTCCGAATGGCGCTGGCCCACGACCTTCTATGCCCCCAACGCCCATTCCTACTCACGCACATCCGTACTACCACCAGAGCCCTCAAAGTATGTAATTTGTTGCGCTGATTTGAATAAACTGAATAACGTGTCTATTATAGTGCAACATGCCGTACCATATCCTATGATGATGCCCCCACCGCCGAATGTAGCGCCACATCCTTATGAAGGTGGTCCTGCGCCGCCTGTTCAGATGGGTGGACATGCATAATGAGGTGGCTTGGTTTGTCATTTCCTAGGAGGTCGATGAGGGATGGCCGGGGGAAGAGGTCCGGAGCGCTGAGTTGTCACTCTTTGATTTGGTGTTTGGGATTCGCTGTTCAATTGTCGTATCATGATGTTTGGAGTCTGCGCAACCTCAGCCGAGATTCTATGTTAACTCTACATTGTCTATCGTCACTTGTGTTGTTGTGGATCTTTGCAATGTCCATGTACGTCGAGCCGTGCAATCGGGTTTGACTCGCAATCTTGCGCTAGATTGAAAAGATGTACACATGTATGCTCAAAACAATTAACGAAGTGATGCCATCTCCACTTTCTTCAACAACCCCTTGAGTGTATTGCTTGACCGATTACAGTTAATCTGTAACCATTTTTCCATTTCTTTCCGGAGCTCCGCCAGCTCTTCGCAAAGCGGCAGTGAACCGTCGGACCTGACAAGGGAAGGATTCAGGAGGAGGTCGAATAATCTGATCCACAGATCAGTTTGCCAATACCGCTTAAACGACGTGCCAATCTTGTATCGCGGGCTCGGTCCATTGTTCGACACAGCGGAGATGGAGCTTGTCTGGATGTACTTTCCAAACAGCATGCAATATATGATCCCGGCAAGTCCAAAGTAGTCCGTTTGGTACGTCCACGGCCTACTCTCGCGCACCTCGAAACAGTCGCGTTCGTCCGTCTCCCACTCGGCGAAAAACTCTTGCCCGCTTGGGAAGAGCCGCGTGTCGATTGCCCGCCCGAAATCAATGATACGCAGGCCTTTGCACGCCCACCCGCCCTCTCCCGAGGGTTGGTACGTGCTTGACCACCCCGAAACCCCGCCAGGCGCGTCTTCCAAGCGCAAGAGACAGTTGTCGATTTTGAGGTCTCCGTGGATAAATCCAATGCTGTGTAGAGTTTCCACCGTGCGCAGTAGTTCAACAGAGAAGAACATGACGAGGAGTTCGTCGAGGCATCCACCCTGCTGTGACACGCCGGCGGATGCGGCGTTGTTGACGGTGGTCAGGAGCGTGCCTTGAGGACAGAAATCGAGCACGAGATACGATTCGTCCTTGAAAGCATACAGCGCTTGTGGAAGTATGATGGAGCGACGGGCAGCGGGTGGCAACGCGGAGTGTAGACGTCGGAGGACGTGATACTCCCACAAGTTCCGCGGTCGAACTACTTTGAGCGCAACGTACGCATTGCCAGAGTCATCTTCATCATCATCCAGGTCGTCGTCCTCATCCTCATTTTCGTTGTTCGATGGCCGTACACCCAAGTCTCTCGCTTTGAACACGGACCCAAAGCCACCTTCCCCTAGCTTTTCCGAAACGCTGAATCGTTGCCCGTTCAAGTTCAACGAAAAGTAATCCATCTCAGTACCGGACTTGCAGCCAGCCGCTTTCTTTGTGAACTTTTCCAGGGCGTCCAGCCTGGCCGATTGTTGGCCACGCAAATCGTGGAAATGAGCATCTCGTGGAGTACGAGAGAGCAGACTGGACAGTATTGCTGGATCGAATGGGTTGCACGGATTCGGTGGTTTAAACTTGGACGACAGAGTCAGCGTGTCTGCGAGACTGAGCCCTCCTGCGTGTTCTTCTGATTCAAGCAGGGATAGATTCGTCAACTCCTGGCGAGAGCCGTCCCGCTCTTCTTCAGCTTGGAGTTCTGCAGCCAGCTCCTTTGCGGCACGCCGTGCATCCAGCTCACTGCGTTGTTGATACTCTATCAAGTCGAATTTTCCAATTTCCTCATCCCCATCCACCATGTCATAATCCTCGTCGCCACCAGTAAGCAGGCGCTCGCTCGGTGTTCCTGCGCGAGTACTCATCGTGTATTCAATCGTGCGTTCAGTAATAGGAGTCATGACATTGATTATTCCAAATCGGCCGCCTAGAGGTATACTCTCCTGATCTTGATAGTGATGATGATGATGATGAGCGTCTTGGAAAGATTCGCCCTCGTACTCGTACTCAGAGTCCTCCTCTACGACATGCTGCTGTAAGACACTTTGCACACACTCGATCTCGTCCACTTCCTCCTCGTCGTCCTCATAATAATCCTCGTCATAGCGGACAGAGAAACCTCCTTGCTCTGGAAGCTCGGCAAGGTCACTGAATGAGGACGAGGAAGTAGAGGAGACGGCTGAAGACGGCCAAGCAGCGCTTGGAGCAAGGACCGCTCTAGGCTGAGCCTCTTTTGAAGTAGGCTTGAGTTTGGCAAAGACAGAGTTGGAGACAGCAGGTGCGTTCTCCTTGTCCCCAGGATCGACGTATGGCCTGAAAGCGGGAGTGACGGGTTTGCTTTCGTCCCGAAACGGAGTAAAAGCAGCAGGTTTTGCCTCGGACGTGGGTGCCGATGCAGCTGCAGAGGACTTGGGGGTGAATGGATTCTCCTTGCCTAGACTTGTCCCTCGCAGATCGCCTGCTCCAGGCTGTAAGTCCTGGTTGGGTGGCTGTGGCTGGTCATGCTCCGGTGGTCGGCTGAAAACTTTGAAAGGAGTGCGAGCATTCTCGCCGTCAGCGAGTGGTCTGAAAGCCTTAGGGGAAGTTGAAGCCGGCTTTGCTTCTGATACGACTGACGGGGATCCGATGGCACTCTGCGAATGCGCTCGTTCATGCATCACGGCTTTCGGTTTGGGCTGGGGCTTGCCGTGGTCATCTGTGAACGCTTCGCGAAGGGGGGCAAGAGGTAGAGTTTTTCCACGGCCTGCGGGTGTAAACACCTTGAATACGGCTTCAGAGGGTGTTGTGCAGAGTGCTTCCGCGGGACTGGGAGAGCCACTTGATCTGGAACTGGAAACTGATGCCTCCTTTACTGAAAGAACGGGCCGAGCGTTGGGAGCAACCGGTGTTTTGCTTGAACTTGGGTCTACGAACGGCTTGAACTAGCAAAGGGTCAGGCAGATATGATTTGGGATATTAATATTGGCGTACCTTGCTCGAGGTAGGAGCAGCCCGATTGACGTTGGCATTTTCATCGACAAAAGGTCGGAATGCTGTAGAAGGCATATGCGATTATGAAAGACTCTTCCAGACTAAAGACAAACATAGGACTTATACGAAACTCACTCGCAGGAGTCTTGGCGTTCTCGGTGGGTGTCATGAACCGAGGTTGCGCAATTGGCGTGATAGGATCTATCTTCTTGAGCGGGGCATGCTTGCTACCCGGGAGGCCTATAGATCTCGTCTTATCAGGGGAATTGTACATCCCAAAAACATCTGCCAGGGCTTCCTTGGTGTTAATGGTCACAGTTGGTTCTGTAGCACCGCCGTACAGACTTTTCCTTTTCGATGGACCGAATCGCGTCACGTCCGTGCTGAAGTCGTCCCGGAAAACCGTTGCGGAGGGCTGTGCAGAATTTGTTGTTGGAAGCGGTGCCCATTTCTTGCCTAGCAAGCCAATGGACTTAGCACGAGCCTCTTGAATGCTATATTCAAAGTTCTCGTCTGTGAAAAGAAGTGACAAATTGAAACGCAGTTTCTCCGGACGTTTGCCTGGAGCGGATGGTGCTAGCATAAGGGCATATCGAGACTGTGGTGTAGAAGTGGTGGCTGCAGCGCGTCGCGGTTTAGGTGTCGAAGAGGAAGCGGCTGTAGTGGAAGACGAAAGGGGCTGTGATGAGCTAAGTCGTTTTTGAAAGTCGCGGTATCGGCTTTTGAGTCGTTCGAGTGGCCTGGAATTTCGCGCAATGCCTTTGGAGAAGATGGTATCAGCATCTTGAGTTCTGACTATAATATTAGGTGAGATGAATGAGAAACCATGGCAAACACACCTCCCGTCCTTCTCGAGGAGATTAGCGTATTCTTCATATAGCATGGAATAGGATGTCCCGATGTTATTGGATATTAGTGACGCGTATATCCCGATCGCGTCCGTGGAGGAGAGTTGGCGGGCATAAAGTGACCATAGTTTAAGGTATCTCAAATCTGTCTTGTACAGCTCGTCGTCTTTGAACACTCTGGTTGCTTCTTCAAGCAGATGGATAAGGCCCGACTGTGGATCCTTGTCGCCGTAATGCTTCAAGGTCCACTGCACAAACTGGTAGTAGACGGCCAGGGGATCGTCGTCTTCCGTGAGGGCCTTTGTGAGCTTTGCTCTGTGTCGCTGGCGCTCTCGTTCGCGCGGGGCCATGTTTGAGGTTGAGGCCGAGTTTGCGGTTATTTGTCCCGGGCGTCGCGTCACGTGGCGGGCGTGTGGATGCCTCGTGTTCCGCCAAATGCAAGGACAAGGCGCGCCTGCTCGATGAAAACTTCGGCATGCCCGGTTCATCAATCTCGTTATCGCTTCCTTTCCCGCATCGCTGGTCATGCGCGTCTCGCTCCTCTTGCTTTTCCAGGCAGCTTTGGTGTCGCTGTTGAGCGGTGATTTATCTATTGTGGCCGCACAAAAGTGCCGGCTTAATCGTTCTTCTGCACGTGGAGCAATTACTCCATCAAAGGTCGCCAACAATCCTACTTCCACAGTGTCTGGTACCGATGCTACGTCCCCGTCCCCGACACCATTCCCCTACGGACAACAGCCTATACGTGGAGTTAACTTGTGAGTTTGGCTCCGTTCCCATCGACGCTGTTAACTGCATGACTTTCCAGAGGTGGTTGGCTCGTGTTGGAGGTGGGAATGCTCACGTTCATTCAATCATCGGCTCACTCGTTATCATAGCCCTGGATAACCCCAAGCATATTCGAAGCGACAAACAACACTGCCATAGTCGACGAGTATACGCTGGGACAGTATCTCGGCGCAGGCGCAACTCAGAGCATTTTACAGCAGCACTGGCAAACAGTACGTGATTTAAACTCGTCTATATCAAGTCTTTGATCACGGACATAAATAGTGGATAACAGAAGACGATTTTATCGCTATCAAGGCAGCAGGTCTGACCCACGTTCGGTAAGCACCTTCAAACCAGTTCAAAGGTGCAATGATATATTCTGCATATCCAGAATACCGGTCGGCTACTGGTCCGTCCCGCTCACTTCCGCATACACAAATACGAGCACTTCCATCTCCCCCTTCACTGCCGGTGCATGGCCATACCTCTTACAGGGGTTGAATTGGGCTCAGAAGCACGGCATATACGTCATTATCGATCTACACGGCGCTCCAGGCTCTCAGAATGGCTACGATAACTCGGGTCAACGCACGAACAACCCACAATGGGCATTACAACCTTGCTAACATCCAGCGAACACTCGACACGATAAATTTTATCGTTCAAAACGTCGGTGGGCTCACTGATGTCATCGAGCTGCTAAACGAGGCGGCCGGTTTTCAATCGTCTCAATGGCCGCCAGTCATACGGCAGTATTGGCAAGATGGCTATAACGTCGTGCGCCAGGCCGCGGGGAATAACATCAAGGTAATGATCGGAGATGCATTTCTTGGAGTCCAGGTGAGAATAGGAATTGCCGTCATTTGATGGAAGCTAACGCACCCATAGAACTGGGACCGGCTTCCTGGCCTCACCATCCGCACAAGGCGTTCTGATGGACTATGTACGTTTCCTTTCATGCAAGTATCTATCAACGAGTTCTAAATCCTATCTAGCATCAATACCAAGTCTTCACTGATCAACAGCTCAACCTCACATGGGATCAACACATACAAGTGAGCGCTGCATCCTCGACCGTTTTTGTAGTGATCTGACTTCATTTTGCAAGTTTTCCTGCCAATGGATACCCGCCCTTTCGTCATATCAACAGAACAATCTTTGGACGGTCATTGGTGAATGGTCTACCGCCGTCACAGACTGTGCTCAATGGCTCAACGGCCGAAACGTCGGTGCCCGTTGGGATGGATCCATATCCCAAGGTGCTCAATACTTTGGTTCGTGCACCAACTTGACGGGCAGCTATCAAACGTTTTCACCCGCATACAAGACTTTTCTACGGCAGTGAGTCGGATGTCAGCAGGTTGAGAGACTGAACAATTTGTGATGAACTAGATACTGGGAAGCACAAGCCGACATTGGTGAAAGTATCAAGGGGTGGATATACTGGGCATGGAAGGTGAGCCAAACCTTGTAGGCATATCGCTGACGCTCATCAAAGTTCCTGGGTGCAGGCAGAGAACGCCGACGAATGGAGTTATCAGAAAGGACTAGAGGGTGGCTGGATACCGCAAGACCCAACTCAACGTCAATACCCTGGGATATGTTCACGGGGATGAAGGATAGATGTGCTAATGTTATTAAATCTGGGATTATATTTATACATACAACGCAATGTGGAATACAACAGCAAAAATATTATGAATGACCAGTAACTCGACTCGAAAACCCAAAAACAAAATTAGTAGAACTGGGAAGGCCAATCGGGAAGTGCTTGCAGCGCTGCATTTGTCGCTGCGCGAACGCGCTGCTTGCTTGCCACATCAGGAGAGTGTCGGTACCCAGAAAAGACTTCTCGCATTTGGAAGACGGAAGCGGCGACAGAGTCTGCGAACACGTATCAAGAGAGAGAGGCGCGACAAGTGGCCCTCGGTCTACGCACCAAAGTGGGTTCCAGCCTCTTTCCACATCTGCAAAAAATAATGAGCCTAGGGTTTCAGAGAGAGTGACGCTCGTACCCCTTGCAAGCGACTGCCTTCCTGCTGAATCTGCTGCGCCTGATACTGATTCGCGTACTGCATCTGCTGATGCAACTGGCCAACCTTGGACGACAGCTCCTTCTTCCTCCCGTCCCAAGCATCCTTGAGGGACTCGAGCGTGCTCAACAGCTGCCTCCACGTCTGTCCGTCCCACGACTCGATCTGGGTCTTGTGCACCCTCACAAATTCGCGTGGGTGCAAAAGCCCGGTCGCTGATTGGGACGTCGTGGCAGGCGGAACGCCGATGGATCCGACGCTGGTGGTCGGACTTGTCGTCATCAGCCGCTGGGAACTCGGATTGGAAGACGCGGGCGAGACTCCGTCCCAGCCCTGTCCAATGGGCGCGTACGGGTCGAACTGCGCAACATAGCCCGGGTTGGAAAGGATTTGCTGCCGGGCGGGATTGTACACCGGGGCCTGCTGCGCGGTCTGACTTGCGACATACCCATAGCTGCTGCTGCTGCTGCTGCTGCCGATATGGGCTGCGGGCTGAAATTGGGCGTATCCGGTGGGCTGTGTGTGCACAGAGTACTGGGTCTGCTGATACTGAGGATACTGGTGCGCAAACCCGGTTGGCTGCGGATTGACCCAGGAGGCGTACTGGGTGGCGGTTGTCTGGACAGCGGGGGGTATGGTGGCGGAGATGTCAGGGAAACGGGAGCGAGAGTTGGAGGGGTCGTCTATGAAGGGATTGTTGGAGTACATGGGCGCTGCAGAGGGAGAGGACATCACGTGTAATAGCTCTAGCCTACGCCCGTTCCTCACCGCCGCCTTACTTTGGGCGCAGGAAGCAGCCCCAGCATCCCAAACATCGTCGCGTACAGCCCGCACGCTACTCCCTGTCACGTCAGCCACGCCTCGGAGATCAGCACCAGTATCCGCACCTCCCAAGAGCCCCCGTCCGTATCCCAGCCGCGTCCACTGCCCAAGCGTGTACACCAGCGCCAGCCACCCCGTCACCATCGACGCCGTCAACACGGGTATCACCCGCGACAGCAGACCGGACTGCCGCCACGATCGAAACTGCCGTATTTGATAAGCATCCGATTATGCAAAATAAAATAACCAGGAGCGCGTACGTCTGGCTCAACGCCCCTGATCACCGGTGTAAGCAGCACATAGATGAACAGACCTATCGTGGTCACGTTGCTGGCCAGGATTATTAGGGTGGCGGACCTGTCAGCAGTAAACGGGACAGCGCTCATTCCGTCGGAGCAGGCTCACTGGGGCCAGGGCCCTACACGGCCGTGAAAGAGGAGCCATATTTCGTGCAGGGTGCCGAGGTAGTAGGTAATGGCAACACCTGGGACAACGAGCTTGAGCTGGCGAAGAGTATGTGTGGACCAGAGAGAAGACATTTCGCTGGGACAACGGCTGGCAAATTCACGTGCTAATATACGACCCCAGCCCCTCCTCCGACCCATTTAAAGCCTATTCTTTACCTCATTCTCATTCTCATCCTCTGCTACTCTCACTACCCTGTACTTATATAGTTAGACCACCGTCGTCGTCTTATACGCAACTCACAATTTCCCAGTGTTTTCGCCCTTGTAGAGCATCGGCAACGCCACCGGTGCCTGGTTCACGCCGCCCTCAACAATATGGAATTTTCTCTTGATCGATCCGCTGCTGATCCCCTTGGCTAGTTCCTGGATAGCCTCGGGGAACCTCGCAGCGTAGTCGAAGCTACATATTCTGTCAGTTGCGCTTCCAACCTGATCGTCGTTTCTACGGACACAATAAATCCTTGTATGGTCGCCGCCTGACTGATCAGCGTGAGGTAATTCTGTAGTCCTCTTCGCTTTGTATTATCTATGTCCAGTCAGCAAAACACGGCAATATGTATATAACGATTCCCAATGACCCACTGTAATCAGAAATAGCTCCTAATCTATCCATAAGTGATCACATTCCGTCAAGAAGTTCATTTGACATACCGCATAAGACTATCCTGGCGCCTTTATTCAGGCGCGTCAGCATCAGGTCCAAAATATCGCCTATGTGCTATCTTTCAGCCGGGCATCTCATCCGAGAAACCAAAGCCCACCCCCAACATTGTCAAAGAAGACGTCGAGATAACCAATCTTTTTGATATCCTCTCGGAATGTGGGACTCTTGTAATTGAACGCCCCGTCGACTCCAAGCTCTTTTTCAAGCCATTCGCACTTTTCCGGCGACCCTGCGATCCCATAAACTCGCGCTCCCGCAGCTTTTCCGAGCTGGCAAACCACAGATCCAACAGAGCCCGCAGCACCGGATACAACTAGGGTTTCGCCTTTTTTCAGTTTCCCAATATCTTTCAGGCCCTGAACAGTACAAGTTAATCCACGTGGGATCATGGCATGGTGTCACGTACGAAATACGCGGTCAAACCTGAACGTTGAACGAGGTTAGCCAGCCCCACTACAATGCATTGATTGCGAAGCTCACCAGAAGGCCCAAGCGTATTCAGAAAATCCAATAGAATGCCCCCTGGTGGGATCCTAAGGCTTGTCAATGCGACATCAAGACTAAGCACATGTCGAAACACATACGTGAACGTCCGGACGCTCTTATCGTCCATGACCACATATTCAGTCATGCCAAGTGTTCCACTAACATAGTCGCCTTTACATAACACGCTATCTTGCCCGGCTTCAATGACGACGCCCAATCCCAATGCGCGCATGGTCTATGTTCCGTATCATTGACCCGACTTGCACGAAAAGAACGAAGCGGCGTACTTCACCGATCTTCACTGGTTCCATGTAGCTTCGCGCATCCCGCAGCCAACCCCGCATCGCGGGGTCCAACGAAAGCCATAAGACTTTAACAAGCACCTGTTTGCTTCCTGGCTTCAATCTGTCGTCGAACGGCAATGTTTCTGTACGGAATGTGTCTGGCTCAATGTCAGCAACAGGGCGTGAATTGAGTACAACGCGTTTGTAGTGTGTCGGCTTGGACGATGCCATGGCTCAAATGGGCTCAAACTTGTGTGGACTCATGGGGCTTTTGAACCGCGCTCGGCAATCCGTTTACCGGAACCTCGGACTCGGAGATTTGTAAGACCGACTCAATGCTTACTCGACGGACTTTCAAAAGTTTGACCAATGCGAACTAGCGGTCGTCGCCGACTAGCATGCGCCGACACGAGATGACAAGATGAAGTGGAAAGATGCGCGTGAGCTTTCCGAAAGAGGTGCATAGTCATCAGTAATACAAAATACGATCTAACCCCCGGGATGCTCGTATTCCGGAACGGATTCTTTCACGCCCGCATCCAAACCCGCGTCCATTTGAGTGCGTTCTCCCAACCGTCTGTGGTTCACCTGCAGCCACCTGTGCTCCATGTGCGCCCATGGTCACGACTACACGGCATATTTCCCTCAGTGCCAAGGCAAGCTGAATAAGCAGAATACAAACCTCTATCGGAGTCGGTCAAAAATATTTCGTATATGAAAATGGCGAACAATGTCGCTGGAATGTTAGTCAAGGCCGTCAGTGCAGCATAACGTCCACCAGCGGCTACAGGGTCTACATGAGCGGCGTGGAATTTGGGTTGCATGTTTTACAAACCGGCTGGTCCCCAGTATGTCATTGCCATAAGACGGCCACCGAGATCGCGGGCCGTGTTCAGCGCGACTATATAATGCATTTCAGACCATTCTTCTCTGCTTATCACAAGGATTGAACATACTGCCAGGAACAGCGTAGCCCCAAATGACTACGGCACTTTGGTACAAGTCAGACTCCGCAAGCCACGGATCCAAGAGGACTTACTATGCCATGCCAATGACAATAGGCGCAGCAACTGGAGGGACAAAGATATTGGTCGGGTCCAAGCATGCCCAGATAACCAATGCAACAAAGACACACTATGCAAGATTTCAGGACCAGTCGGACCACGGAAGTCACCAAAACGAAACTCACGTTTACAAATTCGTTCAGGAAGACGTTGCCGTATGTCTGTCCAGGTGGTAGGTAAAGGGCAAAAATACCTGCCGGGCCGCTTGGCGTGAATAGGAGTTGATCGTACACACCGGCCTGTTTCAATGCAGTTTCAACTTCGAGGATAAGTACTTTCCATTGGTTATATGTGAGGACTGCGGCGACGTATGCGCCGAAAATCTGGGCGAGGATATATCTGACCAATGGTGTTGATCAGCAAATTTACTGCGAGCCGTGCATCCCTAGATCTCACCCAGGAACCTTTTTCACAGGGAAGCCGCGAAAGATAGCGCAGGCAATGGTGATACAGGGATTTATGTGACCCCCGCTTGTTGCGGCACACACGACCAGTGCGAAGACAACACCAATCCCGTAACCCCAACCTGCTTGGAATGTCGCTGGTGGAGATTAACTACTCCAGCTCTTTGGATAATCGTGAAAATACACGTACAGCCCAGTCCGTCGATCTTCAAGGTGTTGCCAATGACATATGGGGCCGTGGCGCCGATGCCTATGGATTCGGTTACATTCGTCTCTTTTGATTTCCGCACACGTCTCACCGGAATATGTATAAAAGAAAACTCCAAGCTGGATTATCGATAGAGATGGGTGTTCAATTGAACGAGGGGTTTCACTCACGGCTTCAGAGAATAACTCCGTGGCATAGTGGATGCCTGGCCGGTTCCTGTAGTTCTCCCAAACACGGAACACTTTTGGACGCTTAATGAAATCAGACCGGTGTACGACAGGTGTCGGAGACATTGTATACGTGGTGGGTCGAATGGATGAAGTCCTCTCATTTATTTATATCCTGTCTGCTATATGCAAAAAGTGGACATCAGGCTGTCAATCTCAAACGTCGAGGGATGAAGGAGTCAAAGACACACGTTCCAGAAAACCACGTAATCCGTATGGAAAGTTTTCTATGCCAAACTGGATGGCTGTTACGAAATGGGCGCGTCGCAGCCTAGATCTAACTCGAGAGTGTTAAAGACTGGTATAACATTCATGCATTTGTACACTAAACATGTTGTCACGAATCAGCCAAAGAAAATAAGAAAATGTAGGCCACGTGTGAGCTGTCAGTTAAAGCACACCAGCGGTCTCCAAATTTTACAGCTTTCACTTTTCAGGAAATTGTCAATGACCTGCAATGTTGATTGCATAGCCAAATCTGACTGCATTGTCTCTTTTCCACCACGGTCAGCCGTTTCGGAGCTGCGTATAATTAGGTGGTTAAACGTATTCAACGCATGGGTATCTATCAGATGATCAAGTAGCAGCCGCTGCCCAATTCTGACAATTGACAATTGAGCTAATTCGCAATGTGGTCCGAGGGACCCATGTAGAACCTGTCAGTTGTGACGTGTCACTGGAGCACAGGGGGTGGAAAGAACACGATAATAATAGCAAGTGCCGTCCTTGCGGAAGGCACAGAAGGTTGTCGACAACCATCAGACTGCGAGTTGTACATTACGACATTTTTGCGATTTACATCTTGCTGAGTGCTGAGCAATTGATTTTATTTTCGCAACGCCTGCAGCATCCAACCATGGACTAAGTGAATGGCTATGACGATTATGCGAATGTTCGCGTTCTTCTACTCGTCGTCGTAGCCCTGCACAGGCCTTCGTGGCCGATTGGGCACTGCATATATCAATTTCGGTCAGAAGCGGGATATACACTGAGTGGAGGATAAACACACGAGGATACGTAGTTGGTACCATCTCTGCAGGTCTATAGCCTAGCCTTTCGCGAATGGGTGGTATTGCAACGACCATGAGCGGACCTATGGTGCCAAGGATTAGGGAATAAAAAATAACAGGACTCTCATGGGCTTGGCGTTGCTGTTGTGATATGTCGTTTCTTCCAATCAATGGCATGAACGTGTAAAAACTCACGAGATAACGATACGTCCTTCTGAAGGGTCCAGCAATAGTCGCCATTGCTAGCTCGAACTTGATCGGAAGAGCGGAAAGCTCTTGCACAACATGTGCAAATACAGCTTGCTGCATCACGTAATCAACATACGCAGACCTTGTCATACCCACTCATCATGTCTATGGAAGAGAGCATCAGTCTCGAAGAGACAAACAAGATCCGTATTTCTCTTGGCCTTAAGCCTCTCACCGACGATAAAGCTCCGGAAGATGACAAGGAAAAACAGGCGGAGCAAAACTATTCCAAAGTGCGAGAGGCAGCAGCCAAGGAACGAGAAACAAAGTACATATTATTTGTGTTTCATTGTGTAGAGGCTAACATGCTCTGTAATTGTCTAGGCGTATCGCGAATGGCATTGCAAAGTGAGTATTGTCCTTCCTACCAACTCACAGTCACTTCCATCTTCGCCCCTGGGCATATTAGGCCCTCCTGTATTTGACTGTGGAAAACGAGAGCAGTGATGCTCACATGCCGCCTTTGTCAGGGTGCGAAACCGCCGGGAACTCAACGCATCGCTTAAAGGTGCGACTCTTGGTGATGCAGATGGCAATGTCGACAATACCTTGAATTGGATGAAAAGGAGCAAGAAGCGGGAAAAGGAGCTAGCGAAGAAGCGTCAAGAAGAGCTGGAGCAGATGGACAAGATGTTTCAAGGTCCGGAGTACACTGAACGTGAGTGAGGGATTTTTGAGTTTAGTGCTGGATATATGCTAATAATTTTAACACAGGCGATCTTGAAGGGCTAAAGGTCAGCCATGACTTCGACGAGCTGAACGAAGGCGAAGCTCGAATACTCACATTGAAAGATAGCCGCATCCTTGATAATGAAGGCAAGTTTGCATGAGTTGTTTCAATGAATTTCACTTACTGTTGATTAGAGGATGAGCTACAGAACATTGAGATGGCGGAAGCCGAAAAGGACAAGAAGAACAAGGAGCTCAAGATCAAGAGACGCGATTATACCGGCTACGACGATGAAGAATTCGCAGAGGGTAATCAAGGCATGAAGAGATCTGTACTATCCAAATATGACGAGTTTCTGGAAGGCTCTCGTGAGATTGTATGGCTTTCAATTTCACTTTTGTGAGCCTTTCTAATACTGCTCAAAGGGATTCAGACTGGGCAGTTCTACCATTTCGACCAAAGTCAAAAAAGACGAAGAACTGCAACAGGCCGCGGCTGCTGTAAACAAATCTCTTCTGTCGATTGACTACGTCAGTGAGTACCATTCTCCGCCTTGATGACTTGCTGTCAAATTTGTTGTACAGAAAATATCGAATCCTCTGATTATTTGAAGGAGGGCGATATCGGTTTCAAAAAGCCAAAGGTCTGTTTCACCGCTTTCTTGTCTTCTCCACTAATTATTTGTAGACAAAGAAGAAGCGCCCATCGCGCAGAATGCCTGCAGAGTCGGATGAGAAACCCAACGGAGATGAAATGGAGGTCGACACGAAACCCATCGTTCCTGTTGAACGGGAGCGCAATCTCGACGCGAATTTTGTGGACGATGACGAGTTGCAAGCAGCTCTGGCGCGCTCACGGCGCGCGAAGCTGCAGAAAACAAAAAAATTGACTCCAGAGCAGCTTGCGCAAAAGAGTTTGTGGCAATTTACTTCTGGATTCGCAAAATCACTGATTTTGAATTTAGTTGCAGAGCAGAAGGCGCTAGAAGAGACAGAGATGATGAATGGGATTAAGGTTGAGGAAGATACTCAAGATGGTGGACATGAGTATGGCCTGACATTTGATGACACTTCAGAATTTGTCCGATCGGTTGGTCTCAATCCCATCGTAGTCAAGCCCGAGTCGAAAGAACCACGGACGTCTGTCTTGGAAAAGGATGCGAAACAACGATCCATGTCTAGAGATGTGTCTATGGCGCTGGGTGATGAAGCAGTGGAAGAGCTGGAGGCAGGAGAGGTGGTTGTGAAAGGACGAGGAGGATGAAGACGATGAGATGGCTATGTTGAATGAAATTGAAAACGCGATCAAGAAGACCGAAGCAGAAGAGGCGGCGAGACAGAATGGCGCAGAGGATGTTGTCGGAACATCTACCGAGCAGACATACGGATCTGGTATGGCCTCGACTCTGAACATTCTTCGTAAACAAGGCATTCTTGCGACGCCAAGTGCTAACCAGAAGGAGCGAGAGAAGATCCAATTGCAACGTGATTTGTGGTTAGCGGATCAGCGTCGAAGGGTAGCACGGCGGGAATTGGAGAAGATGCAATCGCGCGGTGGCAATAAGGATCAAGCTCAGCGGGAATATGAAAACAGGCATCGCGAACAGCAAGAAGCCCGGGAGAACCTGGAGACATTCAAGAATTACAAGCCAGATATCAACATCGTTTATTACGACGAATTTGGTCGGGAGCTAACGCCGAAAGAAGCATGGAAAGCGTTATCGCATAAATTCCATGGGAAGGGGTCAGGCAAGATGAAGACGGAGAAGAGATTAAAGAAGATTGCGGAAGAAAAGAAGCAACTTGCAATGGCTAGTGGCGATACCCCATTGAGCATGAATAAGGCGTTCCAGCAGAGGCAAGAGAAAACAGGTCAAGCACACTTTGTATTGTCTGTCGGTAATAGAGGGTGCGTTTTATCAATTATGGTACTTTTGGTATATATCTCTTACGCGCACTAGTGCTGTTCCACAAGATGGTAATTACATCGACGTCCAGCCACTAGCCAAGGGCAAAACTGAGAAACAGAAGAAAAAGAAGGAAAGTAAGAATGCGGCACAAAAGGCAGCTGAAACAGGATGCATCCTGCCCCTGGTTGGAATCGCACCTGTGCAAGTACAGCCATTGTCGAACGGAGCTAGTCCAGCACCGAGTGCAAGTGCATCACCTGTCCCACGACCCGGGTTCTCCAGGATATCATCTGCGATGGGCTTTGAAACACCCGCTTCCCAGGGCGGAACGCCTGTTGGTGAGAAGGAAAGGAATAGAGTTACATTTGGACTGAAGAGAAAGGCTGGAGAAGAGGCGGTCGGGTCACCCGCGAAAAAACGATGAGACAAGCGGGGTGCAAGTGATGTTGAGAACTCATAGAATACATGCGTCATTGGAGAAGTCTATATCTCCATTTTATCTTCATCTCCAACTTCTGAGTCGGGTACTTTTTCTAGTTTGACGAGTGGAGAGGGAATGCGTAATTGATCATCTTTGCCCATGTTGATGATTTGGCGCCTCATCTCATCCCTGACAGTCCCCGCCCCTTTGCATGCGAGCTCTCTGGCCTGGCTGATGACGATGCCCGTGACTCCTCTTGCATTGCGAGTTGGTGCATCCTTCCAGCTTGTCCATACGCACTGAGGGTTTCCAGCAGCAAAAAGGAAAGCAAAACAGCCTGAAGCGGTCATATCGGATAGCTGGTCCTCGTCTGGATCGACAACAAGCTCTCCTGTTGAAGACAGACCAACGGATACAGCCGCGACTATTCCACACATGGGTATAGAACCTGCATTGAGCAAGGCGAGTGTGCTCGCGTTCAGAAGGGCTGCTGCTAGGACATGGTCTGAGCCAACGCCTGCAAAAGTCGTGTGTTTCTGTGCCTGTTGCAGCCAGTATGACTGAGAATACGCTGGAGAGGAGAGAACCTGCAGCACGAGCTGGATGAGGGTGCGGGGGTGATGTGTGGGGATGAGGGAAGGAAGGAGGGCCGACCGAATGGACGAGGCAAGGGCGCGCGCATCTGTGGCTGGGACGCCAGAGAGGGGTCTCAGATGGACGTCGAACGTGGCCTGGGACGGATTTTCTGCAGACAGGCGGGCTTCAATGGGGCCCGAGACGGAGGCCAGCGCGGCGGTTTTGCCTGACGTACGCGATAGGTCAGCAATTGTCGCAACAGAGCGCTCTGCTCACCAAAAGCGAACCTCGCCATGCCATCGACACGCGCGAGACCTTCAAACGAAATCTGAATGGTTTGCTGTTGTCGCGCCATGAAATGTTTTGTGACTGAGGCTATGTTACTGTGCTAGTACTCGCGTAACGTAACTGTTCCTGCATTCGCACAGACGAGAAAAGTGCAGTTAAGCTCTCGGCTTCCTTCCATTTTCGCCTGAATTCTTCAAATTCATTCCAGTCTCCCATCTCATCATTGAACAGATTGATAGAGCGCAGATTCGGAAATATATCGGACAGAAAAGCGGCGACCTTGGCGGGGTTGCTAATGGGTGAATACAAAATGTTAAGCGTACGGATCCTTCCGTTACGGATACCACACCCAGGCTTTTCCGTGAAGTCGGGCACCTCCGATGCATCAAAAGCTATTGTCAAGTGCTCCAGCAACGGACAAAATTGCACCAGGGAGACGAGCCCTTCAATAGTGATCTGGGGCCAGTGCTCCGAGGGCTTGAGCGATGTCAAATTTAGAGTTTGCAGACGAGGCCACGTCGAAGCCATGGTCTGCAAATCCTTGTTGTCGAGTTTGAACTGACCAAAGAGCTCAATGGAGACATGGCAGAGGCGTGTAAACGCCAAAAGAGGTGATAGCTCTTCCAATGTGATGGAAAGGTTCTCTTCGTCGGGCCGAATTCCGTAGTGGTGGTCGCACGTAACTGATATGTCCCTTAAGGAATTATGAGCGATGCCTCGACGCATTGCATCAAATAGGCCTGGCCATTGGTCCTCTCGAGTGTTGCGCCAGAGCTCCATTCGTAACGATCGAAGAGGCGTTCGAGACATAGATTTGAGAAGCGTGGTACAGAACTCGATGGTCGAGGATCCAACGCCCAGACATTCGAGTACGGGAAAGCCCTTTGCATGTGAATTTGCGAGGAATTGCTCGGTTTCGCGAGGCTCGTCAATCACCAACGTACGCAAGGCGGGGAGTTTGGCAGCGCATAGTATTGAGCTGTCGAAAATACCATCTATCTCGAGACAATGCAAGGATGACCACTGTTCCATGACGGACAGAGCCTGTTTTGAATTCTTGCCATGGTATTGGCTCCTCGGATATCCCATAGCCACTAAGGCTTAAATGGGCCATGTCTGGACAGGCTGACACGAGTGAGGGAAGGAGTGAAAGCCGTAGCCCAACGGAAGTATGGTAGTCACTGGACCAATCCGAGGTAGGTGCAACAATGTCAAATTCCAAGTGTACTATGGATGGCGAGAGGAAAAGGCTGATGTAGGGAAACTCATCGTCGGCGGTGGGTATCCAGCGGATATGCGTGAGTCGGGAAAGCAAAGGCTGCCTTCCCAAAGACGCACAAGCCAGCGCACCATACACAGTTAACCCCAGATCATAGCGAGTAGTAATGGGTGGGTCAGAAAAGTTGAAAAACCCAAATCTTCTGACGCGTGCAGCATGGATCTTGAACCTGTCCCAATCTGTTGGTAGAATTGACCTGCAAAACATCTGCTTTCTTGAGTAGTACTGCTCAACTACAGAGGGGCGAGATAATTACCAGCCTAGGTGATTCAAACTCGATTGCTTCCTCCTCCCAGAGGTCTTCCGGCATGCAGCGTATCAGAGGAGCGAGATCAGGGATGCTATGCCACAGCACATCCAGAACGAGCTCTGTGAAGTCCCGTCTGACGCGAGCTAGTGCAGCAAGCGTGCTCCGATCGCACTGCTCACATATGAGATTGACGACATCTGGGTAGGACAAGGCCTGTTGAGTGGTCATCTCTGTGCTAAGCGTGTCTAAGTCACAATCCATCGCCGTGAGTCTGAACTCAGAGTCTTCCAACACTCGTCAGCTTCAGGTCTTTTGTCACACTACACCGGTCTCTGTCTCTCCCTTGCCCGGTCTCGAATGCTTGAACCAGTGATGCTTGGCCTTCGTCAACCCTGCAACGATGTCAAGTTGAAAACGATAACGGAAGCCTGATAGATGGATACCATTTTACCGGATACGCTTCCTTCTCCAGCAGCAATTTCACCGTCGTCCAAGAGAAGCGCACCAATTTCGGGAACCCAAATGTAGGATCAATGTGATTTTTAAGCCATGCCTGTGTCTTCGGATCAGAGGGGTATCCAGATCCCACCTCTTTACTCCAAATCTCGACGGCATTTTCGTTTCTGGATTCTTCAAATGTCCAGCCTTCAATGCATTCGTCCCTCGTCACTTTGGCCGCGACACTGGCGGCACCAACAATTTTGAATTTAGAATCGGCTTTGGTAGTAACAGTGAACGCGATTCCAGGGAAGAGGGAGGAAAGGTAGGCTTCATAAGTTTTCGTTGTGCCTAGCGCGTCGACGTAGACCTGGACGTGTTAGACGTTGGCGTAAAGCTATAATCACGTCGCAAACCGCACCTCTGAGAGCTGGATGCCACTGTTGATAATCTCACGAATGAGGAGGATGGTTGCGTCTTGAGACTGTCGATTCAAGTTCACAGGTGGACGGCGGAGCATGCCGCTCGAGATAGCTTGTGGACTGCCAATGTCGCAAAGTATTAGAACAGTGTATAAAGGCTGGTTGCCGTCGAGTACCATACAACTCTGACAGACCATCCTAGATTTGCGGGGTCTGAGGATAGCGTGTCAAGCAATGCAGCACGCGTCTCTGGTGTTAGCGTTTTTGAATCTGTGGGCATTCTTCAACGTCGTCCTCGTTATTCGGTAAGGCCGCGTCCGTACCTGCGAATCCCAGTCCGTCCAGTTGTTCCTTGTAGGATGCTGGGCAGTACGCAACCCCATACACGAGTGGACCTAGCACTGGACCTCGACCTGCCTCGTCAACGCCCAGAATGTATGGGCCTGGCGCGGCTGGTTTGGGAGAATGATATGTGTAGGATTCCCGGAGAGTTTGAGATGGACCTGGTGCAGAGGGCGCCATGACCCACTGGCGTCTGTGACTTGACAAACACACTCATGGCCCCTGGTCGTCCAGTCAAGAACATCACTGTCAACGTTCCAAGGCACAATGCCCAGCGCACAGGCCTCAAGCTTGCAGCAGAAATAAAAAGCAGGCTCGGGCAAAAAAGATTCTGGTCGACATCAACATGCCTCACCCGGAACTGAATCCATCAATAGTAAGGCTTCCTCTTCCCGAGATTTTGCACAAGTATTCATGGTACAACCAGGAAAATGCGTCTGAATGGAACTCCATGCTCATGACCGCGCGCGCGGAGAGGGGTCCTCAATGGGACGTTGGCACCCAGCAGTACGTGTTCGCCTTACATGTATTTCAACTCTCACCGTCTCTCCAGATTCCTCGTAGATGAATATTCAGACCTGTACTATAACCCCATCCCTCTGTTAGAGTCAATCAAGAAGAAAATAGATGAAGAGAAAGCGGAGGAGCAAGCGCAGCAGGCCGCCCATCAGCAGCACCAGGCGCAAGTGCACCAAATGCACCAGCAGCACCAGGCCCAACATCTTGTTCGACATGATTCTGGACATCAAGAGTTCCATCTGACAAGTGTACACCAGCTAAACGCTATGCACTCAACCCCTTCGATGCCTAGGCATCATGGCCCTGGTCCTGGACACGGGCCTGGCCCAGCAGGACAGTACCCATACCAGGGGTCCCCTGTCGCAAACATACCTATGCGCCCACCACCTCCGCCTCATAGTGGGAGTCCATTCGCGGCTGGCGGTGGTCCAGGTGGAGGTGCGGCGGTGGGTCCGGGCGGCGGTACCCCATTCAACCCGATCCCACCAAACCAATTCTATGCGGCTGATGTCGGAGGCTTACCCGCAAGAATGGGCGGTATAGGCGGCATGGGAAATATGGGTAACATGGCAGGAATGGGAAATATGGGTAACATGCCGGGGATAGGAAACATGGGTGGCATGGCGCACATGGGCAATATGGCAGGAATGGGCGGGATAGGGGGTGTGGGCAATATGGGCAACATGGCGGGTGGCATGGCTGGTATGGGAGGGATGGGCAACATGGGTAATATGGGCAACATGGCTGGGATAGCGAACGTCGCGAATCTGGGCGGAATACCAGGTATGGGCGGACCGATGGGTATGGTCGACCATAACCATGCTGGTGCGGCTGGCATCGCAGGTCATCCTATGGCTGGCATGGGGGGAATGGGCGGCTCAATGAATCTCTCTCCTGTAAGGCGCATGGGTCGTGGCGGGTTTGGCGAGGAAAGCTTTGGTCTCTCCTGAAAAATCTGTAAGCTAATCATCCTCTGTTGTCCGTCAAGTTCCAACAAAGTGTCTAGGTATTCTCTTCTGTTTTCGCTACCTTCAAGTCTCTATCATTTTCAAGATGTTTTCCCTCATTCCATTCTCCCAATCGTCCCAACACAACGACAACGACATAGCATGCCACCCTTTGCCAGCTCTTCGTTCGCTCTCCACGTCATTTCCAGCTATTCCCCCTGGCAGGACCCATATCCATCGCATCACACCCTCCCTCTTGAAACCCATTTTCTCTGCAACCTGCACGCTCTCCTGATTCTCCTGATTCGTCAGCCAAGCTACACGACGGAACCCCATCCCGCCTTGCGATGGCACATCTAACCAGTACTTGAGCAATGCCCCGATGGCGTGTTCGCTGACGTGCGTGCCCCGGAAAGCGGGGAATACGACGACGGGTCCTATCTCGACCTTGAGATTCCCTGGCATACAAGACAGCACTCCGATTATGCCTGCTATTGCCCCGTTCGAGACTCTATCATCCGACGTAGCTCTGGTCTTGTTGATGATGGCGAACAAGGTACTGTCCGGATTGTTTTGTATCTCGAGGTAGTAAGCCTGGATATCATCTGGGGTTGCGAGACGATGCGGAACGTGTTCCGCATAGCTGGGGTTCTGGAGCGCTACTGTGTACCAAGCCTCTCCGTGGACAGATGGAATAAAAGGAACGAGTTTGACACGCTCGGTTTCGATTGATTCGGGGATAGGAAGGACGAAATTCGAGCCCCTTTGTGTCGTGGGTGGCTTGTAGTTGTTGACGAATAGAGGAGTAGTCATTCGCGAAACGAAGTCATGATTTTTTCTTGTTATTCATATATTTATGTTTATCCCCAAGGAGATATGTACTACGGCAACGCTTCTTTCTGCAGCTCGACTAAAACACTCTGCTCAATCGTCGTCTCCCACAGCTGCATTTTGACCCGTTCCAGCTCTTCTACTAGCTGCCTTCTCCGTTCATGTACACGCTGAATGATCTCTTGCTTGTTCAACTTTTTTTGAGTGGGTGGTGATGTTGAGAGGGAAGGTACAGACCCGAGTGTAGATGATTCAAGGGAAGAAGTAGATGCTCTGACAAGTGGCATCGGAGAGGCACCCATCAATGCTTGGAAGGGAGCGCTAACCAACGCGGGCGGCGCAGCGGCCGACGTCCGCTCTGACTGACCCTCTACATCCACGTCTTGACCCAGGCTTTCCCTATCCTCATCAACTTTATCATTTTCCTTCCACTTTCCCTTTTCTTGTACAGTGAACCGCCTCGTCCCCGAATCAACATCATCCTCATGCTGCTGACGCTCCCCTGTTTCGTCACAATAAGCACGACTCTTGTACTGCTTCCACAACGCACGACGCAACATACCTTGGCTCGAAGACGGGTCTTGATTATGCTGACCAAAGACGATGTCTGGCGTACCAAGCTCCCACAAGGCTGACATGGGAGTGCTTGGGTCGGCACCGCCAACGGAGCTTACCGAGCTAGCAGAGGGTATTGGGGATGGAGCCGACAACGCAGGAGCACCGCCAATTTCTTCTGTTGTTGGATCATTTTGCGTAAAGCTATTAATTTTATCCATATCGACAAGCGGCCGCGGCTGTGGTTGCGAAAAGGTGGACGATATAGGATCGTTCATAACGTCGTCTACAGAGTTAAATTGTGTGGCATGAGATGTTGGAAAGGGTTCGAGTCCAATGTCTCGCAAGAATTGCTCAGCATCTTCTTGCAATGGATTTTCAGATGATGACTGTGGAAATGGAATAGTGCTTGTGGGAGTGCTAGTGCCCTCCGAAGACAGTAAAGTTGTTGCATGCATGTCAAGATTAAAGTCTGAGGATGAAATCATATCAAAAAGGTCGAAATTGGGCGCCCTTCCAAGTGCTGGCGATGATGCAGAAGTCGAAGGCTGGTGCTTTTGAAAGGATGTGTCCAGAGCCGAGGCAAACCCGTCTGAAGGAATAGGGAACGTCTCGAATACGTTCATCCAGCTGTTGATCAAACCGTCGCTGACGTCCTCCCCTGATCCGATATTTACGAACGCAGTAGAGGGATCAAACAATGCGCTTGCTCCGTACATACCATTGCCTTGAGCATTGCCTACACCGCTGGGGAAAGACGCAGCGAGCAGTGATGAAATTAGCTGATCAAAAAACGTTTCAGGCATTGACTCTAATGGCACTGCCAATGGAGACGCAAAATCTGGTGAAGGTGTTACAGGGGTTGGTGCTTCCGGCTGCGGAAGGGGGGATTGTTCAAATTGAGCGGAGAGTGTGGAAGTGTCGCCAATGACGAATCCCATTTGTCTAGCTTCCTTCAGTGCAGCTGGGGCAGACTGTGACCTCTGGCATTGGATAGTATATCCAGCCTTGGACACAGCCTTATGACGCTCTTCTTGCTGAAGGTATTTCTTCATGGCGGCCTTTCGAGCTGCGGTTCTGATAAGGTTAACAAGCTGTGAAACGAGCTGCTTTCCGCGTTCCTTCTCCCACGTTTGGCGATATTCTTCTGGTCCTTCGCCTTCCTGAAATGGGTAGGGAACGTCCCAATCCGCCGCACCCGCTGGTACGCGATTCAATCTGCGTCGTTTCAAGGGAGGTGCTTTAGGTCCAGTCGGAGGCGTTGGAGTCTGATGCTCAGATCTCCTTTTGCTGCGCTTCTTCGACGAAGAAGTAGGCGCGTGTGAAGCATTCGCAACTGCAAGTTGTTCTGCCTTTTGTCCCACCACAAGCCGGAGAATGCCTTGCAACACAGGAAAGATGTCTTTTTGCCCAATCAGCATAGAGACGATTTCCTTGTTGGTCGGTGCAGGCAGCAACGCTGGATCGATTTCCAGGGAGGGCGTCATAGAATCTGACCGTTTGCCTAGTCTGGGCGTATCGTGTTCGTCATAGCGAACACCGCCACTGACAGTGCTGGTCTTTGAAGAACTGGTATATCCATGCTTCTCTTCATCCTCGATAACGATGGGATTCGTGGGAGTACAGCCACGAGAAGCAGTTGACGGCATCGCAAGGTTCGCAGGCTTGATCCCAGCAACTAAACCAGCGGTACCCAAAAGAGCCATCTGATTGCGCAAAAAGTTGGGTGGAAGAGGGGTCGACGGATCGGGCAGCGCAATCGAGGGGGCAGGCAAGGGTTGAGCTTCTTTTCTCTTCCTTTTCCTCTTCCTCGGACGTGTTGCTGGAGGAGCAATTGATGATGCGCGTGACCGGGCGGATGGGGCATTCGCCGTTGGCGACGGCGCTGCGGGGCGGATGTCGCGGCGAGAGACAGGATATTGCGAGGATAGCGCTAATGGATCTTTTGGAAAGTTCAGAATAGTGCTGGGAACCAGGAAGTGCAATGGTCCCCACATTTTGTGCTATGCCACCTGGAGTGCCTGGCAAGACGAGAGCAGGCGACGGGGATCTTGAGGGGCCAGGCGAGCCAAAAAGCGAGGATTCGTCTTCAGACGCCATTGCGCCAAAGTCGTTAGGCCGCGCGCATTTCACTTGCCAAACAACGGCAAAAACAGGTTTACTAAATTGCTACATAATAGTAATACATTCACACATTCACGCTGTGTTCCCATCCAACACCTTCCGGATCCACTCTTCATGCGCCACTACCCGCTTCCGAAACACATGGGCCTTCTCTTTCGCGAGTGCCGTCCTGTCTTTGAAATGCTCATGTGCGACCATCATCAATTTCTCGCCCCTCGTCTTCATGCTCCAGGTAGTCTCCACCAATTGTTCGCCTACAATCTGAACAAGTTGCTCGCTCCTCTCTTTAATCTCACGAGCCTTGCCGCGAGCTCTTTCATTCCGATGCTTGACCTCTTCCCGGATGACATGCGCTGCTTCAACGCTCTTCTCCACCGCTTTCCTAGTCTGTTCTTGAATAGCGCGCATCAAGTCATCCATAGCATCAAAAAGTTCTTTGAGATCATTTTGAACAGCATCGATCGCTACCCTGAAGGTGGCCTCAAGTATTTCGGAAATGAAATCAACCATCCCAATGCTGAGATCGGAACCATCTCGCTTCTTCTGCGTCACAATAACAGAGCTGGCGTCTTGCCCGGATCGCTGCTGAGATGGCAACGTGGAAAGTGCACGCCCATCGGTTGGCGCTACAGACGACTGAGTCTTTACTCGGGACAAAGCCCTTGAACATGCTGGCGGGCTAGTCACGAACAGTGAGACTTGAGATGGAATCGAGAGCGATGTGCTAGCGGGGCTGACTACTGCCAGCGCAAAGTCCTTCAATGAGGAGGCTATCAAGGCCGTGCTGTGGTGAGACGGAGCATTCGTCGATGGAACACTACTATTCAATTGCTCGTTCGCCTGGCTCCATCCATTGCTCGTAATTTGCGCCGTTGTAATCGACGTTGGGGTTGGCTCCAGGGGACGGAAAAATGTATTTATTGCGAAACTCATTATAATCGACACGAAAGCGAAACTGCGTGCATCAGGTCAGACGGAACAAAACGATAGAATGAAAGTCATACAATGTTACAGCATGAACAGAGCTCAGATGATCAGACAGCGTCTTTATGGTTTGTTTCTTATTATACAAGAAAGGTCTCTGTAGTGCTCGATGGGCTCGGTAGGAGTCAACTTCCCGGATGTCGCTGCTTGACAATATGGAGCGGTGGCCCAGACGCAATGTTCGGCTAATTGGGACAGCGAACGACATCCAGGTGCTTTCTGCATCGTTGCGAATGTTTGCTTCATCTGCATTGTCAGCAGAATCACTGTCTACAATAATTGGCAGATAAAAAGTGTGTTCGGGCAAAGCGCGAAGGGTGGATGGAGGCAAGAAAACGACAGCCAATGAAGGTCTGTCAGATTTGCTCTGCGCACAAATCAAATGAAGCAGTGAATCAACAACAGCAATCAGGCTTGCAAACATACAGATGTGGAATAGATTGAAGCCCCTTCCGTGCAATCATAAACAGCAACTTTATTTAGCTGTAATGCTTCTGACTGCGGTTGGAAGAGGAAATAGCCGGCGCCTGCAGAAAGTGTGTTTTTCAACAAAGTGCGGTGGGAGTAAGATGCCGCCTTCCGCAAAAGACCGTCTATCAAAGACCATTTAGATGCAGGAGAAGACCCATATAATATGATATCAATGTCGACGTTGTGCTTGCCAGATTGGATGGTGCCGGGTGTGGGTATGGAAGTACCCTGCTCCTGTTCAGGAATGACGATAGTAGCATCTGATGGTTCGTCATAGACCACAGCGGAGGTCATCTCAATTTCTAGCTCGTCCGCAGAAGGAGTACCTGGGCGTGACAAGGAAATGTCTTTAGAACTTGTCAACGGATCAGGGAATGACAAGCGCAAGTCATGCAACGAGGCGTGGGTGCTCGCCGTGTGGGCAGAAGAGGAGCGCGAAGCACTTAATGTGCTAATGAGGCTTTGTTCCAGTCCTTCCTTTATGCGCTCGTCCTCAGCTGGGTCTTGATCGGAATTCGAGTCATAAGTAGGACCTAAGCTATCGAGTTGAGCAGTAGACGAAGGGGTTGGTGCTAGATACATGCCAGGCTCAAGGGGCGGAGGGCTGTTAGCTGCGGATTCGTCAATAACAAAGCCCTCCCATGCCTCGACGTCGCCGTCCTTAGAGCTGCCGAGACTGATGGAAGAGCGCCTTGAAAGAGGCCTGGACTGGACATCATCGGGGTCGCTGTCGTCTGATTCACGAGAACTGGCGATATCGAGCCAATCCGAGTCTGAGAGAGGGTCCTGTTCTTGATTCATGGAGGAGGGAAGCGGAAGACAAGGCCTAGACGGCCAGCCTTATAAGGGTGTCACTGGTCAGGTGACTCGGCATCTTATCGATGCTCGTCGACCTGCCGCACGACATCCTCCTCGACATCGCCGCCTATTTCGCCCCAGTCGACCTCCTCGCCCTCAGACAGGCAAGCTGACTCACTCTCCACGTCCATAATCTCACCGACACGTAGACATGTCGTGTCCTCCACGCCTTTGCCAGCTTGGATTACGTGTGGCATCATCTATCAATTGACGTCCCCCTCGATATACCACCTGACAGTTCTATTCTCTCCCTGTCCGGCGCGGTTCTCCAGAGAGTTGTTACCCGGGCCTTACGCCTTGATAGCAACTGGAGAAAGCGCGATCCGATCTTCCATTGTATGCAGATTACTAACGCATTCAAGAATGCGACAATCATGCAGCTGCAGTTGCTTGGACGCAGGCATGTCTTGATTCTCTCGCGGTGGCCCAGTTATGATGAGCTGTCCGCATGGCGTCTGGACGAGCTTCCGGACCACCGAACATACATGGGTCTGAAGGTTATTATTCCCGTGATCCAGTTTGCCGCCACCACGCGTGTCCGCAACTATGACGCCACAGTTGTCTTTCTCAGTAGCAATGAGTGAGCATGTTAGAGCCGCTTAGCCCCCTTTGACCGATGCTTCAGGGCCGTTAGCATCTATTCTTTATCGCTTGGTGCTCTATCCGATCAGCCATACACGCTCTGCAAATCCATTCCAGGTCCCTCAGAAGGCCGCATATCTGTTGTTGAGATCTGTAACGATATCACTGCCACTGTTGTCGCCCGCATACCGAGCAATTTTGGGCCGCCAACGTACACCGCCATATTTTACAACATACCGAACAGGCGCAAATTCGTCCACGAATTCTCTCCGCATATCGTATGTGTCATATAAACGTGCTTCCTTGCCGACGATTTTCCACAGTCCCTAGACAGACTTCAAATTAAGTTATACCCGAAATGTTTTATCTTGACAGGTGTTCGTCACGATGCACTTGTCGTCCGCATACACGAACTGCCCCCAGACCTACACGTCAAAGATGCTTTCATGGATGTAACAATCCTTTCAGCGGAACAGTGTCGGTTACTGGCAGAATATGTGCTAAGTCCCGTATCACGTCTATGCGAGTTTTACATTTCAACGGAACCAGTTTATGAGCATCCATCACACTTTTCATTGATTGCATTTCACTCTTTTGGTGAACATTCCAAGGGTATCGCGGATGTCTATCAAGTCCCTATCGATGCCACGGTTCAATGCCATAGTTACAATCGGACGCACAGATTTCAAACGGCAATTGGAACGCGTCCCGAGATCGTGTGCATGGGAAAGACGGGATATCGTGCTGTATGGCTGGATCACGAGTGGGAGAGCGACGAGCACAGGTTATGGAAAGCAACGTTCCGGCCTGGCGATGCGGCGAGAGTCGACCCGCTCGTGCCGCCATACCATCCGCTGCCATTCGAGGCACACATGATAGCGTCGCTGTCGTTTGAAGAGGCGACGGGGCGGGTATGCGTGGGTCTTCGCACAGGAGCCGTGTACATACTCGAGTTCTAGTCATTATCTTATTACCTTTTTCGGCCATTATCTGACTTGATCTTTGCTAAATCATTCTCCACCCACCTGCGCACCCTGGCGTTTCTCCCAAAGACCATCCTCAATGGAGCGTGAAATTGAACAGCTCGTGCATGCTATAGCAATTGCCTCTGATCCATCCCAAATTTCTCTCCACCCACAAGCTCTGAGTTACATCCGCACCGTCCAGGAGAACATACACAATGCATGGCGTGTAGCCCTGCATATCTTTCTAGAAATGAACCATAACGGATCAAGGAAGTACAATGCCCAGGCCCGCTTCTTTGCTCTTGGTCTCTTGGACGACTTCTTCGAGACCCGGTGAGTGATCTCGTGAGTCAATTTGGGTGTGGCGAAGTCTCGAAGACACCCAGCAGTCAGGGCACCGGGATCCAGTCTCTGTACCATGTCAATGCCACCGTCCAGATGCCAACGCCTCCCGTATTCATTCTGACCGTTTACTAAAGTATGCTACAGACACGAACCCCTGGATGACGACTCGTTCACTCTCCTCCGTCAATCATTGCTACAATACGTGCAGAGGGAATATGCAGAAGGTTCGGCAGAGAGTGACGCTACATGTGAGTGTATCTACGCGTTGTATGCTATCAACCTCATGTCTGGATCAGATATACGCAACAAATTTTCGCATACAATGACTTTATTCTTCCTTTGCTCGTACATTAACCAATGGCCTTCATTCTTCATGGATCTCTTCTCCTTCATTCGCGCATCTGAAGCGTCCTCTGCTGCAAGCTTCAATCGTCATGTTTCCCTTCTCTTTTTTCGTGTCGTCCTTGAGATTTCCGGAGAAGTTGCCGACCAGGTGATAAAGTCTGCACGTACCTTTACTGCTGAAAGACATGCGCGTGATTCGAGGGTCAGAGACGCTGTTCGGGAACGAGATGCCGCACGCATCAATGAAGCCGTATTGACCATTGTTGCTGAAGGCGCCGACACTATGGCTTTACTACAAAAAGGCGAGCTTTCGCCAGAAACCAAAACTGAACTAGAAAATGCGATTGAAGTTGCGGACTGGGGCATTAGGACTTTTGCATCATACGTTGGTACGTTGTAGCAAGACATTTTAAAGTTGGAGCTGACCTAGTGCCTCAGGATGGATTGATATTAACTTGACTGTTACGCCGACCACCATTCCTTTACTTTTCAACATGCTTACGAATCCTTCACTGCCAATTCGGCTAGCCACTTCAGCGGCACTGCTTCGAATTGTGGCAAAGGGTCTAAAAGAGCCTGGAGATAAACTCCAATTGCTTAAAGTCCTGTCGCTGGGACAGGTCATCGAGGCCTTAGAGTCAAAGACCCGTGCTCAACAGGTTGAACGCGGTTCTGATGTTGACGAAGGCGAAGAGTCGTATCGAGAAGGGCTTGGCAAGCTACTGAACATGCTCGGCCTAGAACTGATCAAATTGACCGATGTTTGCCGTCATATTCACTCAACTAGTTCTGCGCTGATAATTATCTTAGGAGTGTCCAAGTGAGGACATTCGTTCGGAAGCAATGGTTTATCTCCTGCAAATCCAACCGGTCATGTTGCGGTTCTTGGCGGATGAATATGACGATACCTCTAGCACAATTTTCCCCATGTTGCAAGGCATTCTCGCGAGCGTAAGCGCACATATACTAACCGGTTTTGCGACATTCATTATGGTTATAGTATAAACGCAGTCGAAAGTTGTCGAGCGGTCCACTGGATGAGTCGAAACGATCGTTCTTGACATCTTTATTACATGTTTTGCTCGAAAAATTAAAATGGGACGAAGATGCCGATGTAGAAGATGCAGACGAAGAGGACAATGCCGAATTCGAAAGGCTAAGAAAGGTCTGTAAATCTGACATTCATCCTTCATGTTCATGACAAATAGCATATTAGGAACTGCGTAACTTCATGGACTCCATTTTGACAGTTGATCAAGATCTCGTCACTGAGGCAGTGCGTACACTAGCCTTGAGGACGATCACAGCTTATCAGAATGGTGCTTCGCTGAAATGGCATGATGCTGAACTTGGTGTTTATCTGGTTTATATATTTGGTGAAATCAATAAATGTAAGTGTATTCGTAGCAAGTCCCGGATCACTTCGTAACTGTCCCACAGCAGGTGGAAAAGGTCGAGCGGCCTTCTGCCAAGCACCGGCTATCGACAGAGAGCTCCGAAAAACTGCGAATTATGCAGAATATCCGTTAACGCCCCATGGAGAAATGCTATATACTCTCGTGCAATCTGGCATGTCATCCTATCCTCACCGTGCGGTAGCATTGCAGTTTTTTGAAACTGCTGCTCGATATACGGACTTCTTCAAAATTCGAAAGGAGTGCATCATACCGGCACTTGAAGCCATGGTTGACAATCGGTGAGTCGATGTATAGACCGCGGGTTATGTTCCTCATTTCTGGTGTGATTTAGAGGTTTGCACAATGACAACTCTTCACATAAATCACGGGTGGACTATCTCTTTCATCGCTTTATCAAAGAGGTTAGGAACGATATACCGCCCGATCTCAGTTTCAGTATCCTTGACAACCTGCGTGACCTGATTTCTATAGAAGTGCAAATTCCCGAACCTGAGGATGCAGATTTAGAGCCCCTCTCCGAGGCTGTCAAAGACACCGTATTTGACTCCCAGTTGTATCTTTATGAGACCACGGGCATACTGTGTTCTTTACTATCAAAGAATCATGAGCAGCAAACGAAAGTGCTCCTTTCTCTCGTCAAGCCTCTTATGGACGAGCTTTCCGAAAATTTCCAGCGTTTCACCTTAGAAGGTCCCGAAGACATCGTTCCCATCGTCAAGGTGCACCATATTATAATGGCGTTAGGCAATATTGCGAAGGGTTTCCCAGACTATCCTGCTACGATACCCGAAAGGCATGTATTTCCGCCACTTAATGTGTTTGCGGAGATGGCGCAAGCTATTCTTGTTTGTTTAAAAGCTATGAACACTCTTAAGGTTATTCGTGATGCTGTAGGTGACTGTCGTTGGCATGTCTTGCTGATAATGACGTGTTGTGTCTAGACTAGATTTGCCTTTGCGCGGATACTGGCAACAGCTGGCGCTAGAGTCACTGAATTTATCCCAACTTTAATGGCCGCTCTCCTGGCTCACTTTGAGCCAACAGAACTGGTTGACTTTATGAACCTCATTGGACTTTCTATTCATAAGCTTCAAGTATGGTCACTTTTTGAATTTTATTTATCGTTTCTAATGCGTTTTCAGAATGACATGTTTGACGTATTAGATCAGTTAATTGGCCCACTGAACATGCATATTTCGACACTATTTTTGCAACCCATATGTGGCACAGACGATCAGAGAGCACATGTCGAAACAAAGAGAGCTTATCTTGGTCTACTCAATGCTATCATGACTGGGCGGCTGGAAGGTGTTTTAACCTCTGAAAGTAAGTTTCCTAGTTCTCTTATCAATTAGAATTATCGATTTTGCAGCAGGGAACGCTGGCGGTTTCCAGTCCTTGATTGAAACTTCGTTGCAACTGGCAGAAGATATTTCTGATGCTTCAAGCCAGAAGGCTGCAGTTATATTCTTGGGTCGATCTGTCGCTGTCTGGGGACAACCAATCACACAGACGTCCGGTGATGCCAAGGCGCAGGAAGGTTTGCCTGGCTTCGAGACGTTCATTTATGATAGATTGGTCCCTGCTGTGTTTCGTGTACCGTCTCAGCCTGGTTTCAATGTTAAGGATGGGCAGATGACGACAGTAAGCAGGGAATCTTCTCAACAAGCGTCTTGTTGATTATCTGTTGCAGGTACTGCATGAGATTGCTAATTTGTTGCAAACCATTGGGAGGACACGGGGCGCAGAAGCATACAGTTACTTGCTATCCGTCTTCTTGCCTTCGCAAAATTGGCCACAGGACGTGGCTTTAGATTTCACGACAAAACTCCGGGATCTGGATGGGAAATCCTTCCGCAAATACTTTACGGACTTTGTGCGATCTACTCGTGCACCTTCGTGACATCAGTTCCTCTCGAATAGCCTCGCTTATCCGCCCTTCTTACTCGCTTGTGCATGTATCAATTCAGCAATAGTGTAATTCCTCTGTTGTTATAGCAGTTTAACTTTAAGTTGCATGTAGAATTCGCCCAAGTTTATTGTATAATCAACTTTGTTTACTTGTACCTTGAGATCGAAACAACATCCTACCAACTGAGAGCCTTACACGTTCACCCTACCATGGCTAGCGGTACGTTCCAAAGATGCAGTGAGGTTTGGATTGCAGCTAAATGGACGAATTAGCGCCTATACGACGAACAAAGCCGAAGATTGTGTGTGCAGTTCTTGCATCTCTCGGTTAATCTTTAATCTAAAGTCAAGGAAACCCTTGGTAGAAACCTCCAAGGAAGGTACATAGTATTCGCGACAATTTTCAAAGCTTCTCAACCCACTCGTATGTTTATTAGCCTGCCCCCGAGTTTAACGCCGAGGATACGTGGGGTCAACTAGCCAAGAACATTCGCGAAATTCAGAACCACAATGCCAGACAATTGTCTTTCGAAGAAAACCATCGGTTCGGTTACAATCTCGTCCTGTATAAGCATGGAGAGATGTTATACAACGGGCTGAGGAGTCTTGTCGTCGAGAACCTTGATAACCTCGCAAATGAGCAAATTATACCCGTCTTTCTGAGTACTAGCTGCCAGGATCTGATGCAGAAGAGCCAGGAGGCAGAACTGTTATGCAAGGCCATGTCGACTGTGCACGATGATCATTGCGGCAATATGGTTAAATTAGGTCAGATATTGAAATACATGGTAAGCAATGTCCATGCTTCTTCGTCCTCACAAACATTCTAATATCGTGCAAAGGATAGGGCTTATACAGTCAGTGCTGACGTGCCAGGAACCTGGGAATTGGGACGTCTCCTCTTTCGAGAACAGATAATGAAGACGTCGATCCGCGAACAACTTATAGGCGCTATTCTTAATCAGATACACTTTGAAAGAGAAGGTTACGTGATTAATCGCTCAGCCGTAAAAGGATCCGTGAATGTTTTCACGAGCCTCTATACCGAGGACGAGCACATATCATTATATGAGAAATATCTCGAACCTGCTATTCTCTCGGAAAGTAAGGCTTATTACAAAGCAGAGGGAGATAGGTTATTACAACTCTAGTGACGCTTCTGCATTTCTCAGACGGGTATGTCAAAGTGTTATGCATATCAAGTCAGTTTGAGCGAGTGATTTTTCGTTTAGGTGGACGAACGATACGAGTCTGAAGAATCTCGGGCACATTACTATCTCTCACGAATAACAGCAGCTCCCCTGCGCGCTATTCTGCAAGACCATCTCCTTTCACCGTATATAGAGACTGTTATTTCGTTGCAAAACTCTGGTCTGGAAGTAATGATCGACTCATCGAAGACAGAGGACCTTGCACGTCTATATCGGTTGTGTTCCGGGATTCAGATGGGTCTGCCTTGCCTCAAACGAGCTTTAAAGGACTCTATCACGAAGCAGGGTAAAGAAATCAATCGTCTTTCGTTGATAGTCGATGAGGCAGAGGAGGATCAGGCCGCAGCTGATGGGGGCGACGCGAGGAGAAAGGGAAAAGTTGCAAAAATCAAGTCGGCTAATGCTGGGGCATCGAAATGGGTACAGGACGTCCTCGATCTCAAAGACCGATTCGACACCATATGGAAAACTTGCTGGCAGAGTGATCGAGAAGTAGAATCTGCGATGAATGAGGTAGTTGTTTTCAATATGCTTGTACTGTGAACTTACCTTGTTTCTGAAGGCGTTCTCGGCCTTTGTGAACCTGAACGACAAGGCACCAGAGTTTATCTCGTTGTTTATTGATGACCACCTTAAGCGGGGCTTGAAAGGGGTATGCCTAGAGTGTCCCAGCGTCGTGGTTTTTTACTCACTCGACGGTAGAAAACAGACACGGAGATCGACATCGTGCTGGAGAAGACAATAACTGTCTTCCGCTTTATCTTTGAGAAGGATGTTTTCGAACGTTACTACAAAAATCACCTTGCAAAGCGACTTCTTCACAATCGATCTGTGTCCGACGACGCAGAGCGTGGCATGTTGGCTAAGTTGAAAGTTGAATGTGGTTTCCAGTTTACGCAAAAGTTGGAGGGCATGTTCCACGATATGAAATTATCGGAGGATCATTTGGGTCATTATAAAACTCATCTCGAGCGGTCACAATTAGCCGTCAGTTGTTTATGTTGTCGCGGTGGGGCGTTTCATTGACTTTTCTATAGCCACCTGAAATCGAAATTTCAGTGATTGTGATGACTGCGACATTCTGGCCTATGTCACAGACTGCTCCACCTTGTATCTTTTCACCGGAAATGGTACAGGCATGCAACGCTTATCAACGGTTCTATAATACTCGACATTCTGGCCGTCGGTTGACGTGGATGCCATCGCTAGGAAGTGCAGATGTTAAAGTGAGGTTCAAGACTCGTCAACATGAGTTGAATGTATCAACATTCGCGCTGGTCATCCTACTGTTATTTCAAAATATGGAGGAAGGCGAAAAGATGAGTTACACAGTGAGATGAAGGCGATGTTACAGTTGAGATGGCACTTACTGAATATCTTAGGACATCAAAGAAGCGACCAACATTGAAGATCATGAATTGAAACGGCAGTTACAATCATTAGCCTGCGCGAAGTTCAAGATACTCAAGAAGCATCCACCCGGACGAGATGTCAAGGACACAGACTCCTTCTCTTTCAATGAAGGGTTCCAGTCTGAACTGCACAAGATCAAGATTGCTGTCGTTACTGCCAAAGTCGAGTCAGGAGAGGAAAGAAAAGAGACCAGAGATCGAATAGACGAAGAACGAAAACACCAGTCCGATGTATATCACCGTATTCGTCTCACTCGTGCCAGTCTCAACCATTACATATAGGCCTGCATTGTCAGGATTATGAAAGATCGCAAACATATGACACATAACGACCTTGTTAATGAAGTAACACGCCAATTGGCTAGCCGATTTCAACCAGATCCTTTAAGCATAAAGAAACGCATTGAAAATCTTATTGAGGTATGACTCCAAGGACTCTTGCTTTGCACGACTGACACTGCATCAAGAGGGAATATTTGGAACGCTGTGAAGACCGGAAATCGTACAATTACTTGGTATTTTTTGACTTCCATGCCTGCTAGACGAGGACTCACCATTTCTCATAGGCATGAACTGACTTTGCAACTGATTCATCCGGGACACTTTACGTTTCGTATGTCGTTTCACATTTGTATTATCTCTTTTGCATTTCTGCCTGGTTTATTTGTACCTCAATAATTCAACTGTGTGTTAAGTATATAAATAATTGCACTGATGCAAACATGATCTATGTAGGTATCCAACTAGAGTTCATCGTGTCCGGATCCTGAATAGTGGAATGCGTCCTCTAATTCTAGGACACAAGTGAGCTTATAGTGATTTTGCGAATAAAGGCACTTACTGCGACGCAGCTGTGAAGGTAGTTCCGCCGGTAGCACAACATTGTATTCTACATACAGATTCCCTCGTAAGGAACGCCCATAAAGAGGCATCCCCTCGCCTTCGATCGTCTGTACAAAGCCAGGTTGTGTGACGCCAGTACGACGCAGTTGTACTGTGCGCCCATCGAGGTGTGTCAAAGTACGATCAAAGCCAAGCAGCGCCTATTGCACACGTTCAGACAGCTTAGGAAAAATAATTGAAAAGCAAACCTCGTCAACGCCGATCGTCTCCTTCCAATACAAACTGGATTCTTTCCGTCTCCAGCCAGCCTTGTCTTTCTTACTCTTGAGGCGTATGACAATATCACCAGCTTCCCAATCAGGTGACTCGTCCGCTTCGCCCTCGAAAACTATGTTGTGGTCTTCCGACGTACCAGGTAATATTTCTATCGTGTATGGTTGGATATGGTCGACAACCTTTGCACCTTCACAATGAGGACAGGTCTTTTTGATGACTTGGCCGCGACCACGGCAGTCGGGGCATGTGACTTGGCTTTGAGCATACATTCCTGGGAATATTTGCTGCTGAACGATTTTTACGCCTGATCCACCACAGGAGGAGCATTTGTGAATGTCCGCAGTAGAAGCCGCACCCGATCCCCGACAGTGGTCGCAAAGCACCCTTTTTTGGACTTTGAACTATTTGCAGGCCTTAGCGATGTAAGTAATTGTTTTGTTATTCAACCTACGTCTATGCTTGCGCCTTCGTACCTGAGCAGAGGGTAAGCACACGATGTGTGCAAGTAGCGCGGCGACTTACATCTCTTTCAAGTCAACTTCGAATTCCATCAGTGACGACGGACCCTTTCGTGTTTGTTCGGCGTGATCTAGAGAAGCCAACGTAAAAGTATTTGGCAGGCAAGTCGAGCACAAAAACGAACGTACGACCGCCGAAGAAATTCTGGAATATGTCAAATGGATTGGCATGTTGCCCGTTCTCGCGCGCCTTTAAACCCTCCTGTATCGCGGATAATATATGAGAATGGGCGGCGAGCAGAGAGCTAACTGCTTACCTCGCCGTAGCGATCGTAAATCTTACGTTTCTACATGCCTATTTAGGTGCAACGGACTAGCGCAAGGAAGGATCACACACCTCTTCATTTGACAAGACTTCGTAGGCTGCTCACATCGTCGGTGTAAAACACGTTATGGAAGCAAAGTCACATACCATGTGCAACGTCGACAAACTTGCCTTGGGCCTCTGGATCTTTATTCTTGTCCGGGTGATATTTCTTGCTCAGCTTCTTGTACGCGTGCTTAATGTCCCTGGCCGACGCGGAGGGTGATAAGTCTAGGGTTTTGTAGAGATCCGCCGCGAACACGAGTGTTGCGAGTGAGAACAAAAGGAAGATGGTGGAGGAATACATTGCCGACGCGGCGTCGACGTGTCAATGCTGCTCCGCGTTCCGGTCCGCGTGTGACGTGACACGTCGTGACCTCCTGCACAGGTTGATTGAAATGCTCCGCCATCAGTTGCATTTCTTTCGGCCGGGGCGCCTATGCTGCAGACACTCGTCCGACATCTACCCCTTCCGTAGTATCAGAGGTGCGCACCCCTAGACATCTCCGATATCATTCAGACCCGTCCTAGCATTTCCGTTCAGGCTTTCGCCCGAAGATGCCGTCGTTCAAATGGCTCCATACGCCTCGATATTGCTCGTGTTTAAGCAAGTTCTAGGCTCACTAGGTGCTCGGTTACTACCCGGCTTCGGCTTCGAGCCCATACGTCCAACCCGAATTGTGCCTGTGTACTTCCCCGCTTGGGTGATTGACGGTGAACTACAGGCCTCTGTTACTTATTGTAACACGCAGGTCCGTCTCGATGATGCTTGACGCAGCCTGGTTTCAATGGATTTGTAGCGCACCATTTTAACCCAATTTCTCAACACGTATGTCTACCTACAACATGCCATGCCTTCACGCCTTACTATTGAGGAGTAACTAGTTACCTTCCAGGTTCCATTTTCTCCGGTGCTTTTCGGATGATCCTGACTGTTCATCTAGGCAACGATTTTAAAATCCTCTCGTTATTGTCCTTTTGGTACAAAGAACTACAGCAGCACCAGCTCGTGCCTTTCACGCCCGAGTTAGAAAGACAACATGACATGGATGTGCAATGCCTACCGTACACGGTATCTCCCTTCTCCGTGCTTGACATTGCGACAGATTGGCCACATGGAGACGTGGAAATCACGGACGATTTCCGCTTCTCGCCTACATCTATGAAACTGAATATGGTACCCTTGTTCCGTTGTCAACAGCAATGAATACTAACAACCATTTCAGGCAGCAGCCTATCCCATTCTAATCCCATTATACCTCGCACAGTACAATGCAAGCATTCGAGGTCTGGATACGGAGCTGAGCATGACGATGTTCATGGAGGGTTTTTCCAAGAAGGTCAGTCTTTCTACGCAATCACATCTCAGCATCTACTCATGCATACAATTAATGTAGGGCCGCATTTTCGTAGAAAAGTACAGCGAGCCTGTCAGCCAACGTCTCCGCGAGCTTATGCCCAATGCACCTGCAAGTTTTGTCCAGTTTACCCACGCGTTAGACGATTTCACCGTCCAGCCACTGCGCGGCGACTTTGAACATTTCACTCGCTTTGAGAAACTAGGCGTTCCCCAAGCTCCAATTGTATCTGACGCTTTGAGACGCTGGCTAGATGACAAACTATACGCATCAGACTTCTTGGCTCCGCTTCTTGCAAATGTCAGTCAGGGTAGTCCTACTCTGCGAGGTGAGGATGAGCGAATACGGGATTTTATGGATGCTCCTGGTCGGTCCAACATTCACGTATGGTTATCTCTCGGAACCACGGTGGCATCGACAGAAATGCTTATTGAGGTCAATATTAAATGGAGGATGTAATATTGCATTAACACAGGTTTTCATCTAGACCATAAAGTCAACTACGCTATTGCATTCAAGCGCTGGGGCAGGTGATGCCATGGGTGGTACGGTACAGTCACTTGAGAAAAACGTCAAGGACCTTCTGCAAAAGAGGGAGAAACTCACCCCTGCCTGGTGGAAAGAGTTCGAAAGGCGGAAAGGCGGTGCAACTAACGACATTTCGGACCAAGCACCGGAGACCATAAGTCAGGCTCAGGACAAACCTTGAGTAGCTACGATGTCAGGGCTAGACTACAACTATAATACATCGTCGCAAGGATACAATGAAACACAAAATATAAGAATGAGGACAACGAATGACTGCAAACTACCAACAACTTGCAGAGTTCAGAATATAGAATAATATCCAAATAAAGATAAAACAGGGCGTAACGATCGCGAAAAAGCCCGGAGGACGCAGGGCGCCACAGCTATTCCAGCTAGGTGGCACTCCAAGCGTCACTCCAGCCAAGGCATCGGTAGAAACGGAAGTGGTCAACTGTCCAATAGAATTGGTGAGGGTCAAGGTCATTAGCGTAGGCGAAGGTGAAATAGTAGGTAAAGCTGTCGCATTATTCTGACCGATAATAGGATTGTATGTACTAGTTGCAAGTCCTGATGAAACGATACCACCTACCGGGGCTGGAACAGATGAGTTAAATACATATGGAGGGATTGTATATGTCGGATTTGGCAGGATGAAGTTGGGCAGTGTTGTGGCTATTGTTGTGGATTGCGATGATAAAAAGGATGACACAGCAGCCGGGGTCTCCGTCATGTTAGTTCCATTGTTGAGAGAATATAAGCCGATCATGGGTGACTCCTTGGTATTGATCCCGAAGCTGCCAGATTTGAGGTCTACATAATAAACGAGAGGTGCTGAAGCTCACCTGAAAACCGTATAAACAGTTCTCAGAAACGCAGTTCCTAATGGCAGTTATTGCAGCCGTAAATTTAACATGCGATAAAACAAACCTATTTGCCAATCAATACCGTCTGAACTAGGCGGCGTCGCTCTTGGCCATGCTAGGCACAGGTTCGGATTACCAGATGCAGGTCCAATCAGGTAATCCGTAGGCTGGAGAATATACTCGTGACTCCTGAAAGGCCATCAGAATTCACCTGTTATAATATGCAGTAGGCATACCCAAAGAACAATGAAATTGTAGTTGTTATATCACATGGTACAACCCATTGACTGCCTGCACCTACACGATATCAATTTCACTGGAAAACCGTATCCAAGAGTTGTACAAACTTTCATCAACTAAACGCGCGCCATCTATGAGTGCGAAAAGCCTTGAAACCTACGACGGGTTAGATCAGCCCAACGGAACTTCGAACAACTTACATCAGCATAAGAACCGTAAATTCCTGAAGTCCCACTGAAACAGATGTTATTCCAGAATCGTCCTCGAAAAAAAAAGGTTACGCACATGTCAAACAAGGCATAAGATTGATTTTTGGTTATTGAAGGATAGGTTGGCTGTTGCTTCAAACGTACTCCACCGACCTTGACCACTTGATGAGCTGAGGATATTAGCTCATAAAAGCGAATTAACATACAGAAAACCCAGATAAAGGTATCGCCCATTGTAAATAACTAGATGTGTTACTTTGCGTGTTCATGGGTGGAAATTCGACGACCTTGTTCCAGTTGATATGGCTGACATTTTTCACTACACTTGCGTCAATAGCGCCTAAATACTTTTATCAGGCCAATGCTATCACATCTTCACGTCCATCACACCTATCGTGAGCGAGCCGCTAGCATTTCTAGTCAAGCTGACACCGTAGAGAGGGTAATCAAGAAGCCCTTGCTGCGCCAAACCGGTAAAGAATGGCGTTGCTGGGCGAGTGTAAGCAATGCTACTCCAGGAGTAGACGAGGCATGCTCACAATTCGTCACGGAGGATGGAATCAACGATAAACGCGGAAATCCTAGACCCATGATCCCGCTGACTTCGTCTGTGAGACTGACGTTGCAATTTGTGACTATGCCTGCACTTCGTTAGAGCTCAGTCTTCTTCGCTCACGCCACGACTTACCAAAAGCCTGTCGTGCAGAGGTTAGATTAGCTAGTTTCACGCTCTCTATCGCAACGAATCCTGAAGCAGCTGCGTGCAACAGGACGTCAGCGCATCGCGTGTGTAAAGCAGATGACAAGAGTACTTGCCGGTACCATCCTCATACCTGACCTGATACGGCGTCGCATTATTCGCAACCGACACGAACGTAGGGCTCTCGTACAAGAGTGGGTATCTTGGCACGGTTTTACAGGTACGTGACTGACACGCAGTCGACACGATCCACAGATCCGAGGATGCGGTGTCAAGCGCGACTCGGAAAAAGATGTCACTTATTTTAATCATGGCATAGTATGACCTACAGATAAGTGTGTAAGCTTTGATACAGAGAGATTAAGATGGCAATGGTCTCGCCCACACTTACTGCCGATCGCTCGTCCAGGCAACCGGTGTTATTCCGGCTTCGGCAGAGGCATTGGAAGCGGTATTCGGCTGAGTCTCATTGGCAGGGGATGCGTCTTTGGATGAGCTTGCGAGGAGGCCTCTAGAATGCAAATGGATAGGAACCGTAATCGGATCTGTGCGGTGCCGCGGTTGAGAGTCGCCAGATAGGGCATTGGAGCAGAAGCACAGTACGACAAACAAAAAGGAACGCATTGTTTGTTTCTGCGCGAGGAAAGCGGGAAATACAGTGTCAAAAATCAAGAATGCATGCGGTCCAAAAAGAATGTGTGTGTGTCGGTGAGAGAAGGACGTAAGACGGCGCGCAGCACCCTAGAATTACTATATGGAGCTTGTCACTCCTCGCGATTTGCCTAGGTATACAGGGCCGGTAATTATTCAATGGAAAAAAACAAAAGGCCCGCACTACTACAATCCAAATAATACAACGCAGCGCGACAGAAAATATAAGGGAGTGCGAAGACGGGTCCCGATTACGGCACCTAATAATAGACATAGAACATAAGTTGGCATACATAGGCCATATAATGATGAAAATCCAACAGAAACGCATAAAAATATCGCGGAACGGCAAGCGTTTCACCGCTTTACAAACACCTTTTTGAGCAGGTTCAGCACCTTTGGAACATTCAGCTGCACATATTCAAGGTCGAGAAGATGTTTGTTGTCTTTTTGCTTTCCTGGAATGAGTCCATGATGGGGGCTGAAATAATGAGCAAACGGACCTTTTCTAACAAATCATCTATCTTGAGATCCATCTCAAGAATAGCTTTCTCGCGACCTTTGTAATGTAGAGCGATGATGAATGTTCCAGGTGTGGGGGAAGTTATATTGAAATAGATATTCGGTCGTCTACACAGGCATCGTCAAGGGGCAGGAACACACGTAACAAGACACGGACCTATTATCTGGGACATTGCTCTCGACAATGATACCCTCTTTCTCTAGCTGGGCGTGCGTGAATCGGTATGGACCCAGCGCAACGGGTTTCGCAGGCTTCTTGAGCTCTTTGCCGCCAACGGTCACAACCCCGACACCGGTTGTGCTCCCCTTGTCTTTTGAAGCCGTAAGGCGCACATTCTGCAGATAAGCCTTGTACTGCTCAAGTTGCCCTCGTAAGTAGTTGTTGTGGTCGCAGATAGTCTTGTATACGGCATCCAAAGACTTGATCTCTTGAATGACCTTCTCTCGCATATTTCCCAAATGCACGAGTTCTGCAGCAACCTCCTCCTGCATGAGCTTAAAATTGTCCGTCCTGTCTACCGCTTTCAACTCTTCCAGCTCTCGAAGCATCTCTTTGACCTTGATTCCTTTGCGGACTAGAAAAGGGTCCTTTGTAGTGGCAGCTCGGTCGGCGATGGCAGCAAGGTTATACGGTCGTTTGTCTGTGGTGTTCGACATGGAACGCACCAGTTGGACGAATATTGACTTGGTTTCCATATATAACATGTCACTTGATGACACTGAATCCATCAATGCGCTCTGAAGATCGTGCACGGGCATCTCCCAACGACTGTACAAGGGCAGTTCGAGCGTCCTATTCTCTTTCCGAGGAACTTGCGGAGGAGATGGGCCCAATTCGTCTGTTAGGATGCGGAGGTGATGCTTGTCGTTCGGAGACTAGTACAAAATCAAAGGCTGGTGCAGATCAAAAGAGATGCGACTGACCAAAGTTTCAATGTGCTGTAGTATCAATGAGTGCGTGTTGTACAGTTCATTGAGTGTGATATGTATCATCAAGTCTTTCTTTGAGAGTGCCATATATTGATCCATCTTGCCAAGGGTAAATTCGGGCGGAAAAGCAAGGAAGGTGGTGATGACTAACCTCAAGTGATTCGTAAAAGTCCCCTACTTCGCAAAGATTATCAAGAAATTGATTAATACGGGCTTTGTTGTTCTCCACGAACGGATTCAGAGACATCATGTATGCCTCTTTCGAATACGACGGCTTATTTGCCAGATTTTGCAACATCTTAGCAATCTGTCATAGGAAAAGCATCAATACATCTGCCTCTTTACCGTCGATAGCTACTCACAAGAGTCAGCGTCCGCCTGGGATGCTTCGCCGGCACACCATCCACAAGCATATATGCTTGCGGTGTGACGATGGCCGGATTGATAAATCGAAGGAAAAAGAAACCGCCAATGAGCGAACAGATAGCATAGTCCGTAGCTTCAGGGTATTTTCGCTGTTTAATACATTAGTATATGCGGTGGAATAAGGCAGTGCAGTATCAAAATTACCCTTGTCAAACTTCGAATCTGTTTACAAATCCAACGGATACCGTATGGAACATTCTCCATACTATCAATGATGGTGAGTAGAAAGCTGTTCGCGATCTCCATAAGCATTGTTAAACGTGGGGCGATGATTGCTTGAACGTCGGCATTCTCAGCGGCAACTTCAGGTGCTACACCACGCGGCAGATTTAGGAGGCAAAGCTCCCGTTTCTTCCTCTATTTGGTTTATCATTTGTTCATAAACCTTCATGGAAAAGTAAGCTTCCACTCTCATGCGACGCAGAAAGGGCATCACCTTGACAGGATTAATCTCAAGGTTGAGATCTTTGTGTTCTATCAAGCTATTTATGCGCTCTGCAAGGACGCTCTTTAGATAGCTCTGACCGGGACCACGGCGAGTATAGGTTGTCATCATCCGAGACACAGGGGTATTCGCACGTAATAGAGATCCAAATTCTGTTGCGGTTTCAAATTGCGCAGATAAGACTGACTGGAACATCGTAAGAAGCAGGTGTTCTTCTCTGCTCTCGTATTGATTGCCATATAACGTGAACATGACGGTCTGAAGTAAAGTGTCGATTTCGGAAAGAGAGACAAGGCGGCATAGAGCTGCGATATGCCGTGGTTCAGACTGCAGAAGGAAGAATAGGTTGGAGTACTGCTGTAGCTTCCTGTCATCTGGATAGTGTCCTTCGGTTGGATCGACGTCCTCCAGAGTTCGTTCGACCTCGCGTTGCTACAAAGTAATAAAAGAAATTAGGCGGTGGCATTAAGATGGGTTAAGAAGCATGCCTCGTCCAGAGCCATCCTGTTCTGGATCAAAAGCGCAATCCGCGAGTCAAGGTAACGGACGTCGCGCTCCAGGACAAAGTTTTTCTTCGACTGGGCGGAAATTTTGCTTTTAAGGTCTCTGAGACGCTTCTGGGCTGCAGGCGATGAGATGGGGCGGCTATAAATGGGCGACAGGGGACAGACCTCTGGCAAGATCGTCCTCGACCTCTACATCCTGTTCTGCGGCGATGCTGAAAAAGGCGTTAACGCTGCGCCTGTCGTTCATGGTTGTTCGGCTGGTGAGACGGCGAGAGAGGCTGGAGGGAGAGGTTGGTTCGTAGGCCATGATTGTCGTTCTGCAAGTAGGAATAAGGATAGAGCGGGAAGCGAGGCCTGCGCTGGTATAGAGGGAAGCCGGAAGGGTATCGAGAAAAGACCAAGTGACAGCCGTGTCTATTATGTTTGCCTAGAAACCACAATGTCCAACCTCCTCCTTGTTCCCCCGAAGCCCACTGTTCCCCTCAGCCTGGCACTCCCCGTCAGACAGTACATCCTTGACCGCGCCGCAACACACCCAGACGAGTTCAAGCACGATATTGAGCGATGGCAGGCCTTGAGAAAGGATGCTCTCGCCAATACCGTCCATTCCATCCTCAAGTACCATGCCCAGCTCCTCTCCGTCCTATCAAAGCTCCCCATAGATGTACGTATCGTCCCACCCTGTAAGCGCCGATTGCTTCCCCACGTCATAGATCCAGCTCGACATCGCCTATGCCCCTGCTTTCGCACCAGACGATGTATTTATAACTCTCAGGAACCTCGAGTATGAGCGCGCCGCCCTCCTCTTTAATCTGGCTGCTCTCTACTGCCGCCTCGCCATGTCCGAAGACCGTGCTCATATGGAGGGCATCAAGCGTGCAACCGCCAACTTCCAGGTCTGATAATGCGCGATGGCATTCATCCCTTCTTCACGCATCATTTCCAGCTCGCTGCCGGAACATTTTCTTTTTTGCTCTCCTCAGCTATCCCCAAACTGGTGCTTCCGCCAGATGCGGATCAAGTTCCACTTGACCTTTCTGATCCGTTCGTAAAGAGTCTCGAAAGACTTATGCTTGCTCAAGCTCAGGAATGTTCGTGGCAAATGGCAAAACTGAGTGAGGGTGCTCGACAGTCTCTCTTCACTTTTGTCACCGTGTATACTAGACCAATACAAGAATGGCGTCATTGCGAGGGTAGCCGCTCAGGTGAGGGTGCAAATGGTTCAGTCCCGTTGACGACAGTAAACGAAAGAACAGACGGCGGGATTCTATCGGCAAGCCTATGAAACAATACGAGACTCAGACAAGTCTATTAGCCGTGCATTCCCCTCTGTAGGTGTGCCTTAAAGTCATGGTTCATTGTAGCACATTGTCAAGGACTTGTAGGACTGGCTGCCACATATTGAAGCCAAATGGCACCACTTTGAGTCTGTTTCTCAGTATAGACAAAGTATGGATGATATAGAAGCTCACAGGTCAGTAAGATTGCAACCAGATGAAAAGATTCTCAAGTCCATGAATAGATATGGGCATGAACTGGCGAGACTTGGGCAAGCTCTTCGAGATGCAAAGGCTGCTTCTGATGCGGGCAGACGGGGGAAGATAGCCCACACCGTTCTTCAGGACGTCCAAGTAGGTATCGTCCCATCTCTCGACTTTATGATTCTGACGTTATCAGTCACTCCTGGATATATTACAGATGAGTCTGACACGAGCGGAACGAGACAATGATTTGATTTACCACCATGACGTGCTTGCTATCTCCAGTCTCCCCCCAATCAAACCGGCTCCCCTCGTCTCCACCACTGTTCCACCTGGACTAGCGAATCCTGCTATTGCTCTTGGTAACGAGCCTCCTTTGTTTGCGAATCTTCTTAGTTGGGGGACGAGGGAAGCCATCAGTAAGCTTTCTATCCCGTCTAGGGCATTGTCATCTAATGAGTAGTAGATATCTATAACGAACAAAAGAAATCGCTACTACAGGAAAAGTTAGTTGACAAGTCTCAACAATTGCAGATCAGAGCGGATCAGTAAGTTTGCATCATCAATGATGATTGATCGTGTTAATAGATCCCAAAGGGAATTGAGCGAGTTAAACCTTCCAGCCTCCTTGGAAGCCCTGGAAAGACACGTTAGTCTTCCACCAAGCTTGTTAAAGAGAGCCGAAGAAGTTCGGATTGCAAATGGACCTGCTAAAATAAATGCATCAATAAGTGATATCCAAAAGTTGGCCCGTAGAGATTTAGAATTGCTAGATGAGGTAATCTCGATGATGTATTTGATGCTCGATGTTGACACGAAATAGGCGATGGACATCCTTGATAGCGAGGCTTCGGAAGATGAGGCTGCACGCAAGAATGGTCCTCTTAATAGGTTACCTTCTCATGAAGCAAACGTCCAACTAGTGGAGAAGCAGAAGCACTACCGCCATAAATTGACGCAAGCTGGTGAAAGCGATGAGCATGTACGACAAAAATGGGAAGGGTGGGAACAGAGCATTGTAACTCTGACATGGAGTGAAGTTCGTGATTTTAGCCCTTTATTACTACGCCCACTCTAATTCTTCGCATTTCGCAGGAAGATTTAGAAGCTTCCGTTCCACAATCAACATTCACTGCGTCATCGCCACCTACGACACAAGGGAAAAAGACTCAAGCACTTGCACGCGCACTGCGTGTCCTTCTCGAGTCGCTCGATGGTCTCCACAGAAACCGAGATCAAATGGTCAAGAGAGCCCAAAGATTAGCAGGCACAGATGATATTAGTGACCGCATCATCAAAGAGGCTTCAAAGTTTGATAAAATGGCTGACATACGACCTCTCCTGTTTTCGGAGGTTTCTGACCAAGAGCTTGCCAAATATGACAAGTTCCTTGTTGAACTGACAGACTTTGAGGAGAAACAGTACACGATCCTTGTGGATATCAAGGTTAGAAGAGTTGCTGTATTTCATATCCCTATATTCATATCTTACAGGCCCAAAATGAGCTATTTTTGCAATCTCGGAGCGATGACCCTGCTATCAAGAGCCGAGAATTTGCTTTACAGTCTCTCGAACTTTCATATTTCAAGTTCAAAGAGATCAGTCGCAACCTTGAAGAAGGATACAAGGTAACGTTTCTGCCAAACCTACAGTCCCGATTACAACCTGTTTCGAAAGTTCTATAACAACCTCGCTAGTCTATTGATCAACTTCAAAGAGGAGTGTCGAATATGGACTCGAGAACGGAAACAAGAAGTGCAGTACGTTGCCATTTACTGTGGTCATTGAAAGTGGATTTTCAATTGACTACAGTCTCTTAACCCGCGAGGTTCGTGATCCGAAGAGTACAAAAACTGGCGTGTCATCCCGGGCGGTGACTTCCAAGCACAGGACGGCCGCCAACTTTCCTCCAATAGATTCCCGGGAATGGGAGTTTGAAGAGGTACATTTACCAGCGGGCCCGAAATCTAGGCGGCAATGACCACAATTCGATGGCCGGTGCAGGGCGTCTGAGCGCCAGATGACTTTTCAAAGGGCGGAAGCCGCAGACTTGGAAGCAATGAATGCATGCAGTTTTCTAAATGATACGACGCCTTCTAATACGTCTTGTGCGCACTGCTCATTGGGTAGTAATCGTATCCATCTACACACACACTCTCTCTCTCAAATACAATCGTCTTGTCACATCTCATGATTTTTATTAGGCGTTGATGTATATAATAGATATGCTTTAATCGCAGCGCCCACCTCCACCGACCAGTGGCATGTGCGTCCTGGGTGAGGGACACAGAGTTATTTGCAACGGACGCAATCTGTCATGGCGTTTTCCAAACGCTCTCTCCACGCATAGTTTCACATGCGGCACAAGCCAAGTGAGCGGGCTCGTTAAGCCTACCACAGCATACTCGTCAGTAACGAACAATGACAGAAACACGAAGCTTACAAAGTGCATGCAAGGCACGTCCATTGTGCTTGCGAGCCGGGCGAGGGTACGTGCGTTCGCTGTGTGCGCGGCTCTGAAATGATAATCTCATCATCCGAGTCGGCGAGCGTCCTTCCTGGTCCCGTCAATCCTAGCGCTTCCCTCTTGCGGAACTGGATCTCAGTTTGAACAAGTCTTCCTAGACCGATGTCGGAGGACGCTTTGCTCTTGCCCTTGCTGGAAGATGGATGATTGGAAGACTTTGATGTCGAGGAAGAAGGCTCGTCAGGAGATCGCTGAGGCTTTTTTCCCTTGCCAGTCGTAAATGTCGGTCCGGAAGCTACGGGTAAATCACATTCATTTTCATCATGATGACTAGTATAATCAAGGTTAAATTCTCGCTGGAATTCCTTCCATGCATTAGGCTTATCCAGACGTAACAGATCGTTTTCTTGTTCTCCAGAGTTCAAAAGGGCTTGTCGACGCTCTGCATCTGTCTCGACAATTTCGACTTCGCCATCGCTGTCTTCTTCGGAATCCTCTTCTTTGGATATTTGCAATTTCGATGTTGAAGCTAAATTTTCTGGTTTGTAGTGTGTTTGAAAGAAATATGTAGCTTGCCTTTGGACTGTTTTTGCAGTGCCCTGATGCGCCTTTCAGCTGCTATTGCTCGTTCTTCCCTTGCTCGCTTACTGCCGACGTAATGAGCGCTTGACCCAGTTGAAATGATCTATAATTTACCTTCCTGCCCGTTTCCCAAACCCGGTGCCAATACCATCTGTTGGACCCTCCGCCAACTTGGATCCTTCACCGACGAACGCGTTCTTCGAGGTTACACGCGTCCCTGCCTTACGCCTCTTTGTCTTTTGGCCAGTCCTTTCGGTCCTAAAGCGACGGATTGACGTAGGACGAGCGCGCGTCTGAGCACCTCCGCACTATGCACTTGTCAGATATAGATTCCAACTGCTACTGCGCGGCGCACCATGAACTCGGGCAGGTCTCCAGGCTCAATTCCTTCACCTGCAACACGTGCAGAGTCCGCGAGACGACGGCCAGATGACCAGTAACCTGAAAGACAATGAAAGAATTATTCGTTGCGGGGCATCAGAGTGCGCACCATCCCCATAATAGCCTTTGTCATGCAGAGCGCGCACTTGTGTTCGAAGATTTCTCCAGAGAGCTTGAAAAGCAGGTCCATGATTCATATGCTGTTCATACCCGTTTAATTGGTGGTCGCCATTTTGTCACATCGGGAATGCTTGCCTTGATATGAGCCAGCTAGTGAATCACTTTGAATTCAAGGAGGTGTGGCAGGATCATTACCCACTTCGTGGCAGAACGTACTCAGTAGCCAATACGTTGGCAAAAATGAGCCGTCTGGCCTTCTAAGGACCAACTCTGCGATGGCATGGTACTGAACGGATGACAGCCGGCAGGGGGATGGGACCTCACCTACCGTTTCCCCGTTATTCCAGTTCCGTCCAGCAAACACCCGGTTGTGTTCGTACTGCGGTAATGATCTTGGTCGGAGTGTTACTTGAGACGCGTGCATGCACGCACCTCCTCGAAGCTGTTGATGGCAAATCCATGCGACTTCATGACGGGTCGTACTTGGGCAGCCAAGGCCCGTAGCAGCTGTCTGGCAGCCTCTTTGTCTTTTGCATGGAGAGCGGTGATAAAGTTGATGTGTGGATTTGGGTTGGGTTCTGATTCGTTGAGCCTGAGGTGAACCATGGCGCCGAGCACGTGCGCTTGCCGATCGCGTCTACGCGATAACTCGGCCTCTTCGCTTCTGCTTAGCTCTGGTCAACCATGAAGCTTGCTGTTCTCACTTCCGGGGGCGACAGCGCCGGCATGAACGCCGTCGTGCGCAGCGTGGTCAAAACAGCGATCTCGAAGTATGTTTATCTCCTTATCTTATCGCCCACCATGCCACCTGTATTTATACATCTCACAGGGGATGTGAAGCTTGGGTCGTACGTGAGGGATACGAAGGCCTCGTTCGTGGAAACGTTGCATACTACGAATCTCTTGCAAACGCCTCTGCACCAGGCACAAACGTATCAGTCACCTCCTCCAGGGATGCTCCTGAATCCAATCTTCTTAACAACCTTCGGTTCGGAGACGGAGATTTGTTGAGAGATGACACCAGCGGATCCCTTGGTGGCCGCACTTTGAAGGGAAGACATATCGTTCGCGTTGGGTTCGACGATGTCCGCGGCTGGTTTGCAGAGGTGTGTGGCTCAATTGCCTTGACCGATGCTTCGGGGTCCGAATCTGCTTAAAGGGTGGGACGCTCATCGGGACAGCTCGATCGGCTGCTTTCCGAACGAGGGAAGGCCGCTTGGCTGCTGCGCATAACCTCATCCAGGAGGGTATCGATGCACTGGTCGTTTGCGGAGGTGACGGTTCGCTTACTGGGGCTGACCTCTTCAGATCCGAGTGGCCCCAGTTAATCGCAGACTTGCAGTCAGAGAGTATGAATTTGATACCCAATACTAAACCTTAATTGACCATAATCGGTAGGCAAGATCACGCCGGAGCAGCTGCAGAAACATTCTCATTTGAAAATTGTTGGACTGGTGGGGTCCATTGATAATGACATGGCCATGACGGCTCTCACAATTGGTGCACCTACCGCCCTGCACCGGATATGCGAAGCTATAGACAATATCAATTCGACCGCATACAGTCACTCCAGAGCGTTTGTTGTGGAAGTTATGGGTCGCGATTGCGGGTGGCTCGCCTTGATGGCCGGCATCGCGTAAGTATGAAAGTTGACTTGACGAAAATATCTGACGCCTAGTTCGCAGCGCTGGTGCCGATTTCATTTTCATACCAGAGCGTCCCCCGGCAGCAGATTCATGGGAAGATGCGATGTGTACTGAGATTCAGCGCGTATGTCTCCTAAATTGCCGAGCTTTTGATGCTCACCTGTCACTGTTAGCATCGCGAATTAGGAAAGCGCAAGACTATTGTTATCATCGCCGAAGGTGCCCACGACAAGCACTTGAATCCATTGCGTGCAGAAGATATCAAGAAAGTTCTGTCAGAGAGGCTCCGCCTTGATACCCGTGTGACGACCTTGGGCCATACGCAGCGAGGCGGACGTCCTTGCGCAATTGATCGCATTCTGGCGAGTGTCGGCGACTAGATATCGATTACAATCTCATGCATCGTTTAGCCGACATTGCAAGGCATAGAGGCAGTCAAGACAATTTTAGAAGCGACGCCAGAAACACCTTCTTACATGATTGGAGTCACTGAGAACGGAATCATTAGGGTGCCACTGGTGGAAGCTGTCGCAACGGTTGTTTGCTCGAAAATGATTCAGAAACTCTACTAACAATTTCATAGACCAAATCCATCGCAAAAGCTATCAGCGAAAAGGATTTTACTCTGGCGATGAATTTACGGGGCGATGAATTCATTGAATCGTTGGAACATTTTGCCGCCACATCCATTGTGACGACTGAAAATTTGTTACCACCCGAGAAAGTAAGTGGCATACGTGCCTTGGGTGTAAACTGATTCGAGCGTCTATGTAGAGAATGCGTATAGGGATCATGCAGTAAGCAATCATGTAGATTGAAAATTTACGAGGTCAGGTAACTTGTCTTCCAGTGTCGGAGCGCCATCGGGTGGAATGAATGCAGCCACTCGTGCAGCCGTGCGACACTGCTTACGGCAAGGACATACACCCCTCGCTATCCACAACTGGATTCCGCGGCCTTTTGGATGACCATGTCGACACAATGACCTGGCTAGGTGTTGATCGATGGGCGGTGCGTGGTGGTTCAGAGCTGGGAACCAACCGTGTCCTTCCCTCGGTCGACCTGGGCATGGTGGCGACCAAATTCCAGGAATACAATTTTCATGGACTGATGATGATTGGAGGCTTTGAAACGTTTAGCGCACTCTCCATCTTGGAAGAAGCACGAAAGCACTACCCTGCGTTTCACATTCCTCTCGTGCACCTGCCGGCAACGCTAAGTAACAACGTGCCAATGACGGATTATAGTCTGGGAAGCGATACGAGTTTGAACGCGCTTACGGATGCATGTGATGCGATCAAGCAGAGTGCCAGCGCAAGTCGGAACCGAGTTTTTGTCGTCGAGACTCAAGGAGGTAAATGTGGGTACATTGCTGCTTTGGGAGCATTAGCGGTGAGTTGGCACTAGGGTCGTGCTGTGGCATGCTGATGTGGGGAGCAGACGGGGGCGTCCCTCGTCTACATTCCCGAAGAGGGTATTTCGCTGGACAGGCTGCGGGAAGATGTGCAATTTTTGAAGAACCGATACCAAATGGACGTAAAGGGTCGGAGTGAAGGACGACTTGTGATTCGGTGAGTGAGATGTACATGCTGTGAATGATGTAGCTGTAATGCTCCAATGTAGCAATGAGCGAGCGTCCGAAGTATACACAACAGAAGTCTTGACTAAGATGTTCTTGGAAGAAGGTGGGAAGCTGTTCGACGCGCGATCGGCTGCGCTTGGGCACACGCTGCAGGGCGGGATTCCGTCTCCGATGGACCGTGTACGTGCCGTGCGGTTGTCACTCAAGTGCATGACGTTCCTGGAGATGTACCACGAGCAACGAGCCGAGAATAAACCGGTGAACGGAGAGTCTGCGGCGGTAATTACGATTCAGGGGAGCGCGGTGAAGTGGGTGCCAGTGCGAGAGATGGTTGAGCACGCAGACATGAAGAACCGGCGAGGCAAGGAGACGTGGTGGGCGGGGATTCCGGCACTGGTCGAGTCGCTGGCCGTGCGAGAGCCGTTTGTGGAACTGCAGCGTGGGAAAGATAATGTTTAGAGCTGTGTTTGTAGTTGTTGACCACGCGTTGTCTCGCCATTCAGCCGTCATGTCGCCCAGGCCCTCGCTCCCCGACGCCCATGCCAATCCCTTTTTGCCCTCCATCCGTGCGTCCGCTTTCCTCCACATGCCTTGCCTGACTTTTTGCAGTTGCAGGCGCTTCTTTGCCGCCAGTCAAGTACCAGATTCTCAACTGCCAGGGCCAGGATATCCTCGTGAGCATCGCTTGACTCTTCTCTTTATCGCTGACCACATGCCCCGTTTGCAGGTTGGCAGACTCAAGATTGTCACAAACACGGTATGTCACGCTCTCCCGCTCAGACGTCGCTTATCGGCTGTCAGACTTCGGGCCACGCATTCATTCTGCGCCGCTTTGACACCGGCGCCGTCAGCGTCACGACCATGTTCCGCGCGGCATTCCCCAATGCGAGTGATCAGGAAGAAAAGGCAGAGATCACTTGGATAAAGGAGCACTATGACCTCTCGGGCAACAATGGTACGATACGCGAGCAGCACATTGCGAGGCTGGCAGGTGTATGGGTGTCTCCGACTGTTGCGTTGGAGTTGGGTTCTGACTACAAGCTCGGTGCTCTCATCAACGTCGTCATCGATGCTTCTCCGGATCCGGCGCAGAGCTACAGAAGATCGGGCAAGGCTGCGGGCGGGGTTGTGACGAACAGTCCACAGGTGGCTCCGCCTATCACGTCGCCGGTACAGTCCGAACCGCCTGCGCCGAAGCGACGAAAAGAGTCTTCGCCGGCACCTGTGTTGACGCAGACGGCTCAACCCCCACGGCGGTCTACGCGTACCAAGAGTCCAGCGCCGCGATCGACGATGCAACAGTTTTCGGCGGTTGTTGTGCCTCGAACTCCGAAATCGTTCAAGACGGCGGCTGTTGTCGCTGCGAGAAGGGAAGAGGTGGACGTATGGTGGGTCGGAGGATACGGTTGTGGAACACGAGGAGATGCGGGATGAGACGCAAAAGGTGGTTGAGCATGTTGCAGGGGATGAATTGCGCGAGCAAGATCTCGAAGAACAAAAGGAGTTGATTCTACTGATAAAGGCGCAAATGGAGGCGCAGAGGAAGGCGCAAATGAAGGCGAAGAGAGCGGCGGTGATTGAGGAGGAGGAGAGGGAGGGGGGGGAAGAGAAAGAGGAGGAAGGTTTGGAGGAGCAGGCGAGCACAAATGGGAAAAGGGTCAGGGAAGAGGAGCAAGTGCCCGTGGAGTTTAACTTTCGGGATCCACGAGAGGCGGAGGCGGAAGAACGTCAGATTGCGACGAATGACAGGATTGAAAAATGGCGGCTCAATCCTGGCACGAAACGAGTTGCGTGGGGTGTGGCTGCGTTTGCAGCGGGATTGGGTGCCGTGTAAGTGGTGTTGATTTGTTTGACTTGACGGGAATTGATCTGGATGGCAGATTACTTCCTGGCTTTTTGTGATGTGCCAGTGGCCCGACCCACTTACGAACTTGTTTTTTTTTTTTTGCGCCTGTATGCGATTTTATATCTAAGAGGCAACGTAGTTGTAGTTAATATTATGAGTTAGGCGAGGCGTCGCACGTGCAGCCGTCCGTCATGTCCTTCCCCGCACGTCCCCTCCTCGTCGTCCTCCTCGCCCTCTCTGCCGTCCTCTGGGCCCTCTCAAGACACGCGCCTCTGACCCAGCTCACCACCGCTCGTGCCGCCGACGTCCAGTGCCAGCCCCTCACATTTCCCCCGCCGTCCCAGTGTGGCCATGTCCAGTCAGCATGCGATGTCCCTGCCACTTTTCTCTCCGTCAACTATCTCCAGCAGTACTTCTGCACACAACCCTCCTTCCGTCATCTCGTCTTTGCCGCGCTCACCGTATGGCTCCTCTTCCTCTTCTCCACACTCGGTATAAGCGCCTCGGACTTTTTTACTCCAAATCTCGCCACCATCTCCCGCTTTCTCGGTCTCGACGAGAACGTCGCAGGCGTCACCTTTCTTGCCTTTGGAAACGGCAGTCCAGATCTCTCCTCCACCTTCTCTGCAATGAAAGCCGGCTCTGGAAGTCTCGCCATCGGAGAACTTCTCGGCGCCGCCTCGTTCATCGTCTCCTGTGTCGTCGGCTCCATGTGCATCATCAGACCCTTCCACGTCCATCGCTGGCCGTTTCTGCGTGATGTCGGCTTCTTTACTGCCGCCGTCGCCCTACTTCTTGTCATTCTCTACGATGATAAGATACACATGTGGGAGGCCGCTCTCATGATCACACTCTACATATTCTATGCGTTAGTCATCGGATTCGGAAGCTGGTGGGACAAGAGGCAACAGCAAAAGAAAAAGCGAGAGGACATGATCCGAGCCGAATATGACCAGGGCGACTTTCCCGTCCCATATAGAGATCAACGTAAGTCACCCTTCAACTCGACCTGAAGCTTCGGCCAGATTGACCCCCTCCCCACATAGCCGGTTTGTCTCCAGAGCTGTCCCCTTTGCGATTCACGTCTCCAACCCCGACGCGATCGCGCGCCGCGTCTAGTCCACTGACCCCACGCCTTCGAACAGATCTTCCTCCTAGAAGATCTATTTCAAGAACACCCTCACCGTCCCCATCGGCCCAATTGTCGTCCTTTTCTCTCCTCGGAGCCCTTGAATTTCGCGAACTCGTGTCCTCTCTGCGGAATCAGGGTTCAACGAACTCTCTCAGGCTATTCGAATCTCCCGTAACCCCGTATGCTGGTGGACATTATCATGCATACCCACAATCGCGATCCTGCACTCTCTCCTACTGCGGTGTCGCGTGAATTCGATCCCTGGGACGCAGCCTTTGCTTCCTTACCATTGGGCGATAGGTCGCCACAAAACCGAGGGTCCTTGATCTTTTCGCCTGGCGTGGAGCCAGAGAACAGACCGCAGCAGGGCGAATACTCTGACCGGCCTGCGGATCAAACCACGGCCGTCCCTTCCATCCATCGCATACCCCCATCACCCACTTGTTCGGACACAAGCGAACCGGTGTATGTAGCCCCGACCAAGACACAGCGTTTCTTACAGGGGGTACGCCATGTCTTTCACGTCCTCTTTCCCACATTGCACCATTTCCACAGGCAGAGTCTCCTTGGCAAGGTCGCGTCTGTGTTTGCCGCACCAGCAGTGTTGGCGCTGACCGTAACGCTTCCCGTTGTCGTGACGCCGTTTCCGGACCCTTCGGCTTCAAGAGAGAAAATTTATGCAGACGATGCTCCCTTGGTGGATTTCGAGGAAGAAGGCGTTCAGCGCGTGCTGATAGCCGAAGAGGAGGTGCAGGAGGAGATTCACGAGATCAAGTTTAACAAGTGGCTTATGGCAACGCAGTGTGCCCTCGCTCCCGTTTTTTGCGTCAGTGTCTTGTTTAGTGAGTGTCTTTTCTGTTGCCAATGTTGGATTCGTCCTCATTCTCGTTATTTTAGATGGTGCAAAGCACCGTAATTGGTTATTGTTGGCAGCTCTCGTGGGTGGATCGGCGGTTGCCATTCTGGTTGCTGTATTTGGAGAAAAGGGCGATCATCCGACAGGCAAGATGGTTCGCTGTTTCCTGGGCTTCTTTGTGTCCATCATCTGGATCATGGCTATCGCGGACGAGGTTGTCAACGTCCTTCAGGCATTTGGCTTCATCTTTGGCTTGTCGGACGCTATCATTGGGTTGACCATATTCGCCGTGGGCAATTCATTGGCCGATCTCGTCGCCAATATGACAGTGGCGGTAAGTCGGCCCCTCCCCTCCGTTCGCTCTACTGTCCCCATCTGACGCGATGCAGGTCTTTGCCCCGATTATGGGATTTTCCGCCTGTTTCGGCAGTCCCATGCTCAACATTCTCCTTGGCATCGGTATATCCGGAACGTACATCATCAGCCAAACCGGACAGCCTTACATTATCGATTTTTCACGAAACTTGCGCATCAGTACGATAGGTCTATTGTGCCTTTTGACGGCGACGTTGATTGTCGTACCGTTGAACGAGTACTACCTCACTCGCAAATGGGGGATTCTGTTAATCTTGTCTTACGTCACCATTCATGGTCATCAACATCGCTGTCGAGATCAGGAATTGAATAGAGGAAGAGGAGCATCTAATTTATATATCTTGGACTAATTTTTTCTAGACTGGTTGTACATTGCTTGAGGTCCAGGTGGCCAAGTGTGTATATATATTTGCACGATGCAGGTGAGATATCGATCATTCGTCATCGTCGTCTGGCTCACTGTCCTCCTCGTCTTCCACTAGACCCACGATGCCATCTCCTGCACTAGCCCCTTTCCCTTCAAGAGTCTTGCCCACTTGCGCGAGCTTGCTGCTAAAGACTCTGCGTGCGCCAGAATTCGCCCCAACATCCCAGACTTGTAGTTTTGCTTTGGACCCAGCAGCGACAATGATGAGAGGATCATCGGGCGAGAACTGTGCAGAGAATACTTTCCCCTGTGATTATTAAGGGATTTTGTGTACATGACAAAAAGGAAAACGAACTATGCCCAGATCGCGGGACGTGGCGAGGCTGATGTTTCGCTTGCCGGTCCCGGATTCTGCTTCGTCGGTGATGTTCCAGACTTTGACGAGCTTGTCAGTGCCGCCTGTGACGATGCAGCCCCGGATGTGCGGGTTGACGTCGAGAGCGGAGGTGGCGCCGTCGTGTGCGGAAAGGGTGGAGCGCGCAGATGCGGGTTGGCTAATGTTGGACGGTAGCGTGCGCGCGTCAAAGTTGAGAACGAGGCCGTTTTCTAGCGATACCTGAGACATTGTTAGAGAAGCATGTCATATAAAGGGCGCGAGAACGTACATAGAATCCGTAGCTCTCCCATGGATCCCATCGAAGCGCTTCGACGTCGCTCCCTACCGCAGCACCGACTCCGCCTGTTGGCGCACGCGAATCAAACGTTCGCACCGTACGATCGTAACTGCCCGTCAAGAGCACACTCGGCTCGGCCGCGTTCCACTGAACCGCCTGCACCTTGTCTTTATGAACGTCGAAACTTCTAATCGCGCCCGCCTCGTCGCCTTGCTCCTCCCCCTCTCCATTCGCGACTGGGCTGCGACTCAGGTCCCAGAGTTTGACGGTGCGATCGGCACTGGCGCTAGCGAGAAGGTTGCGCTGGGACTTGTTCCAGCTGAGGTCGAGAACGGCGTCGACGTGGTACCCTTTTTCGGACGCGCGCTGTTTCGTCTTTTTGCGCTTCTTTTTGCCCATGCCCGCGGGCGTGGGGACGTGCGCCTTGGTCGCCTCCGGTCGGCCCAGGACAGAGGCGGGGTACATCGCGTCGAGCACGTCCAGCGACCATATTTCGATTTCGGGGTCGAGCGTCCCGACGGCGATGTAGTTTCCAAAGCGGGGCGCCGCTGGCGGACGCGGAGCCGGGCGCAAAGTCGAGCCATTCGAGGCACAGCGGAAAGTTGGGCAGCATCAGGTCGTGGTGGACGTACAGGTTTTCTTCCGATTCATCGTAGATGTAGATTTCCAGCTGCGAGATCTCGTCTTCGGTTTTGGCAGCGACGATGAGGTTGTCGGTGGCCAGGATCTCGAGCTCGGCGCGCTCGTGATCGTCGTCGTTGTCCTTTTTAGCGGGTACCGACATGAGCGGATCGCACATCAAGTGAAAGCAATGACTTGCAACACACGTCTTTCAGAGTAATGTATGGGTCCTCGTCGTTGTTTCGATAGTAGGTTAGACCTTTGATATTGCTGAAGATTCCTCCCCCTGAAAAACGGATCGGTAAATGATTCAGCAATGAATGTTTTACAAAAAATCTTACCTGTGGGATCTACCTCATCGTTGTCGTAGTCGTCGAGGTTATATTGTGATAGGTCGGTTGGTTGTGGCTTTGCACCGTCAACGTCCATCGTCTCATCGCTATTGAAGCGATTATCAGTGGGATAACAGAAGACGGAAAAACGAGTTTTACTCGACCCAGCTACTCTCATCGTCTTTATCACCCTTTTTATCAGAATCAGCGTCGTCCCCCTCTCTTCTTCTTTCCATTGCCTGCGCGGCTTTTTGTGCGCGTTCGAGCTCGACGCGCGCATCCTCCAGCTCGATGTGAGCAAGCTTACTTATCCGTGTTAGCTCCTTGTCATCGAGAACATATTTTGATGGATGTTGAGCTGCTACGCCTCTCCTGACCCAGGCAACCGAGGATATGAGGTTGCTCATGAGCAAAGTATTTTTAGATGATGGTGAAACGTCGTGAACGGCAAATGCCGGAGCCTCTCATGGGCGTCTATCAGTATTCCAACATGGCGCCGCTGGGCATATACTTCCGACATGGTTTCTCACTCAAATTCTGGTAGGCGACGACTAGAATCAGCTTCCTTGAGCCTTGACATTCGTAAAGCATCCGATGCGGAATATACGTTCCGTCATGGACTTTCTTTGGCCGCCATGGACTTTGATCCAGAGGCCCAAAATACTACCACGGACACGAGTACGTGACGACCAGATTCAATTTTCTGCGCGCTTTGACAATCACGTAAAAAGCATCCGACGCGGAGAAAACATACATCAATGGTCTTTCTCTCGCAGAACCTCACGATACATCCAGCTCGGACAATGAGACGCTGGATACTCCTCTTTCTCATCGTCTTCCGAGCCCCCTCTATCGACGCCCGGCTGACGGGTCGAGGTCTACCGGTAGTTTTTGGTCCCTTCCTACTACACATAGTTCGTCACCGCCATCGCAAAACAGCGATGTCGGCCATCAAATGCCGTCTCTCGAGGAGCAGACAGTCGACGGCGTACAGTCCACAACTGCGCCATTCCGAGCTACCACACCGCGTTCGGGTTTCTGGAATGTAATACCTAGCCCATCTATACTCTCGATCGACGAGTCTGTGCACGATCTCTCATCTTCCACATCCCAACCTGGCTTTGCTTCCCATCACGCGAAACGCGCTACTCCACCAACCATTGCAATCCCGCCAGTGTACGAATACCATGATTCATCGCCATCCATGGCCAGTTCGTCAGTGCGATCACGACGTGGGTATTCAAGGCCGCATTCAAGAACGCTTCCGAGGACACCAACGGGTCACTCTGGAACGTATAGATCATATACGTCTACCGCTCAGCCGTTCTCGTCAATCGAGCCTTATCAAGCTTCCGTATCATATAGCCTTGGCTACGGTGACATGAAGAAGCCAAAGCTTCATGACTACGTGCTTGCTTTCATGTTGGACACCATACCCCGCCAAATGTACCTTCACATGTTGCTGCGTCTCCCTTCGCTGTACTTTGGCCGTGTCGCTCGTATTTTTGACGAAGGGGGTCTAAGCTTGCCCGAAATCGCGGCATTGACGCAGGCTGCGACAACCTATAACCACAACTTTGTGAATATCTCCGGCACGGAAGAGCCATCTAACCCAACGTCCCCTTTCTGGAAACTGAAAGTGACATGGGAAGCACTCATTGAATCACTGTTAAACGAGTGGAAGACGCTGAACATTGCTTCCGTCCTCCTTCTGTCGTACGTGGCTGGCTGTTTTGATTTGTGGGCCCATCTCATCCCTCACAGAGCCATTCTAACCATGATTCAGTTGCCCGGGGCCAGCACGGAACCCGTAATCCTTTATTCTGCTCTGGCCTCCTTGATCTGTTCGTTAGTGAGTTTGCTACACGGTTGCATGTACATCATACGCTTCGACTCGATGCGAAAGACGTACAGAGCTATCGCCTGGGCTGAAGTAGGTGCCTCATTCAGCAGAAACTACACTCTTTGACAAACTAATTTCAGGCGGCTCAAGAAACGAAAACAGTAATTTGGTGGAACGTTTGGGTGCTGCTCGCGATGCCGGCCGTATGGCTAGCTTGGTACGTTCTCGCGAATCGCTTCCTGCCTGTGAATAACGGCCGGCCTAGGTCAATCTTACTGTTTCTTCTCTGCATCATGACGTACGTCTGGCGGGTCGCGCCGTCAGGAGTAAACCATCAGCTGGGGATTGCACCCAATCTGGTACCTCGCACGGTCCTATCCGCGCTTTTAGGGCTTGCGTTCATCTACACCGCCTTGATTGCCATAACATTCCGTCAATATGGAGAGACGGACAGAAAGTGGGGTCGGAGCATGACAGAGACAAGGCCCGCAAGCCTCATGGGCTCGTACGATTATTATGCGTATGAAGGAAGATGGCCGGTCCCCTTGGCACGATGGTGGCCGACAAAAGAGCCTTTTTTTCTCCCGTCAAACCTTCCGTTTCTCGCGATAGTCGGTCCTCTATATCGGAAGAGTCATCTATGTGGTCCGAGTTGCAGGATTCGCCCGTGCTTCCGCCGCCTCGACATGGCATTCCGATTGTGCCGCGGAAGGGTGGTTCAACGTATAAAGTGGTCGGCCTGTGGTTCCAGAACCATGACAAATATCCGCTACCTGCGATCTTGCAGCAACGCGGAATATCAGAAGACCAATGGGATAATTTTGTGTCCGTAAGTACTTGTCGATCATGCAGACTCGAGTTGATCCCAACGTTGATTTACGGTCACGCAGGACCTATGTGCGGCGTGGGATGGAGAGGACGTACTACGAGAAAAACATCATCTGAACGTGGACATGAAACCCCAAGATATCGTCTCAAACATTCTCTACAAATGGAATCACCAGCTCGAAAGCCTGTGGCATCTGCAGGCGGTTTTATGCAAGGAATACATCAATACTCACTCAGACTCTGCTGCTTGGGTAGTGTACCTTGACTTCACTGCTGACGAGGCGGGACGCGTCCCAAGGCTGGCTGTGCGATTTGGAGCTGTGCCCAAAGGATTAGAAAAGGTCGTCATCTTTGACCCACAAGAGGGGCCCAGCAACATGCCGACGAAAACAACAACTATTACTCGCCACGAGCTAGAGTCGCATGTGCGCTTCCAAAAGAGCAGGGATACTGTTTCGAGTGGCTCAGCATAGGCGTAATCATGCTTTTGTATATAATCTATTTTCTATTATATACTTGGAAATGCTGTTAGGGACATACGTTTTCCAACTGGGATCGCCAGACCCTATTGCGCTACGAACAGCGGTAGAACTAAATGTGCTCTCTTTCTCACCGATATCAATCATGACAATGCGACCAGAGTCTATAAACTCTCGGGTATGCGGGAGGATCTGACAGATCAGATATGGAATCTCCGCGATGTGCACAAACCACGTAGGAATCATCGCCTTCGGGCGCAGGTGAGAGAAAACGACTCAAGGCAAGGAGCATCTGTTCAGCTGTGCCGTAATACCGCGGTGCAACGAGACGCTCGAGGGTATCAAACCCGAGAACAAATGAGAGTTGCACTGGCGGACAATGTACATTGTCAGAATTGGCCGTGGCCTGCAAACGCTGTCTCAGGAAGGAAAGGAGCACTTTTGATTTGCCGACAAATGTGGGCTCATCGATGATGGCCACAGCGACGTTGTCGGGGGTGCGGGTGATGTCGTGCGACAATAAACGCATCATTTCAACGCGCTGGACGTATGTCGCGTCCCCTGGTTTGATCGTCTTGTCTGCGTTGCGCACCGAGAGCAGCAAGAGGCGGGCGTCGTAGTCGGCGAGGGCGCGCGGGCGGGGAGCGTTGGCAAGAGCAAGGTGGGCTCTGGTGGGTGGGTTGAAAGACGAGTCGAGCACGGCGACAGCGAGCGGGACTGTTGGGGGAGGGGAGAGCGGCAAGGGCCAGGAGGGATGGGAAGAATGGACGAGCTCAAGCGGGGAGAGGCGAGCGTTGACGCGTGTGATGGCGGCGGCAATGGACATGCGATTAGATAATCACCGCCGCTCAAGTCATGGAGAAAGACGTGGACGGCTTTTATAATCCAAGTGCGTCCCTTTCTTTCCTTTTCTCTTCCATCATCATGGCCACAGCAGCACCTGCAGATGCCTCGCCGGCTCCAGACCCCGCCAAGGACGACGCCAAGGCCGGTGTGTTCCTTCACCGTCCCGTAATCGCCTCTGCGATCACCTGCTGACGAACATCCAGAAGCCGCGAGCGATCTAATTAAATCAACGTTCGAAGTCACTGTAAGCTCATCGCGTGCTGCTCAATCCATGTCTATACCAACCGTCCATCTTCGAAGGTGACACTAGCCGACCAACAGCAGGACCCCAACTCTCCCCTGTACAGCGTAAGGACATTCGAGGAACTTGGCCTGCACGTGCTTTCCCCCTCGGTCAATCCTACTCTCTCATGCGGTGATGCAGGCATGAGGACCTCCTCAAGGGCATTTATGACATGGGCTTTTCAAAACCATCAAAGATTCAGGAGCGCGCTCTTCCACTCTTACTTGCAAACCCGTATGCATCTGCGCCACTTCACATATTTCGATGTGCTTAACAACTGCAGACCTACAAACATGGTCGGCCAGTCTCAATCAGGCACAGGCAAAACCGCCGCCTTTGTTCTTACGATGCTCACTCGCGTGGATTTCTCCATCAATAAGCCTCAAGTACGTGAATTGTTGCAGCTGTCTTGCGTGGCATTTGACCTCCCTACAAGGCACTCTGTCTTGCGCCGTCGAGAGAATTGGCGCGCCAGATCATGTCGGTCGTTGTAGCCATGGGCAAATTTACAAATGTCCAGACGGAATACGCTATCAAAGACAACCTCCCTAGAAATGCAACCACTATAACTGCACACATCATCGTTGGCACGCCAGGCACGATGTTAGATCTTACAAGAAGAAAGGTGATGACTTTGTTATCATTATGCATCTGGTGCATTTATTTTTTTCCCCCTAGGTCCTTGATGTCAGTGAAGTCAAAGTTTTCGTTCTTGATGAAGCGGATAACATGTTGGACCAAGATGGGTTGAGCGATCAGACGTTGCGGGTGAAGAAGTGAGTCCATGTCCATGGATCTTTGACCGTGACTCATGTCCGTCTGTAGTATGCTTCCGCGCAATAAGCCTGTTCAGATCATTCTCTTTTCGGCAACGTTTCCTGACCATGTCCGCACATACGCAGACAAGTTCGCACCCAGTGCAAACAAGATCGAGCTGCAGAAAAATGAGCTTAGCGTTGACGCTATACGTCAGTTCTATATGGACTGCAAAAACGAGGAACAAAAATACGATATCCTCGTCAGCTTATATCAGCTTTTGACTATAGGGCAAAGTATCATATTCACTCGGGTACGTGCGTCCTCTGGTCTCTGACTCCGAGAGAGTTCATCCTCTTCTGTTCGCAGTACCGCCATGTAGCGGACAAGATTGCTGCGCGCATGACTGCTGAGGGTCACAAAGTTGCGTCTCTTCACGGCGCCAAGGATGCTGCTGAGCGCGATGCCATTATTGATAACTTCCGTGAAGGCAGAGACAAGGTATGTTGATGCGGGACAAGTCTCCACTCTCTAAATAATTATCAGGTTCTCATCACGACTAATGTTGTCGCGCGGGGTATCGATATCCTACAAGTTAACATGGTTGTCAATTACGATCTACCGCTTGTGAACGAACGCGACAAGTCTAGTGATGATCGACCAGACATTGAAACCTACATTCACCGTATTGGTCTGTGTGCTTTCCCTGGCATTACTTCGGCTTCTGTTTTTTTTTAATGCGAAAACTCTAATGCAGGTCGCACCGGACGATTCGGACGCAAAGGAATATCTATTAATTTCGTGCATGATAGAAGAACCTGGTTACAAATGGAGCAGATCGAGAAAGCGCTAGGAAAGAAAATTATTAGAATTGAAACCAATGATCTGGACGAAATGGAGGAGGCGAGTGTCAGGATGTCTCGTCTGGACAGTGCTCACCATTCTTCCTACACAGAAAATGAAGAAGGCATTGAAGTGAATTGGTCATGGGCTTTCGTATATGTTCGCAATGTATATTGGCATAATCACTCTTTCACAAACGACAAACAAAATTTATTCACAATATCAGAGTGTACTTTATGTATGCGGTGCAAAATTCGATGTGCGAGGAATATCAAGTAGGTAATACACAGACGGCAAGCAGTCGGAGCGATCATGCAGATCTTGTAGCTTGGGCAAATGCAATAGCAACGGTCTAATCAAATCGTTAGGCGTATACCTAGAATCAAAAAGGAAAATACACACTTCAGAGTGACTAAGCGAGATCAAGACTTTGGCAATCCCTTTCGCCTCCGCTTGGACCTTGGCTTCTCCATGAAGATTGACAAGAGGGGCACCAGTGTCTTCGTCACTGAGGATTTCAATGTCCTTCATTGCGGCGCCGGCACCTTGCGATTTAACCCCTAGAGATTTGAATACCGCCTCTTTGCCAGCCCAACGAGCAGCAAATGACGACTTAGGAGACGGTTGGACACGGCAGTATGAGATCTCGGCATCAGTAAAATTACGTTCCACGAAGGTGGGGTTGTGAGATGGCACTGCAGAGATGAGCTCTGTCGCGGATAATTAGAGATTGTTAAGAGAATGGATAATAATTGTCTTACCGTGGTCTACGCCTACGCCAACAGCTTCCAGAAGACTATACCCTTTATCGGAGATGATGTCCGTGACGGCTTTACCGTTGGAAATGTCGAAGGTAGCAGTGGTCGACACTTTCGTGAATCCATACGAGCCCGTTTTCCCGTTGAGTGTAGCCCGCGCCATGGAATTCAAAAGAACCCGACGTTCCATTTCAGGGGTATAGGGAGGACCATCCTTTATCTTGACAAGCGAGTTCTTGATCATCATATCGCTCATCGCTTTGTATGCCTGCAATGATCTCTTTTGGTTCCTTTCCCGGTATTGTAGATATTGCGTAGGTTCCAGTGCTCCAAACAAGTATCTGGGATGGACGACAAGTGCCGTACCCCCAACCTGGCCGAACCCAAAGGAGGACTAAGAGAAGCGATGAAGATGATGAGTATCTTGTTCGTAAACAACATACCATTGCGCCTGCTCTGATCCCATCGGTGTGGATAGATCTTGAAGGGAACATCAAGAAGTGCCGGTCTTGGAAATGGGAGTCCACATTACTTGGGAACATTAGTTAAAGACATGTAGATAAGTATCTTACGCTCACTCGCTGTTGCGGTTTCCTGGTACAACGCCGCTTATTACTGACTGTAATAGACCAGCCATTTGCCATGCAGCTGAACCTCCTTTGGAGTGACCCAGAAGACTCTTTTGTGCTACAATTGGCACTGCATTGCCAGGCGTACGTGACAGTGTAGTGAAGATGTCATTCCAAATGTCAGTTTCGTTTTCCTCCTGTTGAAATGATAAGTTTTGAAATCTTATTCAGCTTTTTGTTGACTAACGTTAGCGTTGGTACTTGTGCCATGAATCGATAGAACACCAATGTCGTCTGCGGTCAAACCCCAAACAGCAAGTGCCCGCCTAAGAGGGGCAATCCGGGGATCGGATCCTTCAAGCATCCCATACATTGCAAGCGCGTCCTTTTCCTGTCTTGCGGCTTCGGCCTCGATGTCGGCCACTCTAGAAGATATATAATCAGCTGCAACCTCCTCTTCTTGGCCCTTTCGGAATTCAACTTCTTCTTGCAATTGTGCATGCTCGTGGGATAGCCATTGAGCAATCTGTCGGCGACGGAAGGAAAGTTGGCGCGATCGATATGCAATATCAAGAATAGGCATAGGTTGGCTTGAAGGCACTTGTCGAGCAACTGCAAGAGCTCCCTTCCCTGGAGCAGGGACAGAGCGGCCAGCTTTGTCACTACATTGGTTTCAGAAAACCTTGCAGGATGACATTCACATGATAACCTACGTTGATGTCGAGGTGAATGCTAGAATGCCTCGGATGGGGCAACCAAGCTCAAGTGCGGTCTTCGCACTCATGACGATGTGGACACCAGTACCCTGAGCCTCCATAAACTAAAACCCAATAAGTAATTTATCTAATGACAGTGAGAGGACGGTAACTCACCCCTGCACGGGATGTCGTGGCGGGGCGAGACATCTCCGTCGGCTCACGTCCCATTGCGAACTCCGTTTCGGCATTGCTCGTCGCTTTCATGTTGGCGAACTCGTAGGAACCCTCTTCGCTGATATCATCAAATCCTCCCGAAATCATTACCTTTGCCTTGCCAGACAAGATGGTATCACATGCAATTTCTAATGATTGAAGAGCAGTAGCGCTGAACATCAAATTAGCGTGATAGACGATAAGCGTTAGAATGATCGTACCATGCTCCAACAGGAATCTTGACGGGACCACTGGATGACATAAGTAAGAGATTAATCCAACCAGCAGTAGTGTTAATGAACCTGTCATATGAAAATGTCAGTACACAAATTGGATAGATGTCAATTGCATACGTTTCTTGCAAGATGTCATTCTGCACGTCCTTCTCATCACGACGATCCTTAAACATCTTGGCCATGCTGGTCACACCACCCATTCCACTGCCGATGGAAGTTCCAACTTCAGACGGATGTATGTGCTCGTACAATTCGTAGGGGTCAGTAATGCCTGAATTGTTGAGCGCATCAGCAGTGCAGACGAGTGCCCACAACGTAGCACGATCCGTCTGCGCTATGATGTCCTCGGGGATGCCATATCTGCCTGCGTCCCAGCCTGTGGGTATCTGGCCTGCGACCGTACGGCTAAATGAAAACGCCTTGGGAACGAAGACACAGGCGCCTTTTTTCAGTTTGGCAAACCATTGGCCTTCTTCGCCAGCCCAGACGTCGCATTTGTCGCCATGTTGGAGTTTGAGCTTTTGCGCTTCCGATTCCACAACTTCAATGGGTTCCAAGTCATGAGTCAGTTCAATTTCTTGATTAAACACCTTCTTATTTGGATCGTATCCACGGAATAGCTCGGGCTCTGTTGACAAGTTTAAACTTCGACTGATAACTATCCAGCACGCAAGTACTTTACCTATGAGGCGAACACCAGCGTGCGAAAGGATATCCTTCTCGTATCGACCCACATCTTTGTCGTCGATTGGTTCGCTGGATTTGCTATCAACCCAGCCGACATACAGCGATCCATCCTTGAGACGTCCGTCGAAGTGCTTGATGAATCCCATCATCCATGCCATCTCGATGCAACCTTGGATAGTTAATTCTCCCCTTGCCTCCATCTCCCAACGTGTTCGAGAGCTGCCCCACGGACCAACCTCCGCAAAGCCAGTGACAACAATCACCCTATCGAGATCAATCAAGCCTCGCAGATAAGCCACATCATCCAGCAATTCTGAGCTCTCTAATGCAGGGAACGCGTAGCGGAAATTGGCACGAGGCAGAACGTTGACGGTTTGCATGAGACGCTCGGCCTCCACACCGTGAATAATTTTAAAATCTGCGGCGTTGTCGCGAGCAATAGCACGACGAAGTTCTGACTTCCTGTTGAGACTTGCACGGATTCGAGTGGTGATATCGGCCAGGTCTGGCAAGCGGTCCATTCCACCGTTGAGGTCAGCCCATATTGGTTCAACTTGCGTAATGCTGAACAAAAGTGGGTGCATGAGACCGAGAATATTGAAGGCCATTTCCTTCGCAGAGAAAGTGCGAACACCGTAACTTTCCAACTCATGTGCGACAATGTTCGTAGGACCCATCAAACCAGTTCCTCTGGTCCAGCTGATACAGACATTAAGTTATCGTTGCACTGAAACTAAGCGGACTCACCCAATGACAGCACCAGCGAGGCCAAGGTATTCACCCCAGCTTTCTGAGGCCCAACGTTGGAAAAGTGTCTCCAAGGAGATCTTCGACTCGGAATACAAGCCATCGTTGCCAAATAAACCATGGTTGGGCGAAAGCGGCAATATGACTTGAGTTGGACGAGTTACGAAGTGGCGGCTAGCTTTCTTATTCTTCACTGCTCCCATGATACGAAGAAGATTCACAAGCATCATCCGATGGGCAAGTTCCGACCTATCGTCAAGACCATCGATCTCGCGACCATTTTCTGGGATACCCGCGAAAGGTAAAATATAGTCCAAGTCCATGCCTAGATTGGAGTATATGTAGTCGACTACAGCTTCAACATCTTGTTTTGAAGCCTGATTGAACGGGACAACAGTCAGCGCAGCCCCACGACTTCCGCACGTCTGGAAAATGGACTGGTAATATTCTACAGTCTTACGACTGTAACTAGACGTAGTGACGACCACATGGGCGCCACCAGCAAGGAGACCCTTCAAGACCTCGACTCCAATTGATCCTTTGCCAACTCCCGTCAGAAGTGCATTCTTATCTTTAAAAGTTGTACCAGAAGTTGCAATCTCGTGTAGAATGTCGAGGTAAACACCGGTTAAGTTACTGCTATATTCCCAAGTATTGCCGACCTTGCGTTTGAGGTGAAGGAGAGGAATCTTATCCGCAGAAACTGAGGTGATGCCAGAAACTTGAGGACGGAGGAATTGAGATGACGATCGACGACTACGTGGCGCAACACGAGTTCGAGGCTCGGGACCTTTGTGCAGGGAACGTACGACGCCTTCGTACAAGGCTTTGATGCGATTTTTCTGCTCTTGGCTAATACCAGGTTGCGATTTGACTACATTCCATAACTTGAGGACGTCATCTTGAACTTTTTGGATGTTGACTGCGCCAGAAACCGTATCTCCGCTTGCCATTTCTTCGACGTACGCCTCGAGTTTGCGAACCCCTTCACGTACGACCTCCGAATAGACGACATCTCCCTTCTCCGTCACTTCGGTGTGAGGAGCAGTTGGAAATGTGACTGGAGCAGTTAGGTTAATGGGAGATAAATCGACACAATACGGAATGCATACCGTCCTTGTACACTGGGGGACACCCCAATACCTCTTTGGTATTATTGATCAATTGTTGGCCAAATTCTTTTGCCAGCTTATATGTTTCCCCTTTGCGCGGATCGCAGTGATCTATATAATACTGCATATATCGCACCATGTGCTCGTCAGCGCGATTCATCAAAGCGATGCAGCGAGCCGTGATTTCCCTGTCCACAGTCTTGAGACGACCGAATATAATATCATAGTACATCACTAAAGCATCCTGTCGAACCCAATTCCATGAAGAGTCGAAGTGACGTGCTTTCAAAGCGTCAAACTTCGGTTGAATACCCTCGATGTAAGCGTCACCATGCTCTTTGAGGATGCTGTCGAGTTTGGTCTGCAAGGCATTGCTGGATGCTTTCTCTTTGTCGTAAGCAATTTCACCCGCGCGCGAATCACGGCCCAAATAGCGCATGTAGAGTTCGACATGCTGAGCAGCGAACTGGTGTTGTTCAGCTTGAAACTTAAGAAATTCCTCGCTGTTGATCGTGACTCCAGTGCCTGAAGTGCCCGACGCGACAGAGCCAGAAGCCAAAGAGATACCAGAACGCTGAGCATAGATGGAAACGACGCTGTCCAACCAAGCCTTTGCATCAGCGTCTGACGAAAGACGTTTGGGCGGTTCGTGAGTTGTGGCAAGCAAAAGGACACCATCAGATCGCGATGAACCTAGTCCCCAAGTCTTGGACAAATATGCTTTGATTGCCGATGCGTTGAAACTGCCAGGCATTTTGCCGCCAATGAGACGAGCGATGAGGCCGGCGCTGTATTTGCCAAGTAATCCACTAAATCCGGTACCTAGACTTGAGCCTAATTCTTCCAATGGAAGCTCCTCAGCCTTTTCTGGCGCCGTCGAGAATTCTTGCTGCAAATCGCCGAGAATCTCGTTTTGCAGAGTTGACTTGCCACCAACAAGGTCTTTAATCGACTTGGTCAGAGGAATCTCGTCCACTTTCTTCTTTAATTTTTGAGCGACTATGACACTCAGAATATCAAGCGCCTTGATGGGAACGTCGTCAATACTTGTAACGGGCCCGGACTGCGCAATAGGAACTGCCACAGGAGCAACAACCACCGGAGTTTGCGCTGATGTTTTAGAATCTTGAGGTGCCTCCGTCCCGGCAGGTGTTTCAGGTTCATCCTCGTACTGATAATAGATCTCCTTGGGATTCTTCGCGTGGCATAAGATAGCGCGACTTCGACTAACAGAATCATCCGCAGTTTCATATTTGGCTTTCAGGGTACGAACAGCCATTCCTGTTAACGTTGGCGAGGGACCGAGTTCAATTAATCTTTCAAAGGAGTAATCCGCGAACAGGCGATCTTGCGTCTCGATCCACCGTACAGGTGATGCAAATTGATACGCCAAAAGTTCGACCAGTATGGTGTATGCCAACTCTTGACGTTGCGCAGGACTACCCCAACCTTCCTCATCCCATTTCCGGAGCACCTTATCGAGGCGAGGCGAAGAAGTCTGATCATATATGGTTTGCGCGTATTCTCGAGTGACTTCAAAAGGTTTGGCGATGAGGTTGGGAATATACTTTCCAACGAGTAAATCGGGGTTCAGATGCTTCGCATTGATCTTCTTTGACAAATCTATCAAGAAAATCGTCAGAGTACTAACAATTGAATTTTACAAAGTGACGTACATGCTCGGAAAGGCATGACTCCCGCCCACAGATAGCGGGAATGGAACGGTACGTCAATGCCAGGCAAAGGAATGGTAGCAAAGCCACGCTCAAGCTTGATGTGCCCTTCAACGACTGCCTGTTCTTTGGCTTTGTCGTTGCAAGACTTGACGATATCAGCCAGCATCTCTTTGACTTTTTCGAGGGAGAATCGCTGGGTTAACTAACGTATGATTAGCCAGACAGAAATAACCTGTCAAGTACAATATACATGCCTTCTCAAAATCGACCTTCTGAACTTTGAGATAGTTCAGAACATTAGTTAACGTTTGTAATGCGACCAATTCTCCAGCACAAACGTATTGTTGTCCCTGCGGATTCGTCGTTGGTCAACTATATCATCCCTAATCGTCATGGCGCACCTCAACGTTATAGTTTACAATCTCAAGCAATGAGCTAGTAGTGACAGAGATGCTGTCGACAACTTCTCTCAATGCTGCGTCGCTAAATGTTTTATGCACCCTGCTCGGGTTCACTGCGCACATGGCGTAATCTGAGCGGTTCTGGGAATCCCGCTCAACAGCGCGCTGCATGGTTATGCCACGATAGAACACAACGTCGACGAGGGCTGATATCGGAAGCACGTCGGCAATGGACGCAAGTGCGGAATATTCTCCGAGGGAATGACCGGCGAAAGCGCAATCTTTTTGGATGAAGCCTTTCATTTGCATATCTTCGAAAGCGGCCTTCTCCGTCACCACCAGCGCAATTTGTGCAAATTGAGTTGCATATAGCAGACCATTTGGATGGCTGAAGGTATATTTCGGGGTTCGGATGTCGATATCAGCGAATAAAGGTAATGTCTTGACATTGCCGTCTTTGTCCATCGCATCGTACGTCATGTCCATATAACGCTGTCGTATGGCTTGTCCTTTGATACCGCCAAAATGGATCGTTTTCTCCTTTGGATTGTCTTTGACGATCTCAATGATGGAGAATCCATAAACCGAAAGCAGGTGTGCATCAGCACCATCCCAGACAGCGCGGGCAGCTGGCGAACTATTATACAGATCCATGCCCATTCCGGGCTCTTGGGAACCTTGGCCAGTGAAAATATATACAGTTGGCGGTTGTGCGACCTCCGCAGTCCCTTGCAAGACCTTCTCTCCGCGAGCATTCATCATCTCAATTCTTACAACAAGGTTGCCGTCTCGCATGGCGATGTGACGGATGTTGACGTCGAGCTCGTCCCCGGGGTGTATCATGCCTACGAAGGAAACGTCGTACCTTTTGAAAGAGTTATACAGTGGTTCGAGCTGACAGTGAAAGTGACTTACGCCAATACGCGTTCTGGATTACCGCGCGCTACGACGGTCTCGACGTAGCGACGTGTCGCGGCACTCGACCAGAGACCATGTGTGATTGTCGCAGGTAGCGACGCGTAATCCGAGAAATATGGATTGACGTGAATGGGGTTAAAATCGCCTGAGATTTTCGAATACGGTTCGTTTGTGAGAGGGGCGTTAAAAACCGTATTGTCCGTTTTCTTTGACAGCGTGTACCCATCGTTGGGTAAAGGCACTGGGAGGCTCGTTGCACTTCCACGACGCTTAAGATATTCTATGACGGGATTCCCATGTGCATCTTCCCGCTCGAAACTGATCGATCCAACCTTGACCAGAGCTTTCATCTGGTTGCGGATGAACACATCCCCCTTGACGATAACGTTTTTCACGGCATTCTTATCCTTGTAGGTGACGAACGACCAGATGTGGAAGATTAAAGAAATACCAGCAACCAGGAGAATTGATTCGTCATCCCATTCAAACCATTCTTTGGATTGCAGAACCCCAATATCGGCATCAGTCAATAATGTCACGGTATACTCGGGCTCTTCCATCGTATCAAACGTATTTTCATAATCACTGAAGCGACCGCGGTAGAGAAATGCTGAAACGACTTCAATGACTGGTTCAGCCTGGCGGTAAACATGTCCTTTAACCTTCACGATTTTGCCTTCGTTGGCATTCGTCACTGATAGAATGTGAGCTTCCGCTCGACAGACATCGCCAGCCTTGAGCGGCCGCGCGCCCGCCACCATTCGGAAGCCATTTGATAAGTGGACAAGTTTCAACAAATCGCCATCGATTGAACTAGGGAAGATAGATTTTATAATTGCCTATAGATGAAATCAATGATAACACCTTATTTAAACCAAGAGGTAATGTACCTGCCAGCCAGTGACAATGGCGAAATCCATGGGTGCTTGCACAGCTTGTGTTCTCGTCGATTTGAAGGACTCGCCTTGGTTACCGACAACGGTGCAGAATTGCTCGATGTCGGTAGCATTGATCGTTACTTCAGGACCAACAAGTTTGTCGCGAATGTCGATAGCAGGAAGAGATGCGCTGTCGCCATACCACATTTTCCAGTAGAATTCTTTGATACGTCGGTTACGACCATCGACGACTTCGTGGATGGGTGCAAAGCCCGTAGATGGTTGATAGACATATTTGAGATACAGCGGTACTGATACACCACGACGGTCTTCAAACATCGTCAATTCGATCAATCGTGTGCTTTCCTCATACTTGACGTCAACAGCTTTGAAATCTGGAACATGCTCTCCGAAAGACCGAGCAGCACCGTATATCGCGATATGTGATGGGACGTCGTCATCATATTCAATTTCTACTTTCTGACCGCGTCGAGGAGAAAGCACCCGACGAAGGGGATTGTCAATGAATGCTCCAGCTTGAACAATGGTTCTTGTGTTAATTAGAGCCCGCAACCAACAAATGCGAGGGCCAGCAATAGCTTCTAACCATGTCTCGGACGGCGGAGTTGTTCCACGTATTTCGTAGATACTTTTTTTGCCGTTCCGCGAATACGTGACACCTGGCGGTAATTCTGACAAAATAGCGGGTTGTGCACTGAGGTAGCCAACAACAGGAATGGCATTGATATCACCGCCATATGCGCGTTCTAAAACGCGATTGATGAGTGAAGAGTTGATGTTACCAAGGAGGTCTTTGATTGGTTCGTCCTTAACAATTGAGCCCTTGGTAGCGACAGGGCCTTGAAGTATGCAAACTCTTTCAGGGTCTTGATCAAATACGGCGTCAATGTCTTCTGCCGCCCAGAGCGAATCCTACAATATCCTGGTTCAGTGAACGACGGCATATAAATCATGTTCGTTTACCTTCTTAAACCATACCTCAAAGGAAGCATCCAGGATGGGGATGAAAGGTGCGGGCTTCTGTCCCGGCCTTTGCGCGATTGCAAGGAAGAATGCTGCGTCCTCCGCAGCCAAAAGTTGCTCTGTAGCCAAAGGATAAATCTTGAAAAACGATTCCACGAACGGCAACGGGTCGTCCAGGGATGTATAAGATTGCAAGATAGACGGCTTGGATCCACCACCATTCACACCGGCGAAACGTTCCTCAACTCTTCTCAACCAATCGCCCGTCAAGTTCCTCAACGAGATGTCGATCCACCTATTCTGGTGGGCGACATACATCAACCGCACCATTCGCAGTACCACCTCTTCATATGTCATGTCACCAAGATCCCGCGCAACACTTCCATTCTTCTTCCAACCGAACCACGGCTTCGCAAAATCACGGTTCAGCTTAGCAATAATCTCATCCTTACGCTCAATCAACCACGCAGCTCGCTTATCTTTCGGTAATTTGAAGACCGAGTCGTCCAATTCTTTCCACAACTTAACAGCACGATTGGCAACCTTGTGAATCGGCTCTCCCAGCTCTGATTTGACAGTCAAGATGCCACCTGTTGGTCTCTCGTAAGTACCTTCCCATTTGATGTCATCTACTCCGGCCGAAGCGACTATCAGATCCTTGACGGACGAGCTTGTATGGGCTTCCTTCGCAACCATTACCCGGCTAGCGAAAAGGAACCCATCGAATGGCATCGGTTGCACGTTAAATATTTGAGACGACCATTCGCCCGTAAGATATGGCCAAACGTCATCTGCAGAACCAAAACCGGATCCCGCTATTAGGCAAATGTTTTCCTGTTGTCTGATTGAAGTGTAGGTCGCCAGGATTGGGTGATGGAAGTCCTCATAGGAATGATGACCACCAGCCCTGCCCCCCGTCCACTGAAGAATAATTGGAAACTTGGGATGCGCCGCCGCGATACTGACGACCTGTCGAATGCCATCCACGGACCCAGGTTTGAACGCTACATGCTTTATCCCGGCAACATTCAGAGCATCAATTATTTCAGCGGCTTTCTCGGCAGTCGGGATACCAGCTGCCACGCAGAATCCTTCAATAGGCAAACCCTCCTTCTTCATTTCTTGCAAGAGAGGGAATTGGAAGCCGAACTGGCGAGGATTGATGTATAAGGAATTTAATGTGATGCCTACACCGTCGGGGATCTGCTTCTGAATCTCGGCAACCTTGGCACGCAGAGCCCCAGCATTGTAATGCCCACCACCTGCAAGTTCGACATGATAACCTGCATTAAGGATGGCGCTGACAAATCCACTCTTTACTGTTGTTGGCGTCATACCAGCCACCATGATCGGCGGCTTACCAAGAAGGCGAGAGAAAGGCGTATCAAGATACAATGTCCCGTCGCTGAATCTCGGTTAGTATTCTGTGTGTAGAATACATCACCAACCAACCTTGTTTTCACAAGTCTGGGCTTCCACCTTCTAATCCACCATTCTTCATACTTGGTGTTCTTAACGTCGTAAAACTCGGGTTCACCCTTGTTTCTGTCACCAATAACGACGACCCTAACTCCGCGACCCTCCAAATTCCGGGCAGTAAGAGGTCCGATACCGCTTAATCCTCCCGGACCGAAATCGATTGCATGCGTCGCTGTCTCCGGAAAGTTTGTTGCCCTCGTCCAGTGGATTGGCAAGGTAAAAATTTGGTCGCATAAAGAGCGAGTGATGGAAGATTTCAATTCGCGTAAGTCGGAACCTTGGATAAAGTGAGATATGTGTCGAAACGAGTTAAGACATACTGACCATCTTCAGTATTGAATACGGGCACCTTCAATTCGCTCGGCTCCCATAACTCCTTGCCGTCAAGGTCCCTCAACACTCTGTCTGCGGCACCTTGCAAATATTCACTATGATATGGTACTGCGACTACTAAAAACCGAATAGAGAAAGTGGGTTTACGCTGTGAAAAGGGTATTTTGCTTTGATCTGCTCCTGGTGCAGCACGTATTTTCCTCAAGCTAATGACAAGACCGTGAAGAGATTTGGCAGGGCCTGTGACCACGAAGGCGCGAGGTCCGTTATGAAGGGAAATATGGATTTGTGAACCTTGCTCTAAGTATGAGTTCGTCTTGCGCAAATGAGGTTCTAGCTCATTCAAATCGAGTCCGGTAACGGCTAACATCGGGCTAGGGATACCCTCGCCACCCTCAACGGTATCCTGAACTATAGCAGGGTCCAGAGAGACCACGGGGAACGCTTGCTGACCCCGAAGGCCAGCGTAAAAGAGCCATCTAAGGGCTTTACATGCGTTAGCTGTCAAATCATCGAAGGTTTTTGATGCGGCAATTGCGACGGCGGACACGATGCCCTGCGAGTGGCCAGTAGCTCCCGACATGACTTCACGCATATCTCCTGGTGTCATTCCTTCGACACGGCAAACGATCAAGTATTGCACAAGTTGAGTGAGTCCAATGAGAGGGAACGATATTGGGATGGATGCCAAATATGACACAGGAGGACGCGAATCGGGATTGCACAACCAGGAAATCACGTCAAAGCCATACGTATAGAAGGCGGTTGCGTTCTCTTTTTTTGCAAGCGATTCCAGCACTTCGTGGATAATTGCGTTCAAAAAGGAGGAGACAAATGGCTTATAAATGTCATAAAGCGCTTGCAATTCCTCGAAGTAAATTTCGTTAGTCCCTTGACCACCAAACACCGCATAGACAGACGCCTTCCTCGACCCCGCACCACTCAATATGGCTGAGCGTGGTCGCTCAAGGACACCGACATGCTCCTCGAGCACGGAAAAGGTCTTGAAATACGAGCTTAGGACCAACTTGCGAAGTTCTGCATCATAACCCGACGCGACGACATGTACGTCGTTGGCCACAAGGTAGGAGTTATTGAAAGATTTAAAGATGTCCAAAAGCAGCTGGACGTGAGCATGGGAAGAAACATTATCGGTTTGGATTTTGGAAACAACGTGGCTCATGAAACGGGCAGAAAGTTCCACCTCGGATATATCTTCATTGGGAATTGAGGCATTTTTGATTGTCGCGTTTTCGTACAAGAAATCGTCTTTGAGTATCTCAGCGAGGAACCGTTCATCACCACCGGACGATATGGGTATTAATATCTATCATCGTGTAAGTGCAATAATCCTCCAGCGGACGATACATACTCTAGTTTTGCCCAACACAAGGGTCAAGGGTCTCGTAGCGTGATGCGCAGGTTCAACGTCGTCAGACAATGGTACCGTCATTCTACTCTAGACCTTGAGGAAGGGAGGTCTGCGAGAGATGGTAAGCCGGAATCCATGGGTAATCCATTATATAGTCTATGACCCCAACCGCTTTGACCCCAACGAATTTTTTGCAAAAGTTGAGGGACACGTGACCGTATATCGTTAATTAGATCAATCGCGATCAGACCGCGACGCGTACGATGCACATCCGTTAGAACTGTAAGTACTATTATATACATGTAAGCGTTAGCTTTCTAGTATGGATATGCAATGTCCTAATCGACATCCTGGCGTAGATCAAACGGAACGTGGGCTCAATGTGCAGCAGAATAAACTTCTTGCGATAATCGTCTCCCATATTCACCCCCCCACCCTGAATTCACCCTCCGCGTCACATATCTCCTGTATGCCTTCCCTGAAGAACACGACATTATACTCTATGAGCCCGCGCCGGCTTTCGTACACATTGGTCGGCAAGATTGCTAGTAACGCGAGCCCAGATGTTATCAGATGATACGTCAATGTGGTTCCTGGTGTCGACGGGTGAAGAGATGTAGTAGCACTCGGGTAAAAGATATCTTTGTGTCGCTTAGCAGGCGGGAAATGGTCAGTTCTTGCTACAGGGAAGGGGCGCGTCACATCCGAACTGGCCGATGTCAAGGGTAGGGATGATGGCGAATGCAAGTCCTTGTTCGACTCCGGTCCATGAGTTCGTGGAGGAGTAGCAGTGGCAGACCTGCGAAAACTTGAGCGAAGAATTGGGTAGTAGGTAATAACCAACCGGTACAATGGCCCAAAAGAATTGAGCATTTGAAGATAATCGCAGCACAGGTTGTGCGTGGCAGAATCGACGGGGGATGCGTCCGTCGCGACATACAACCTGGAGTTAATATCAAATAAAAAGGCCTTAGGTGACTGTGAATTCTGATCAAAGTTCGTAATTACACTGGACTAGCAGTGACTGAACGCACGGAGCAAAAAGCATTCAACATCTCTTCGAGATAAGGCAAAGAATCAATCAACTTATGCAGGACACGCGAGAAGGCTGCATGCAGTGAGTGATCATATACAGATGTCAAATGGAAATTCAACTGAATTTGCTCATATTCCGAAGAAATGTCGAAAAGTCGGTCTGATACACGTTCGTGAATCTGTCGAAAATTCTCTAATAAGTACCTCATTCAATGAGTGATAGTGCAGACATAACTATAGCACACACCAATTTTATCTTCCTCTTGTAGTTTTTCTGCCTTGTGAACGAACACTTCAAATGTCATGCTAGGATTGGCATGGTAAGCCGCAACAATGAACTCTACGAGTTTAGAAATGGGTTGGTTATACAAGTCCTGGATGTCGCCCATTTCGTGAAGACAAGAAGTAAATACAATGAAAACCATACGCGTATGTCAATCACGAACACCAACGATGCGAATTGTGACAAAGGAGCACCAAGAGTCTCAACGGTCGCATTCCCAGGTGTGTCCCAAATCTCCAATGGGATAACTGTACTAGGAGACAAAAACGAGGATTAGCATATCGCAAGTGATGGATCGTTATTCGATTCGCACTCGACACTGTGCTTGGTGATCCTCATCGTTGATTCCAGGTAGAAAGTCTGTTTTGGAGATAAATTATTGAATATGACCTGCTGTATTGACGTCTTCCCAGACCTCCCAGCACTAAGTTGTAGTCCGCGTTGTGGAAACGAATGGAACGAACCTTCTAAGGCCAAGGAGTAAAATTTTTGTTCTTTTGACGTCTGTGTGACCATTAATCGCTGGTTGTTGCGACAAGGGAGACGAAGTTGATGTCGCATCATAAGATGGGTGCATCTCGCCTAGATGGCATGTGCGGTTGGAGTCACTGACGTTTTTGTATCCAAAATAAGTCTTCCTGTCATTATGTAATCACGGTCCAGAAGAACAGCTGTTCTTTCCATCTTCTCTTCTCTGGTCCGCGCTTGCTCAAGAAGCAACTCTGACTGCCAGCTGACGATGAAATTCGGGACAAAAATAAACGTATGTAATGGCTATTTCTTGATATGTCGTTCTGACCATTGCATACGATCTGGAAGAATGATCTTTTCAACGAGTGGAGGGCTTTCTATATCGACTATAACTTGTTGAAGAGAGAATTAAAGGTATTTGCAATGTTCCTTCGCGTATAAAGCGGCGATACTGACGCACCGATGTCATTCCAGTCGCGGACTACAAGTCACAGCTGGACGAGCAAAGATGAGCAAGAATTCACCTTGATGCTCGAGAAGGAATTAGACAAAGTACACGATTTTCAAAAAGCAAAAGTATGCCGATTCCTTCCGTTTGTATCACAACATATTGCTGGCTATTCTTCTTTCCTTTCAACTGGTGACGTTTTGCATTAAATGTTGCGCTGTACTGATTCAATGACCGTGTAGACTGCGGAGTTAGCTTCCCGAATAAATGAAGCGGAGTCCTCCGTGCAACAACTAGTCGCTGAGGACAAAGCTGACGACCAAGGTCTCGATGATCCTGAACGCCAACGACATCATCATTCAACTACCGATGGTGACCCTGGAGGTGATCTGACAGATGAAGAAGATGATCAAGCTGCTTCCGACACGGATGACGAATCCTTTGATGCTCTGGAGGATCGCTTCCATGGTCTAGAGGAAGAAGTAGCCATTCTAGTAGCCGACGTACACGACTTAGCCCTTTACACCAAACTCAACATAACAGGGTTCATGAAGATCTTGAAGGCAAGTTTCCGATTCCAGTACCGATCTGCTTGACTGAATTCAACTCTCCAGAAACATGACGTATGTTCTCGAATAATAAATGTCACTCCAGTAATAGTCACTACCTGATCCAGAAACAAACCGGACTTCAGCTCAAGACTACGTTCATTCAAAAATACTTGGAGAAACGGCCATTTTATAAGTATAATTGGGATGCCTTGATTGTCAAGCTTTCCAAACTTTATGACCTTGTTCGCACAAGGGGACACCCAGTTCGTGGCGACTCAAGTGCAGGTGGAAATCAGAGCGCGTTTGTCCGGCAAACGACAAAGTACTGGGTCCACCCTGATAATTTAGTCCCGCTCAAGTTGGCAATTCTTCGGCATCTACCAGTATTAGGTTAGTTCTACTTCTTGAAACGGAAAGAACATGCTCATTCCAGGTCAGTGTTTAACCCAGACAAGGAATACGAACCCAAGGATTCTGGTATGCCGCAAAAATCCTGTATACCTGTGCCTTATTCCCTTATTCTTAGCCATCACATCCATTTACCTCGATAATGAGGACCTTGAACTCTATCTTGGGCGTCTTGAGAAGGTAGAAGGAGCAGAAGCCATACGTCTCCGTTGGTACGGTGATGTTGACTCCAAAACAGTTGGTGTCGAGGATCAACATTGCTCAGTCTCGCTCACTTGACTGTCTAGATATATGTTGAGCGAAAGACGCATCGAGAAGACTGGACAGGAGAAAAATCTGTGAAAGCTAGGTTTCCAATCAAGGAACACCTTATCAATGCGTTCTTGCGTGGAGAATACACTGTGGACGCAGAGTTCCAGCAACTTGTGAAGAAAGGAAAGAAATCACAGCAAGAGGTAGATTCCATGATTCAACTCGCGAACGAAGTCCAATATTCAATTTTGACGAAAAAATTGAAGCCAGGTGAGCCAGTTCATACCTCAGTTTGTTCCAAGCTCAAGATGTACAGTTATGCGATCTTTCTATAACCGTACAGCATTCCAGTTGCCTGGAGATGCCCGGGTCCGTATATCGTTGGATACAGAGTTGTCCTTGATCAGAGAGGATAACTGGGATGGACAAATACGCTCCAACGATAATTGGCGGCGGACTGATATCGGAATCGATCATCCATTTGAGCAAGTTGCGCCTGACGACAAGGAACTATTCAAGTCTGTCTGTCCTTCGTACATTTTTATTCATATTAATCATAAGAACTAGATATGGGGTTCTAGAAGTTAAGTTGCAAACACAGTACGGACAGCAGCCTCCAGAGTGGATCACAGAATTAGTAAAGTCACACTTGGTAGAGGCAGTCCCAAAATTCAGGTAAGCTTTACTGACCATAGTCTGTCAATGCTTTTACAAAGCCTCTCTCAGCAAATTCATTCATGGATGTGCAACGTTACTCCCTAATCGCGTTGATCTTGTACCATTTTGGCTTCCACAAAGTGCGTTCAATTTGAGAGACCACAATTGTATTTAACATTTTTTTAGTGGCTACAGACATCCTGAAGCCTGATACAGGTTATCTAAGTGTCATAGAGCGCCCGAGTGCACAAGCATCCAGCAAATGCACGTCGGAGCGTGTCCCATCAACCGGAACGCATTCCCCCCAAGGCATTTACACGGAACCAATTTCAGAAGGGGAGGAGGATGATAATGATCATTGTCTGCCAGCCAGAGACGAACGTAAAAGAATGGGTCTCAGTGGCGCTGAAGTCGAAGAGGCCATTGCTTATCGCGAAGACATGTTGAAACGACGAGGGGTGAAAGACGTGGAAATATCGCAGGAAACAGGTCATAGAGAAGTCCCAGACCCCGATGGTGCCGGGAAAAACACGCGGTCTGATCGCAAGTCCACACAAGCTGTTTCTCTGACTACCGAAGCATTATCGATCAACCCTCTGACTCCTGCCTCTGCCTTTGACGAGACATTCAAGTCGAAGCTCACCAACGTCCAAGAAGAAAAGAGGAAAAGAGCGCTGGCTGCAGAGATTGACGCGACTTCAGATGATCGTGGAAATGGGTATGGCGCAGTGTCGGGGGGCTCAGACGACCGTGTCTTGTCAAGGGATTGGAGAGCCCCTCCAGGCAAAAGGATATCTATTCCCGTTAGAATTGAGCCAAAGGTGTATTTTGCAGCGGAGCGCACATTCCTGGTATGGATAGATGGATCAACAATGATTTTCAGTACTGATCAGTGACAGAAATGGTTGAACAATGCGGTCTTTGTCGGCACGATCGCCACAACTCTGCTGAATTTTGTCCCTGCAGATGACAAACGAGGCCTCATTTCCGCAGCCTTCTTTACCTTCGCTGCCCTACTATCTATAGCCTATGCGGCAGGCATATTCATGTACCGATCGAAACGACTTAGAGCGCGCCGCGCCGAGGGTTTGTACTACGATAAATATGGTCCGACAGCGCTCTGCGCGGTCCTGTTCCTGGCACTTTCTACCAACATTGTACTACGGGTATCAGATATGCTTTGATGCTGGCAAACTAAGTTGAAACATTCTAAAAGGACGATATCATGAGCGTCCAAATTTGTTGTGCATATGGATGAATACAAAAGCTGGGCGCTGATGCTGATGACGGCGCGCGCTGGAATTCGAGCATTGTGCATTCTAAGCCACCTGTGCTTCCTGATCACAAATGTCAAAGCGCATCTGCCTTGTGCTTTCTCACAAAGCTCATGACAACATGTGGTCACCAGCGCAAGTATCGTCTGCCCTTGACAACTTACTCTCATAAGATCCCGGTACCGATGGACTTCGTTACTAAATTCGGTAGCGTGGGACAGCGCCTGATGGTTGGATTTCCCGTAGTAACCGGCATAAATACTGGACGCAGCTCCCAGTCTTCATACTGCCATTCCCCATCCCTTGCTCTCAGTGTCTTAAAGGATTTGCAACATCTCTCCGTTCGAATCATGCCCACATCCTCTATCCTCGCGTATGCATTCTTGGTATCATGCGGCCACTTTCCGATTTACGACGCCATACATTATAAATTTCCCTTCGGCGCAAAGTGGACAAGTTGCTGAATGATCATGGAATGATAGAAGAATTGATCATAAATACAGAAGTACAGACAGTAAACAATAAGGTACGAGCAACGAATAAGATGACCATGACATGTGTCTTAAACCAGTAGTAGTGCCAGATTAAAATCCTTTATAATCTCTCGAATGTCAGCGCCTCCGGTACCTGCATCCCGTGCGCGCCATACTGCCTCCAGGACCATGCAGATTTGGGGGATATTTCCAAAATATGCATCTGGCATTTGGAACCTATTTTTCAGAAACTCGCGTTGGTGGCGATCATTTGTCAAACATGCTGTTATAAATATCGGGAATACTAGGGTGCGGTCATTGACGGATGGTTGCAGTCTATAAAGTAATTGAACGACAGCATCGGCGGACGTTTTGATCTCTGGAACGCCTGAGAATTGCAGTTAGGCGGGATTAACAAAAGGTCAGTACATTATAGCAAGTACCTGGATTGCAGCCACTTATAATTGTGTGAAGATACTGGAGCGCTGCTTCCCGAAAAACGTCCACTGATATTCTGCGTATTTCCTCTCCGATTTCAATCGCCGGTACTTTTGATGGTTCCGTTTGTTCCTTATGGATATCCACCGTGAAAGACGGCTCACGTAGGAGCTGCTCAATAACATCCCCTCTTCGGACGAGTTCCCTGTAACTTAACGATTCTTCGCGACTTTCATCAGCTTTCCAATGGGACAACGCATTTATTTCTGCGATTCCAAGCATAATGTTATTGGGTAAGCCAGCGAAATCTTCCATTTGTATTTTGCGCGTATCGTTCTCATGTGACCAAAACCGACAGTCATTTCCCAGCAGTCGCTTTATCAAAATCAGGAATCGGGGAGACTGGGATACCATTAGACTGGAAAAAATGTCTAGTGACTTTCATAACATGTCAAGGGTTGCAGCGGTGAGATGAAAGAAAAGACTTACAATTGTTGCCTTCACTATATATTGGCTCATGGTGCTCATGTTGTTATACACCAAGCAGGGATTTTCAGCGGAAGGCAATGTTGTCTGGATCAACCAATCGCATAGCACAACAAAGGCATCTTGCCATGGAACTTGACCACCAGAAAGTTGTGAGAAACTGACTAGATGCAACGCGGCAATGACATCGCTCTCTGTATAGCTCCCGTGCAACTGTCGCGAACTATTAATTTGGAAATACGCTTCCTCCCGGAAATATGTCGCTTTGCTGTGTTCTATGCTTGACTCCGGAGAATCCAAGCCCCGCAATATTCCCGCTTGCGCCAAATGAAGGCTAGATAACGCGCAAACAGCTTTTGTAACCGCTCCTTTTGGATTTTGCGTTATGAACTTGATTGATGGATTAGTCTTATTATCTGCTCAAGCATAGTCACTTACTGAGTATGTCGCATTAGTTAAGTCCGTTCCGACTAACATAGGTTGAAGGGATCGCACGTGAGCGAAGTAATAGAAGACGTGTTCGTGTAATGACTGCTCCAAGGATGCCGAGGCTTGGAAAGGCATAGCAGTGGACGAAAGGGATAAACTCTCCGTGTCTGGCACTGCCTGCCCACCGGTCGAGAAACAGTACGGATCGGATTGCAGTGCTGACGGAGCAACCGAATAGGGATAGTATGGATGACTTGCGTTCGTGTTTTCGATATGTGCTGTGAAGGGAGTGCCTGTGACATCAGGAGAAAAATTTAACTTCAACACAGCTTATGACAACAAAGGCATACCTGGCATTGCAGGGAATACGCTATTCATGTTGCGGTACGTATCTTCCATTGGAGCGTAGCGGTATGGAATAATGCGGTCTCTCGAGCTTATCGATCCAGTGTCAGACGTGGAGTCCCCTGTGTACCTGCGGGGATGGGGCTGTGTTGATGTCATGGTGCTTCTATTCCGAACGAGTGACGTCCGAGGCTGGCCACGGATAAGCCCTGCACGAGTGAGTTTCTCTTTTATTGCAGCCTTATATTTTTCGACGGCGTGTTTGTCCTAAAAAATGTAGTCGTAAGTCGTATTTCCTTCACGATGCGTGTATTCTCACTCGCATCCATTCAGGTCTCCTCTGACCCCATCCCAGACATTCTATTGTCAAGCGTTTGCATGTATAGCAAGAGTCCCCGTCCCGCTGCTCGTCACATTTCTACAGATATGTAGGCGTCAAGGTGTAACGCAGCAAGTATTGATGCTCACTTTTCTCCTCAACCTACATGTCCTAAGGCAAAATTTGCATCACATATCATACGATAAGGCAGGACACGGACCAACAACCACCCCTGCCAGAAGCTTGATTTCTTGCTAGCTCACTTGAGGACTTGTCTGGAATGTCACGCAAATTTCTAGGATTGTTGCTATTTCTAGGCGCTGAGACCATAGCTGATTCCTCTGGTGACGCGTGCTGCGTTGTGGATGAGATGTTGGATAGTTGACTTGAAGGACTTGGGCTACTGGTGGATGGTCTACTGATGTTTGTGTCGGTCGTTTCCATGTGTTATCAAACACAACGGAAGGGGTGGTGTGAGTATAAGAGGGGGCCGTACCAGTCTCCGCTACGTGATCTTGCGGAACACCTCTTGGTATACTAAGTGAGAGCCGGGCAAGGATGCGGTTTCAGTCCGACAGATTGCAGGGAAAGAAGAGATATAAATAAAGTTCACTAGTACGCACCTAATTCGACAGCCCAATGATGGTTTGTTACCAGGGCGTGGAATAATGAAAGGTTCACGTTAACACTTGCGGGTCAACCCCTTCTATTCAGTGTGGATGTCCAAGTCATTGTTATTTGTCAACTCCGCATCGGTACATTCCAAGGGACGAGATTACCATCAGTTGTTCGGTTCACAGGATGTCAAACACCCCCATCCTCGTCGGACAGTCGATATAAGCGAGTCGGCGTCCAATCTAAACCGAGTATCTTCTAAACGGGGAAAAGTGCTAAACCAGTGTTCTGATCGCCAATACTCAGACGACATGGCTGCTCAGCATTTCAGGTTCGCAGAATCTCAGAGATATTATGTTCAATTGTTTACATCAGTGCAGAACAAAAAAAAAACAGCACGTTTTTCATTTCCTAGTTTTTCTCTTTACAAGCCAGGAAGCACTCCCATCAACTCCACCAACCGCCGATAATGCAGTGCTTTACTTATCCAATGGTTTATAAGCCGACTGTCCGGTCAATTATACCACAGCCAAATAAGGTTCATGATTTTTCCGTACATATCGTGGTTTTCTGATCTCGATCCGAAGCCGCGTAAGACTTGTGGTGAGAACCGGTGCACTACAACCGCCGACACGGAGTGATATTTTTGCCCGGAACATGCCGCCACCTGTCTGAGAGGCATATGCCAATTGCGGTAACATGAATGTGGTATATAGTGTACTTTATTGTGTTGTAATATATCCAGGTACAAATAACTTGACATATTCGTTGGCGATTTACACTAGAAATCGATGACAATGATGCGATCAGTTGCTACAAGTTTGAGGAAATACATGCCCTAACGACGATTTATAACATGGACAGACATTGCAAAAGATGTGCTCGGATGTAACCGTAACAAGGCGAAACGAATCATGGATGGAAGATTTTGAAAGTCAAACAAGTAAGATATGTTTCTTTTGCAGCAGCGTTTGCCACGGTATGGGTTGAGGATGCTCTGAATTTGAATTGTCCCAGATAGATTCAAGTAGATCGACAATCGACTTGCAGTTTCCGATCTCTGTAGATTGCTCTTGAAACAACAACAAGCGTTTTATATACGCCTGGTGCGTCGGATCTAGTAAAAAGCAGCCGCATAGAAAGAATGCGAAGACTGTACTGCGGACAACTGGCTGCAATACATCCTGCTGAATAGAAGATATCGCACTATATGTCATTTGCGCTCCGTGACTAACTTCATAAACGTGTGGATGGTCTCCCGAAATGACAGTGGCGAGATACAGTTGGGTTGCAGAACGGAATATCGATGCTGTGGCATAATGTGAAGCTGCACTTGGGTCGTCGCGACATGGTTGATTGCAAACGGGACTGGCAAGGCATTTCTCAATGACATTGCCCTTCGCCACGAGCTCCGGGAGGCTTAGACGCCTTTTTAACTCCTGCTGTCGTTTCCAATGGGCCAACGCCGATATTTCAGATAACGCCCATACAACGTCATTCTCGCATCCCATGGGTGATAGCATTGAAGATTGGTCGGTCACCGGATCTCCAATCTCTTGAACATGACTACGAGAAGGATTGAACAATCGATTAATTACATCACGTAGCCGAGGAGGTCTTTGAGTAGTGATGGATGCCAATACGTCAAACCAAATTGCTGTTTTGATGATGAACGCCTCTTTTACATCACAAAGTTGCAGGGGGTTTAGAGCGCCAAAAAATTTAGTACAAAGCACGATATTGACGTGCTGAGCAGCGAAATCGATGCATTCGTCCCATGCACCGTCGCCTCCATTAAAGAGGTAAGCAGAAACGGAGTGTAGAACCGCCATGGCATCATCGAGGGTACCAGTACCTGTAGTCTTCAAGAAATGGAGCGTTAGCGGAATTCCTTCCGTCCGCTGCGGTAGGCGCTTCCTATGGAAATGAAGTTCTGAGAGTATTTCAACAATCTGTTTAGATGCGGCGTGTCTTTGGATGGAGTCAATCACTATCTGTCTAACTGGGAGCTTGTTGGCAAGCAAGTATTGCGCATCGAAGACGTAAGCGCCGTAGTAGTCTGCAATCGGGTCATAGATCGCACACATTGTTGGGGGCCAGTAAGTCATCCTTAATGGGTTCGGCGGTGCAATCATCTCTTGAAGCTGGTCATCAACATATGTATCATCGTATGTTGAGTCAACCGGTGGCACAGACATGTGCAACATTTCCGGATACTCGACTGACGGCCTCGATATCGGCGCCAGTTCCAAGCGCTCGATTGAGGCCCTAGGAGCCTGCACTATTTTCGAGCAAAAGAAAAGATCAATAAATCACTACAATGTATTACATTAATAGTACAAAGTCTTACGGAAAGGTCCGTCGTGACATTGGCCCGGGGATAATGGGAAGGGCGGGTAAAGCTCCCATGTTTCGTCGTGATAAAGAGCAGGAGAAGGTGAGCCAACATCACCTGGAAAATGCAAATGTTCGTAAGTCTTTAAATGTTTGGACAAATACCAACCAGAGATGGTCGAGCACTCCGTCTCCGGAGAGCCATGATAATCGGGCCTTAGCACTAAGAAAGTCTGATCATCTTGGTCTGCACCACGGGAGTAAGAACCAGAGTGGCCCTTGATCATGCCTTGAGAGGCAAGAAACGTCTTGATCCTATTTCGTATATCAATGACAGTTTGGCTCTCCTGCAAGTATGGGTTGACGAAGATGCCGCTATAACTCATGATAATAACTCACTCTCAACCATTCAGGACGTTTGAGGCCATAACCAAGGCATTCAAGGTGTAGGCGATCGCACGTTTTGCAACCGCCACAGTCGGATTTCTGTTCGTCGCATTTCTGATGCGCCACTCAAAACTCAGCGAACCTGATGGGCGATCGGAGTTCTCGGCCTGACCTTCCGACGAATTCTGCAGGTATAGCAACCAGACTTAGCGCGCGCGGCGCCTTTAGTCTTGGGCGCCCCCTGCCTGGTAGAGGGTTTTGGTGCTGGAGGCATGTGAACTTAATTGAGGGCTAGTGAATATGCAGTTGGGAGGGACAACGGGCTGCTCTAGCAGCGTACAGCAGATCGGGAGAGGAGCGGAGCGCAGGAGGGTATGAGGTCCATGGAATATATATGTATAATGATAGACGAGTAGTTTTAGGAAGGGGATCAGTTATGTTAACGGAATGGCCTGTGCTTTTCTCATAGTCTGTCACACATCCACACAGCATCAATGCATCTGGGGTCTTTGTGTTGCAAGAACAAGTGTAAACTTGTTGTGCCTCGAGGCGACTGCGCGCTCATGCGACTGCGTCACTCTAATGCTTTGTTGATCGGTCTGCCAGCGGCACCACCTCGTAGACCAACGACAATAGCAGGATGCTATCATCATGTCCCCGTTGACCACGGGCCCGGGATGAGTCCATTCTCAGGACGGGAGAAGCAGCATCGGTGACCGGGTCAAAGACCGGTCGCATTAATTCCGCGCTTAGCCCTCTCTGAACGATAGAAAGGAACTCGATGTTTACATGAATAATAGGTACGAAATTAAGCGCGGAAGAGGCTCATCGATAAAGGGCATATATGAATCTGATAAGTGCATCAACATAAGGGTACTGACAAGTCCGACTCAGAACGTGGCATTAGCGATGTGAGACACTACTTTCTTGAGCAACATCCCCGCTCAGTCTTCTCATTTTACCCTTGAGACCACTGATGGGTTGTTCAATACCTTGTGCCCTGGTGATTTCCTTAGTAACATCACCTGGCAGCTGACCTGACCCTGATCGCCTTGCAATCAGCGCACGCACAGCGCCTAACCATCTTAGTTCGTCCTCTTCGCTTGGTGCGCACAACAACAGGGTACGCTTAGTTGTCACAATCTTGAACATATGCGCACGGTGGGCATCATCTTGATCGCCGCTGCTTGACAGAGATGGCGATGAAGCACCATATGGCGATGCGATATTCTGCCGTGCGGGAGGCAGATCGTATTCCAATGCATCAAGAATGTTAGAGAAGGGGAATTGTCGATGCGGTCTCGTGTCCTTGGCACGCAATTAGTCAAGACAAGTTGAGGCGTCAAAAAATGTACCATGTGGCTTCCCGAGTATATCAAATTATTGCTAGTGAGGACAAACCACCTTTTTCGCCAATTTCGTCTCTTCGAACCGCATTTCATAAGATATCCAGATAGAATTATCGTAGGATCCTTGACGGGTGAATGTGCAATAGTCGGCTGTGCCTTCGGGGGGTCCAAGGCGAATGTCAGGCGTTGTGGTGAGGGAGCTAAGAGTTGTTGAGTATTCGGGGAAGCATCCTCTGAATCTGAAGATGATAGTGCAGTGACGGGTGGTGGTTGAGAAGGCGGCATCATTGGAATTGATGGCGCATCAGTATGATGTCTCGTAGGAGTTCCTTGTCCGTTTGTAGAACTCTGTGTTGAAGTTGCCAACAATGTCTTTCTCGCTTCTTCAATCGTGTCAATCCACTCGTGTACCTCGGCATCGCTGTTAGCTCGAAGATAAAATGTCCGTACAGGCGAGATGAGCCCAAAAGTATGCTCATGCCTCTTGAGGGTGACTTGGACGCAAGAATGGACATCAGACAACTCAAGGAGACGATGCAGTTGATATTCAGCTGAGTTCTTGTAGTAGGCCAAATGGTGAGGGCGCAGCACAAACCATCGTTTTTTCCATGTCTGTCGCATTGTTAGCGATCAGTATACCTTGCTGCGATGGAGCGCTGAATACCTTGCGGCGCTCGCCCTTCTTCCATAGATATCCCGATTTTATCACTCCTTCGTCGACCGCGTCAGCCATTTTCTCTTTCATTTTTGCAGTCTTCCAGCCACCTTCCTCTTCGTCATCGTCCTCAGTGTCTTCACCGCTTCCGAATCTGCGCTCCGCAATAGCAGAGAGCGGTGCCTGCGACACGGTATTACCTATGCTGGTTTCTGGATGGAAATTTGATAAGGAGTCGTTTACAATGACCGAATCTGAATCGGACTCTGTTCCGGAGACAAGACCTATTGGAGGGCGTGGCGTGCCCTTTATGACAGAATCAGTCTCTGAACCAAGGCTTGTCGGTAAACGGAACCGACCCTTGCGGACTTGGAAACAGTGTGAACAGAAAGCTTGCGTTGGATTTCTTGGGGAGAGGGAGGTGCAGCAGACGGCGGCATGGAGCGGTCTGCTGATGGTGGCTTGGCTCAACACGTGTAATAGTACTAATACGCAGACCGCAGCACCTCACTCGTTATCCTACTGGCATATTCAGACATATGTGGCCGTATCCACTTGCATTTCACAAACGCCCAACGCACTACCCTTCCACGCCATGGGCAGCAGCAAACCATTAATGACGTGCAATGAGCTTACTTGCCTATTCGGGACGCTTTGGATAGGCTGATCAATAGCCCAATTGTTCACCTTCGTCCTCCATCATGTCGGAAGCACAGTTCAACAAAGCTGTTGAAATCGTCCAATCTCTTCCGAATGACGGTCCTGTCCGACCCTCCACCGAGGATCAACTTTTGGTAAGCCATACAGCGTTTTCACCATTCCTGCGATCTTGAGCCTTCATAAACTAGTTCTATATGTACTATAAACAAGGTGAGAATATCTACGCCATAATACATGCCACTTATTGTCGACGCATATAGTCACCATTGGGGATGTTAATATATCCGCACCTGGTCTGTTTGACTTCACGGGAAAGGCCAAGTGGTCCGTTCATCTATTGTGTTAGGTAATGATTAATATCACCAATTCTAGGAATGCGTGGAACTCCGTTAAAGGCAAGACGAAGGAGGAGTGTTACAAGCCATATGTTGACAGATTGATTGAAGTAAGTAATAGCCGTGCGTAATTCACATTATGATCTTGAGTTTTTCTCCAGTTATTGGAGGCTGCTGGAGATGCTGACTCGTTGAAACGAGTCGAAGAGATAAAGGCTGCATAACATATACATTCGTTCCGCATTCATCCTGTCAAATAAGCTAGTAGCCAGACTGTTCTAAGAACACTCGTGGAAGACTTGTGTCAGTGGTGTTTGATCGCTATCTCCTACTCAATGGGCGGCTAGTGCGGCGCTAGTTTGGGAACTGAGCCCTCGGCCACCACTTCCTCTTCTGGTTTTGTGGTGCCGAAAATTAGATCGCGGGCTGTAACAGCTGTGTACATATCTTGCGGCACATATGTGATGACATCGCTTATTTAGAAGTAGATGCTCGATTAGGAAAGGCACGCTCATGACAACGTGTTTGCTAGGGTCTAGGGTTCAGTGAATTGCAGGTCCAGTGAATTGGAGCGGAAGTAAATAAGGTGTTGTTGAACTGTTTCAACCAATATAAATCGTCAGTACTGCGTAGGAAACCATGACGATCGCCAGCTTCAGTCGCTTAGACGTTGTATTTTATTTTTTTGGAACGGCCAACCCCCGGTAGAATCAAAAGGGTTTAGACCGACACGGTGGTGATTTTCCAGGTGACCCGTTGTCTTGGTTAAACTCAAGAACGGCGATTACCATATCTCACTTGGAACTCACTAGCACAGGCTCACCGTATTCAGCACTTGATGTTGAGCACTCCCGCGAACCATGGATACTTGTCAATAATCTGTGACTGCATACCTTTTTCGATGTTCCTTGTTCAGGTTTAAACACACCAGTTGTATGGTCAAACGCGTCATGATCAACAGACGATCATCCGAGTTCCCGTCATAGTATCACAAGAGGCCATCTATCCCAGAAAGTCGCGGCTGGAAATTGTCCTCTCCAATGTCATAGAATTCGACCCAAACTTAGAAAGAACTTGATGGAGATAACAGATGTCGCCAATTCCGCATTGGGACAAATGCGTATGCATGAAGGGTAAAGCCGGTGCCACCAACAGCAATTCCGATGTCGGATTCAGCTTTCCCTGTGCAAAAACGGCAATCGATGGTTAGCATGAACACGTTCGTTTCGTATTTGCACAGCACTCCTGACCGGACTGCGGGAGAAGCGCTGTGTCTTCTGATGCCCTCCACCTGATTATGGGACGGCCTGGTGGAAAACAAATATTAATATGTGTAGGACAAAATTTTATTACCAATCATAGATCAGAAGCCGGTATGAGACCTTGAGGCGTTCGTCACAATCATTACGTTCGTGAGTGGTTTAACCAAACTGGTATAAAGGCCCGCATAGTCGGAGCGGATAAGTGACAGTGGGATATCAATCAATTATAATTTATCGGGGTTGGCAACGAAGAGGCTCTGTCGAGGTGCTAGTCCATACTTCACTGAAACCGTGCCCGGTTGTATTCTCTGTGGTAATCTGCGTTCGTATTCTTGTATACGCGCAGCCACAAGCCCATCCAGGGGTAGTTCTAGGGCAGTGCTTACTCGTGACGTGAGATCCAATGCTCTGCTTGACCTTTGGGGTTGATAGGAGCAGTCGACATGGTCACCGTCTATAATATAGTTGACGGGTGATTCCAGTTGAACAGGGGAAATCGTTAGTTGTCGCGACGTGAACAACTGGCCAATGTCATCGGATCCGTCGCTTGATTGCCTCAACCTATCTCTTGTCATACTGGAAGACGAGTAATGGCTCCTCGTCCTCACTCTTTGGACGACATCCATTGCATCTCCAATTTGTTCAATCACATCCGTGCCGGTCGTTTTAAGCGACGATAAGGATCTTCCATGCGAACTCCCACAAATATCTGGAGCTGGGGCACTTCTTGATCTGACTTGGTTGTTTCCATATTCAACCAACCCTGTCGAGACGGATTTGAGTGCCAATGGATCCATCCGCTCTTCTATCGGCTTCAGGAAAGTACTGTATTCTTTAAAATCCATCAAGGGACTTCTTCTGGATGTAATGCTAAGTTTTCGGTCCACGAAGCTGTTTCGCGTGAATCTTTTCCACCATGAATCAGTGCGGCTAATCGGTGTTGGAGGTCCGGGATTTGCATTGATAAGGGAAGTAGCGAGCGGATATGTCAAAGTAGCATCAGTACTGGTGGCGACTGCGTCACGAGATAGCATGTCTTTGTGTTGTGTCAAAGAGCCCGAGGAAACATTCATTGGCAACGACGATTGAGATGCTTGCTCGGGGAGTGAACTGAAGGGAAAGTTTCGCGAGAGCGAATCATAATAGGAAAATGTACCCAGTAGGTGGGCAGACGTAGATTTTTTGTTTGCCATGTCCTCAGGAATATGATCCATCGGGTCTATGAAAGGATCTCTATATGGCAGATGAGTAGACAGGCTGTCTTGAGCTGGAGTTGGCATTTGTTCTCGTTCTAGTTCTAATGATGCTGCTTCGTCATGGAGGTCATTATGTGCGAGTGGATCAGACTCCTCGTGCCCATGGGTTGCCGTGGATAGATTGGCTGTACTGGCTTCTTGATTCCTTAAGTGGCTGCTAATGAAACTTTTGAATGACCATGAACTACACTCTGTATTGCGCTCGCGCCTTAGGAGGTACCACTGGCCCTCGTCATAAGCATCTTCGTCCGCAAGCATGTCCTGCCTCCGTGCAATGGGCGGCTCAACGTTCCTACCTTGAGCTGCTAGAGAACCTGGGAGACGCAGGGAGTTGAAAAAGGCAAAGGTGGACCTCCGCCCGGTAATTGGTTCTTGGTCAACCATTACAACAGCAGGTATCGGGTGAGAATGTTTCGATTCACCATCATCTATGCTAAAAAAATGGTCCCTTCCGTTGTGCTGTTGTCTGTATTGTCTTGCGTAGAACAATGCAGCGAGTATGGCAATAGCCACGGCAAGAACGGTGAAGATAGCGGCTAGGGCTAGATTTCGGACATGCTGCACTCTTGTCATTTGAGTTCGAGGCGATCCCAGGACCAGGACCGGTACTGGTGGGATAACCGTCTAATGCGGTCTCGGAGTGAGGTATGTGAGCGGACGAGGCGAGCTGAGAGTAAGTCTGCGTATACGAGATAGTCGGGAGAACCGGAAGGAGCGGGAGTAATATGTTGTTACAAAATTGTTCCGAGCAACGTCGTATATATATAAAGTTGGTGAAGCGGGCGCCGAGTTACTATATCCTATGTATCCAAAGGTAAGGACAGGACCAAGTTCCGGAAGCATACTGACCGAATCCAAACAGTACCAGGTGACCGGATGCAACAGCAACAGCAAAATGATCACGCCGAGGTCCTAATTGTGTCAACATCTCTACCTTGGTCCATGTCATAGGATTCGAGGATGTGTTAAGTATCCAACCATCAGCAAAGTTCTGCTTGTAAATTTGCATCACTGCCTCCATGAATTAAGATGTTGTCGTCGTATAATGATGCCTGCTGCGAATGCTCTGCGTGGGTCCGGCAGACTCGTATTTGAAGTTGATACCAGTAACCAATTCGGGGCGATAGATTGAGTATCGAGTGACCAGACGATGGAAAATGGAACGAGAGAGCCTTGTAATTGGCTATATCCACCCAGGACAAGTAACCTGCCATCACTCAACACGACTGATGCATGATCGTAAATGGCTGAAGGACCGGAAGGACCGGAAGCGTTCGATAATTGTACGAAACTAGGGTTGTTTGTGTTAAAGATGTAATTATCAAGTAGTGCGTTGCCTGAACCGTCCGCTTTTTCGCCTCCTACCATGACAATAGAGCCGAAGGGGGTTGCAACTGAAGAGTGCCGGATTCGTCTGATAGGCTCATTGGCCCATGTCTGAGGCAGGGATACCCACTCAAGTTGAGGAGCATTCGGCAAGTTAAGGATATATGCAGAGTCGGCGACGTCTAGTGAGGCTGAAGTGTAATCTGGTTGACCGCCGAATAGTAGCAGGGATGAATCACTTAATGCTAGATATTGTGTGCCAAGCAACAGCAGGACCCGATTGTGGTGGAGATCCGTTTAGCAATTGCCAGGGCGGTGAGTTTGAATTGAAGGAGCTATCGAGGGGTAGAAAAAGTAGATCGTTGATGTTGGGCGCAGAATTGTAAGAGAATTCGTTAAATTGGTCTGACTTTCCGCCATAGACGAAGAGACCGTTGGAAACAACAGCAGTTCTCTGTCCCCATCTTCAATGAAGTTACATAAGTGAGAATGTCAATTCAGTCGTGGTTCGAAACAATACCTTCCAATAGGTTGATAAGCGCAACACTGGTCAGCGACTGTTATCAGGATGATCAGTTGGGTAAGATGTCGTGTCGACATTGCCGATGGTCATAATATCCTAGCGCCTTACAGAGCGGGTATACATGCACCACTTTCAGAAGCTGGGAACATTATGGAAAGCTTACCGCATTCAACCTTACTAGTAAGTTCAAAAGTGAGACTATTCTGGGTTACGTGACCAGTTGCTTCTTTGTTTAGCTTGTTGTTTTTTTTTGTCTCTTTTGCTCTGCTCTTTTGCGTTTGCATATGTACTTACGGGCCAATGGTCCGGGTTTTTGCCTACTGGCTACATGGATTCGGAATATATATCATTTCTATGCGGAAAAAAAAAGAGACGGTCTGACGCGCAGTGGGAAAGCTACTGCACTGCCACTTCCGAGTAAATTTTTTTTTTCCGGATAGAAATGATGGTATTTGGAAGTAGACGAGTACAAAGTAAACGAGAAAAGGACGACGGTGCCTTATGGCCCGCGTGTATACGGTACTGGAAAGACCACTAAGCAAGAGGGGAAACCACTTCCGAGTAATGGCAGTGGCAAACTGGAGTTCCAGTAATTCGCAGTCCCACTAATCCAGACTAACTTTGATTTTTGCAACAGGGAAGCGTATGTAAGCTTGTAATGCACGCGACTACCTGTTTTACATAATTCACTCATGCCTCGAGGCAATCATACGTTTGAAACGGTAATATTAATCTCCGTACTTGATCTCCAGGGGGATCTCTTTCCTTGCTCCTTGCTACGTGACATATCCACTGAAAAGTGGTGAAGTGCGACCAGCGCTTTTCTTTGCAGATGGGACTGCTCGCCGAAACGTTTCTTAGGCGAAGGAAGTACATCAAGAATTTAGGTAAGTTTGCGCGCCGGACAAACAGCAAAGAAACTTCCATTGGGGATACGTTTGACGAATACGATGTCATCATTATTGGTGGAGGTAGTACGGAAATGTCTTTGCGTCATTTTGTACCTTAGTTTGCATGGCAGGAACTTCGGGGTGTGTGCTCGCCGCACGACTATCAGAAGACCCGAATATCCGTGTATTGGTCCTAGAGGCTGGTGGAAGGCGGGCTTTAATTTGCTTCCTTGACTTTCAAAACTTTGACGAACATCTCGCCAGTGGTCTGTCCGAACTCCTGACTCGGATACCGAGTGCATACCCATTACTATTCCACACTAGTAAAGACTATAACCTTTACACGGAACCTCAAAAGAATGCAGGCAATCGTCCACGGTATTGGCCGCGAGGTATTTTCCAGTTTATTATTATTTTTTGTTTTTCCTCACATGCAAAAGCCAAAATGCTTGGTGGCTGTATGTGTTGTTGTTCCTTCTAATTTTTGCATGACGTTACTAAACAGTTTATCAGGCTCTTCAATGAATGCACAGGTGTAGGTCGTGTTCTATATTCCTGGATGCGAGTCTGTAATTGTTACAGGGCACAGTATGGCGCGCCCAGCGATTTTGACGAGTGGGCGAGGATAGCAGATGACGATTCTTGGGCATGGGACCAGTTTTCTCAGTAAGTCATAGTCATTTTGTAGCCACTGATCCGTCCCGAATTTCTCGCAGATTTTTTAGGAAATTTGAGAAGTACGAATACGATTCCGATCACCCCGGAGTCGATGCCGATCTGAAGGGAACTGACGGACCTGTACGGATCGGATTTTTTCCTGTTAATGCGGAAGGCATCCACGGATTTCGTCGCGGCCTGTAAGAATCTAGGACTCCCTCACAGCGCCGATTTCACACAGCCTGGTAGTGTTATGGGTACAAACAAGGTGTGATTTCTTATTCATTCGAATAATAATGGTTTACAATTACTTTCCACTAGATAAGTGAGCGTGGCATCTTATACTTGCAGGGCATTGCTTAGCAATGGACTCTAGTGACTTACGTCGATGAGAAGCGCGAACGAGTCTCGTCTGAATCAGCATATTTTACACCGGACGTTCTTGCCCGTCCTAATCTTCGAGTTGCTGTCCGCGCTACGGTTACCAGAATCATATTTGAGAAAATTAATGGAAAAAGTCGAGCAGCAGGAGTCGAGTTCTCGCGGTCCAGAAGAGGTGTTCGATATCAAGTTCGGCGCGAAGAAAGATGTCATCCTATCGTAAGTTATGCCATTAGGTTATTCCGTTAATGTCTCATAGAATGCAAGGGCTGGAGCCATCCACTCGCCACACGTAAGTTCCCTTTATTAGGAATGCAGTTAACAGGTGAAATGATATAGATACTCTTACTATCTGGAATCGGTCCTGTTGAGCAACTCAAAGAACATGGTATACAGACTGTCCACGATCTCCCTGGGGTTGGAGAGCACCTTGTCGATCATCCCGTAGTCGATGTTTATTTCAAGAACAAGTTTAATGTATCGTCCAAGTACCTCATGCCCCGAAGCCCGATTGAAGGTATCCAAATGTTGCATTCGATTATCCAGTACCTAAGAAAACGAGAGGGTGCGCTCTCGAGCAATGTGAGCCGCTTGAACATCTGTATTTTGGCTTTTGCGAATTCCTATTAGTTCGCAGAATGTGTTGCGTTTCTTCGATCAGATGATCCAGGTCTCTTCCCAGATTTCCCGGCCTTGAGAGATGGCTCTTCCGGTCCCCGAAGCCCTGACATCGAGCTCTTTAGTACACCGGTTGCATATAAGGTTGGCATATTTTCTTCCTTGGTGCTTGACGGTATTGAACGTGTCAGGAACACGGTGCCTACATGTTTCCCATGCACACCTTCTCATTGCATGCTGTCTTGTTAAGGTATCACAGTTGCATTTCTAGCATCAAACCGCGCTAATCGTTTCAGGCCCCTGAGCAAGGGAGCTCTCCGTCTCAAATCGTCTAATCCATTTGAGCATCCTAAGATGGACCCGAAGTTTGTAACACCCACTATTAATCACCGTCATGGAAAACTCATAACGTAAATAGTTACCTCGAAGCCCCGGAAGACGTGGAACGTCTCGTACGTTGCGTCAAGCTCATCTTGAAAATCGCGAGAACAGAGCCGCTTGCGGCTCATCTTGATCTTGATGATCACAGTCCTCTTCTTGACTCCGACCTCCATATCAAGTCCGACGTGGAAATAGCGGAAATAATTCGGAACCGGGTCGAGACGTTATACCATCCAACAGGCACGTGTCGCATGGCACCCTTGGACGATCAAGGTGTTGTTGACTCTAAATTGCGCGTGTATGGAATCGATGGCGTTAGGGTCTGTGATGCCTCGATTTTCCCCAAAATCGTTGCAGGCCACACAGTGCGTATGTCTTATTTGAGTAATCGCGTCGGTTAATATCATTTGATCAGACTGGCGCTTGCTTGGCAATCGCTGAGAAGTTGGCCGACGAACTCAAGCGAGAGTACAACAAGGTTAATATTTAAGATGATACCTAGTACTATATTTCGCATGAACATCAATGATCGTTTATTGCTTATGTCGTACAAGTCGTCTGGATAGGGGTGGTTCAAAGGGAAACGTAACAAATGTCTATGTATGTACTTTACAACATAGCCCATGCCAGATGTGCATCATATTTTGTTTGTTAGTATATTGGAAAAAAATTCGTCTATAGTAATCATCAAGATTCAGGGTATCATTATGTTCAAGTCCGTTATTCAACCAAGTTTAATGGATTCGATTCTCTTTGGGGATGGAAGAACTGGAGCAGGTGTGCTCCTGCTTCTCGAATGTGTTGATACTGCATGTTTGTTCGGAGAAATATTGGTAGAAACGGCTGCGGGTAGGTTCTTGGCTAGCGCAGGCGGTGGCAAACCGATGAGTCTTGATACCGTGTAAGGTAGCTCATACCCCGTGCGGACAGCGTGATCGATATAACGGGAGAGCTCCAGGTGAAGGGTTGGATAGTACGTCGTCGAGGCCTTGCGAGAGATCTGAAACTGTGTTATTGAGGACGATACACTGTACGATAGGTACATACAAGGATTATGCGTTCCAGTCCCGAGAGGAAAAGATCATTATGAAAACGGTAAGCAGAAAGGTCGTTCTCTGTTGGCATATTCAATTCAGCCACACATCTGGAGATTGCATTAATCAACCGCAAGTGGGTCGTCTACAGGGCAACTCATTATTTCTGCTCGGGTGAAATAGAGGATACACTTACGAAATAGTTCATCGCCTCGAACTCAACGCCACCAGTCATGCCTCCCGGAGCTCTAGGTTTCTCTACCTTGCCTTGATCAGTTTCTGACAATACCCAAATCGTGTTGTTCGGATGACAAAAGACCCAGAAGTAGTCCCTGCAAACATCCGAAAGCTCTTGAAGATAGATCTTGTATATCCTTGGGCGACGCAAGCTCTCAATGAACGCGTGCGGAGAGATCGGAGTAGCTAGTGATTCAGAGGGCGGGGGAGCAGGGGTAAGGAGAAGTGCGCGAATCAGGGAAAAGAAATTTTTATGAGGCGCAGGGAGAGTGACAGAGAGAGTATCTTGATCGTCTTCCCAAGTTTCACACCGCTGAGCACGACTCAGATATGAGCCACCGCTAGATGCTGAAGGTAAAGCTGTGGATGGATAGAGGTCAAAAAGGATAAGAAGCAGTTCAACAATGAGTTGGCGCGTCAAGACATCTCCTGGCTTCTTATCCGAGTAGAGCAGTGAAACGAGCTGAACGAACGGTGTTGGACACGAGCTACGCAGAGCAAAGCAGCCAATAGATGACGTCGACAAGGCTTTGAGACAGCGGAGAAGTTCGTGAAGAACTTGGTCGTCGTGCTGCTCCTCTCTCCACTCAACTTCTAGTATTTCGTTCAGCCTTGTCAACAGTGAAGAATAACCGCCCTGTCTAAGAAAATCTTGAGACCACCTGAATAACAAGCTCAAGTGAACTGTTTCAGCTATGAGATTATCGACTTACGTCGCAGACTCGTTTCGAAGCAAGAGTCTCAATTTTTTGATCAGTTCAATATCCAATTCGAGACTTGAAGTGCCTAATAGGACGCTAACAAACTTGGTTGGCGATAAACTTCTTCCAGTAGTTGCTTTGTTGTGCCTGAACTGGGTCAAACTTGGCAGATCATGGGTCGACGTTGACAGCGGGAGCTGCACCTGGCTGCGCGAGAAGAATCTTGTGTCAATTGATACGCCACGGCTGTGTGTGCTCGCCTTTCTTGGGCTGCATGGCCGGGCAACAGATGATGGATGATGAGCTGAAACGCGCGGAGGATCCATAACAAGTGCCGCAGTCGGGCTTTGAGACAGCGGTTCAGAAAAATCGAAAGCACCGCCAGACATATGCGGTGAATCTAGAGACTCTGTGCTTCGCGCTTTGCGAATGCCCAGAGATTTCGGCGTGGAGGGAGGAACCCGTGACAACTTTGGATTAGCAGCAAGTGTCTGAGAGGACTTGATCATGGCAGCTTTCACATTGGAGTCCATGCCAGTAAGTTTCGGTCTCAAAGTAGGAGGTATCTGGAGATCATCCTGTTTTTCGAGTGTCATACATTCAGATTGAACAGAAACCTCAATTGATCTCACCAGTAATTTATCAAAAGCCTGGTTGGTGCCTGCTAATTCGGGCGCTTGTTCCTGGGTCTTTTTCCCCTCAGATCGCTTCTTCTTCTCATTTGACTGTGCAAACCCTTTCGCAGTGGCAAGGACCTGCCTGCCAGTGCTTTTATTCTGAGAAGGTACCGTCGTCTGAGTGACCGTGGCTGAGCCTGGCTGATTTTCCTTGCCGTCTGGTATTACTTGTAATTCAGCTAGGGGGGTGACCATAGTAAAATCCAAGGAGGGAATCCTTTTCACCGGCAAGATGGACTTGAACATCATGAAGTCCCTTCGCAAGTTGAACTGGCAGCAGTCATTGCCATTTTCGCGCATTGTAACGCGTCTCATCACGTGAAATCACGTGAAAAATCAAGCACTCTGATTGGCTAATTGCTAAGTACCTAGTCTATACGTCTGTACTCCGCCTTCATGTCATCTGCCAACTTTTCAGCGACAGCATAGCATGCCCCAGACTGAATTTTGCATGAGACATTGCCTCAAAGCATTCTCAAATCACTCACCGTATGTCCCGCGACAATATTGGGGAAAATGGATGCATCGCAAACCCGCAAGCCTTTGACGCCGTATACCCTCAGTCGAGTATCGACGACACCCCCTTGGTCCGCGGGAGCCATACGACAAGTTGTTGTCGGATGGTAAAATGTTGCAACGCGTGTCCTGACCAGGTCTAGTAACTCATCATCGGATTTGAGGTGTACTTGGTGATCAAGATCATCTCGACTGCATGAGTGGTCGAGCAAGGAAGCCACTGGCTCCGCACGAGCAATTCTTGACAATAATTTTACGCCACGAACAAGTTTAGCAGCATCAGATGGATCTTGTAAATAGCTGATTGATATGCCTTAGGATCGAGTATGGGCAGAACAAAACTCCTTACTTGGGATCGACACCTGGCATGACCCATGGATTAGCGCTCTTGAGCAACACTTGCCCACGACTCAAAGGCCTTGAAAGGCTTTAGAACATATAAAACAGTGGTTTGGTTAGACAGACCTCAGCAGGTAGGTGTGTAAGCCATATGTGCCAACATTCCACCCCATGCGGCCATGGTCCTAACGTAGCATGATTTTCCCGCAGCGGTGATATGCAATGGGTTCACCGACCTCAAACGCAACGGGGGTAACAAATAACTCAAGATCAGGAGCTCGCGGACCAGATGTGGAATCTGGAAGTTGTTCCGGAAACTGTTGACGTGGGTACAAATCTGGGTCGTCAGACCTGACAAAGGCGACTGCCTCGCCAAACTGTTGGATGTGATTGAGTGTAAAGCAGCTACTTTATAGATCGAATGCTTACATTCGAAGCTACAGGGCCCCCAAATCCAGAAAAATATTGGAGTGTAGCAAGTAAAGTTTTTGCTGCCTCAAATACATTGCTGGGATCTAGATACTTCAACGAACCATTTTGAGAGTCCTTGAAAGCAAGGTGAATGCCAGGATGGTCAACTAGGTTCGCCCCGACTGCCGGCTGATTGAGTACGATCGGTATCCCGTATTTCTTCAATTCATCGGCTGGACCGACACCCGAGAGTTTCAGAATCTATAAGAACATGCTGACTTGACGACCATTTAAAAATAGATGAAACGTACGTGCGGTGAGTGGAGAGCCCCCGCACTATTACCATCAGCGCCGGAAACAAATAAGGTTGACAGTAGTGATTGACTTACGAGAGAACAACATCCCTCTTTGCCATAGCATGATGACGTATTCCGTCGGCAGATCTTGCGAACTCGACACCTGAGGCTCGAATGCCGCTTGCTGACGTTTCGAACAGTATACGCGTGACTGTGGCATTGACAACGACTGTGAGATTGGGACGAGCCAATACATCTCTAGTAAGGTAGGCAGTTTCGGAGGAGACGCGTTGTCTCCTTTCGTCGATGTATGTCACTAATAATGGCAGGAGTCGGCAGAGATGAGCAGGCTAAGCGATGTGCGTACTATTCTAAATTGGATGACCCGTATAAATAGAGCAGCGCGCATGAACGAAAATCACTCACTCGACCAGCTCCGAGTGTGCCCGCGGACGTATTAAAGTCGGACGTAAGATGAATGCCTACGTTGACACATGCTTTGATAAAAGCCTTCGAAATTCCGCTCATTGTGTTAAAAAACCCAACTTTGATGGGTCCATACTCGCCGTGCAGAGAGGGATCTACTTGTGGACCATCAGGATGTGGCTGGAAGCGCTCAAATTTGTGGAAATATCTGTGGCACCTGAGGCTCTGAATGGGGCTAGGTAAACGTGTGGGACTGACCTGCTAAAGTTGTCTCATGCCCACGACTTGTCACCGATGATCTTGGCCCATTCGTCGAAGTCTTCAGGATCGCCATATTGTGCCCTAAATTGTCGTTATGATAAGCCCTTCAGTCAAAATCTGAAACGCACACCTGTGCATTGATGGAGGAGCCTGGTTCCATGTGAATGACGAATGATGCGTGGGCGCGAATTAAAACTTACATCCACCCAGAAGCTTGGCTAACAAGGGTGATAGTGAGCACAGACACATGAGGTGGGTAATGTGTATCCTCTAGGCCAGTACTCTCGTTTGTTTTTCGGCATGGACCTGAGGCTCTGTTTCAAAGTAGTAAAGATACTTGGAGAAGAAGAATTTGATGAACAAAGATGGGGTGCGGCTCCGAACGTGGGCACTGCCACTGGAGGCGCGTGAGGCGGGGCATCGCGATAGGCGGGTGCAGGGCGAACCTTCCTCCAGCCCTCAATCAGCAGAACGTTGACATTCGAGTCTTCACTCAGACGAGCAGCTAGAGCACAACCAGCAGTGCCTCCACCAACGACAATCACATCATACTGCGGAGCAACTGCAGCTGGATTGGAGATGTAGCGATTCCTAGGGCGGCGGCGAAAGGAATAGACGAGGGCAAGGACGAGGGCAGCTGCAAAATAGGATTTGTGGGGGACAGAGATGTCCATGAGGCATGCATGGCCTGGAATTGACTTTTAAGTAATGGCCGAATGGAGTATCAATACAGGGGCATGGCCGAATGGCGGACGACATATAGCCATCCGTGCTGCTTGGCAGGGCGTGACCAAGCATGTGCAAACAACTGGAATCGGCGGCGGCGGCGGCGATCTGCACTTTGCGATGCCCTCCGTACGCCCCTCGTCCGGTGCCGCCTGCTTCCACGTTCCACCGCCCCACTCACACACTCTTCCTCCTTCAAAGGCCAATCTCAAGGCCTGGTGGGCCCACTTCACCTCCCACCAGAGACCTAGGAATGACAATGATTCCAAAGATGGTGCCCATCCTATCCCTCCACTCGTCGCTTTCCTGACCTTCTGTCAGACCACCCCGTGTTCGGAAAACCACTGCAGGAGAGCCTCCGCTACGCTAGTGTCCAAATTTCCACTTCCGACGCAGGTGGCCACCTTTACGTTTGGGGTTACATTCCTGTCGTCGTCGCAAAGTGGTGAGTGTCAGCCACTCACCTTGTCTCTGCGCAGCTAAGGCCCTTTGCAAGTGGGTTGTATCTGAAGGAAAACGGTGAGTAGGCATTCATCCGCCATGCGCATCCGCTCATCCATCATAGCAACGGAGGTGGAAGGTACTTTTCGTGTCAATGGCTCAAACAAGCGAATGCGAGAACTCCAGGCAGCCTTTGAAACGCCATCCAGAGTGCGCTTGTCATGCCGTTTTCCCCGGGATAGCAGATAACGTTACCATAGTACGGTAAAGATCTCGATTGGAAACAGGAAAATTATACCACACACGATGTGGCTAGCGTATTCCGTAGATATCTCACCCAGATGCCTGTGAGTACATCCGTCTCACCAGAATCGTCCTCGCTCACAGCTTCCCAGGAACCTGTAATACCCTGGGACATGTATCACAGCGTAAGTTGATCACTGTTTTGCCCAGCTTGGCATTAACCGTGCTTCTATCCAGTTCCGAGATCCGCTAGGTACTTAGTCTCTTCTACGCCGGGGTTGATCTGACTACCTCTTTTAGCTAAGGATTATTGTAACCAGGGCGAGGTTATAAAGACGTACAAGTCGCTGATACGGCGGATACCACGCCCAAACCAATATCTTCTGCTCTATGTACTAGATTTGCTGTCTGTTTTTGCCCGCAAATCAGAAAAGAACCTTATGACTGCTGCCAGTTCGTTTCTTCAACTTTCCACAAATGGAACACGCACTGATTAGCTTCCATAGACCTTGCTGTAATGTTTCAACCCGGTATAATATCACATCCCAACCATGACCTTTCCCCACAAGAGCACGTTCTGAGCCAGAAAGTGCTTGAATTCCTCCTCATTCATCAGGATTGGTTCATGTTGGATATTTCTCCACCAACGCGTAGCGAAAGAGGCAGTCGCTCTTTGACCTCACAACCGGGCCATAATTTAGTCTTGGTGCCGAGCGACGACAGTGAGCAAGAGGACGATAATATGTGGCATTGCGTCGACAATGGATCTGCAAGCCCTCCTATGATGACGCGGCGAAAGACAACTCTTGAACACAGGAGCGGTAAGTCACCACCCATTTATTTATTCCGACAACTCGTCTCGGTTTTCAGAGACCGCATATGTTGATGCAGCGTTTCGTCTAGAGACCCGGGAAGGCAACATGACCCCTGTCCCTGAAAGTCCCCTCTCCGAAAAGAGTTCATCGACTGTTGGAGTCAGTCGAAGTATGACATTACCCTCGTCCAGGAAACGAGGATTCAGTACGTCAGCGTTGGAAAATCCCCCTTGTGGCGATAGTCACGAGAAGACGAGGGTGTTACGAAAGCAAAAGCGCGTGCCGCCCTCACAACACCCAAATCCCGATCAGCCAGGTATCAAGCCCCGTATCCGCATTTCCCATTCGGACTGAGACGAGGGTGAGACCTTTAAGGCTGCTCTCGGACTGATTTTAGATACGTGTCTCCTGACCCTGCTTGATTTTTATGATACCCTCGATCTCCTACCTGGCGATGTGTTTTGTCCAAACTATAATATCTGACATTGGCATGTGTTCTCTATATACTTCTCTATGTCGGTTGCTGTGAAGATTGCTCTCACAATTTCCAATTTCACTCGGTGATCGTGTTCGGTATGATGTCACACCTGACCACTTTGACTAGGTTGAAGACAAATGGAAAGCACGGAATGAAGGTAAGCTAGACCGTGTCACTCATACAAGGTGCTTTGCTCGCCTGCCCTTTTGGAGTCCCGCAATGCAGTACGACGATCGCTATCCAGGCCATTCCCTGTCAGGCCTCGCAGCCTTTAATGCCAATATGCATTATTGGGCCTGGCAAGATGAGGCGACAACATACATGGTGAGTTTCGCATCTGAGTCGTTGTCGCGCCGTACATCGAGGCACAGTCTGTGACCGTCTAAGCCTTGAAGGGTCGTGTCTGGCATGTTGAACATGGACTCGGGCGACCACCTGTCTACAACGCCTTTTAAACCAGCTGGGGACCAGGTAGCGTCATTCCAGCTCTGTCCACTTCCTTTCCTCGCTTCTGTGCTTCGTATAATCGCTCCGCTAATCCACCTCCTTCGTGGGCTTTCTCCTATATTCGCAATCGCTAGGACATACCAACAGCGACACACGCACGTTCTGCACAAGCTTCCGCCACCCCTTTGATTGACCCGGATTGCGACCTCTTATCTGATTCTATATCCGACCGGCCAATGAGTCCCTACGATAAGCCCGACGCCGCCAAGAGGAAGAGATGTGTGGTGCGTTTTTTGTCCTTTGCTGGGGAGCCAAACTCACCGTCCATTTAGTTGTTCAGTGTGGTGGTTGCTCTATTGATTATTGCATCAATTGTTGGCATCGCCGTTGGCGTGCCCTTATCGAGGAAGAATGTTAACAAGGACTATACTGCAGGCGGTGGCTCGGGGTCTTCGGGGAACGGTGGAAGCAGTAAAAACCCACCCGCGCCTTCTGGCCAAGATCCTAGCGTCTTCCCAAAGGATCCGAATCTTCACCAGGCATTCTACGGCATGGCGTACACTCCAGAAGGTTCCCAGCTTCCCAACTGTGCTAATAGTTTAGGTCAGTGACTTTTGATTTTGGAAAGGATTTATTTGTTTATGACGCAATATAGACGCTGTCATTCAGGATATTCAGGTTTGTCATGCATTTTTGGCGGCGTATCCCAGGCTAAGTTTATGTAGTTGATGTCACAGTTGACCAAGGTAGATCATTATGACTTGGAGGAGTTTGGCTCTGCTTGACGTGTTCTTAGCGTGTTCGCCTCTATGGTGCAGATTGCAATCAGTCGGCATTGGTCGTAAGTTCGAGTCTCACAATTACTATTCGTTGCGGGCTCATGTTCATTTCTCAAGCTTGAAGCCATAAAGCAAACAAAAGTAGACATGCAAGTTTATCTCGGAAACTACAATGTGCCGACAGACAATGACGCTTCATATAACCGTCAAAAACAAGCAATACAGGAAGTTATCAAGACTTATGGCACTGACAACATTGCTGGCATAACTGTCGGTAATGAATACATACTAAAGTACGCGGTTATGCGCTCAACCATATGTTATTGCTTATCTCTGCGTTAGTTATGTTCTCCAGAATGGCGGTGGACAGGCGAACGGCCCGGCTGGTGATAAAGGTGCAGCGTTGCTTGTTCCTAATATCGAGGATACGCGCACCATGCTCCAAGGCATGAACCTGAACAAGAATATACCTGTTGGCAATGCGGATGCTGGAGCTTATTTTAACAATAAGGTTTTGGGCGCGATAGATTATGGGGTAGGTTCTATTTCCATATTATTTTCGGGAATATAACATGTCGGACAATAGATGGCGAACGTACATCCGTGGTTCGGGGGTGTTGCTATTGATGACTCGGCACAATGGACCATGACATTCTTCCAAACCCAAGACGTACAACCTGCCGCCCAACTCCCGAACAAGCCTGTAATGTCGATCGCTGAGACTGGTAAGTACTCGTTACGACTTGAATCCGTCGTTTCTCAGGAACTTGACTAGGCTGGCCTACGGTAACTTCTGATTCCTCTTGTGGTATTGTTGGATCACTGAAAAGTTTGGATTTTCACAGAAATCATCCGATCCTGCTACCGTGACTGATGGTCCCTCCGAAGCATCGGTGGAAAATCTTCAGGTACGCACCTTCTATAAAGTTGCGACTTGGGGTATTGAGCGTGTCACGGCAGAAATTCCTTGACACATTCATCTGCCAAGCGAATCAAGCAGGGGTTCCATATTTCTACTTTGAAGTGAGTCGCTTGTTGCGGTTGTCTGCATTTAATTTAATCTATGCTGTCTAGCTCTTTGACGAAAAATGGAAGGTAACTTGTCCGCCGTTTCAAATGCATTCAGTTCGCTCATCTGTTGCCTTTGCCTCAGGATGAACAATTCGGTGGCGTAGAGGTTCGTTGCCCTGCTGCGTGTCTCTAACCTTGTTAACATCTTTACGCTTTATCACAGGGTTGGTGGGGCTTGTTCAATTCTGAGTAAGTCGAGACGCGTGGACCTCGTTACGCTTCACTGATTGCAACATAGCCGAACACTCAAAGCCATCACGATTCCCAATTGCCAAGCACCTTGAAGACTATTTTCTGCGGGGGAGTTTGTTTAATTTTTGCTTCGCCTGACTCTATATCCATATTATGTGTGTTTTTTTTTTGGCTTGATGATTGTCGGACATCTTAAGTAGATCTCTTGTGCAATATGTAATTGGAATAGATGAGGGCAAAAAAAGACTGGTCTCTCATATGACACTGGGTGAAACTTTGACATGAGCCGTGTTTGTAAGAGTTTCGGCTGACTCGACGCCTTTTCCTAGGCTATGCACTTCTCTTTGGTCTACTGCTTCAGGCTACGTACGGCACTGCCCCATGCTGGTTTGCATCTTTTGTTAGTCGGCGGAAAGAAAAAGATACTGGATGAAAACCAGGGAGAGCAAAAAGTATGCATTGACCGGGAGTCGAACCCGGAGCTAGGCCATGGGAAGACCCAATGTTACCGCTACACCATCAATGCCTTGGTCACAAAGTGAATTCGAATCATCCATGTCACATTCTGCTGCGCATCGCCACCAGTTGGTTATATATTTTCAACCCCTCACAACCAAGGTGGCCTAATGGTCTAGTAGTATGATACGCGCTTCGGGTTAAATCCCTCACTGGTAGCCGTGAATGCGCGGGGTCCCGGGTTCAATTCCCGGTTAGGCCCTATTTTTTTTGTAAAGAGATCTTCCGTATTTATTTTAAGAGTAACGGTTTCCCTTATCGGCCTTTTCTTTTCTGTCAATGCGTCTCCCCGAATCCTTGCTTCAAGAAATCACGGCCGCAGATGGTCTGTGCCTTGTTTTCCTGCCTATTTGGGATCTTAACTACCAATTATTAGTAGGTATCAAACATAACCGGCGTCCAAAATATGTGTCGCGGAAGGAGATGCGCAAACAGCAGCGACTTGACCAGAAGGAGAGAAAGGCGCAGTTTTATGGTGCGAAGAAACGTCTAGCACTCGAGGAACATCCCGAGTCCCCGCAGCGCAAAAGAGCCAAGCAACAGGGGTATCAGCCTAATAACAAAGCATCAACTACTTCTACGACTTCCAAAATACCTGAAAAGAAATCACGGAAATCCGATGATTCAAACAATGTGATACGGCCAGTTCAAGTTCCACAGGCCAAATCACGAGTGGAGGAAGAAGAAGAAGCGTACATTGCATACTTAGAATCTAAATTGGGCTATTCGAGCCGTAGCAAGAAAAAGGGAAGGTCAGAAAATGACGACGGTCTAAGCGGTGGGTTTTGATTCATAACATTGCCAAGCTGTTGCCCATGTTCTTGAAGACCTGCTGGATTTTACAGATTCTGTCCTTGTCGGCGCTACTTCGGGTTGTTCAAAACGAGCTAGTGAGGTTGAAAATAGAGACAATGATGTATCTGACGAAGGTAGCGAGGGAAGTGTGAAATTTAGCAGCAGTGAGGAAGATGAAAAGGATACTGCTGTAATTGAAGGAACAGGAGACGCGGAATTCAATGAGGAAGAATGGGGTGGCATAGACGATTCTATCCACAATCACTCGGAGGCAAGCGTTATTCCCACACAATTGAATACAGAACCAAGTACCGAGGTGACTGCTGGTGTGTTTAGTTCATTTTTACTGTTTGTCGTTAATAATTCGTGTATAGGAGTACGATATGTGCCACCTCAGTTGAGAAGTCATGATCCTCATCAAAACTTGGAGCTGGATATCAAGTTAACTAAGCGACTTAAAGGTCTGTTGAACAGGTAAGTATACGTCATAGTCATTTGGAATACCTCGGTTGATCGCGTCGTTCGAGGATGAGTGAACAAAACTTAGCGACCATCTTGGACGGTATAGAAGAAGTATATCGTGCTTATCGAAGACACGGTACGTTCCATAGTCCATACTTGCGATTGTATTAAGGGTGTTCTATATTATATGTTCAGACGTTACATCGACGCTAACGAGACTGATTATAAATGGCATCACAAGCCATTCCTCACTTCTAGATTCTTTTGTCGTGCTACATGCTGCATTTGTTTCCAGTTTGCATCGCGTAAACGGCGTAGAATTTGGTATGTCATCGGAGTCGCGGCTGAGCTATGACATATCTAATTCAACGAAGCTGCTTTCTTCGTACAAAGTGTTATATCTGATTATGGCCGTCATTATGCAGCGGTCCAGGCCCAAGATATCGACACCCAAGGCGAAAATATAGGAAAGGAATGCTCTAACCTTATTGTCTTGCTTTCCGAGCTCTACAATTTCCAGGTGGTCGCTGCAATATTGATTTATGACGTTATCCGTAGCCTTTTGCATGACGACTTGACCGAGTTTAGCGTCGAGCTATTGTTGAAGCTCCTTCGTAGTGCGTGCTATTGCTTTCTCATACCTGAACGATGATCATGACACTAATGCCACAGATTCTGGTCAGAGGTTACGGCAAGATGATCCATCTGCCCTAAAAGATATTGTTACCATCGTCCAGAGCAAAGTTTCTGCCAAGGATGAAAACCTAAGGCATGAAAGCAGCGTGCTAATGTCACCAATTTATTGACTTCTTTCAAATCTAGTTCCCGGACACGGTTCATGCTGGAGACGTTGGTAAATTTGAAAAATAACAAGCAACGTAATGCAACTCAGAACCAGGGTAGCGGGGCTGTGGAGAAGATGGAGAAGTTCCTAGCTGGCTTGAGCAAGAAACGGCATCGTGAGTTATAATTTATACGCATTTTTCTGCTTACTTCTTCACCAGTCCATGTACATGATGCTCTTCGAGTCTCTTTGGATGATCTACGAAATGCAGAAAGCAAGGGAAAGTGGTGGCTCATCGGTGCTGCTTGGACCGGGAATCCCTTGGTTGATAAGCAGATGGAGACGCAGCCCATCGTTCAGGGCAATGCAGGAGAATATTTGCTCAGACTTGCAAAGAAACAAGGGATGAATACGGATATCAGGCGAAGCATTTTTCTTGTGATTATGACTAGCGATGTCAGTGGTGGGGTCATTGCCGCACTTTACTCAACTTGACGGCTTCTTTATTTTCAAGGACTACGTTGATGCTTGCGAGCGACTATCACAGTTGAAACTTTCTGAAGTTCAACAGCGAGAGATTGTTAGGGTGCTATTACATTGTTGCGGAAATGTGGGTTTGTTGATGATATGATTAATATTCCTAACCACAAGTTCAGGAGAAAACCTATAACCCTTATTATACTTTGGTATGCCAGCACCTTTGTCAAACGGCTCGCGCGTACCAGATTACACTTCAATATTGTCTCTGGGACTTCTTACGTGATCTCGGTGAAACAAAAGTTGGTGGTGCAGAAGTCATAAAAAATGTAAAAGACGATGATCGATTTGGCCTCAAAAATATATCGAAAGTCCGACTTAGAAATCTGGCCAGGGCGTACGGTTGGTGGATAGCTAAAGACAGTGTAACTATCATCATCCTTAAGGTTTGTCTCTTTATAATTACTGTTTGTATAGTCGATAATGTTGTTCAATAGCCTATCGACTTCCTGGCGTTAAAGTCCCAGGGGAGAGAATTCCTGCAAGAGCTGATGATTTATATTTTCCTCAGTAGCCAAATGACGTCGCCATTAATATCTTCAGACGCCAGAAGTCTTTCTACGGCCAGGAATCGAGCAGCCGTGGAAGAAGTCTTTGTCAAAGCTGCACGAGTTGAAGAACTTGCGATGGGTCTTGTTTACTTTATGACGGATGTCTTCCGTGACTTCTCTGCCCAGGAGGAGGAGCTCACAAAACTAGTGAGATGGGCCAGCGGGGTTGCAAAGGATGCATTGCGCACGGAATTAGACATTGTACCAAAGATATGACCACTACCTGTCACGTCATCTAGGCCTTTCGGAACGCTACACTAGCACATATACTTCCGCTTCTGCCGCGAAACGTGTATACTGCGTGTTGAATCCGAGAGCTATTAGTGATCGAGTCAATTGCTGCTTGATGAAATAGGATTTGACCCACTGATATTCCAAACCTGTCTCAGCAGTTACGAATATCGATTTCAATTCATCCGCAGTAAAGTTACACGCTTCTGAACTTGGTAGGACAGTACTATTTCTAAGAACACACGCACATGTTATAAGAAAGTACGAGCCAGGCTTTAAAAGCTTCGCGAGTCGAGTTGGATAAAGGATAGCCGGGGAATAGCCATGCTCGTCCTTTGGACCCAAAGCCATAGCATCATATGTCCCCTTGTCCAATACAAGATCCCAAGTGCCGTGTAAATCATCTTTCAAGAAATCATTTTCCACGAAGGTTATCCCTTTAATGTCTCTCTTGATCGATATTGCCTTTGCTAGGTTGACAGCATCTGCGCTGTAATCTATGCCTGTTAGTTTCGATGGGGGGTAACCAGCTTCCGCAAGCGCAAACAGCAGTGTCCCATTCCCACTACCGATCTCGATAATGGAGGGTCGGGAAAAATGCGGGACGCTGCTTCGAGTCCAATCAACCATTTTCTCGACAGTCTCGATTCCAAACCTAGGAAATATTTAGATAGGAAGATCATACTAATCGTCGGTGGTGTACCAAACTTTCGCCCTCATCGCCAAGTTCCTCGAAGTTTGACAGTTCTTTCTCGTAAACATTCTCCCAGCTGTTCGATCTTAACGTATAGGAGTAAAGGTTGTAAGATCACTCACTATTGTTTCGTACCAAGCTTTGAAGGTTGGAGTTCGGAGCTCATTTTCTATTCTGTTGAAGACGATACCCCGGACGGTACAGCTTAGTCAGCTGAAGCGTAGTCGCCTTTGGTTAAGTCAATAGCATAGCTTTGAAGTTGCGAATTCGGTGTGGGGAGATTATTATAAGTGATTAGACATAAGTACAAGGTATGATATGATACTTCATCAAGGCTTTTTTTATGCCAGGTCAGTATGACGCTTGACAGATTAAGAGAAGAAGAGAAGAAACACACTATGCGTAATGCTCACAGCCCCCTTCCTGTCTTTCCGTCCGTTCTCTCCAGCAAATCCTTCGCTTCATTAATTTTGCTGGCGAGGTAAGGCGAACCACCACGGTCGGGATGGTTTGCCAACATGATTTGTCTGTGAGCATCCTTCAGGTTGGCCCGAAGTTTAGGACCATCTCTATCCCCCAATCAGCATAGAAAAGAGTGTACAGAGGTCGCAAAGACACACTTGAGCCCCAGAATAGCGATAGCTTCCTTCCTGTCCATTTTTGCCTTAAATCCACCCTTGACCCATTGCTCTGAGGCACTTTTTCCAACCAGGTAGCCTCTTTTGACGAGAGCCCTGCCTGCAATCGCGGCCGCAAGAGCACCGACACCAATAAGGATCGGTGTGGACATTTAGAATGTGACAAAGCGTCACAAGGACCTTGGGCAGCTGCTGCAACGAGGCAGGGCTTCTTCTTGCCCGGCGCACATCCCTTGTCCCTCAACCGTTTCGTCGTCCCTACGCATGGCTAAACCCCGCAATTTCTGTCTAACCCAGAACCTTATTGGTGGCAAGTACGGTGCTGCCAAGGTCCCCACAGAGTTCCTGGACAGTAGCCAGCTATCTCCATCCTCTTTTGATGTATTCGACCACAGCCGTCCTCTTGGCATATCTCCAGGCTACTCTACCAAAGGGCTAGCTGCTTTAGCAATTGCGGATGACCAGAATTGTCGTATTGTCATGTTCCAACCGAGTTCCAAGGGTGCAAGCAAATCTGGTGATTTGACCATCCTTCAGGACAGAATTCTCTTTCGTGCGGGTGGCGATCTTTTCGCCTTCGACATGGGTCCTCTCGCAATGTTACTCTACTCTCAACTTGGTCTTCGTGTAGTTCGTGCTGTAGACGTCCAGAGCGGCTTTTCATCTATGGATCGCAGACCATGGAATGCGATTAATAAGCTGGTGGGTGATAGTGCCCCCACCATGGCCGATAACATCGAGAGAGTTTTTCGAGAACCCATTTTTGATCCTGGTGATCGTCACCATAAAATCGACCTTGCTACGCGAGCATGGGTATCGCAGTTTTTAGCTACGTTTGAGAATGGTCAAGAGGTGCTTGACCAAGTTCGTCGAATCAACACAAAAGACATGGGTGATGCAGTAAGCGGTGTTCTTCGCACCTTCGGCGCATGATTTACTGAGAAATGGACAGATGCTTCAGATGATCGCGAAGATGTCGACGGATGCACTACAGCTTGACAATCAAAAGCCGACACAGGTCGTTCACGCGGTACATCTATCTACCAATCCACAAACACAGACGTCGCAACTTCAATCCTTATCCTATGATAATAGGGTTCGTCGCAACAAGGTAGATTGATACTTCTGCTGTAACTTCCTCGCCCGTTAATGATTGAATGAATCAGAATATTCGTCTTGAGATTGGCAACGGTCCGGTTAATTACCGCGTCCATGGTAGCGTCGGGAGGGGCCGTGGCAATAAAACAATTGTCGAGACTTCGCGTTCCATTACAGGTGCTACTGTCGCAAAAGTGTTGTCCATTGGTCGTGACGATCCGACTACGGCCGAGGCTCGTCGGGCGGCAACTGTTCTCCGCATCCTCCAAGGTTCATTCGAGTTACTGACTGATAATCCTTGGATCAAAAACATCTGGTTACCCGAAGACAGTGATGAGATGTTATGGCCGGAGGATTGGTCCAAGCCAGAACATCCATCACGAAAGAGTGTCGCGTCTTCATCCCCATCTCAACTACCATTAAACCCATCTCAACAAAGGGCTGTCAACACCATGCTATCCACTTCAGACTCTAATCGTATCACGTTGATACAGGGCCCTCCAGGAACAGGCAAGACATCTGTTATTGCTGCCTTTGTGCAGTGGTCTCTTGCACTTGGCAAGACTGGGATCTGGCTAGTAGCACAGTCCAATGTAGCTGTCAAGAATATTGCTGAGAAGCTGATGAAGGTTGAGTTCTTTGACTGGAAGTTGCTTGTTTCAATGGACTTTCACTATGTCTGGTCAGTGCTTTTTGTTGAACCATTCTATTTGTTCAAGCCATTGTTAGGCATGAACATATCTATCAGAGGGTTCAGAAGAACCTCATCAGGTCTGAGGCATTCAAACATGCCAGGTCTGAACTTCAAAATGTCTCAGTCATTCTATGCACCCTCAGCATGCTTTCCCATGATATGGTCAAGTCTCTTTTCACAAAGAAGGTTCCTATGAACATTCTAGTTATTGATGAAGCCAGTCAGATTGAGATTGGAAATTATATTACCACATTCAATCAGTTTGGGTCCACCTTGAGGAAAGTGTGCTTTGTTGGAGACAACAAACAATGTAAGCCACAGCTTTGCATGACATCTTCCTGACATAGTTTGGCAGTGCCACCACATGGCCAGGAGAATATTGAGGACCTTCAGAGCATCTTTGAACTGCCTCATTTGAATAAAGCTGAAAAAGTTATTTTCTTGGATACCCAATGTAAGTGAATTTATTGTCTCCTTTAATTCACATATCCAATTCATTTAGACAGGATGCCACCTCAGATTGGTCAATTCATCTCTAAGGCTGTATATGAAGACAAGCTCCAATCCAATCCACTTCATGAAGTTCAGGATGATGTCATAGCTTGTAGATTCATTGATGTGAATGGGAAAGAATCTAAATTAGATGGTTCTTATCAGGTATGTATGTTGTATGCCCAATTTCTCTTACTAATTATAATCTAGAATCAAGCAGAATGTGACATCACCATCAAACTTGCTGCCAAGCTTCAAGAGCTTGATAAATCCTATCGCATTATTACACCTTACACTGCTCAGAGGCAGTTGATTGAAGATCAGATGAAATTAGATCCTGACTTGCTATGGGGAGACAAGTGTTTTAGTGTTGATTCATTCCAAGGTTGTTCTCTACTTTCCTGTAAATTGTTTTGGCTGACCATATTTGTATAGGAAATGAGGATGACTACATTGTCATCTCTGTGGTCAGGTCTCTTCAAATTGGATTCCTGAAGAACCTGAGGAGAACAAATGTCATGTTGACAAGGTGCAAAAAAGGCATGTTCATTATTTCCAGTCAGAAGTTTTTGGCAGGGCCAGGGGCTAAGTCACTTGTGGGAGAGATGGCAAAGGCTGGAGGTCCATCAGCATGGCTTGATGTGGCAGAGATTGAAGCTGCTGAATTCTTGACTTGATTTAATTTTTTCCCTTCCTATCATTCTTTTTGTCAAAATTCTTTTATTCTATGGTGCAAAACTTTGGTGAGTAGGTCATTGCCAAAGCAGATGGTCAGAAGATCAACTCTCTCTGAAAATCTACTTTGACACTGACCTACTCACCAAGGTTATTGCCAATTATGCAGAGATGTGTATGACTATGGACTGTATGCATTGTAAGAATCAATATGTTTCTATGCCCAAATGATTACAAGTGACTTATGATATCCTTATGAGATTTATCTATTATGGCTTTCAGACAAAGCTCCCTTGTCTCAAGGAGTGAATTGGTTGTGGCTTCAACAAAAGCTGCTGTAGAAGTCAAAGGGGATGAAAGCTTGGACTCTATCCCAAATTTGATCATCTCTGGTGCAGCCAGGTCTAGGCAATTCATATTTAATCATGAGCATATACAGTGATGAGTTACTTACAGTTGATTCCATAACCATCCTGATAAACTGCACCAAAGCCAGTCCCTCGGAATAGATGGCCAGCACTAAGGCCACTCGTGCTCAGTGCCCAACGTGTACTACGTGTGAAGAGTTCATCCTCGAAAAGCAAAGCCCGTTCGCCATTCAATGGTCGCAGCATTTGATGCAAGCCGAGCAAGTGCCGGTCTATGCCACGGCCTGTCGCAGCCTCACGAATGAGTTTTGTATGTTTGTTAATGGCACGTTGAAGGAGTTCATATCGCATCGACGGCTGCATAAAGTTTCAATATACATATTTAATGCTCAATTTTATAGACACGCACTGAATGGTGTGGATTTCGCATTGAGAGAACCCATTCCCGACTTTCACGCGTCAAGCTCCGTAGTGTTTCCGTGCGGCCATGTTTGAACATGCGTGTTAGAACAGTCTCGTACGTTGCAGTAAAGTCACCGCGCGTGGAGTACCATGCCAGTTGGAGGCATATCTGGATGTAAGCATCGGGAGGGAAACCGGCTACCGAAAATTATGAGTACTTAAAACCGTCAAGTAATCATATACTCACCGACGCCTTTGATCCAGTCTGTCCCATAGTCCTTGAACCACAAAACACTATCGTCGGAGTCCGCCACAATCTTTTTTGCACGTTCACCGGCAGCTTTACATTCCTTTAATATCTTGTCATCCGTCACCCAGTCTAATCTTTCCCAACCCATGACGTTGTCGGACGGAGGGGCGCTGACAAAGGCATTCGTATCCACCCCTTCCACTATACCATACTCGGCAACAATACTTGGAACCAGAGCGTCACACGGAGAATGTTCTCCGGTAGCGCCTGCACGAGTCGAGGGGTCAACGATGAGTGTAAAGGGCTTGTCATAGAATCGGTTTGCAGCGTTCAATAGAGATCCCCTAATAGTATGCAGGTGTGCGTCAAGGACTCGCTGTTCAGCGTCGGAAGACGATGTGGGAGGAAGAACGTAAGTAACATGCTCGATACTCAGGCCCATGAGGCACTGTAGCAACGTCTGGTGTATTTCCTTATTCTTCGGAGATAAGGATAAGAGATATCTAAGGTTCTTGACCAAAGTAAGTACAACTGCCAAATTATTCATGGAACAGCAATTATACCTCCGTCCAGCGGTTGCGATCATCTGCACTCAAAATTCCAATGGGTACAGCCCTCTCACCATCAGCCAAGCGTTGTTCCACGTCCAGGACTATAGCGCACAACTGATATGCGATTTCATGCGGGGCTAAACGCTGAGGGCACATCGACGTTGGATTTGGTGGGTGGTAGACTGTAATTGTGTAAAACCAGTTGTGGAGCATGACGAGAACCTTGCGAGCAGATGGATTAGTGCAAGGATCAGCGGGTTCGGAAAGGACGTCGCAGAATGGTTGAGGATTGCGTCCAATGTTGAACATTTTTTCTGTGTTGTCCCGAAGCCATATCCCTGCAAGCAGCATTAACTCTATCGACGCGTGATAAAAGTATGCTTACCAGTTCGGGTAGTGTCGTTGTGTAGTTCTTGACTGCATAGATGAACATGAACACGTAGTTGTGAACTCGATAAGCACTTACGAGTCTAATTTATCCTTGAACTCTATTACTCGGTTGAGCATCCATGCAGCACGCCGGATCTGCCAGAGGGTTGTTCCGCCTCTATTGTCGCATGAATGGCCTGCGCGGGCGCTCTCGGGTATGAGATGATCGTCGTGGAATGCGAGCCACCAATTGGAGTTGACGAGAAGCGGCGCTCGCCATTCGAGATAGGCTTTGTATATCCAAAAGTTATCACTTAACCAGTTATTTGGGGATGCCTTGTCCAGAGCTGTGGCCACGGTCTGTCGGTTATATGGAGCAGAAAGGGACGACGAACCATGGAGGCGGTCCTGCAGGAGTTTTCCGATGCCAGTTTTCGAAATCGTCTGCCCACTTTTTTCGCAGCGCATAGGCAGAACTGTATGGCGCGCCGCCGGTAGCCTCGTCGTGAAGGAGCAGGGGTTCCAGAGAGGCGAGGTATCTGTCAAGGGTGTGGCGGAGGTCTGGGACGGGGAGGCGGGGGAGGGCAGGCATGCGGTGGACGAAACGGCGGCAGGTCAACATGGCTCAGCACGTCCATCCCCGCCTCCTCCAATGGCTCAAGCTAAACTATCCAAAGCCTCAGATCGACCCTGTACGCCTCTCTCTTGCCCTCGTCGCCTTCCCTAATCCTTTCGCAGGACTGGCTGAAAGACTGCTCAGATTGGCTTCGGACTGACCATGGTCTTTCGCCGGATTCCAACTTCCCCGCTTTTGTTGCCACATTCGAGACGCAACTTCTCTCATCTGATCTACGCGACTCGATGTTGCATGGAACAGGCCTGCCAACCCACGCCGCCCGTCCAGACACGAATACTATCCTTACTGGGCCCCCTGTCCTCGTCGAGATCGCCGCAATGACGGAGATTGCGCACAGCGCATTTAATTTGGAACAGATCCGCAGTGGCAAGGGGAGAGCGCATGCGCGCTGGTAATACAGTAGACAACATCGACAATGCGGAAGGCGATATTGACGTCGACGAAGGGCCCCCACCCAAGTACCCCCGAGGCATGCTAAAATTCGAACTTACAGATGGCGCGATCAGTCTTCCAGCGATAGAGTATCGACCCCTTCCCAACGTTGTCCTCGATGTTACGCCTCTCGGATGCAAAGTAAGACCCTCAGCATCTCGACAGCCATAGTACTCAGTTTGTCCTAGATGCATCTCAAGAATGTCAGGATTCGCAATGGCATAGCTTGGCTGGAACCCGACACAGTGGTAGTAAAAGGATACTCTAACAAAGACCGTGAGGAAAATCAGAAACTCGATTTTGCGCGTGGCCTGCGAGAGCGAATGGGGTAAGAGTAGATCTGCGCTGGATAAATGAACAATTTTGACTTGAATGAGCAGACTTCCTCTGGAGCCTATCCCTCCTGCATCATCGCGCTCACCGTTACGAGACATCTCGCCTCCTCCACAACCGGAACCGCTTGTACAATGACGATGAAAGCCTTGAGAATCGCAAGCGACGCATCCCATCGACCTCCATAACCATTAGCCGATCCCCAAGCCGCACCTACCCAGGTCAAAAATAGGCCGATCGCTTCCTCATCCCGAGTCGCGTCTGCCAGCGCGCGGGGTACGACAACATCGACAAAATCGCCTTATTTCCCATCCGCTTCACAGATTGGATCGCAAAAACCAAGACCGTTATTTGCACAGAGATCTATCATTGACATGACTCAAGACGATGCAGACAAACCTAGTCCCACTCACCATAATACACAGCAACTCAATTTGCGTCATGTCGAGGAAGCAATGCGCATAGGATACGGGAAACAAGGAAACGGACGCAGTACAGATTTGGTAGATTCCAAGGGAAAGGGAAAATTGGACACTAACGTCATTGATGAAGACGAGTTTGATGACGAGAACATCTTTTTGGACCCAGCACTCCTGGAATCCTTGGATCGTGCTGAAATGGAGGCACGGCGCACAAGTAACGAACCAGCGCCTATCCCTCCATCAGCCAGATTGTCGTCCACACCATTCAGTAATGATGGCAGTCGGCATACAAATTCTGATGTCATAGAACTCGCGGATGATGATGACTACGAAGACAAGGAGAATATACCCATGGCAACACGTCATGTACGTCGGCGCACAGATGATGGGAACATATCTTCAGACCTCGAGCGAGGCAGCCAACCTGTTCGGGATGTCATTGATTTATCTGATTCAGACTAGTAGCACCATTGTACTTTGCATTTGTAGCCTTGTACGGCTATACCCCTGGAGGACGAATTACATGAAGACGCATGTTCTACTCGCCGTCAAAACACGCAAAGAACAGTTGATGTACATACAACGTAAATTGTACAAATCCAATGTCGTGGTATTACGGTGTCATGGCATCACGTTGATCAACCAAGGACGGCGGCCTTGGCCTTTTTCTTTTTCTTCGAACTATGATTAGCGAAAGTACGCCAGCTATCAACACGCTGTTCCCTGGTTTCTGTGAATGGATATCTAAGCAATGTATTGGGGCATTCAAAGATGTTATACCAACCTTCCCATAACTTGTCGTCTTCTGCTTTTCGCTTCTTCGCAGCAACTTCCTCGTCCTTCTTTTTCGCTTCTAGACCCTCATTGGCCAAATTCATTTTTACTGCCCTTCAAAAACCATCAGTAGACAATAAGTCATTGATGAAAATAACATACTTCCGTCTTCTAAGCTCCTCCTCGATTAGTAGCTCCTTTGATTGTGTCCGTATTCTGACACGGAAAGAAGGGTTAATACCCCTAAGCTGGGGATCCGAGTCAAGAGTAGCAGTTGGGAGCTCCAGTGCTTTGAGAACCAAAATGCGTGCTTGGTTGATAACAGCATCGAGTTCCTCGCGCTTCGTCTTGTCAGAAAGGTCAGACTCCGCCTAAAGCATGTCATTAGAAGCTACGGTCCAGGGCACCATAGGCACAGTCACCTTTTTAAGGAGGTCAAATGCCTCCGGGGCTTTAGGATGTGGACATTTGTCGGGATGAATGACTAAGAATCAAATGAACCTGAATATTACACATGGGAAGAAGCCGGTGACCTACATAGAGAAATTTGTTTGTACTTCTTCTTGATCTCCTCAGCTGTGGCAGACTCGTTGATGTCGAGAATGTCATATGGGCTGGATAAGTGTTCGTGGGTGGTGTAATGATATAAAATATATCTGCCTACTTGAGTTTGAAGGCTTTGAGAATACGTTCGACCTCAACCTCTCGTTGAAAAGCCGAAGCCTCACGACTCAACAGTTTCTCGAGGTCATCGTCAGCAGGTTTTGCAGTCGCATTACTGGATGACGGGGCTGATTCTGCGATGCGGGAGCTAGATGTTTCGGCGGACATGATGGTTGTACTGCGGCATTCGCACGTTTGGCCCAATGCCGGGAATGCCTTTCCTTCGTCCGCTGGTCCTGCGACCCCCGCAACGGCCCGCCATTCACAACACATCTTTCTCGACATTCCAGCCATGGCAATTATCGTCAAGGCGAACCAACAGATTGCCTCATAGAACTTCACGGGAGCAGTCATATGCAGCCAAAAACAGGGCCTTGCTAATGTACACTTCTGCTGTCGTGCGTCTGTTCATTTTTATTCTCTTATAACCTAACTAGACCTAGATTTAGATTGTTGTCGCTGTTGGAGCGACATATGCATCAGTTCCTCTGTATCGCATGTTTTGTGCCGCTACTGGCTTTGCTGGGACTCCAAAGGTCGGAACAGGTAGATTTGAACCCGAGCGCCTGGTGCCTGTTGAGAATGCGCGGCGATTCAAAGTCCACTTCAATGCCGACCGCTCTGAGCAACTTCCGTGGACATTTACACCACAACAGAAATACGTCAGTGTCCTACCGGGAGAATCCAGTTTGGCCTTCTACAAGGCAAAAAATAGTTCCAAGAAAGACATCATTGGCATTGCGACGTATAACGTTACGCCAGATCGGGTACGTATTCTACATGATCTTCAGGCTTGACATTGCCGACGGCGCATCAGGTAGCACCTTACTTTTCAAAAGTAGAATGTTTCTGCTTTGAGGAACAAAAACTTCTGGCCGGCGAAGAAGTCGACATGCCCCTGCTCTTTTTCATCGATAAAGACATTCTTGATGACCCTGCCTGCCGTAACGTTGACGACGTCGTCCTTTCGTATACGTTCTTCCGGTAAGACTTTTCCATTCTTCAGTGACAGGGTCTGACAGAGCATCGTTGACAGAGCACGGCGGAATGCTAAAGGACATCTCGAGCCAGATGCGGAGGAAGAGGTCATACAAAAGTCTCTAGGCTTCGACACTTATGAAAACATGCCCAAGCCTGAAGCCCGTTCACATCAATCAACGAGCAACCCGTCTAAAGAGTTTTGAGTTTATACCCTCTAGGCAAGGTCTCCGCATTAACTAGATATCTTTAAAAATATAATATGTACTCTGCAATATTAACTAGACTCATCATTCTCACCCGCGGCCGTTTGCGCACCCTGATAAGCAGGCCTGGGCCTGGGCCGCAGCTGAACTGCTAACGGAGTGTTTATCTCTTCCCCTTCCATATCACTTTCTTCTTGGTTCTCGTCTTCAATCTCAACCTTCTTCTGTTTCTTGGGAGATTTTCTGATCCTTGCTTTGACCCCTCTGGATGCAAGTGTCTTGCGCTTCCCTCCTCCTGTCTTTCTTCTCTTCCGGTTCACATCTCCACTGTTGTCGCCTGTGCTGTCATCACTTGCCCCTGATCGATGAGAGGCCTCCAAAGGTTCAGATTCAGCTATTGAGGAATCAGAACGTTGTCGCTTCCGGAATTCCGCCACAACATCTTTCAATCTTTTGCTGGCGTATGCCTGCCGCTTTCTTGGGACATAACTACCCATTCCAGCAGAAACGTCAAAATACTCTGTCAAGTTGCTCTGCTTATTCATTGCAGCAACCTAAATCGCAATCAGCGAGAGTCGAGCTAGAGCGAATACTGGATGTAACCTGTCCACGCTTGTTCATTTTCTGGATAATGGGCAATAAAAGCTCATCAACCCTAGTTTGTTCCCAACCCAACTCTTGTTGGAAAAATCTATGACATCAACTCGGACATGTTTGGGTCAGGTAGAAGGTAGTAAGCCTCACTGTCGAAGACCATCTAGGTCCGGCATTCCCCATTTGAATGGCTCTTCCGAGCTGTCCACGGCAGGATGGTAGTACGCGTCTCTCTGAAATTCGGTCCATGAGTTTCATCAAGTTTTAACGGGAAAAGATATCTACGACGGTGGAATTTGGCCAGTCTTTCTCCAGATAAAGGTTTTTGAATTTCTTCTTCTGTCATAACGTCAGAACACCTGTTAAATATGTATCGGACGAACTTACGAAACGTTTTCTAAACTTTGATTGAGTGTCCTCCGCAGTATCCCTGCCATTTTGCACTCTCATCCACCAATCCTTGAATTTGTGCAAACCATCCATCCCAGGAAACTCTTTCAACAATTCCATTGCGACGACTGGTCCAACACCTGGGAGCCCTTCCACATAGTCGCTTCCGAGTAAATATGCCAATCTGACAAGCGTATCTCTGTCTAATCCCAGCTCGCGGCTCAGATCGGAAAGCATGAAACACTCGACAGTCTTGGACTGGTTGAACATATTCTTGAACACGCGCTGTGCTCCAAAAAGGAATACGTCAGAGTCGTCCGTTATTACGCCGTCAACCAATCCTAGTGAGACCAGCTCGGCACACTGCGCTTCTGCCTCCATTGGCGCCGTAATGTAAGGGATGCCAAATAGACGAAGCATGGTCTGGTGACAGATTGGGTTATTGCAATTTCCCTGAAGGCGACAGAACTAACCATGATCTGAGCGATCGTGTGTTGAGTGATATCCTCAGAGTCGCGCATGGCGGCTTTTCGTTGTTGATTGAGGGATACGATCTCATCTTCAATCTCACGCCGAACTTGCGCGATATCTCTGCCTTTGACTTGAGATATGAATCTTGCAAACTCGCCCTCCTCAGCATGCGGATCCATTTCCTGAGCGGCATCCCATGTTTCGTCAGCAGCCCGATTTGATGTCCCTCCATGAGCCGTGACCACTTCCACAGGGGAAGGGGACCGCGACCAGGAAATTGACTCGTTATCCTCTTCTGGAGGTATTTCTTCCTGTGCTGGAAGATTTGTTGATGAGTGAGTCTGTGGTCCAAGCGTAACTTGCTGAGAAACTGAGTATTTCGGAGCATCATCCAAGACTTGCGGAGCAATGGCTGGCTCGAGCATCACTTCTTCCATATCTTCATCCGAATCACTACCAACAGATATAGGTATTGTTTCGTCAGTGACACTGGTTTCGATGACAGTGTTCGATTCCATTTCAGGTTGTACAGTGCATAGTTCTGCGTCATTCTGACCGTAACCCTCCGCAAAAGTCACTGTGGGCTCTACTTGCGCGATAATAAGGTTAGCGTCATCATCAATATCAATATATGCATCATTCAATCCATCATCATGAGCATCCGATTCAGCAGCAGCAGCAGCGTCCGCTTCGTCAGAGACAGAGTTTGACAGAAGCGATGAAGGGCCGAACATTGAAGTTCTCCTGTTTATCTTTGAACTCGATGGGTTGATATTGGCAAATGACAGAACTGTGCTCAGGCGCGAAGGAGCATACTCAAAATTACCGAGGCCACGAATAGTACCAACAGTGTCGGATGTGGCAATCGTCTCCTGTTTGTCATCTCCTACTTTGGGGCGGGCGTCATCAAAGGAGGCTTGAATTGCAAGCGATAATGCTTCATTTTCACTCCCTGAATCATCCACACGAGAAGGGAGTAAGATATCGTCGTCATCGTCATCATCCAGATCGAATAATGGCGTCGACTTTTTCGCTGGCGACTTGGGTCCATTAGGGCCAACAGGTCCCTTTTTCAGAGGCGCGAGACCGGTTGATGTTTTACGACTAGCAATAGCTTGCAGCGCTAATTCACTTTGGAATTGGCGTAAATCCCTATCCATCGGCCCCGACGTTGGGCTGATAACGCTAAATGAGACGACACATTCGTAATAATATTTATGATTTGGCCAACTCACACTTCTACCTCCTCCATGTCTTCGTCGCTGCTTGCACGTCCATCGGCCTGGTCGATCAAAATGGGCTTTTCCTGCGTTCCGTAGTCTCTGATCCCAAGAATCCAGCCCTTGTCTTCGCTTTCGTTCTTGACCAAGACGTATTCTTTGTTCCTTTCGCTGGCTATTCTGACAGGAATAGAGATATGCGCCTTTCCGATGCTATCTGTTGTGATCAGCAACTGCTGCGTCAGTGTATTTCGTTGTCGAAGATTCTGTATTTGGGCCTTTGAAAAGTCCATCGGAGTCCGTGAATTCCGAAGCATCTTCTCCAACCGGGCATAAGACGTTTGTCTTGACTTGAGGCGCAGGTCACCAACGATCTCATATTGTACCTCTGTTGGCAGTTGTCGAAATTCAGAGGAAGTGACATCAAAATCCTCTGGTCGCATTTCATCGATGAACGCGCGCAGTTCTTCTTCTGTTGCCAATCTGGGATCCGGTGCAGTAGAGCTGGTTGCTTTGGAGATGACAGCTTGTAGATCAAGGTCGGGGAGATGATATGGATCATGATCATAAAATTTGCTTTTTTTCTTTGCCGGGCTAGTGCTAGAACTCGCGATGCTGTCAGCTGCGTCTATACGAGGAGGTGCTTTGGGCACGGTAGGATCGACGTCTTCTAGGTAGACGATTTTATCTTCGCCGTTGGCCCTCTTTTTGCCTTTGTTGCTATAAAAACTAGGCGTCAGTCAAGCAGCAAATAGATAGAATAATGAATTCGTACATACGGTACACCTTGAGTATGATCCATCGCTTCTTTCCTCAGTCGAGCCGCAAGTAACTTTTCTGCAATCTTGATATGACTAGTGGCAGCACCACTTTTTTTCCTCTTGCGCGCATTCTGTAAGCAGATTAACGGAATCAGTGCTTACGAGCTAAGCGAGCGAACATACAAGGGTATTCATTTTCAATGCAGGTGCTCCGCCATCAAACACAAAGACAGGCTTGATTCCATAGAACAATAGTTTTGAGATTCTTCGAAGGAAGCCTAATACGTGCGCGTTGACCAGTACTCGTCCATCTTTATCACGCATTGTTGCCTGGAATTGGTATATCCAGATGCTAGAGTCGATGGCCATGGCCTTTCCTTCAACCGTCTCTAACCTGGGATGCCCGACATGTAAGCAACAAATCGAGACAATTACTGCTGCCAGAACGTACAGTATTGGGCGTCCTACCGGCGCCAGAAGGCTCCACAGCGATTTGACTCCCATTATCGAGTGCAAAGAGGTGACGTAAAGTCGGCCATTCCAGCGTCAGAATAAAAGGTTGCGGATCAGCTCAGTAACTAACCGAGTCATTCATTCAATCGCTAAAATTATACTGGTACGTGGGATTCCATGCTAGATAAGTACGCGCATAGACTATTACAATTAACGCGAAAAGTAAAACAAGCAGGTAATCATAAACGACTTCATTAGGTGCATTTCCAACCGACGGGTCCAAAATGAATGTCCATCCAAACGAAAAGTGATGGGTATGATCTATGGTTTGGGGCTAGCGGGACGAGAACTTTTTAGCATATCCACCTGCAGTTCTGGTGGACGTGTAGCCGGAGATTCGCGACGGGCAGGAGAGCTGCTGCGAGAAGCCGGATTTTGTGCACCAAGCACATTAGGGGGCTGTAAACCCATATCATTCATGTGTCCACCTCCATTGGCCCCGTTCACCGACGCCTGGAACCTCGAGTCAAACGTGGACATTCCAGTCATTTGCATTCCGAGAGGCAACATCTGTGGCGCCATCTGAGGTGCCATCTGTGGCGCCATCTGTGGTGCCATCATGCCCATACTCATCATGGACATACGAGGATCGTAACCGCTCATGAAACCCATGCCACCCATGCCCGTCATATTTGGAACCATTGGATGAGCTCCGGTTCCGTTCTCTCCACCAACAGGATGAGGACCAGGATTAGAAAAGGTCATCATAGCTTGCTGGTAGGCCTGAGCAGCGGCCTGTTGCGCAAACATTTGCTGATGATTGAGGCCAGGTATTATACTAGGATAACCGGGCATCATGGGCATACCACCCGCCATCATCGGAGCCATGCCGGTCATCATAGGATTCATCATACCCATCATCATCGGATTCACCATCGGGTTAAAACCAGGGAACTGGCCGTACATGGAACCACCTTGTTGCATCTGTTCGAGCTGTTGTCGCTGTTGTTCGTCAAAACGGCGCTGTCTCTCTTCGGCAATCCGCTTTTCGCGTTCACGTTCTGTCAATGCAGCACCCATTCCACCTTCACGTTTGCGTTCCCGTTCATGGGCCGTGATTGCACCCAATAGACCAGTCTGGGGAGGAGGCGGCTTGTTTGGAACGTTGACCAACGAAGCACCCATTTCCCGGGCAAGTTCCTCCTGACGTTTTGCAGACCTATCCTGCTTATCCTGAAGACCAGCTGAAAGGAGTCCCTGGGGTGAGAAAACCTTTGTCATGGTCTCAGACGGGTGCTCCAGCTGAATGAACGTATCACGAGGCTGGTGTTGCTCCGGAAATTGTCCAGGAGCACGACCTGGCTCTAAGACTTGGCTCCACAACGTCTTTTGTGCAGCACCTGGATGTGGAAACTCAGATTGAGAACGGATCTGAGGAACATCGTCGGGTAGGGGACGCCTGTTGGCATCGGACAACTGCTCTGGAACCATGCGTCGTGGTTGAGGAGGATGTTCATCGCCTAATTAATTGCATTGAACTTTGCGGTGCAAAAAAGACAAAAAAAAAAAACTTACCATGTGGTCGGCCACCTGGCACTTGAGGTAAAGTTCGGGGGCCGCGTAAACCTGAATTACCAATGTGCTCGGGGCCATCTACAGGTTGAACGGGTGCATTTTGATTTTGGGGAGGCTTGATGGACGTATTGGACGAAGCATTTCCTGAAGGTTTACTGGATGCTGGACCATCATCATCAGAGTCGGCCTCATCATCTTCCTCCTCGTCATCTTCCTCTTCCTCTTCTTCCTCGCTGCTTTCACCCCAGGCGCCGCCTACCTTTGATTTGCGTTTTCCATTCAATCTTCCAGGCTTGTGAACAGCAGCATGATGGGCAATCTGTTGGGCTTGAACCTTCGCCTTGCGTTCGACAGCCTGTTTGGATGGCGCGAATGATGACTTGTACTGAGTAGCCTGCATGACTTCACTCGAGGAAGCGGTAGGAGGGGTGGCTGACAATGATTCTGGGAGAGGGGATGAAACTAAGCTTCTCTCTTGGTTTCGAATATTGAGAGGTTCGACTGTTTGGCCGACGGGCTGTGATGGCGGCAGTTCTCCGCTGACATCCAAGTAAGACAGTGCCGCCAAGACATCAAGGTTGGAATCTTCAGGAGGTAACTGAGGCACGTTTATAGCCTGGTACGCTAGCTGAGATACTTCCATGCTGTCGTCACTGTCTGAATCCTCCTTGGCGAGGGGTTTGGGGGATGAGGAAAGACTGCCGGTAGTGTTGGGCCGACTAGTTCCCAACTCACGTGCGCCAGAAGGTTTGCGTCCCAACCCTGATCGAGCTGCCGGAATCTGCCGGCTTCCCTGGGTCCGTTCCACCGCCGTAAGCATGGGTTTTGATATGTTGTTTTTTGGACCTATTAATCCAGCTGACGCCGGGGGAGGCGATGTGGCGGGTGAACTCAAATTTGCAGTAGTCTGCATATCAGATTCTGATGAACCGTTGTCTCGTTCAGAAACAGTAGTCGGTATGCGACGAGCAGGCTGCTCCTTGGGCGGGCTTCCCTCAATATTGCTCATGTAATACAGAGCCCCTGCCTCATTGAATAAGACCTGGACATCATTTGATGGTGCACTTGGCAGAGACCTATCCGGAGGAGGGCCCAGAGGTGGTAAATCTCGACGAAGAGATCCTCCTGGCGAATAAGGTGAAGTGAGAAGTGACGCTGCATCCGGTATACGATTTTTCGAAATGACAGATGTTGAATCAGGAAGCGAAGCCTTCTCTGGGGAGTATGGTGATGTCAGCAAGGAAGTAGGGGAGTGAGGATGATCATCCGAGATAGATTGAGAGTCGGATGGTGCCAACGGTTGGCCTTTCTGACGGGTTGAGGATAAAGATAAACGGCTGACACTATCATCCCGGGTGTTCCTTTTAGTACTCGTTACAGGTGACGAGGCTAGTGGCTGTGAGGAGACGGTATCATTTGACGGTGCTTGCGAGGTCACCGAAGTCTGCCTTTGATGTGCATGATTGGCGACGGACATTACAGAAGGCGGTGGCATGGTCCCTGCCGGGGAGTGGGCAACAGTGTTGAGTGGGACTTCGACGGATAAAGTTTGTGTCTCAGGAGTACTTGCACCGCTGGCTTCAGCAACAGGAGCAAGCAGCGTCCTTTGCTGTAAACTAAGGTCACCGAAAGTGAGTGGAGGTAGCTGAGGGCTGAAACCGGGGGTTGTATTTGCATCCTCCTGCACTTGTTGTTGCATTACTTGCTGCTGGACAGCAGGCTGTTGTTCCGGTGGTAGTTGGCGTTCAGGAGACATGGCTCTCACTCCTGCATTCTGCATCTTGTTGAATAACAGTTTCTGCAGATTTGAGCGTATAGCCGACGTCCGATCATCCCTTGGATCCAACGCCTCTGCGACTTCGCGGTCGAGAAATAAGGACTAGAAAAGGAACTCACGAGAACATCGATTCATAATAACGTTAGTACTAACCTCCTTCTGAGGACCCACTGGGTAGCCGAACATCATAGATGCCCGTTCCCTGGGATTCCATGTCCAGCCGTGCGGTCGTCCGTAAAGGCCAAATGCATCATGCAGAGCTATCGGAATGGATTTATTGATAACACTTCTGTGCGCAACAAGCTTTTATCTCACCGATTACACATTTCAACATTTCTCCGACCTGATTTTGACCTCCCTCCAAGTCTGACATTATTAATATCCACCCTTCTCGGTTTATCATGTCTTTTACAAGTTCTTCATTTGAAAAATGACCCTCTACTTTGATCAGGGTGCTCTTGCTTATCAATTCTGGACGTTCAGGATATACGGCGAAAGCCTGAGAGACATTTTGCATAGTTAACAGCGGCTTCTTTTTATCCTTCGGTTTTTGGGAGGAGTAAAAGGCGATCACAGGTTTAGCAAAGCCTGTGGGCGACGGACTGTGGTTTCTAGAAAACAAAGTGGACGCTCGTCGCTTCCTTGGAAGACTGGAAGGGCTATCAAAACCGGCAGATGTTGGTCGGTCGCCATCTGGCCCAGCATGGACTACCATCCATAAACGTTTCCAGTCCGTCTGACCGGCAATTCGTATCTGTACCCAACCTTCCATCTTTCCGCGTACCAATGTGCTGGGTATATCTCGGGCTGCAACATACGTAATTAATACCCCAATATGAGGACAAATAAGCTCACCCTGTTGGGTTACCCTGATCAAGTGTGCTGTATAGATCTCTTCCAGGCGCGATTTTTCCCATGATGACAGACGCAAGGCAGCAACCCAGGCTATGAGAGCCTCCCGTGAGGGACAGGAGAAAAAGATGAGATTGGAGCCGGCCGTGTTTATGGCGAGAATATCTGTATATCGCCTTGCGGGTGTGGTGGGCGTCTCTGGTTCGGTTACGGCACCAAGTACCTTGATGAACTAGAAAAAGTGAGTGTAATGCGGCGGCGCGACAGAAACACATACTGCATCAGTCATGTTGACATACGTGGGTGGCACCTCGCGGCCTAGCTTGCTTGCTTCCTGAACCTGCTTCATATCCCAAATGCTCAGCGTTGTTCCACCTAATTGTGCCCATATGTCTGTCCACCCCTCGTCTTTGGTCGGCCTCTGTCCATCTGGCACCCGTTCGATTCTACGGACCAGAGGACCGGAATAGTAGATCTTGCAGCCATGGGCAACATTGAGCTGGATCAATGAGCGAATTTCGGGATGCACCTGGGGTGCAGCACTCATCGAGGGCTGTCTAGAAGGCGGATTCTCGGCATAGGGAGTGCGAGGGTGGTCATGGCTGGTTCTTATGTCCGGAGCGACGGCTGAGGCGGAGGTCTGGCGAGCGAGAGAAGGCGAAGAGGAGGTCTGGCGGGCGAGAGAAGGCGAAGAGGAGAACTGGTAAGCAGAAGCGTCGGAAGGGGTTGAAGCATGGGATTTTCTGAAGGAAAAGAAAGACGAAGAGCGGGAATGGGAGGGGCCTGGCTGCTGCTGGGGCATGGTGGAATTGCGAAGGGGCGAAGACTGGAGCGGCGCTGCTTGCAGACGAGGATCAGGTCTCGCAGTCCATTGCTGGGAGGAAGAAACAGACATCAGACTATCAATACCAACTACCGTACGCTACTGCGCCTCCCCGCCTCGCGCCTGCTGTCCGTCAGCGCTTGTCCCTCTCATTGCGCAGCACGCATCTTGCTTTCACCCAGCCCCCCAAGCTCCAGCCCCCCATACGGATACTCGCGGCGCACCGCGGGAATCTCTGGCACATTCTCCTTGATAAAGTATCCCACACCCACAAATCCGGCAGCTACAAACAAGAACTGCTTCAGCGCCTGTTGCGGCGGGAGCGGCGCGGGATCCGGCCCCCACATGGACAACACTTCGTCTTGCTCATGAAGCTGGCACTTGTCAGCCAGGCACCGCTACAATGCAAATGACGCGCACAGTCTCGCCAAAGTTGCGTCTCATTTGTTCATCCTGCCAGCCTCTGGGCGGAAGCGTCTGCCTTGACACCCACGGCAGCTGCGGGTAGCCAGCCAGCTGAGGATCTTCTGCAGGAGAGGCATATGACCTTGCAGACGCAGGCAGCCAGGACAAGGCGGAGGGACGACGGAGTGCGCGCACGGCGGCTACGCGGCGGGCGATGACGGAGCTCATTGTTGGGCAGCGCGGTGCCAGCTGGCCCACAAAAGGCATTAGGACCCCGGAACGGCCACGTGCTCCGTGTTTTGGTCTTGACTTTCGAATGCCAGATTTGCAAAAGAACATGTTCCCTGACATTTCTTTTCGTTTCCTACGATGACCCGAAGGTCAGGCCAGCTCCTATCGTCTCCAAATGCGCCCTCCAGCGACGACGTCAGCTTGTAAGTCTCGCGTTATCTCTCCAACGTGATCTCATTCGTGTCAGTGACGTCTGGGACCATCTCTTCTTGGTGCACTGTTTCCAGGGTTTGACAGTTCGCCAGCTGGACAAAGCTCCCACATCCATCTTAGACCTAGGCTGTGGGAGTGGCTACTGGGCTATCGAAGCGGCCAAGCGGTGGCCGGTCCGTGTTCGCATACGCCACTCCGCGGGCTGCCCTGATCTTTTCACAGAACAGCTTTGTCATCGGATACGATATACTTTGCATACAACCTAATCTTTATAACTCCCGTGCTCACAAAAATCTCGCGCATAGAGTTGGATGGGTTCACGGAAATTTGTCCGTCTCAATCAACTGGCTCAAACATGTGACTGATATCCGCATATAGCTTCCAAGGCTTGCCCTTTTTACCTGATTATTTTGACTTTGTGCATATATCCTGGATAGGCTTGGGCGTGCCCGAGGATGAGGTAAGGTCAAGTACAGGTATGGCCACATCGTGTTAATCCATTTTCAGTGGCAATCGCTTTTAGAAGTTTGTACTTTCTTATTTTGGATTTTGCTCTTATTCTCTATACTCAGGAGGTTTCTCGGGTAATGAAGCCAGGCGCGATCATTGAAGTGGGTCATGATGTGAAAACACCGATCAGTGGGTTGACTTGACATAGATAATTGAAGAGGATCCCATATTTCCCTGTTGTCGACCTCCAACACTACTCTAGGAATTCGTCATCCTCGCTTCCGAGTGCTCCTTTGCGAACGACACTTTTATCCGGGTATAAGAGCAACGAAATTCTGCCATCTCGAACGACAAAACTCGGTTACGCTAAAAAAACCATCGACTCTATAGCTAAGCGGTTTCGTCTCGGTTCCCGTCGTAGAACGATCATGTCAGATGCATGGCATGGTGGCCGATCGACAGACAGTTTGTCTACTCAAGCCTTCTCTATAGACGAAAGTAACTGCGAACCTTCTCAATTACAAAATCACTCGAAACTGAAGCTTGCCTGGGAAACATTGCTGTCGAATAGATTCCTGCCGGCTAACCTCTTATCTGTCCTTCCTTTTTACTTGTCCACGTCATTCGCTAAGATACAAACTCACCCCCAGTTGAACATTCCATTGCCGCCAACTTCAGGACATACCCGGCCAAGATACAAGATTAGTTCCATCGATGATGATCATGCAACACCTAGGTTTGAATGGCCGACAAAACATATTGTGCCCGAATCGCTTTTCCATCTAAGCGCGCTTTCATCGTCCACCGAGAGAGAGAGTAAGATATTGAAAGCCACAACACCTTCTTCAAATGCCATGCACCTCGCGAGAACAGTCAACACCATCAAGGGATACAAAGCAGCCATTTGGAAAGAATATGTCACCCTCTTTGCTACAAGTAGGCTGCCTAATAACAGCTCTGTCGTTGTGGATGTAGCACATTCCCTTCGAGATATTTTTGAGTTGGAATGGAAAAACTGGCTCAAGTACGTTGCTCCGATTTTGAATATGGGTCACTGACGCACTATCACAGTGATATGGACGACAGGATTGGGATGCGAAGATGTCTAGCATTGTCACAATCTTGGCCAGTGCCTCCGGGGGACAAACCAGACTGGAAAATATGGCGGGAAGACCTCGATACACAAACGATTCCAAATTTTCACGCCAATACCAATCTTGACTTTTGTAGATCCATTCGCGCGTTTGTAGCCTGGAAAGCGTAGATTTATGCTCTAATACTGCTGTTATACTGTGGAATACTCTAATGGTTAGGTTACGATATAGTTAAAAAGTTAATGGGTTCTTCACTTGGGTACGACCAGATAAGGAAATCAGCTGCACAACTCCAGACGCTCCTTGTAACATCCAATTTTTTCCCCTACCGTTCCATCATGTCCGATTCTGAAAAGGCGCCCACGACAGAGGCTGCAGGCAAGCCAACCTCCACCTTCGATAATGATCTAACAAAGTACAAGGTAATGCCCCCCCCGACCGTAAGATCAGAAACGACTAATGATCGTGACAAGACCGCGGGAGACATCGTCAGCCAAGTGATGAAGAAACTTATTGATTTATGCGTCGAGAATGCCAAAATTATAGATCTCTGCATCGAAGGAGACAAGTTTATCGAGCAGGGATTAGCAACGGTGTTCAACAAGCCGATCAAAGGTGTAAAAGTAACCAAGGGTGTGTGTGCTAACTCTCTTTCCGACCGTGTGCGCGTTGGTACTATTCTCCTTCGTGCATGCCAGGTATCGCCTTCCCAACGTCTATATCCGTCAACAACGCCGTCGCGCATTTTTCTCCTCTCGCGTAAGTCGACCACTAATCGTCTATCGCATCGTCCCTGATCGCCGTTAATCGTTGTCTCCTTCCTGCTTCTTGCGGCGCCTACTATCAGATCGGATTCCCAATCATCGCAAGTCCTCGCAAAGGACGACGTGGTGAAGATACAGTTGGGAGCCCACATTGATGGATTTGCTTCTGTCGCTGCAGAGACCATCGTCATTGGCGCTTCCCCTGACAACCCAGTGACCGGCCGTCGTGCAGACGTGATCAAGGCGGCCTGGACTGCAGCTGAAGTTGCCAAGCGCGTCATCAAAGTTGGCAACAAGAACTGGGCCGTCACGGAAGGCGTAAGCCGCGCCGTCGCTGCGTGGGACTGCAAACCCGTTGAAGGTACTCTTTTCAGAATCTGGTGCATATGATCAGCGGCCGACCAATTGCGGCGGGATTTCGTTAGGTATGCTGTCCTGTCAGCAGACGCAAAACGTCATTGACGGCAAGAAGCGAATCATTCTCAACCCGACCGAAGCGCAAAAACGCGAGTTTGAAACCGCCACGTTCGCGGAGAACGAAGTGTACGGGATTGATGTCCTCGTCTCCTCCGGGGAGGATGGCAAGGTAAGCTCGCATCCACAATTTCGCAGTGTGCCTGATCAGGATCTCGTAGGCTCGCGTTGAAGAGTCCCGCACTACGATCTATCAGCGGGACTCTACCATTACCTATCAGCTCAAAATGAAGAACTCGCGCGCAGTCTTTTCCGAGGTGCAGAAGAAAGCTGGCTCTTTTCCGTTCAACATCCGGTACCTCGAGGATGAGAAGAGGTCGCGTATGGGTTTGCAGGAAGCGGTTCAACATAGCCTAGTGAAACCGTATGAAGTATTGTGAGTTAATTTCCTATCTGGCATTTGAAGGATGAATCCAAACATCTATTTTTTAACAGGTACACCCCTTTGAACACGTTTGTGGCCGGGTTCCACTTTACCATCGCTCTGCTACCTGGAGGACCGACATTGATCACCCATCCGCCGATTTGGTTCAAGCCTGAGCTTATCAAGACTGAAAAGGAGCTCGAAGATGAGGAGCTAAAGACGCTCATCTCTCGCAACTTGCGGGAGAACAAGAAGAGCAAGAAGAAAGCTGCGAAGAAGGCGGAAGAGGAAGAAGGGGAAAAGGAGGAGTAGATACGGAGAAGTGAAAGTAGTGCGGACAATAATCAAGCTGTTATTCAATTCTCTACCCCTAAAAAGCCAATCAAAATTTCGTGACCCTTGTATCGGCCCAGGTCCATCATGGTTTACGATCTGAGTGGCTTCTCTGCCTCCTCACCGAATTCTTGTATCGTCCGCACTACCAAGTCGACGTTTTCCAAGAATGCGTTGGCGGTCAGCCGCGCTAGACGCACCGTTAGTGTACTGAAAGTACTGTGTCGCCATCAGCCAGCGACAGAAACTCCGATCTAAGCGCGCACGTACGCTACAAGTTTCTCGCCCTCGACTGCCAATTCGCGCTTGACAGCTTGCGGTTGCAACTCAGGATCGACCTCGATAACTTGTTTTGCAATCAGGGCATGCTTTGGCGAGGCAAAAGGTATCTCAATGGTGCTAGGATCAAGAATAATTTTCGAACAAGTAAAACGCTAAACTCCATCTCACACTCTATGCCATTCGGACATGATCCAAAGTTTCTTCTCGAGACAGTGAATAGAAGATATGTCGTTTGATTACATCAACAGGTGATCTATTATTGCACATGAAGGGTATACAAATAGCCGAAATGACACAGTAAATACTTGAAAAATGCACACTTTCTTGGCTGCTCCTGCTGGGCCATGTCAAACAGACCAGTTTCAACTGCCATGGTATCGGGTACAATCTATGCGCAAAAAGCTTTCGGGACCCGGTGATTCCTGAACCAACTCCCCCGAAGTCTAAGGAATAAATAGAGAGTACAAATCTCTAAAAAGGGGGCAAAATATATGTGTACCTGACACGAACGTAAAGGAGTGTGTAAGGTATTGCTCATAGAGCAAGGGCAACAGCGGCCGCAAATGCGGCAAAAATAGTTGCGATCGGAGCGCCGGCTCGGGTTGAGGAAGCTCCGGAGGATAGGGGATTGGTGCCTGCGTTCGCGGCGCCGATCGGAACAAGGCCGTTGGGAGTGTCGGACGATGAAGGGCTAGGAGAAGAGCTAGACGAAGGGCTAGACGAGGGAGTGTGTCTGTGTATGCTCTTAGTTACTGAAGCCACATACGTCGTGTCGCCGTGAGAATTTGGCTTCGTGGAGGACGCTGTGGGCGTAGAAGCGGTCATGTTGTAGTATGAGCGTGTGGCTTGAGACAAGCACGACGAGTCGTCGCTCTTCGAGACAGTAACCTGTCGAACGCGTCAAGCGGTTTGGTAAAAGAAAAAAAAAGAGCATAACGTACGCTACCACCCCATGCATCGTTGGGTCCGGAGTCTTCGACATACAGCTGAATCGACTTGCCGCTCGGCACTGAGACCTTCCAGGTGAACGAAGTGTCGCTCATTCTACCGAGGTCAAGCCTGAAAAAATGTTTTGGATATGGTCACAAAAAGCGATATGACCGGACATACACGGGATCACCACACTGGTCGTCCGGATTCACAACGAGGAGGTAGTATGGCGGGATGCCTGGCGACCAAGAAATGATGGCATCCTGGCACTTGCTCAGATGTTAGCAAAGCAGATGGTGCAATTGAAAGGTGCGTTTACTTGAGTAAAGGGTGGCGTGTTTACAGAAAAAGTGGCGATAACGTTCGAGACAGCAGTGGCAGCAAAGAGCGCGCTCGAAAAGAGTGTAGAGTACATGGCAATACAGATAAGATGAGCAGAGAGTTAAAAGGGCGAATACACGAGGAAAAGGGAAGGTGGCAGAAAATTGCCGGCCGACGTCAACGCCTATCAACTGTATTTGGCCCTGTTTGCATCACAGTTTCGCTTGCTCTTTGTATGCTGCCAGCATTGTCCTCTTCGTGATCCTGTTTCCATGGTTACCATCGCTGTCTCTCTCGTGCCTAGCTACTTACCCAGAGTGCACGACAGGCGAAGGCGTCTTTCGCGCCCCCTCCACCGCCACTCTTTCCTCAACCGGCACATAGTCTCGCTTGCCCGATCCAACGTAAACCTGATTCACGTCAGTCTTTAATAGAGCTTAATTGAGACCGTCACACCTGACGTGGCCGCCAAATTTTCACACCGCCTTCCTGTAACGTCATCTGGTCGGAATGATCAAGTCTGTCAACACAAGTTTTGCATCAATCACCGTACCTGTCGCCAATGTGCTAACCAGCCAACCACTCGTGGAACGGCAAACAGCACTGGGAAGAAATCAAGCGGGAAACCTTAGGCAGTGAACATTCATTGACAAGGTCCCACGCGATGATATAACTATGAATAGCTTACCCATCGCCCTATATATCAAACCACTGTAAAATAATAGCTCAGTGACGTAATGTTTATCTCGACGCACGACAATTACCTCCTGAACCAAGTCTTAGCATCAATCACCCTTCTAGGTTTCTAGGATGGATACGAACCAGAAATCAACGTTGGGAGCCAACTTTCGTTTAATGAAGTAGTCATCTTTTAAGGCCTGCGTCGTGAAGTGCCATTGCTGTCTCCAACAGCTCATCCTTTCCTGTCCTATGATTTTGGTTATAACAAAACGGTGGACAGGCTCTTATGAAGCACTTACACTTTGAAGACTTCATCGGCCGTCTTACGCACAATGAAGGACCGAGGATCCGACTATAGCTTCTAAATCAGGATTTTTTTTCTTGGGCACAGTAAATCCATCTCACAGTCTTGTATACCCTAGCATATCATTTACTCAGCTAGACCGAAAAACCTAAAGTGTCGCGTCATACCGATGTCCAAAGCCAGACAAAACTTTTTCGCGTTTCTTGACAGCTTCGATGAAGATGGGCACATTCTCGGGCCTTGAGGTAATGGTGAGACCACCATATACCTTTTCTGTGATTATACTCACTTGCCAATGGAAATGAGCATGCGGATGACAGCCTCGTTGGCACCGCCTGCGGAATGAGATTAAATCAAAGTATTCCCTCGATACCAACAACCTACCATGCAATGGTCCGCTATACGGACTATTAGCACAAATTTCTCAATTGCAAACAGGAGAGCCTTACTATAGAGATGCGCAGCCAGCCCTATCAATCGATTAATGTAACCCACATCATGTCAAAGTCAAACAATACTCACGCAATGGCAGAGAAAGGGTCGACTAAAGAACTGCCCGCTTGCAGGACCGTTGTTGCTGATGCATTGAGCTCGTGGTCTGCATGCAAAAGGAAAAGTACGTCCAGGGCTTTCTCGAGAATAGGGTTAGGGAGATAGTTCGTTTCCCCCATGTGATCCATCATGTACAAAAACCTGCGGACCGTCTTCTTTGTTAAAATGCATTGGTAAAGGTTGTGCACGTACGAGCCAGTGTAGTTGAGCCCTTTCGGCGGTATTACGAACGCGCGACCTTGGCGGACGCGATAAGCCATTCTGATTGAAATAAGTGACGCGCAGCTGGTCTTGAAACAGACTTACGCAGCCAAAGTTGTTGCCTTTCCAATGAGCCGATAAATCTGCTTGTCAATAGCGGCGAGAGAAGCCTTGTCGCCTTTGGTATAGAGCGTTTGTACCTAACAAATTCATTGTACCAAGGTGTCTGGACGACAATGTGACCCAAACCTTGTAGAGATGGATTTGCTTCACTATAATATGAGCCAAGGTAGGCGAATGCACTTGTCAGCATAGCCATTGGATGAGCGTCGTAGCTGAACTCGACGTCAGTGAAGACTGATAATTCCTCCATCAAAAAATTAACGCACCGGAAAGACCTGAAGAACTGCTCAGCATCTGAATGTACAATACCATGATTTAGGACCTCTCGCTCAAAGATGTTGAACTGCTCTCTTGAAGGCAATGACCCGTAGATCAATAAGTATGCTAACTGACGTCAAAACTGACTCCTCCGCTGAAATGGATGTTATTCACCAGTTTCCAAATGATTAGAATGTTCAGCTAATTGTTCAATTGGATAGCCTCTGTTGGCATGAGAAATGACTAGTGAGGCATCAGAAACAAAGTGAACCATACCTGTAGCGTAGAACTGAAAAACTAAATGCACTGATACGGTCATAGTATACACTGTTGACATACCTCCGGCTTCCCCGTTGATGTAAGTTATCTCACTCCATATAACAGCAGTATTCAAATATCCCTTGTCCGCGACACGCAGCCCCTTGTCTGTTTCATTTTCCTCTCTTTCAGTTGGGCTCAAGGGTGCCTTTATGGCTTTGAAAGCCGTCGCCTGTATGCTATTGTCCTTGATACTAAGACGATGGTAAGTCATGAAATGCGCCACAAGTGACTATTGCACGCACGGAATTGTGTACAGTTTCCCGGTTCGGTTGTCGCGCACGGTGAGCGAGTTGGTCTGCTCGGACGATGCATTCGACGGTCTGCCCATGACAGCTCGATGAAGGCGGGAAAGCCGGCTGTGTCGCTTAGTGCGAACTTATCACATGGTATCTGTCGACTTGATACGGGCCGGTGCTCTGGCTCCGATCGAGGACGACAACTTAGGATTCTATATGGAGGTGCTTTATCAAGGTATCCTCCACACGCAACCGGATTCAGGTATACATCTCCAAGTTTCAAGTGTCCTTGACAGCCCGCATCGGTGTTCGCACTGGTTATGTAATGGTACTAATCTCAACCGCCTTCGCCTCCGGCTCGGGTCATGCCTTTCAATGATAATTGTGGCGGCTCTAATGTCGTCGATCATGAATGCAAACGTGCGTTGGAACCCCAAAGCAAGAATTATCCATATGGACACCAGGTCCGGATACCATTATGGGATAATTGAAGTACTTAAAGCATGCATCGCAGTCAATCTGTCTCTAGTCCGCTCAACTTCCGCTCCCGTTATTGTCGACCATGTCGCTTCGAGAACGCATTAGAGGTGTATCTCTCATCTTCGCGTCAGTCTCCTCGCTTTTCCTGATCGTAACACTTATTAACAACATCACAGTTGCGGGACTGCCCTGTTCTCTGATGGTATGCATTATAGGATCCTTTCGTGGGCGCTTCATTAACAGAATATTCGAGGGTATTCAAATAGTGTCATAGGAAATGGTACGTCCCAGCTCCAAATATCCTCGGTAGGAGCTACTCACAAGATGATTAACTAGTAAACACAAGTTAGCACTCTTCACTGCCCTTGCTCGAAAACATACTCACCTACCTTCTTCATAGTCTTGACCTATATCTATGGGCCAGATGTCTTGAAGAGGCACGACTATTCTACCCTCCTCAACAGCATGGGTTTTGTTGGTATGATTGTCGGGATGCTAATTTTTGGTACGGGATGCTATACATCATGTCAGTGGTAGATGTGAAATCGCTTTGACAGGATATCTATCGGATAAAATTGGCAGAAAGTTTGGCATGGTATGATTGCAAAGCAAATGCTCTGGTTCATCTGTCGTGATTTCAAACTTAGATGTCCGCCATTAGCATTATCATCCTCTTTTCTGGTTTGTCGGCGGCTGCCAAAGGTGCTCATGGAAGTCTTGACGGCATGCTCGCCATGCTCATTGCGATGCGGTGAGCGGAGATTATGCTGATAATACCGTCTGCTTCACGAGTTGTACACCGTTAGTTTCTTTCTCGGCATTGGACTCGGTGCTGAATATCCTACCGGATCTGTTTCTGCATCGGAACAGTCTGAAGAATCGTCCATTAGCAAGAACGCGCAACATCGTTGGTTCGCACTGGCGACAAGTTTGTGTGATCGCAAGTGACTGTCTAAACGTGACTGAGCAACTCGCAGATACAATGATCGATCTCGGCTTTGTCGTGGCGGCATTTGTTCCTTTGGTTCTGTATTGGATGTGCGTCTTCGCATTCCCGCATTTGTTCCGGCTCATGAAAATGTAAGATTTGGTCCCCACCATCTTCGAGCCGTGTGGAGGTTATCGCTGGGTCTTGGGATTGTTCCTGCTCTGGGTGTCTTCCTGTGGCGGTTTAACATGGATGAGCCTGTTCGGTACCGCAAAGACTCTATGAAACGTGCTCGTATTCCGTATTTGCTAGTCATCCGCAGATATGGAGTATCAATGGGGGCGCTTGCTCTAGCTTGGTGCGTTACTTAATGGTTCTTGTTCTGCCTCTCAAACGATTAACGTTGATTAGGTTCATCTATGATTTCATCACGTGCGTACGCACATTTTTCAAACGCTACTTGAATTCAATCCATACGTGTTGCGCAGGTACCCTGTAAGTCCAGTCTCCTTAAAGGCTTATGCTTGTTTGACAAGGTATAGTTCGGTCTGTATTCCTCCGTGATTGTAAGCAAGTGAGTGAGAAAAGTATACAGCGTCGAGCAGGGCATTGACCAACAACATTAGCATAACAGCAAGTTCAACTACCTTGTCTGTTGTTCTTGGATGGAATGTCGTCATCAAGTATGTAGTTTGACGGACACTGCTCTCATTGTCCTGACTTTGATTGCCATCTAGCCTGTTTTATATGCCCGGTGCGCAATAAATGGATATTCCCGCATCATAGCTCATGCTTCTCTAGGTACAATTATTGGTGCCTTTATTGTTGACTATCTGGGGCCTAAATACACCATGGTAATATTGTCAACGAATTGATCTTGGAACAACTGTAACTTAGCTTTATAGATCGCTGGTTTGCTGTGCCAGGCCGTGGTTGGATTTCTGATGAGCGGACTCTATAAGCAGTATGTCACTGAGATTTGGACCATTGATACGGTAGACTGAGGGTCGTTTGCAGTCTTACAAATCACATCGCAGCATTCGCGGTAAGCTGGTAGCCGCAATGGCCCTGAAGTGTTCTCACTCGTGCAATAGGTCGTGTACGGCATTTTCTTGAGCTTTGGCGAAGTCGGTCAGCGCACCCTTTGAATCTGTTGAATAATTATAGCTGAGGGTTGGTCGTAGGCCCCGGTAACTGTTTAGGTCTTTTGGCTAGCAAGACAGGGCCCACTGCAGTGCGCGGCCAATACTATGGCTTCGTTGCTGCATTTGGGAAGATTGGAGCATTTGCGGGCACTTGGGGTATGTAGATAGCAGGGCGCCGTATCGTTTCACTCACGTTTCCCCCAGCATTCAAAACGATCATTAATGGTGTGCATGATGGACTGAGTTCCAGAATATGACATTTAATTTTGATTCTTCTCGCAGACTTTGGTGGACCCGCGACAGCGCGTGGCAACACGGGTCCTTTCTGGATTGGCAGTGGTATGGACCAACTCGATCGTTTTGAACAGAACTTACCGTTTTGACAGGACTGTCCGTGCTTAGTGCAATCGTTGTTCTCCTCTTCCTTAAGCCGTTGACTCAAGACGGCATGGCGGAAGAAGATCGCAAGGTTTGGATATGCAGTTCTCGTCACGCATTGTAGCTGAGTAGCGCCCAGTTCCGTGAATATCTTGAACAGCATGGGTACGATACGTCACAAATGGGCTTAGGGGACGTCGTATCTGCCGACTCTGCCTCGGACGAGGAGAAGAAGGACGTGGCTTGAAAAAAAAAAATACACATGTCATGTACAAAGTTTTGGACAATGTTAATGATCCATAGCATCACCGCCCGAGGCCGTGTTCTTTGTCTTTGCCAACTCGTTCCTGTTGAAAGTTTGAGATATATATATATGACCGTGGAGTGCAACACCGTCCCACACCTTAGTTGCACGCTGAACTCATCTTCAATGTCATCGTCGTCCCAATTGTCCTCCCACAACTTGTCACCTCCAGATTTCGCAGCCCCTGGAGCAGCTCCGCCGATATGTGCGAGGTCCGTTTCAGAGTCATCCCAATCTGAGTTACACGGGTCAGGGAAAAAAACAAACATGAAGGATGAAAAGGTTGAGTAGGACCTGCAACGGGAAATTCCTCAAACTCATCGTCTTCCTCGAGAACCCCCAGCTGTGGGACCTCTTGTTTCTGCTGCTCCGCAGCGTCTGTTTCGTCTGGTTTCTGCGCGGAGGACGAGGACGACATATGGTGTTAGATGACTGACGCGTCCCAAATTGTTGAGCGTGTGACTAAGTTTCCGATTTTTAAAAAAAGGAAGGTACTAATAAGAGCAAGTCGAGCTGAGGGAAAGTATGAACGAACAGAAGCAGATTCATGAGATGTAGCGACTAAAAGAGCGTGAAGCAGTACCAAAAAAGCCGAATGAATAACATGTTAGTGTGCGGACTGCCGCGGCACGATGGACGTTGTATACATTGTAGGTCGGAAGCAAACAATGGAATGAAAAACTTGAACGATAATTAGCTACTCTTCATCGGGTATCTCGTGAACCTCGTCTGGAATGGTAGCAATGCTAGCTGGCCGAGCTTGGGGGATAGTGACAGACTCTAGAATTTTGACCATAAACTCAATGTCGTCACCTTGATCAATACTGAAGTCTTGTTCAATGTTCTGACTCCCCTTGACGATGCTGAAGCGAAGGGGCAAGCCCTACTTCCGTAGGTGTGCCCTCGTTCGCCATTTCCGTCGACGCGTCGGCGTCTGACTCTGGACACACATCCGTTCCGTGTACATCACTTTCTGTGTGCTCCTTGCCCTGCTCGGTAACCTCCTCTGAAGGACAAGCATCTTCAACATGCTCCTCTGCAGAATGACCGTTGATGGGATCCTTGTCATCAACTGCTTCTGGCTGCACATCCGTGCCAGCGGTAGTTGGCATTTTGGCCGGAGGTGATTTCTTGGCTAGAGAACAGGCGGCCTTGGGCTTTGTGACCTTTGCTGGAGAAGCCACGGACCTCATATTGGGACGAGAGGGCAGGGCCACAGGAGGCGCAGGTGTGCGCGCCCTTGACATGGACGCTGCTGTGGGTTTGCTGAGGCGATCAGATGCGCTGGCAGACTTCCTGGCCGGCATTGTGGAACCCGAAGCCGCTTGAGCACTACGAGACTTGGCAAGGGATGCCGCGGTCGGCGCATGAAGCCCCGAAGAGGGGGTCTTTGGACGCGCGGAGGCAGATCGGATCGGAGTTTTGGTGGGTGTGGGACTGATAGCTTGTCTTCTCGTGGAAGCAGTAGAGGCTGTGAAAAGACCGGTGTGTTGAGGCATTATAGGCGAGTGCCTGGCCGACGTAGATTTACTAATAGTGCGGGCGACAGGCTTTGAGGACATGCTCGGGGAGCGTGGGGGGGTGGGGGCGGGAGGAGGCGCTGGGACAGGTGCAGCGGCCTTGTGTTCATCAGCCTGGGCTTCGACCGTCGACGGGGCCTCGATGACTGGGACTGCAGGCGGGACGGTCGGTTCGCTTGGCTCAAGAACCATTGGGGCTGTGGTTGGCTGGGGTGCGGATTGCGATGGTGGCAGGGTTGCGCGGGGCCGCGGAGTGGAGCACTCGAGAGACGCGATCCGCTCGCTAACCGATCTGGGCGGCCACTCGCGCCTTTCGTGGTTGAGGGAATCGCCGGTGCTGTGAGAAACGACGCTTGGGCTGCGCAGAGGCGAGCCGTTGGCAGGGGCCGGGCGCTTGTTCTGGTTTTCGAAGCGGCCTATGAGATTTGCAACGCTCTGACGAGGACGCTCGTCTGGCAGAGGCCTGTGGTGATGAAGGTGAGCAGGACCTCGGCGGAAGAGGACACGCACATTTGGAGGCAAAGGCAAGGATGAATCGAGTACGTAAGTCAGCACAACCAGCCAAGCACTCGGCGCTGCATCTCCTCCCCCGCCTCCCCCTGCCAGAAATGCGTCCCTCCCGCAACCTCAACCACTGTCCCGCCCCCAAGCCGTCCGCTCCACTCCTCGTACCTGCTCTTTGCCGTAAACTCATCCGCGTCTCCGTGAATCACCAGCACATCCGACCGCTCGTCCCGCACAAGCGTCTCCAGCTTGCTCTGGTATGCACTGCCACGGAACATCGTAATCCACCCCCTTGGAGACAACGGGTATGACAGCAGCACATGTGAAGTCTTGACATGGGCAAGTATTGGATGCAACGAGGCAATCAGACCCCCATGCGAATAGCCCTAGTGATGTATTCAGTGTATGTTCAAGCCGAGTGATCCATCCTACAATGAGAACCAACTGCTGCACGTCCGTCGCACGCCCCATCGCCCATTGCACCAGCGCCTCCAGGTCCTTTCCCTCCTCCGTTCCCGTGAACGTCGCCCGTCCGCTGGACGATCCAACTCCCCTCGAGTTGAAGCGCACCGTATGGAACCCCTTATTCCTCAAGCACCTGGTCAGCATCCCCAGGACCCTGCCGTCGTTGATAGCTAATAATGATACAAGAGCAGCGGGCTTACGGGACATGCATTTGGCCACCCAGCCATGACCACGGGTGGAGAAGTACCGCCAACTTATTTCTTGCCCCAGTCTGCCGCTGCTGCACGGGCTGCAAGAATTCGGTCTCGAGAGAAACATCAGTGGGCAAATCTACCAGCATAGAGTTGACGGCCATTTCGGGCCGAATGTCTTTCAATTCAGTCTAGACAACATAGGAATGTGGCTAAAGATCCTAAAGCATCAGCATACGACGAACAAAATGTATGATGACGACTGATGGCCTGTATGCATCTGGGAAGAAAGAGCTTGCCACAACTCCCTTCCGACAATAGACGTCCATGAGTAAATGTGACCAACCAATAAGCCAGACCCCCATCCATATCCTGCCGAGAAACCCACCAACTCTATAACCGGACAGGTGCTTCCAAAAGTTCTCCAAAACTACGCCAACACCCATCATCAGGAAGAATGTGTACATGCTCGAGGGCTCCGATCCTCTACCCATGCCCCACAATCCAAAATCATGAAGCATTCCCGAAACGAAGAATGCACCGAGGACCCCGCCTGTACGACCTGCAAAAAATGAAAATGGCTTGAATCCAAGGCTCACAAAGCACTGCCTAAACAGCTGGTGCCAACGTTTCGCCCAGTAATCTGACAAGGAATCCGCCAGCAACGGGTATTCAAAGATAGGTGGCCAATAACATGGGTGTTGCTGGAAGCCCAAAACGCCAATGAGAGTACAGACGTGGTAATACACCTGGATTGCACCCCAGAATGTTAGGCCTCCCAAGAAACAAATCATACTGGATCGTAGGTATCGGGGTATCGGGGGTAGTGATGTGTCATAAATAGATGCGCCTGTGGATAATGCAAAGCCAGGATTGAATTGTTGAACGGTGAAATGGACGAAGTCAAAGGCGATGATCCAACAAACTAATTGCAACGCTGTCCTAGATATGAAGGCGGCGCGGGAGGTAGACCGTGTTTCCTTTGCGATATAGAGGCCGTCTGACCAGTTCCAACCGATGCCACGAGCGTTGAAGCACAAGTCGAGTGCATCCCGAGCACGGCGGTTAACGGACATTTTTTGATCCAAACCATGTCGCACATAGGGTTCCAGTTGGCAGGTCCATACTGTGACGCGCATACCGAGAGTTGTCAGCGCAATCTGGCACGGAGTCGATCACTAACTAGTAACACCAAACGCCAAAGGGAAACCAACTCACCACGAGACCTTGATTCCATTGGACCAATCGTTGGTCAGCAAAGCCTGCGACGACATCCAGACCCGTCGCAGCGCGGAATATGGCCCACAGCGTTACTGGCAGCAGGGCAACGCGGATGGTCAAAGTGCCACGTGTCACCACAAGAAACGCGGTAACATAGTACAGGACGGTCACTGGTAAGAGTTCTTGCACGAAAGACTCTCTCGTCAGCGGCCTCCTCTCGGCGGGAGATGGGACAAGGTCGGATAACCAAGACATGATCTGACCCTTGTTTTACCAATTTCGGATATTAGGGGCGTCAGTCAAGTTCCGGTGGCAGCATACTTATGCTCCGGTGGAGTATTTTGGAAATAGGCTTGCATTCTGACCATCACAATGACCATTCTCACTTTGCTAGATGAGAGCTTGTACTCGCTCGACAGCGAGGAACTTGCTTTTTTCAAGACCGAGACGAAAATTACCGACGATGATACGCTCAGGAACCATATTTTAGCTGTCCAAGCTGAAGCGTATAAAGTACCGTGTCGTCTGCAGTCACAGGTGGTCTGTTTTTTCTTCTTTCTGACTGGCTATTGCAGGTTTGCCCATATCCATGCATCCGTAGTTTTGCCTTCACCAAGTACGTCGTGTATTCTGATTTATAGTGACTTTCTGTGCTCAACCTCATAGGCTCAAGATTTCTCGGCTGCCTGTTTACCCGCATGTCCTCGAACTCAGTCGTCAACGCAAGGATGCCATTTTGTTAGACGTTGGCTGTTGTTGTAAGTGTTGTATTTGTATGTACATTTCGCGCTAAATAACGGTCAGTCGGAAATGACCTCAGAAAGATTGTGTCGGATGGCTGGCCTCTGGAAAACGTCATTGGTTCTGACCTGCGTTCGTGTAAGTACTCTTGATGATGTTGAAGAGGCTATTGTACTAACGTATCGTCCGTTCAAAGCCTTTTGGAATTGTGGCCATAAACTGTTCAAAACCACTCCAGAAACGTATCCTGCCGCTTTCATGGCTGGAAACTTGCTTGACTCCTCTGTGATAATGCCCCGGGACCCATTTTACGAAACGCCAGACACGCCGCGTCCTAACCTCCTTTCTCTAACTTCCCTCACCCCTCTCCAGGGCCACGTCTCCGCTATCCACGCATCCTCCCTTTTCCACCTGTTCGACGAGGAAGACCAGCTCCAACTCGCGCGCCGACTCGCCACACTACTGTCCCCGACTCCCGGGTCTATCATCCTCGGCAGTCATGGAGCGTTCCCTGTCAAGGGATATAGGCAGGAGCGTATGCCTGCAACAAAGACAACCATGTTCTGCCATTCCCCAGAGTCGTGGCAGGAACTTTGGGACGGACAGGTTTTTGCCAAGGGCACTGTCAGCGTTCGGGTGACCCTACAGGAGGCCCACGGAGTTGTCCTGAATTATAGTCTTGAGGCACCGTTTTATTGGTTGATCTGGAGCGTTACCCGAATGTAAATTTGGTATAGGATAGATCACGTTTCCAATTATGTACAATGTATAGATAGGTATTAGCGAATCGCAACACAGTGATAACATCGGTTTCGTCATGACTTTGAAGATGTAGGTGTATCGTGTCTCATACCACGAGTCAACGCGAGCAAGAGGTTTTCAATACGGGCCTGACGCCCCTGTTCGACTGTCAGATAGCGTGTCTCGTTGCATAGCATCGTCACATACCTGCAATTCTCTTATCTCGTCATTGAGGCGTTGAACTGGCAGCTTGCTAATGTCATCCAACAGCGCCTCAACTCTTCTCAAAGTCCCATCGGGTATCTGAGCATCCGCAGGTGATTTACCGGTGAAAAACCTTGTAAGAGGGCTGCGTTTTCCGTCTCTGATGAGATTAGCATTCAGCATACTCTGAACGCGCAAACGGGGAGGCATCAAACGGTTTACGGCGCCTGTCGCGGATGCGCGTTCGGTACTAGGCGCACGCTGTTCCTGTATTTTTGCAAGTGGCATTGGGATCAACGGTGTACCCTCCTGCGGTGATTGGGGATGCTCATCATCTAAGTCCTCAAATAACTCCGGATCTTCAACGATGTTCGCGTCAAAAATTGCATCGTATAAATCACTAGCAGTAGAGCCGACAAGTGCTTCAACAAGTGGGATTGTCTTGATCCGCCGAGGAAGTTTGTTGAGTAGCGAATGTGCAGCATCTCTTCCCGTTTCTCGGACGATCTGACCGTCGGCCAGATAGCATTCGTAGACCCTGATGATGACAAGGATAGGAAGACTGGTCAGTCTGATCAGAAAGACGTTGAAAGAATGCAACGCTCGTGGACTCAGAAACCAGCTCGCCGGTTTGAGAAGGAGGAATGCAAGGATGTTGAACGGTGGCTGATATGAGAAGAGTGCATCTGACTTGACTCTGAATGAATAGATATATAAGAATGGCTTGCCGGGGGCGACAGTAATCACCTTTCGATTGTTTTGATTGCGAATTGGAATAAGTACTTACAACGCGTTAATCAGTGTTCGGCACTCGATAAATCGTTTGGTGTTTACCTCCTGAGTAGCGTTCTGTGGAAGAAGCTGAGTGGAATGACTCTACGATGATGCAGAATAAACGCACACCATTGATTGTTGCAGCTGTATCTGTCAGGGTAGATATCATGACTGGAAAGTAATCAAAATAGGAATACGTCATCACAGAACAAGGAGGGCCTTACTTGTCAGTAGCAACGTGTTCGACAGAGCAGCAAATCCAGTCATCAGAATAGGTCCAAATACGGGATGGAAACTAGTAGCCTGAGCAAAGCTCAGGGAAGTATTGCCAAACCAAATCTGAACCATCAACCAGGCTATCGCGCTGACGCTCCATCGTCCACGAGCCTCTTGGTCATCCTGAGCTGATTAGCAGATTGAGTTATACTCAACTATATTTCAACTGACACACCTAATGTCCAGAGGGTAAATAATATGCCAGAAAAGCTTATCGCAGCTACGCAAATGAAGAAGACAAACTGGACTATCATTGCGCGCAATGATCTAAAGGAAGGATGAGCCCGCAAACACAGTTTAATGTCAAAATCGTACAGGACAACTACGTTATTAGATATCACAGAGAACGCCAGTCTAAGGATATCTCGTTAGCGAATCACCGCGGTATCGTCTGGACAACTGACCTAGGAAATAGAATACAACCGCCGCACGCAAGAATATCAAAAGCCAAGTTAGACGTTTCAACTATCGGGGATGAGTCAATCGTTCATTTCACATGACAAGATAAATGTACCACTGCCGTTGTTGAGCCCTCGCAACCTCAGAACAAGGTAAGCTATAAATATAATGGTGAACGAAAAATCAAATGCATTCCACATCTGAGTTGCATTAATCTCCAAAAGGTCAGGTATCTGGCGGACGGAAACTTACATTTGCTATGTAAACTGTAAACAACCTTAAGTGAGAAAACTTGAGACGTCGAATTGAGCACTTACTGATCCAGCCACGCTCATTTGCGACTGTATACTCGTCCAGGGTGAAGGCAACCGCGAAGATTATGAAAACAATTTCCCATAGAGTCAATCTGCTGACTTCACGGTCTGGGGTCTTGCATCAGAACAGCAGATGAGTGAGGCGAACTGCCTTACTGAAAAGGCACAGGACAAACGTCAGCAAAAGTATGGTAAAGTTGAAAAACTCCAGTATAGAACCATATTTCGGAACGCGGAGCCTAGTTTTGTCAATATCCTAGGGAGAGCTTCGGTTCCTATACGAACCTGTAATGATCCAGAAAAGGTGCTTCGCGAGCCTTATACAATTGGATTGAACGAGGTTTGTAATTATCGGCAAGGATAGATCGTATCGCTGCTATGGAGAACACAACATCGCCCGAGTAGATCTGGTTGATCACCTTCTGACAAAGTGGTGTAGATATGAATGACTTGGCACCTGTGGAGATAGCCATCTACATTCCTAATCAACTATGTTTAGGGACATGTAGAGTAGGTCAGACCTCAAGCGCGCTTTGGGGGTAATCGATGTTGTCATCACCCAATGCAAGTCGAACTTCCTCTACTATATCTAGAGGAGCACCGGCTAGAGGATTCCAACACATCGTCAAAACGGCGACAAGTTGTATATCGTTGGAGGCGAAATATGTCAACAATTTCATAGCCATAATTTCACAAAGCATTGCTCTTGTGTGCATAATGCCTGCATAAGCGAGGTCTGCGTCGATTTGGCCTACATAGTAAGAGCGCACGACGAGGCACGCATATACAACAGACAGGTTCTTGAGCCGAGCATACTTGGTGACTATGGGTCTTACAACACCGATATTTACGTCAGACGCCGTAAGTTGACTTTTTGAAGTTGTGAGATGATGAATTAGTAGTATTCGAAGCCACTAACTCCCAACTTAACGCGCTGTCTGGGCGAAACGTCAACATATCTAGGCACGGTGTAATACCATAAACGTACCTATTGTTATCTGGAACAATTGGCATATGTCAAATGTTACCATATTGAGATGTCACAAGGACACTCACTTCGATGTCCTTTCTCAGAGCAGGAATCAGTGGAAAAACCTTCACAGCAGCCAGGTGCTCTGGAGAAGGCGCCAGTAGGGGTGTTTCTGGGTCCATGCAGAGTGGTGACAGCGCAACGCCAGTGCCGTTACAGTTGAATAGGTCGTGTCAGTGTGAGAACGGACAATAATAAACAGCGCGCAGCCCTGAGAGCATCGCTAAACAGGATAAACTAGTGGATGAGGGTGGTTTGATGTCTTTTTGTCTTTTGAATCTCATGACGCACCAGCGTGTCGTGCGCTGTGCGGCACCCCCTGGGTCACCGGTAAGGACATGGAGAATCTTATTGTCTTTGGCGGTCTAATAGCCTCTATAATAATCCCAAACAGGGTTCAATGCTGTCGAACGGCTCCGTTTGACTGATTGGGACAAGGCTTCTATCCTCCTATTTGAAGCCATTGTGTTTTCATACTTCTCAACTCAACGCCTCCTTTCGTGCACAATGGGCTGCTGTTTCTCCGAGCCCGTCGACTTCAACGCTGAGGTCAATCTCTACCATTTTGAGCTCCATCGTGCCGTGGGTAAGGGGGCCTTTGGCAAAGTACACGTTTCATTGTTCATTGTTTCACGTTCCTCAGTCTGACACGTTATTAGGTGAGAGTAGTCGAGCACAAGCAGACTAAGAAGCTGTACGCACTCAAGTACATCGACAAGTCGCGCTGCATAAAGCAGAAGGCTGTTGCTAATATCATACAAGAGCGAAGAATACTCGAGGAGGTAGGGATATTTGATCGAGCGACGCATGAACCTGACGTTTGTAAGATTGATCATCCTTTTGTGGTCAATTTGCGTTATGCATTCCAAGACGATGAAAACTGCTTTTGTGTGCTGGACCTCATGTTGGGTGGCGATCTGCGTTGTACGTGTCAACAACTAACTGCGTTGAACTCTGTTGAACATTTCCCAAGTCCACCTAAAAAAGGGAGGCCCGTTCAAGGAAGAGGCCGTTCAATTTTGGATCGCAGAACTATCATGTGCAGTACAGTATCTTCAAAACCAGCGAATACTTCACCGGTACGTACACGTTCAACTTTTATTACGTATGTTAATCCATAAGTTAGTGACATAAAGCCTGACAACATTCTGCTGGATTCTGACGGCCATGCGCATATTACTGATTTCAACGTCGCTATTCATTATTCCGATCGAAGACTGCATACCAGCGTGGCAGGCAGCATGGCATACATGGCACCCCAAGTAATCGGACGTCGGGGATACTCCTGGCAAATCGACTGGTGGAGCCTCGGAGTTACTGCATATGAGCTTCTGTTCAACAAAAGACCTTTCGAAGGTCCGACTGCGGACAAAATGCAACACGCTATTCTGAGCGATCCTTTGACTTTCCCAGACAATGCCGCCGATCGGTGCGACCAAGCATGTTTATCCGTCCTGCAGGGAGTATGTGTTCATTTAAGCTATATTCTGAGAGCTTGGTTTTAATGGTTTTCGCAGCTAATGGAACGCGATCCCTTGAGCAGACTTGGGTGCAAGCGAAAAAGGGATATCGAAGATATTAAGAATCATCCATGGTTCTCAACTATTGATTGGGACAAGTTGGAGAGCAAAACACTGCCGTCTCCCTTCGTTCCAAATGTACGTGGGCATGACAGCATAAAACCTGGATTCTTTTCTGATGCCAACACATCACAGTCGCAAGAAGCTAACTTTGATATTGCACATGAACTGGACGAGTTTCTTTTGGTTGAGAAACCATTGACACATTCCAAACGCAAAGCTAATCGTGACTGGGAAAAAATGAGACCGGAGTTCAGGCAAATTGAAGAGGAGTATGTGTTGTATTCTGCAACGAAGTTTTTTTGCTGACATTGAACAGATATACTGTGTACGACCATAGACATCCGTCTTATTATCCACACCACCGACCTGTCGGATCTATGCAAAGGAGCGAACAAACTCTTGTTCAGTCTGTTGCAGGGACCTTGATATTGAACATGACTTACGCTGAACGCTCACAAGCTGGCACGCCATCCACCGACAGCGAAGATTGTCATCGCATATCCCCTGACTCCACAAGTTATAATCATTCACAATAGTTCTTCTCGCTTTCATTCAGGTACGATGACAACTACCGCACTTTTTTTTCTTTGGTAAAGTATCGGTCACGTCTGTCAATAGCATTTACGAACTCATGTAGCATCTCACGGCATATCGAGGACTCGTTTTTTCTTCTTGCAAGTACAGATATCTTCGACTTCTTTTTTGATTTTGGATGGCTCCGGTAGCGTTGTTTTTGGAATCTTATTGTATTGTAGCTAAGCCGTTGATACCTTATCATTAAATATAATGTGACACATGCAATCTTCCAGTCATGGCACTCATTCGACTTGACCAAATCCCGACACTTGCGCTATTGTATAGCAACTCTGTCCTCCGTGCCCCCACCTCGAATAAGTACAGGCATAATGCTGCCTTACTTGACAAGATCTCATTGTAGTAGGCAAAGAGTCCATCCGACAGACATAGCCCATCTTGATACGAAATCTCAGTACTGGAGACATTACCGACCTTGAAGTCGACGCCATCGTCAATGCTGCCAACAAAAGTTTGTTAGGTTCGTCATCAGCCAAGGTGGATCACAGCCATCCTAATAATTCTTTCAGGTGGAGGTGGAGGTGCGTTGCATAAATTCATGGGTTTTGATTTAGAACCTGATGGACACTTGAACCAGTGGACGGAGCAATTCACAGAGCCGCAGGCCCAGCGCTATTCAGCGAATGTGTGCGCTGGATAAGATATCATTCTACGCTCTAACGCGTCGCTTTCTTAGGTCGTCGACTAAACGGTTGTGCTACAGGCCAAGCTAAGATAACAAGGGGCTACGATCTACCAGCGTACGTCGCCATGCGTGGATAATAATATGCAGAGAATAAATCGGATGGGGGACAGACGCCATGTTATACACACCGTGGGCCCTGTGTACAATGCCTCGAAGAAAGATGAATGCGCAGAATTATTGGCATCATGCTATGGGGCCAGTATGCGACTCGCATCTGAGAACGATCAAAGGCATATTGTAGGCGCCAAAATCTAGTCATCACCCTTCGTTCGTTGATGGTTAATAGGCTTTCCCGGCCATTTCCACTGGAGTGTATGGTTATCCGATAGAAGATGCGACTCGCATTGCGCTGAATGAAGCGCGCAAGTTTTCCGAATCCGAAGCAGGCTCAAAGGTGAGACATTATTTGTCAACTGTAGTCTATTGAAAGTGGTCCCTGACAAGGTTACGTAGCTTGACAGGATTATATTCGTGGTTTTCCTCGAAACCGATAGCAAAGTCTACAGGTATGCCTAGTTGTTGTCTTCATGTGTCTTCAATGCCCAGACTTATGACTTGTACAGATCTTTGATCCCTGAATATTTCCCGCCTCAGCAAGAATCGTTGTAGTGCTTTTCAGTGTCGTGTCACTAGAGTGAATTGATAGTCGTGTCTATATCAGGATCCCTGTGAATGGCTTTTGACGCGCGAATATCATTAGGAGAGGTAGATTTTGTGAAAGATAGATTCTCGCACGGACAGCAAGATCTATTCTATCCATGTTTGCGCGGGGAAGTATCTCATTGAAGATGAACCAAGGTCACTATCGCTCTTCAAGTCATGCCTTGGCGATATAGAGGTGTCTTCATGTATTTCCTGTCTGTAACATAATATGTGACAAGAATTTACACATGGTCAACCTTGGGGGATGTCTGGCCAGACTCCTCCCATTCTTGGCTTCTTTTCGCCTCCCAAACCGGTTTTGGGGCCATACCGTCATGGCTGTACCGTTGAAACTGAAATTTGACGCAAAACCGGCTCATCCGCGACGTTTGCTCTCCTGCAATAGTATGAAGAACGTCCAGGAAAGGAGCGTTATAAATATGGGCCAGATACATACGTCCACATTCACCGCTTGTTCGCGTAGGGTTTGGTCAAGTCAGGCTCAGTTCTTCGCATCGGAAGGTCAAGCAGACGCGGAATCAGCTGTGCCAGCGCATAACCAAGGTTGGGGGTACAACAGCGCTGTGGGGTCTTCCAGGATAGGACTTGAAAATACGCTTTCTGACTGTCCAAGAAACAAGACGATCATGACCAAAAGCTAAGCTGGATCATGTCACGGATATGAAATTGCACGGACGCCCAAGTGTTTGTTGGGATGTATCTTCAGGCAACGGGAATCCACGTAGAGCAAGAACTTAAGGTTCCGAGACTCTTCGTCTTCTTCGCTTCGTCCACGAGAGTAGGATGGTCGATGCTAAGGAAACCAAATACAACCATCAATTGATTTTAACGTGCATCTGGTCGACCGTGAGGTCTAAGCCCAGGGCCCACGACGAGGGAAAGAGGCTAAATCGCCTCTCCACCTTCCCCGGGAACTACCTACTAGTATCTAAAGTATCTAAAATATCTAAAGAGATCCAGAAACAGGGAGAAAACGAGAAAGTATCAGTCAGGGAATCGTTGAACCCCAGTCCGGCCCGGACTGATGCTCAACGATTCCCGTTCGGACAATGAGCGTGGCCGGGGCTCATGCCGAACATTTCTATTGTCCAAAAGACCGGAAGTGTCACGCGATGGGGTAGAATGGTTCGTCTTCATGTATTGCGCCGCACCTGATGTAAGCGCTGACGAGTGCTTTGATTTAGGTCCTCTCGGGTTCAACCTGAAACGGGTCAAAGAGAAAAAAATCAGACGCAATCACGAGAGAAGTAAGAAGCGGGAAACGCAGATCGTAACGATGAATGCTTCAGAATTACGTCGTCAAACGGCTTGTATCCCCTTCCTTCATCGACATGAAACGATAGAGGCCTAGCGGTTGTCAATGAGGGAAAATCAAGAGAAAAAAGCTTAACGCCAAGATAGACTCCGCGTTCCCCTCCATGTCTTCATTCTCAGTCTCTTCTGCATCATGCTATTTGCCTCGCCGCCGCCTCCACGAAAACGGGCAACAGGAAATCTGTAAAAATTAGTCACGTCGTAGGCGGGAAACGCAAGCGGATCTGGAGAATAAAAAGATATGCAATCCAATGCTATTTTTTTTCTTTTTCGTTTTTCATGTTTTTTTTTGCGGGTTTATGGAATTTTGAATTTTTTTCTGTAATTTTGGACGAGGAATAGATCTGGGTATTTGGGGATTCATCCCACCCTGCGTCCGAAAAATAAAACGAAATAAGAATTATGATTATGGAAAAGGAAATTAGGAAAATACGTCAGCGCGCTCTATAGTTTTTTCACTTTGGATTTTTTTTGTTACATGACGGTGACCATCTTGTAGATTTGTGCTCCGGTGGAATATTTGCAAAGGATGAAGAAGGGAATTGAAGGGGTCAACGAAGACTCGAACAGATTTGCGGTGAATACTATCCTACCCGTGCCAAGGAGCGAGCGGCACAACTTAGTCAGAGTTTGTGCTCTCTACTCCCGGCCGCTACGCCGTAGCGTCGCAAAGAGCATCAGGTGACCGCTTGACTAGAGCATGTCCCCATCCGACTCTCGCTAGCCACGAGTTTCCTCCCGTATTCACATGAAAAGGGCTAAGCGGAAAAATCACCAATAAAAGGGATCGTCCGACGGTCTTTGACCTAGACTTCCGCCGACAAGGTCAAGCGCAGAGGGCGGAAATGAAGAAATTAAGTGGGAGAACTCACTATCTCCAGTCGCCCGTCGCTAGTGCCACAAAAGACTTAGATGTTAGCAAAATGACGAGATACAAGATCAATCCTATAAGTCCAGAGTGCACATATGATCAGTCGCTAGAGATCCAGAAAGGTCGACAGTGCAGGGAGACAGCAGCGATGTCCAGAAGGCGCAGATCTCTTGTGCAGTGGGTCGCCAGTCAGGTTGCCAGGCAGAAGATGTTAACAGACCGCCGAGAGAGAGCACCAACAGAGAGCAAGAGAAGAGACCGTCGCCAAATGCTGATAGCCAGAAAAGGTCTAGAAATATTAGCAAAGAGGCACGCCAAGAAGGGATGGGATGAGGACGGCAAACAACAAATGGACCAACTGAGGAACCGCAAAACTGACCTATCCAAAGCGATTGAGAATTCGACAACACGTTTGAGAGCACACACCATGGATTCAAACAAGATCATCTGTGCCACCCACGGTAAAAGCACATAATCCCTGATGTGACAGAACAATCTGTGGCACGGCACCACCAGGCGGTCAGCTGAGCTTCAAAACACGTGGGCATGGCTATATAAAGATAAAGATGTGTGTGGACAATCACCTTGACTTCTCCAAGCATGCTCAAGCGTCGCCGGCATGCTCTCACTGAAGAAAACTTGGGGGAGAAGCTGTCGGCACTCGTTAATTCTAATAATGTTGAGATAGCGGTTTTGCACCTTATGAAGGAATTTCACTTTGACATGGCCGCGCTGAAGCGGAAGTTGCAAGGTTTGTGGAATCTATGTCAACGTTTGAAGATCTCACCCCTTCCCCTATTAGAAAAGGGCTTGGAAGTGAGCTTTTACAAGATTAAATATGTAGCCATAGCTCCGTTTGTTGGCCTCGACCCACAACAAAGGATGATGGACATCAAGTCCTTTCCCATTCGCCGCGCCAGAATTCCAACGAGCGTGTTTAGGACGATCGTGGAGGATATGGATGTCGTGCTACCCCAATATGGCTCCTTTTTATTTCATCCGAACGAGGAAGCAAGATCTCGATTTCTGGCCCCGGTGAGTAATCTCTTTCTCTTCGTTCTGGATATGACTTACTGATAGGGTGTTTAAGATCTTCAATCGACTAATAGCTGTATTCGGCTTCGCTATTCAGAATACGCCAGAGTCGATGATGGAAGGCCGTATCGCCAAGAAGGGTAGGATCGAATACCATTTCAAGGCTTTTGGCAGCATGTCCCTTCTCTTCATTGAAGTAAAGTTCGAAATTGGAAACCTGCAGGAACGTCTAGATGCAATTGCTCAGGTTATAGCAGAATGTGATGGTAAGGTGAATCTGTAGCGTTCAATCCTCCATTATTCTCATTGTTATCAATAGGATGCGATTACTCAAATTTCCATTTAGGTTACACAGTCGACATATATGGCATTCTCTGTGATGGGAAAAACGTTCGAATTCTTCCGCTTCGACGGCTCCACTGATACCTTCATGTGGGGGGAGTTTTCCGACCCTTCCTTACTTAACCCCAATCGGTTAACCCTCGTGGATTTCTCTGGTGCCCGCACAACGCTTCCGTTCATTTGCAGCCTGCGCCCTATCTGCGAAATAATATTTGATATGCTTCTCGACCGCTTCCACGCCAGTCTAGTTCAATACCGCGACAACTCAGTGCGCACGGATGAAACTGAAGGAAAACGTCGAAAAAGCACAGACCAGTGGGACGAGGCGATCAATCACATTGAAGACGCCTTGCAGAGGTGCAGAGATGCGGAGGATTTGCGGGGGCAGGGGCACATTCTTGATGCTGACGCGACGGTCCTGGAAGGATTCGAACTACTTAACCTCAGGTGAGCGTTTTTCGCTTTCAATTATCAGTTATCATTTCTTACTTCAATAATTTAGTCTCGAAAAGATACCAACCCTACACAAAGAAAGGTCCCTGATGAGCGATTGGAATGAAGATAGTGTTTCTAGTGCCTGACCCGGTTGCCGTTATGATTTTGTCCAGCTTTCTTCATAGGGTTTACAGTGTAGCTCCTGAAAATGAGAGAGTTGCGGGCAGGATAGGGGGAGAAAAGATGGGAGACTCACATATTACCGTCTGGATAGTCGTTGGTTGCCAGGACCTGATGAAAGGTAGAAATCAGAACAGCTGCCACAAAGTGGAGGTCCATATCCCGGGCCGTAATCTACTAGGTCAATTCGATACTCTTGGTGTTGGCAGAGTGATGAAAAAGATTGATGAAAAAGTTCTCCCTGGGCTCGACTTGCAGCAAACTTTAGGCTCGTAAGGTCATTTCTTATTGTTGTGTGTCATTGATGTTTACAGTTGTGGGGCAATGATGGACTTTTTGCCTGTTTTGTTAAGAACACAAGAGTTTAGTTTCTTTTTCTTTTTCTTTTTCTTTTCTTAGGTAAGCAACCGTATATGGGAAGAGACATGAGGCTAGAGGTATATAAGTAGGGCTCTCTGAGCCATAGTCCTTAGCCTTACGATAGTTTGTGTTGCCTACACAACTACTAAGGTCTCTCTATAAAACACTTTCTTCTCCAACCTTCGGTTGTGTTGAGGCAATGTCTTAACATAATTGTAAGGCTTCTCTAACCAACCATTGGCATCGTAACACGACACAGCATAGTCTTGCTCGTTGTTACACGTGTTAACGAATTGTCTCAATCTCGTCGAAGCCCTACACTAGGGTTAGACGCTCTATCTCTCTCACCACCATCGCACTCGTCGAGAGCGTTGGTGTAGCTTTCTCTCATCAAGACTCGTTGTCTTCGGCGTCGCATCTGCGCGTCGAACTCTCTTAATAGCCCCTCTGAACAGAGGTCTCCCTCAAGAGGGCTAGTCGACAAAGTTCTCTCGGACGAGAGTCATTGCGCGCTGGTGGTAGTTGCAGGCAGGCACACCCGGGCATTTGACACCGCGAGAATCGGAAAAGCTCAGGAACGAGCGAAGACAATCTAGATTTGAGTGTATCAAGGCGGAGATTTAAATCTTGGGATACCCTCTGTACTAGCTGTGCGAATTAAGCTGCGCACAGATAACTAGGCACAAGGACACCCGAGTGAATTGCCGGGCACTCTTTCTAGGTCGACTCGTTTCCTCTCTAGTCAACGTCAGCATCTTCCTCAACTGAGGAATGTCATTGGATTTTGCGGAACAGCCGCACGAAAGGATCTATTGTCCGTGGAGGGCCGGAAATAGATTGAAAACTCTTTTAGGATTCATAAAGCCAGGTCCCGATGGATCTGACTTTTAAATACATCTTGCCCCATGTGGGGATGTCACTGGTGGAGATTGCCTCCACATTCGAGATCGGATGGGCACGCGGACGTGCCATCACTAAGAAAGTTGTCGCCGTGGCCACGGAAATTAAAAAGGCCACCATCACCACCATCACCGCGCCCATCAGGCATGTGCAACATGACGCACACGTCAAAATGTATTGGCACATGATTAAAGAACAACGACAACGGGAGCGAAAAGCACGCATTGAGGCGTGGAAGATTGAGCAAGCTTCCATTAGGGAGCAGGAGGAGGCCTGGAAGGCCTTACAGCATGAGAAGGCAGAAAAAATCCGCAGACAACGCCAGATCGAGCGCGAGATGCGCAAAGAGGACGCGGCATTTGAGGCACTGTTCAAGTGCCTCCAGACATTCGGTACCGGCACACCGGTACGAGAGGCGCTTCTCAGCGTCAAGAGCAACCTCCTGTTGCTTCGACAGTTCGGTGGAGGCCCGGAATTACCATTAATGAGACACCGGGGTCTCGTCTTGTCCGCGGAGGAGCGGAATCGAATCAAACATGCGGAGAACGGCAACATCAAGGCCACCGCATATGCCCGATTCCATCGGGAACAGGTTCAAAAAGAAAAAAGGTTGGCAATCCGGTACGACCCTTACCTCACCACAAAGCCAACGAGGAAGGTTCGCGCCCCCACTCCCGCTGATCCAACGCAAGGAATCTGGGAGATGCTGGATCTAAGGCTCAACATGAGCCTTGACCTGTTCTTGAAAGACGTCAGGGAAAGCCGCAATCGAGTGCGGACATGGCAGAAGGCGGCAACAGGGCACGCCAAGTTACCGGGTCCAATAGGGATGCCGGTTATGGGAAACAAGCCGTATAGGAAGAACAGCTATTGCTACATGGTGCTCTTCAAGGAAGAGTACTACAATGAATACGTCTGGCCTGCATGGCCCACGGTGAAGGAGGTTCTGGACTGGGAACCCGAGCTGAGAAACGAGAAGTACCGCTTCGCACTTCAAGACAACGTCAGGAACGACATGTTCCACATTGTCGAGAATGCCGCTATTCGCCGCGGAGAGGAGGTGTACACATGGAAGCACCTCGAACAGCTTCAGAACTCGGACCCAGAACTCTGGGAACATATTCGGTTGGGAGGAAAAGGCTGCGACAAGAAAGGTGCTCGTCCCGGGACAGTCTCTAGTAGGCACTGTACACAGTGCAATGGACAAATAGTAGTAAAAAAGACTGGATGCTTAGGAGTCCCTACTCGGTTTTGCGTCGACTGCAACCGAGTAGAAAATTTTTGTAACTGTAATGATGATAGGGAGGAATGCAATCCCGTTCAAGCCTATGCATATGAATCGGATTATGAGGACGATATTGAAGAACTCGACCTACAAGAAGTTGATGAAGAAACGAAAGTACAGTTGATATACTGGCCAAGGGCGCAACCCTCCCTTGCTTCTTTTATGCCGCCACTTCCAAAGGAGGAAGTTAAGGCGCCTGTCGTCACAAAGTCCATACAAAAGGTCACTGCGTGGAAACCAGTTGAAAGTTCAAAACCGGCTGTTGAAATAAGTATTCAAGAACCTGTTAAAAAGATGATTCCAGTTCCGACAGAACCTGTTAAAAAGATGATTCCAGTTCCGACAGAACATGATCATGGATATTGTTGGTTAGCCATGATCAAAACGGAACATAGGACTTGGATATGGAAGGAACTTCCAAAAAACCCAACTGCTGATCAACTACGACGAGTTTGTAATATGTTCCCGGATGCACTACGAAAAGATGGAGTGTACACTATGGAAATGTTTATTAACGAACAAATCCACATTAAGGATGTGTCCATTCAACACGCGCAGGGACAAAAATTTGCCAAACTTTGGTCAGCAGCGGGCATTAGGAATTTTTTAGCCGATCTTAGACTCCATAAAGAAGAACACCTAAAAGTAGGAAGCGACATAGTCCTTATTCCAAGGACATATGCACAAGTCGCAAAGGTGGGAACCAAAGGAAAAGGAGTTAAGAAAACCGAACAACCGCAGTATTACTGGTTTCACGGACTGGGTACTCAAGCAGAAGACTGGGTGGAAGACATCAATGGTATTGAACTAACTCAGAAAATAAACATTCCACGATGGAATCGACTAGTTCAAGAATACCAAAAAGTCTCCCTACCCCCCCCAGGACATGGCAACCACACTCCAAGTGATAACGGGTGGTGCTATTTGTCACTCTTCAAGCGACAGTACTGGAACTGCTACGCATGGCCGGAGAACCCTTCCTGGCACACTATTGCCCAATACGAACCCGATATGAGAAATACGGTCTTAGGATTCAAGGTAAAAATGAATTCCAAAACATGCCGCTATCATGTCACACATAAGAAGGACGAAGATAATGCACTACCAAAAGCAGCGGACATTTTGGAATATTACGGAGGAGATGACTCCGTAACAAGACATTTCTCAGTAGGGTTCGAAATCACTCAAGCAGTAGTACAAGGATGCATCGGTCTCATTACGGTGGGGATAACAGTATTCGCGCACGAATATTTGGCAACTTGGGGAGCAGCTACACCAGCTCAAACGAATGAAAGAATCGCCCAAGGAACCAATTTGGCTCAAGCAATACAAGCCATTGATGCAGCAATACATCCTCCATGAGAACCACATCCCACAATCCGAATGGACATGCCGGACTACTACGAAGGAGACCCAAAAGAAATAGCAGCTTGGTTGAGGCAAATGGCCTCTTATTTCACCATAGTTGGGGTATCTAACAACAACATCATGATCCAAATGGTACTACAAAGGGTTCGAAAAGGTCAAGGTAACTGAGCAGGAAACTGGGCAGTGGCAAAAACAGCCGAAATTGAAGCAGCAGGAATAGAGGCACATAGAAGAGAAGAAATGATAGGTGCAGATGGAACTCCAGTGCCACAATACACTCGACAACAATGGAATGAGGGAATAAGGACTGCGGACGGACAAGGATGGATAATTACACCCCTCACCCACAAATTCCCATTCATAAGTTTTAACGACATGATAGAAAAAATGAAAGAATATTTCCTGACTACCGAAACAAGGGATCAGGCATGTCGAACTATCCAATCAATGAAGCAGGGAAGTCTGAAAGCAGAGGACTACGTAGTTAATTTCAGAAGCATAGCATCCCTCACCCAATACAACGAGATTGCACTGGTGACACAATTCCGTGCAGGATTACATCCACCACTCGGAAGAAGACTTGTCGAACTACAAGTTCTTAATGGGCAAAGAATGGCAGATGGATCACAAGATGGCGATCTACAATGTTGGTTTGATAGGGCAATACAAGTAGAAAGAAGCTGGAGGGACGCACAACAAATTTACCCCCAAAGCCGCCCAACAACTACAAACCGACCACAACAAAATCGCCCGGTTCAAAATACAAATGCAACGGCTTCCACGTCAACAGGAGGACGCACTCCTATTACATGTTTCAACTGTGGAAAGCCAGGACACACTGCAAACGTATGTAGAGCCCCAAAGAAAGATCCAAATGCTATGGACGTCGATAGACAAAAACGAGTGGTGGAATGTTACAATTGTGGTAAAAAAGGCCACTTCGCACGAGATTGTCGAGCACCAAAAAAGGATAAGGGAAAACAGGTCGTTAGGACCTGGTCAACTGTAAAAGAGTTCGCAGAAGAAATGACCGATGAAGAGAAAAAAGAGATGGCAGGGGTGTTGGGTTTTCACAACGACTCATGAGGAAGCATTCCCCCTCACGAGTCATGAACACTGTACAGTACGATGATTCATGTGTAAATATACCAGAATTATTATATGAATTTTGTTCTATGCAAAACTGTTTGAGGAATGCCCCCATAAGTGCAACAAAACCGAAATTTAAAACATGGTCTATTCCATGGGTAGTAAGACGAATATGGGAACAACCCATGGAAATAGCTGTAAGAGATCTTCGATCATGGGTAAAGAAAGATCGAGAGGAGGAAGTAAATAAACAGCTAATCAAAGATCTGAATAAAATGACAGAAACGGATGCACTATGGTATTTAAACCATCTGAAACACAAACCAAGATTTGTGCGAACAACAGGAAAACATCAGATGGATATAGACATAATAACAGCAACAGTAGACTCAGTGGAACGATTTAAAATCAAAGCTCTGATTGATTCAGGATGCACTGGGTCATGTGTAAATAAAGAATGGGTGGAGCGACATCGATTGAATACAAGAAAACTACCAAGACCAATACCAGTATTCAATGCAGATGGAACCAACAATATTGCAGGACAACTGGAAGAGATGATCGAACTAAAGGTACAAATAGGCGATCACTTTGAATCTTTGGAATTTGGAATTTCAGCCTTGGGAAAAACAGATATGTTCCTAGGGCATGATTGGCTGAAATACCATAATCCCGAAATAGACTGGAGAAATCAAAAGATACGATTCTCCCGATGTCCAGGCACTTGTTGGAAAAGCTCTGAAAGTTTAGAACCAGAAGATGAAATGGACAGGGTCCAATGGGAACAAGGGGAAAGACTGCTAGCAGTCTATATAGGACCAGAAGAATTAAAAACAAGGGCATATCAATCGAAAGCTACAGAAATAGCTTCAGCAAATGTAAAAAAGAGAAAAGTAGAAGACATAATTCTGGAACACTATTTGGGATATCGAAAAGTCTTTGAAAAAACCACATTTGATGAATTACCACCACAAAGACCGTGGGATCATGCCATTGAATTAATTCCAGGATCAAAACCATTAGATTGTAAAATCTACCCATTAAACAGAGATGAACAAAAGGCGTTGGAAGAGTTCTTAAAGGAAAATCTAGATACAGGAAGAATAAAGCCAAGCAAATCACCAATGGCTTCACCATTCTTCTTTGTAAAGAAAAAAGATGGATCACTACGCCCAGTACAGGATTATCGAAAACTTAATGAAATGACAATAAAAAATTGATATCCTTTACCTTTAATCTCTGAGCTAATAGATAAACTCAGTCATGCAAATATATTCTCAAAAATGGACATAAGATGGGGATATAATAACATTCGAATTAAAGAAGGAGATGAATGGAAAGCAGCGTTCCGAACAAACAGAGGACTATTCGAACCATTAGTCATGTTCTTTGGATTAACAAATTCACCTGCTACTTTTCAAACTATGATGAATGATTTGTTCCGGGAGGAACTCGCTGAGGGATGGGTAGTAATCTATATGGACGACATCCTAGTGTTTTCAGAAAATAAAAAACAACATGTTGAACATGTAAATCGAATATTGGCAAAGCTAGAACAGAACAAATTGTCATTAAAACCAGAGAAATGTTATTTCGACAAAGAAGAAATTGAGTTTTTAGGAGTAATCATCACCAAAGACTCAATAAAGATGGATCCAGCCAAAGTAAAAGCAATTAAAGAATGGCCGGAACCAAAGTGTAAACGAGAAGTACAACAATTTCTGGGATTTGTAAACTTCTATCGATGATTTGTAAAAGGATTTGCCAAAGAAGCAAAACCGTTAACAGAATTAACGGGAAAGAAGGAATGGGAATGGGGAAAGCCGCAGAGCGAAGCTATGATAAGAATAAAAGAAAGGATAGCGGAAGAAGCGGTCTTAGCGATACCGAATGAAAATGGACAATTCCGAATTGAAACAGATGCATCGGACTTTGCCATGGGTTCAATTCTTTCTCAACAACAAGAGGGAATTTGGAGACCTGTGGCATTCATTTCAAAGGCCCTAAATGCAGCAGAACGGAATTACGAAATTTATGATAAAGAAATGCTAGCAATAATGCATTCTCTGTATGAATGGTCGCAATATCTGAAAGGAGCGAAAGAGACAATAGAGATTTTAACAGATCATCAAAATCTCACCTACTTCAGGAAACCACAGAACCTGAATAGAAGACAAGCTCGATGGGTAATAGACCTTCAGGAATATAATTTCGTTATAAAACACCGATCCGGAAAGTCCAATTCAAAAGCAGATTTACTATCGCAAAGGGCTGATTATGAGAAAGGAGAAAAGGATAATGAAGATGTACTTTTACTCAAGAAGAATTATTTGTAAGATTAGACGACTGGACAGGGGAGTGGATCACACTAGTCAATGGAATAAAAAAGACCAACCGGAGACAATGGGATACACAAGTGCGAAAAGGAATTGAAAGTAATGAGGAAGGGTTTGAATTCAATAAAGGAACGAACCAAGTAACCTGGAAAGGAAGAATATATGTCCCAGCCGTAATAAAATTAAGAGAGGAAGCAATATCGTTACATCACAGATGGGGACATCCAGGAATAGCAAAAACCCTAGAACTTATTACCAGAGATTATTGGTGGCCAAACATGAGGGAAGATATAGAAAAATACATCAAAGGATGCCGAACTTGTCAAACCATAAAACCAGATAGACAAAAAAGAGCAGCACCCTTAATTCCTCATGCAATACCAAAACAACCGTGGGAAGACATCACATTAGATATCATCGGTCCCTTACCGGAATCAAAGGGATACAATGCAATCCTAACGGTTATTGACTAAATTCACCAAAAAGGCGTACTTTATTCCCACAAACACCACTCTCACATCGAAAGGAGTAGCTGTATTATTTAGAGATCATGTGTTCAGGGAACATGGAATTCCGAAGAAAGTAATAAGTGATAGAGGGACCACAATTCGTTTCAAGATTCATGAAAGAATTCTTCGAGTTAATGGGAATCAAAGGAAATCCCTCCACTGCATTTCATCCCCAAACTGATGGACAATCCGAAAGAGCAAATCAGGAAGTCGAAATACTATTATCCACGTTCATGAATGAAAAACAAGATAACTGGAGTGATTGGCTAGCAGTAACTCAATTCTGCTACAATGATAGACAACACTCAGCAACGGGATATTCGCCTTTCATGATGAATTATGGATACAATCCAAATAAAGGAACAGTGGATCAACCATCTAAACCCAGGGTAGAAGCCGTAGGACAGTTCATGGAAGAACAAAAAGAAGTATGGGAGAAGGCACAGACATCACTCAAAAAGGCACAAGACTCCATGAAGGCTCAATATGACAAAAAGAAACGGGAGTCTATTGAATATAAAAAAGGAGATCTAGTGTATCTAAATGCCGAAAACATCCCATCTGTTCGACCAACAAAGAAATTAGGAGAATGATTTGTTGGACCCTACAAAGTCATTGAAAAAGTAGGGGTATCATCATATCGACTCTTAATTCCTGCGAGCTGGAAGGTGTATAATGTTTTTAATGAAACATTATTGAAACCGTATAAAGAACCTACTTTTCCACAACAAAAATGCCGCGAATCCGACCGCAAAAACAAACAAGAAAAGGAGGATGAGACCGGTGATTATGAAGTGGAAAAAATACTAGATAGTCGCATCAACAAACGAGGAAAAGGACGGTTGGAATATTTAGTAAAATGGAAGAATTACCCAGTAGAAGATTCCACATGGGAACCGGCGACGAATTGTCACAATGCCGACCGGAGGATCGACGAATTCCACCGCCTCCATCCAAGTGCTCCTCGAAGAATAAGGATGAGCGACTTAACGTTCACACGGTATCAAAACTATACACAGCCACAAGTACCCAAGACCCTATTTGGATGGGAAGATGGAAAATTCGAGAAAGAATATTTAGAAAAGTTGGAACGAAATTGGAAAAAGTGGAAAGGAAACCGAAGAATCGCTGAAAAGGACAAACGAGGATTCCGTGGAACTGAATCCCTAAAGAGAGGGTTATGTTAAGAACACAAGAGTTTAGTTTCTTTTTCTTTTTCTTTTTCTTTTCTTAGGTAAGCAACCGTATATGGGAAGAGACATGAGGCTAGAGGTATATAAGTAGGGCTCTCTGAGCCATAGTCCTTAGCCTTACGATAGTTTGTGTTGCCTACACAACTACTAAGGTCTCTCTATAAAACACTTTCTTCTCCAACCTTCGGTTGTGTTGAGGCAACGTCTTAACATGTTTTCAAGTTGATGCCAAGATGATACACTTGGATGCTGACATGCTGGTGTCTTTCATATAGCAACAGTGTCAGAGTCACAGGTGGTACCTTGGTAGTAGGTACTAGTGGCACCATATCATTCTTTGTCTATAGCACTTTGTACTTTGAGCTTCTGGTTCCTACTTTTTTAACTTTCAAAGGTGTGTGCTTCACATGTCCCCTCTCAACAACTTCATCCAGCATGTCATCCTCATTGAAGTAAATCAACTGCTGATCCTTCTCATGCACAGGCAAGCATGTCACAGATGGAACCTCCTTGTGCATGTTGAACACCAAAATGGGTGGTTGCACAAAATTCCTTGGGGAACTGCTTGGAACATCTCCCATTCACCATGCATTTGACATGAGGCTGCTCAGCACCACATGGACCATGAACCATGTTCTTGGTAATGACCTCATAAAGAACAGGCTGAGTGACTTTGTCAGGAATTTGAGCAGAGACAACAGAATCCACATCAGCAGCATTTCTGATATTATCCTCAGGGGGCTGAGCCATGGTCTAGTCATGCTCTACAACTGCACTGCTAGATCATCAAGGAGTTGGAAATATCCCATCATGCAATCCATCCCACCACTGCACAGAGTTTCAGAACCAAACTTTGCCAGAACAAAGATTCTACATTCCTAGTGTTCCAGGATGACTCCATCTCTGTTATTGAAGAAATTGATTTGTGGCACAGTGAGAATGATTCCAGTTGATAATGTCATCCTCCCCTTTGTCTTCTGAATGCAACTCTGTGGCAACAATGCTCAGTGTGGCCTTCTTGTCTCATCCACAATCTTCAATGAGCTGCATCAGCAATCTAAATGTAGCACCTGGCCCACAAAGCTTTGAGTACAGAAGACATGACTAACAAAAATTTTGACTTACTCTTGCCAGTAAATGTGATATCCATCAAGGTATCATTGTCATCATTCTTGTCCCCAGCTTGTTCACCATAGTTATACACTGAAATTTTGGACCATTTCAACTTGGTGTCAACTGAATCACCTTTGTTGACGAGAATCACGTCCTCAAAGAAATCAATGCTGTCGCAATGTCTATCTTCTCCCATTCATGCAAATCACGATCAAAGATAATGTCTAAATGCGTCTTCCTGAGCGTGAAAGTCACAAACAGAATGGCCGACCGGTACGTACCGTCCAGCATTATGTCCTCGAAAATAATAACTCCATTATCCCCGTGCTCACCTTGACCTTGTTCAATGCCTTGCAAATACTCGATTGCTATACCTATTTGTACCGACACGTCGAGATCACAACGCGCAGAGCAAAGCCAGAGAGGCATACCTGTGCACATAACCTCCACGTTTGAGTCAGAGGCGCTTACCTCGCCCTGAGTGTAATCGACTTGCTCGTCTTCCACCACAGATTCTTTTAGAGACTCCTCTGAAATTTCGTCAGCCTCTACAATGGGGTAAAGACCTACCTCTTCAAAGCTTTCGATCCATCACGGCATCGGCTTGCGATACCAGCGGGTGACGGGCAATGAGGATATCGGAAAGATCGTGTTCGGGGGTGCGTGCAACACGGTTGTTAGGATGGATGATGATGGTGTTCATCGTGTCAATGTCAAAATAAGGATGTGGTTATGGATATCGCAGATATCACAGCGAGATGGTGGCAGTTTAGGTGAAGAACGGAAGCAGGCTGGACGCGTAACATGTAGGGGCGGGTGGCTGACTATTGGCGATCGGGGCCAACTCCTTTGCGTGTTCGCTGACGCAAGCGGTTTCGTCCAGCTGTATGTCATGCTTATGGACGACATATATTGCATTGAGTAGACAATTAAACTGCAATGATACGATTGTACCCAAGCCATTACAGCGACTGAGCGAAGTTTGAACAGCTGGACAATGAATAACAACGTGGAGAGGCGGCTAACCGTAATGGCTTGATGCCACCTTAGAAAGGGATAAAAGTGTTGCTCACCGGCGTGCACTCGTTGCATGGTAGAATAAGAGGGAACGAAAGGATCGGGATGTTTCGATTAATTGACGGCCGAACGCTGTAATCTCAAGCAGGATGTAATCTGTGCATTCAAGGCAGTCGGCATAGTATACAGATCTCTCATAGAGCCACTGCGCGTCGATGAGACTGGCAGTGGTGATAAATCTGGCGGTTTACTTATCTTTTATCTTACGTAACGACCAAAACTATCATTGGCGACCTGGCGCCATTCATGGAATGGAGAGATTGTCGGTCGAGGTGAGCTGAATGATTCAGTTGCGTGCATTACGGTCGCGATAACAACTTGGTAAGCTCATCTATGAAGTGCAATTGCTCGCGCTGTCACCCGCTTTCCCTCAGACATCAAAGCGTATATTCCAGATCTTCAAAACTGCGCCCACGTCATACAATGCCCAGTATATCATGCACAACATTCGTGATTCACGAAAGATAAAAAGCATACCTCGCCTTTTTACTCTAGCTCTCCGGTTTCCTATTTGCAAGAAGGATGTTATCGATATTTTATATCGACGTCAGTTGCGCGCGAACGCAACGCAAATATCTTGCGAACTTCCAAAACGATTGTTTCGAGTTTTAAAATCGAAACCTGGCAATCGGCCATTCGAGAAAAATGACGAACCGCTGCCCTTTCTTGAATATCTGTATGGTATACCCGGGCTACGTCCCGACCCGGACTCTCATGAGGGTTATGCACTCACGAAAGCTGTCTGTGCTCGTCACGAGCCATTGATCCGGTTTTTGCTTGAACATGGCGCCTCGCCGAGCTACAAGAAAGGATTATGTATCTCGCTCGCTATTCGACAAAAGAATCTTGCTCTTGTCAGGATGCTTATAGAGCAGGAGGATAAGAATGATACCAGAGGGGAAAGGCAGGGGCTTGAAGATAGGGCTGGGGCAAGCAAAGAGATGCTGAAGCTGGCTATGAAGTACAATGCGCGCGACATTGCCGAGTATCTCATTCAGGAGAAAGGGATCATTCCTGATATGCAAGCGTTGCTGGGGATATGAGTTGAGACGTGTATGCTATAAAAGACTACCGGTATAGTAATAGAAGTAATCAAAACTAGACATACATTAAATAAGTAACGAAACAGAAACCATCATCTAGGAATGAACGAAAAAAAAAAAAAAAAGGTTAGATATCATCGATATCAACCTCTCCTTCGTCACCAAACTCGAATGTACATTCGCCATCTTCCTCACCAAATGCGTCTGTCTCATTAATCTTGGCATTCTCTGGTAGCTCCCCGTATGCTTTCACTGGATGATGACATGAGTAGAATACCTTGTGTCAGAACCGAAACCCTCACAGTTGCGAGCTTCGTCTGCTGTGTATTTTACAATAACATCCGCCTTGCCATCTTGGAAATCCCGTAGAGAGAGGAGAACGATGTCTCCTTGATTTATCCAAACCTAAAATAGCGTGAGCATGACTCGATTCTAACCTGCGGAGCCGGGGGCGATGCACTACCTTCTTCCTCATTTTCCCCCGAATGTGGGCCAACCTCTTCTCGCCATCGAAACACATAGCTTCTAGACGGCCATTTCCAAGCATCTTGAGGACCTGCGCATATTCCTGCCCATCTTCCTTGAAAACAAGTTCTCTCTTATCATCGTCGTTCTCGTTTTTGCCTCGTCTCCTGTTTTTACCGCCCTGGGGATATGAATGGGCCGGGAAGTGACGAGTGCTGAAGGATACACACCTTTCCTTTATTCTGAATCGCGAGATAAGCTGTGGTCGCACGATTACGGGAGACATACCTTGGGCATGGTGGTGAATCGATAAAGGCAGACAAGTGTTTGGTGTTGTTTGTATACCACCGATGGCCAAAACACTCTCAGCCATCGCACTGGTAACTTCCTCCGCCAAGGATAACTCGCTCGCATTTTGGTGGCCGCCCTCGCCCTCCTCGCCTCCAAGGCTCTGCCGTGCCAGGCCGCCAGATTTTTCTTGGCCATCTTTCCTGGACAATTCTTGGCGAGCATCTCATTCGCATGACACGACCGACACCTCAGATAATGGACCTGCGTATGATATATCCGACGATTATTGGAAACGTCCATTGAAGGGACACCGCTCCTCAGACCATGACCACCACCATCATGCTTCATCTAGGAAGAATTCACCAACTAAATCCAGCCCTTTCGGTACCGAGCACGCTGTTGCCAGCGAGCAGTATGATATCTTATTTGGCTATTCGTCGGAGTACTTGGGAAATCTCCTCTGTCCTCAGCCTCCAATGTGCCATCAAAAGTACGAACTGATAGTTGACGACCTGGCTTTCTTAGGACATCCTGTCTGCGTTGATCTTGATGGGGTCTGGCAATTCAAGCTAGAGAAGAATGCGCGAGGCAGGGATACTATGAATAGTCATTCCCCGCGCGAGTATGATCTAATGTCATCCACGAGTCCAGATAAGTCACTGCAAAGGGAAAGGCTCTCGTACTGTGACTCCACTTGGTTACAGACCTTTCACTTAGTATTCATCCTGGATCTGCCTGAACCCTCCTCGTCCGCGTCAGGCAATGTACTGAGATACTTTGATATAATTTACGAACAAATTGCATTTGTCATTACGGCTGTGTTATTTCAAGAGCAAGTGCAGTCTAATTTTGTTGAAGCAGAATGTGACATGTTAGGGACGTTAAAAGAGTCGTGTATATCAAAAGGTCAGCATTTCCGCATCCCATGTCTTTTTCTCTAACAGTCATTAAGGGGAACCATTCTCTAACTATGCAGCCAAGGCTATTGAACAATCTTCCATCGCGCGTGCCATGCGAACTTTGTATGAAGCAATCAAGTCTTCGTCCATAGCTTACATCACGTTGCACGAGATTCCACTGGAACTCCAGCTCCCCCCATATCTTGATCAATTATTATGCCATCAGGAGGAAGATGAAATTGACTCCTTTCAGAGCCCTGACGATGATGAAATGAGCAACTGGGGTCAGGAAATGGGCCATGGCTGGCAACTACCCTCTCTTATGCCTTGGAAGAGCCTTTTGCTTCTGCGCGGACAAGAATTACTCGAGTCGTACCTTCAATTCAACGGGGCACAACTTTTGCCTCAGGATCGCCCTGTCGCCGAAAGCTTGATTCGATTCATAAGAACAATTAATATCACACTTTCGTACGCCATGTTCTACCCCCAACTTACCGTTATCCAACCATCATTTCAGGTTGACGGACATAGCAAGCTTGCTTGATTGGGACCTCGAAACACACATTTATCCTTCAGTACGCTGGCTTGTCCAACATCGCTGGGCAAAAGTAGTAGATGTTGTCCATCCTGGCTTGAAGACCATATTCACGCTTCCTCCCAAATTCAGTCAACCGTATGTGAACCTCCCAGCAGTTTCTCATGAATGGATTTGATACTATCTGACTAGACTTCCACTACTCGTTGCAGATTTTGAAAAGCAATTTCCGCAACCATCTGTTCCTTCTCTACCGAATATTCTTGCAGCCATATCCAAGTCGGATAGTCACTTTTTTGCATCTGTAGTGAAGTCGAAGGAATTGATTCCCATGTACTACGATATAGTGCACTGGATGCTCGAACGCGATCTGATCATTACTCTGCATCTTCAAATACGTCTTGTGGCCACCCGCGATTTGAAAACTCGGGTGCGACATCGGCGCCTAATGAGGAAATCTAGTTTGTCAAAAAAGGGTCGCGGGACAGACTCTCAGCGATTGGAAGAGTTGGATCTTGATACGACATACATGAGCGCACAACCGATTTCGCGTTTTCCTTGGTTATCCCTGTCCCCCAAATCCGCAAAGAGATATACCAGGAGACGTTCGTCCACTGAGAACAGAAGGGAGCTGGCCACTCTTGAAATTGATAATAGACTAAGAGGCAAATTCCGAGATCAGGTACTCATTGATGACGAAGACGAAGACGGCTGTTCAAGTTTAGATGGTGGAGATTCTGGCTGGGAATCGTCGGAAGATAGCTTGGTGCCTACAGTGATAGAAGACCCCGGCAGAGCCACGCCGTTACAGCGTCGATGGTTATCTGCCATGTCGGAGGGTAAGGATCCGCAGATTGCCAAAAGATTCGCAGTGTACGTAGTTGAGACCTATAACATGGCGCTATGAACCTCATACAAGGCAGGCTAAATCAATATTTTGACGGGAAGAGAACCGACGACGAGATACTATACCGGGCTGAAATTTCAAGGAAGCAATTGCGTGAGGTGCTCCATCACTATGATGAATATGTGAGTTTTATCTGGAGCTTTGTTTGATTGCTAAGCCATTGATAGGTTCAGACATTTCTACACCCCCCCTGATGTTAATACGGCGCCTGGACCAATGCAGTGGGCTTGCAGTTCCTTCGCAAACAGTGGCGCATAGCAAGCTAATCTCAACGAAGATATAGGAATAGGGTGGTTGCAGTAAGATCTTGTTTTGCCTCATAAAATCAGTTCATCCCAAAGATGTAGTAATTGATACCAGTGTCTTACACAGATATTTCAGCTATACTGTCAGTTTTAGCGCTATAATAACCTCTCCACTGATCGTCTTCAGAGGTCGAGGTTCAATGTTTTGAAATATTGTTCCAACTGCCGATAATGATGACGACTAAGATTGTTTAGACATTATCGAGCTTCATCGGCGAATAACGTGTGAAATTGGGCCAGTAAACATCAAAGATCTGTGCAATGAATTGATGGCTTCACTGAGGGTCGACATTTATAGTACGACGGACCCGGTTGAATACGTCTGCAACGGAGGGCATCCGATATCCTTCAAACCTTTTCCTATCCTTGCATGTCTTTTCCTTTTTCAATCATTGAGGTGGCTCGGAGCGCATGGATGTAAGTCATTTCTGGTTTACGACATACCCTACTCAGGCCTCCGCAGAGGTCGTTCAATTATCCTGGGTGAGGTTCGATTGCCCTGCTCTGACATTCTCGCTAACGTCGACCTATCCAGCCCTTTGCAAGTATTTTCCGCATATAGGGCATGCGCTAAACTGATGGCTTTGCTGTTAGACGTCATACAATTGCATGAATGGCTGGACCTGTGAGTGGCAAGAAACTCTGTTGTTTTGATTACGTGACTCTTTTAGACTTGGGGATGAATATGAACTCGTAAGATTAGTCGCTGTCGCCGCTACTGTGAAGCTCGTGATGACGTTCATGAAGATCATTAGCGCTCGACGGAATTTTGTGAAGTGTCTGTACCTTGGTTGCAGATATTATCCCTTGGTAACATGGCCAGTAATAACGTGGTGCTTTGTGGCCAACCATAATCCTGATATGTGTGGTAATATCACTTCTTTGCTTTATGTTCTTTTTATACCATATGTAAGTCAACTGAGGATTGTGAGGATTCTGACAAAAGGCTTTCACAGCAACTTCTTTCGCAGCGTATGGCACAATCAGTCACTCCAGACGAGGATATTGATATTCCCCTAGTTGCAATGATTCTCAGGTCTTGGGCATTCACAGGACGAAAAATATCCGTGGCAGCGGGATTGGGTTGCCTATACATAGCATTCGCAGCGACTGAGATATGGGTTTTTGTCTCAAATGTGCAAGAGAGTCAGTCTATTCCACTTGAATTCCGAATGTAGATTTCTGATATATTGCAGCTAAATCACAAGCCCTGTTCACGTATGTTAACGGCTCCGGATGCTTCAGAGGCGCAGGAAAAAACGACCGGAAAGTGGCTACTAGAACTGCGGTGCGCATATAGATACGTTAATTGACCAGACTAAATACAAACGGATCTTGTTCAGATTTTGTTCGCTTCCGCATGCGTGGTCGACCTTTTCTGTATTATCGTAACTTGGCTGGTAGGTGACACCACTGCAGTCTCAGAACTCAGACTGAGTTCACCCGCTACACGATAGCATTGTTTGAACATTCGGAGTACTCAGGGTTCGCTGGGCAGAATCTTCCTTGTCCAAGGTGATATTGCCTTTGATTTTACCTGAGGTAGAGTTATTCAAATCAATATAGGATTTTCCGCCTTCCTCTTGCTCGCAGCAGCACACCTGGGATCAGTAATAATGGCGATAGTGTAACCAATTTGGATCATAAAACAGGAAGATTAGCCTTACGCTCTGTTTAGCCACAACACTTCGCTATTCTCGGGAAGCTTCTTGCTACCGGTACCCTTAGTAATATGCAATATCGTGGTAAGTGTCTGAAGGGAATCCTTTTTTTTTTTTTGATTCATTCATTCATCTTCATAGGCTTGTCGAATGTAGGTCTTCGTCCGCGAAGTTGAGGCATATTTTTTAACACCAGCTAGGATCTTGTATGTCAGACGAAGAAACTCTCCTACTGAATCCCAGATCAGCTACCGAATATCCAACATAGTGCGCCATGACCTTGCGTACATAGATGACTTGACTGTTATGTCCGAAACGTCCACACTCGTCTGATGGAATGGTATGATCCTGACCATCTTGGAAAATGTGTTGTAACAAAGGACCCTGCTATGCTTTTAGCTACGGTGTACAGTCGATATCATGATGCTGCTCATCATCCGACACTCATGTCATCCTTTGCTTCCGTTTCGCCTGCAGCATCACCCGAAACGTCCATTGAATCACTCTTGTCCTTTCCCGAGCCCCAACCATACTTGTTTTTTAATTTTTGCACCATTTGCTTGAAGTCTGTGTCGCCGGTTTTCGGTAGGACCGTGGCTGTTGCCTCAAGCGCGATATTGAGAAGCTCGAGTATATGTGCATTAATAGGATCCATACTAAGCGCCTGTTATCATAATAACCTTATTAATGTGGCGACAAATGATGTCAAAATATAGCTGACCTCGTGATACTTGATAATAGCTTTATCCAGATCTCCAAGTAAGTGAAATACGATACCGAGGAATCCAAGGGCAATTGGATGATGCGGGTCCAGTTCTAACACCTTCTGGTATGTCGCCTTTGCGTCCTCCAAGCGTCTATAACACAGATCCGTTCAAAAAAGCACACTCTCTAGGTTGGGATACTTGAAAAAAATGAAAAAAAAACCGACCTTAACTTCCTGTAGCAGGTGCCAAGATTGATATAGGTTGTGGCCCAGGACTTCCGTGATGTCTGCGTTACTTGTGCTAAATCCAGAGCTTCTTGGAACAATGCGGCTGCGCCGCTGTAACTAGGCAGAATGAGCTGAGCCCACGAGGTAACTCTGAATATACTCACTCGCCATGATTGTAGGCCATTACTCCACGTTCATTCAGAAGTAGCGGATCACCGTCACACATAGCATTTGCTGCATTCAAGGCTTCGTCTGCTAGTATGTGGTTTGATAGCATGATGTGCTCCATACCAACGAACATCAAAGGTAGATGTGAGCTGAACATAGGAAATGAATAAAAAAATAACCGTTGGAATGAAGATCCTACCCAGTAAACATGCGTGCACATGTAGAGTATGCTGTCACGGCGTGATCATGCTCACCCTCGAGAGCAAAAGTATGACCAAATGCCATCCAGGCTGGCGCGAACCTAGGATCCATGAGGGATGTTTTGCTAATGACATATAGGTTGTTGTTGTCTGTAATGGAGAAAATAGAATTGGCGAACCTGAAATACTGCCTTGCCTGTGTCCACTTGCCTCCGCTGAGGTACCAAACACCAACAGCATACCAACTGATGGGATTTTCTGGCTCACGATCAACCATCTCGTGCGCCAATATGAACAGTTTGGAATGAAGATGCAAGAGATGATACATGCAAGCTATATGGAGGGGCATAGCAGCATTGTGTATAGACACTAGACCCATGATCCTGCAAATCAAATATATGCGGAAGAACAGAAATTTGGACAGTTGATACCGACCTTGTCGTTATAGCAAAGCAATCCGCCCAGCGGAAATTGACGTATAGCGCGTCTGCAAAACTGTATAACACATCGGGATTGTCACCCAAACCATAATCGTCCACCAGCCGCTGTCTTGTCAAAGCATGTTCAAGGTTATGCTTATACTTTCGTAGGCGCGTCGTGTAAATGAGCTGAACAAACTCAGCATCCTCTTGGGTTTGCTGTGAATATGCAAGGCCTTGTACGAATTCCCATTCTGTTTTGTAGGGTTACGAGATCAATTCAATTCGTTATGTATGAACATACCTTCATCCGCAGTCATCATTTCACCTGAAACAAGTTGGTCAAATGCTTCAAAACATTTAACATCAAGAGTCAAAGCCTCCATAAAGCATTGCTTTGCCTGGTCACCCCTATTTAGTTTCAGCATTAGAACTCCTCTGAGGTGACACATCGAGGCTTCAACCTAGATATACATAATCATTCTGAGGCGGGCGCGGAAAAGTAAGCCTACCTTAATCCCCCCGTCGACATTTGGGACAGTCGGTCCACTCTTTCCCGAATCACGGAACGGATTGGCTTCGCCTAGCATTTCAGTCGCGGCAGCCCAATCACCTTGGCGAACCTGCAATGCCATTCACATTGCATTCAAATCTATGAACATGAAATATACCTGACATTGTGCAGCAAGGTATCGGCAAGCCACGCTCATGTCAACCAGCCTCGAAACACGATCTTGCAACTCTTCAGGGACTTCGATCATTCCACCAGGACCCACAGGAAGACGTGACGAGAGAGGATGCAATTGCGCTTCGTCTTGTTCACGGAATTTCCCCTTGGCTGGACTCGGATGCCCATTCATAGTTGGCTTTAAATGATCGGGTGGCTTGGGTGGTGTTGTAGGAAATGGTCGAGTTAGCAGTTGCTCTGCCCGTGAATATTGATATGTCATGAAATAAGTCTGAGCCAGCCAGAAGGCATCATTTGGATCGTCTAAGGGAGATGGAATGACGCGTCATTCGCGTGCTCTTAATCGACGATAGACGCGACTCACTCGTCCAGCTCAGGATTTTATCTCCCCAGAATGCTGCTGTTTCGTAGAGATGCTGCATCATTGCATCGTGTCGCCACAGACGCATGCGATCAACCATTCCCCAGGCCCGTTCGCCATCCTGTTCCAGGTCATCATCGGAATCCTGAAAGACGTCCGTGGTATCTGTTGCCAATGGATGGGGTTGACGGCTTGCACTGGACTTGATGCGCCTGTGTCGACGTGGCGAAGAACGACGCGGTGAAGATGGGAGAATGGATCGGTTCGGGTCAAGAGCAAATGTGTTCGGATTCGAAACTGTGCTCGTGTTTGCGTCGAGATATGAGTCTACGAGATGCTGGGGATTGAAAGAGAATGAAGAGCCTATGGAACCGGGGGGACGGGAGCTGGAAGGGGATGGCAAGTGAGGAATATTCGGGGTGGCGTACGGGGGTGTGGAATGCATCAAGAACAATTGTTGATGGCGACTCTCAAGTACGTTACACGCTGCGGCTGCTCTGCCCACTCATACAGTTATTGTTATTTTAAAACATAATGTCTGTATAATTTGATTCGATGCTTGATTGCAAAACAAGAACGGCTTAACATGAAGCGACATGGGGCTCACAGCCAAAAAGGTGCGTGTGCACTGTTTCAGGCATTTGAGTGGAACAAAGGCTAGGGAAGATGAAGCCTTGCTGGAAGTGAGCCGGGGAAATATGTGTACGCACGGGGTAGAGACCAGGCGGCCAGAAAAGATGGCCGGCAATAGTCATTGACATTCAAGCGCCCGATGGCATTTTCATCGTGAACTCCCTCCTCTTGAGTTTTACAACCTCTGAGCTCATATGCTAGGTCTGTCGGGAGATCAAGTAACGCACAAGTAGTCGCGGAAACCTTGCCTAAACGGCAAGCCTCTCGGACGTTGGTGAAGAGAGACTCTATTTCGGGTGCTCTACAATGCTCGGTCTAGTAGCTGCCTATTTCATGAGACACGGCAGCTGATGTATCATCCGCAAGACGTGTGGTACCATTAAACTTGGCCGATGTCTTATCCTGTGTCTGCGTATAATTCAAATCTAGTCGGAAGAGAGGAATGTTGAAGCCTGGAGTAATCGTATGCAGTTACTTTTGGGAGAGTCAATAGCTAGAGCATTGGTGATGAGTCCGCTGAAGATTCACCGGCCACAAGTACTTTTTGTGCAATCTGCATGGCGTAACGATAGCCCTGCAGTCGGCACCCTCTTGTAGTAGCTGTTGTTGGAGAAGCGTGAGAACAGACTTGTCTCCTACGAAATCTTTAAAAGATGACAAGTTCATCCAAATCAGCCTTTTCGTCATCTATCAAACCCCGGAAAGGACTGAGAAAAGCAGTTTCCAAGGCTACTGCATCGGGGAAAAGCTCTGGAGAAGAGCATGGTAATAACTCACTAGGAAGTGCCAGATTGGAAAGTGAACAACAGGGAGAGGAAGGGCTGCATGGATTTACCACAGATGATGACGATTCTTCGGACGAGGATGATGGCGTAGATGCCGACCCTGTAGACGTCGGAAAACTACCAACTGTTGCCAAGGATGATGCTGTGGTCAAGGCGAAGCTAGAGAAAGCAAAACGGCAGCTAGTGAGATTCTTGATAGTTTTCGGTTCCGTGTTGACCTTGGATAGGCCAAAGACCATGGCGTGATTTACGTTGGCCGGTTGCCGCATGGATTTTTCGAAGACCAACTGCGCGGTTATTTCTCGCAATTCGGAAATGTGACTCGTCTAAGATTATCGCGCAACAAGAAGGTATATCTATCTAATATCTCAACCATACATTCACTTAGCAAATCATTAGACAGGGAAATCTAAACATTATGCATTTTTGGAGTTTGATTCTTCATCAGTGGCCAAGATAGTAGCAGAGACAATGGACAATTATCTTATTATGGGACATCTTCTGCAATGCAAAGTTGTGCCGAAAGATAAAGTACACCCACAACTATGGGTCGGCGCGAACCGCAAGTGGCAAGTTGTACCAAGAGCACGCGTAGTGAGGTTGGCGCACAACAAGGTAAGCACACAAAGGCTCTCAGCAAAAAGTATAAGTCTTAAAGGGAAAGTCAGAAACGGACGCAGGAGGAACAGGAGAAAGCTGAAAAACGGCTGCTAAGACGGCAGAGAGAGCGGAAACGCAAGCTTGCAGAGGCAGGGATCGAGTATGAGCTGGACGCGGTGAGCTACAAGCGCCGGTAGTCACGTGGATATTCAGCATTACATAATGAGAGTGCTGGATTTTCAAGTCGAGGCGAGATGTATTCCGCACTCCGGCGCGTCACCCAGAGCCTGCACAAGAACGTCGTCTACCGCATTTCCCAGCCGTCCAAGCGTATTTCCCAACAACAGCGTCCATCCCACCGCCAATTCACCACTTTTCATGTCCAGAGTTCCCTGAGGAGACGCTACAACTCGCGGTGTCCACCTCCCTTTCGGCAGGTACATGTTCGCGCTATTTCCTATTCCTCCATTCCTCGGTTTGTCGCGCGCGCATTTCGTGTCCCTATAGCTGGAGCCACGGTTGGTGCCGGAGGTCTAACGTATGCCAATTACAAGTTTGAGGGTATGTCGATGTTGATCGACACTGACCGAGCTCACCAATCAATCTTACAGAAATTAGAAAACGGACAAATGAATGGGTAGACACGGCTCGCGAAACGGCTCAGGACTTGCTTGAATCAGCCTCTGACGGACTCAAGGCAATTTCAGCACGCGTATCAGCGGTTGAGCTACCGGCCTTGGAAACACCCGAGTTTTTGAAAGATCTCTTCAAATCGACAGGCTCACAAGGGGACAACAGTAACAGTGGTGACCATGGCGGCGCAGACAGTTCCAATAAGCGCTCTCCAAAAGAAGATACCGCCGCCATTGCAGCTCTGGTTGCTGCGACCATGGCGTCTCCCTCGGATTCTAATGCTTCTCAAGACGCACGTCAGCAGAATGGCCTTGTGCATTTGACCAAGAAGCTCATCCAAATCCGCAGCATGCTCCTCAGTATTGACCAGAGTGATGCTCTCAAGTTACCCAGCATAGTCGTCATCGGCAGTCAAAGTTCGGGAAAGAGTTCTGTACTAGAGGCAATAGTTGGGCAGGAGTTTCTCCCAAAGTAGGCGACCATTCTCGTCTCCTCCTAATCATATCTAACCAAACCACAGGGGCAATAACATGGTCACTCGCCGTCCCATCGAGCTTACCTTAATTCATACGCCACCTACTGCCAGCGACCCCCACCCTGCAGAGTATGGTGAATTTCCGGCACTTGGTCTTCAAAGAGTGACGAACTTTGCTGATATTCAACGCACTTTGACCGACCTTAATCTTGCTGTTCCCGCTACCGAGGCAGTCTCCCCGGAGCCCATAGATCTACGTATCTATTCCCCCAATGTTCCAGACCTTACACTGATTGATCTTCCGGGTTACATTCAAATATCCTCCCTTGACCAGCCTGAAACTTTGAAGGAAAAAATATCCTCACTCTGTGACAAATATATTCGAGAACCGAATATTATACTAGCTATTTGCGCCGCTGATGTTGATCTTGCCAATTCGCCAGCCCTTCGAGCCAGCCGCAAAGTCGATCCTTTGGGTCTGCGCACAATAGGCGTCATCACCAAGATGGATCTTGTACCGGCCGAGCAAGGCGCAAGCATTCTAGCTGGCAATAGATACCCGCTTCACCTCGGATACGTCGGTGTTGTTGCAATCAAGGAATTTGGCAAGGATTATGACTCGGCTCTCATTGCGCGTAAAGGTAAAGATGATTACTTTTTGCAACATCGTGACGTGTTTGCCCCACCTTCGTCGTCACCGACGCCACTCCTGGTTGGAATGCCAACCCTGCGCCGTCGTTTAATGGAAGTTCTCGAGTCGTCTATGGCATCTTCTTTGCATAGTATCACGAATGCCGTACAACTTGAGCTGGAAGAGGCTACATACCAGTTTAAAGTCCAATACAATGATCGGCGCATATCTGCGGAGTCCTATGTTGCAGAAACGATGGACACTTTGAAGGGCCAATTTAAAGAAAGCCAACGCACGTTCTCGAAGCCGGTCGTGCGAGGCCAACTCAAGGCCATGCTAGACGAGAAAGTGTTAGATGTATTGGAGCAGCTATACTGGATAGACAAGAGGACAGAAAGTGAACTTTCCGTATATGCCACAGAGACAGGTATGGGAAAGCGCTGGCATGGTGCCATTGCTGCTGCGCTTGCCGCTTCGTCAAATAACGGGGTAGCCTCCAAGAAGGACAGTCAAATGTCAACGGATATGGATAATGCGTCGTATTGGTCTCACAAATTGGTGGCTGCGTCCTCTCTTTTAACCAAGTCTGGTGTCGGACGTGATTCGACGCTTCTCGTCGCAGACGCATTACGATCCTTGATTGATTCCATCGCAGCACGCGAGCCTTTCACATACCATCCGTTGGCGGCGTCGCGACTCATTGAATTTTCTCATGCAATTTTGCGAGATCGGGTTGGCCTAACTGCAGATCAGGTCGAGAATTGCATCAAGCCTTATAAATATGACGTGGAGATAGATAAGCAGGAATGGGAACGTGGAAGAGAACGAGCAGTGGAATTGATGGAGCGGGAAATGGACATGTGTGAGAAGAAGCTTACGGAAATCAGGAAGAAAGTCGGCGGCGGACGAAGGCTGGGAGGATTGGTATCATATGTAAGGAGTCTGGAAGAAAAGGAGAAGGCTCGGCAAGAGAGGGAGAGGAAGGCGGAAGTTTCATCCTCGTCGCCTGACGAGGCAGGTGATGACCCATTTTACGAGTCTTACAAGTATCCGCCAGCGCAGATCGTTGACGGTGCGTTGCGCCATTTCGGATATTGGTCGTCAGAAGTTGATTCTTTCAATGTGCAGCACGGACGGCGATGATGTATTCGGAACGGATCAAGATAGTAAGACTCCGGCTTGCCGCTCTCAAGTCTAAACCATGTCGTGCGGGGCCAGAAAACGATGTTCTTTGTCCCGAGGCGTTTTTGAACGCGGTAGCAGACAAACTTGCTTACACATCGGCCATGTTCATCAACATTGAGCTGTTGGAACAGTTTTTCTACCAGGTACGTGCATGTTTTGAATGGGCGCAGAGCGTTTGCTAAAACTTGATCAGTTCCCTCGTGAAATTGATTCTCGACTCTTATACGATTTAGACCGTAACGAAATTGTAGCATTTGCGCGTGAAAATCCGATTATACGACGCCATCTGGAGTTGCAAGAGCGAAAGGAGAAGCTAGAAGAGGTTCTTTTATGTGTTTTAAAGGCGTGAAAAGGTGCTGACGAGTAGTTTAGGTGATGAAGCAGCTGAATAGTCTGTCAACGTTGAGGACCGATGCTCAGCCTGCGCCTCGGAGACATAGGGGACTCTTTGGATTTTAACGCGATTCGAATTTTCATTCTTTCGTGTGTACTTATATACTTGGCTATCCCCTCCTCAATGAAGTTTTCGGGTGCCAGCGCATATAATTACTCATAACTTGGCTTTCTTTGTCTGAACGGTTTGTCAACGGATTTCCGACTGAAATGTGAATCGCACGGACTGCAAGAAGACTGTCCAACTTTGTTGCAAGCATGAGATTGCCTCTGGTCTTGAGCTTCCCTGTCATGTAGGCCTTCTGGCCGTTCAACTAGGAAAAGGGCCTGTAAGGCTTATGTCAGAACGTGCAGATGAGCCATAACGTGCCTTTCCGGAAGCAAGATCGGAAAGGGTAGCGTCGGAGAGTATGAGAGTAACGTCCGCCTTTGGTTTTGCGCTGCCCTTGAACACAGTGCCGGTCTTCTTCAGGTCAATGGTCCAGGTGACGGATTCCTTGTCGTCGTTGGTGACTTGTAGCTCAAAGATAGCATTGGTCTGTCAAGTGTTTGCTCGAGAGGGCATACTGGGAGAGAGAGAGTGATGGTGATTGACCTTTTTGATCCTGTCTTTCTTTTCGGCGTCCGAGAGCTGGGAGAAGGTGGACTGCATGCCGGAGAGGACTTCAGAAGACTGAATGACTGCAGCATTAACTGGTGCGGTATGTTAGGAAGAGCATGGAGACAGACCTTGAAACCTGGAGCCTTGATATCGTCTGACATATGATAAATACTTATAGCAATACGTTTATCGACCTGAAAAGGCAGTTGCGTGTCCGCACGCTTCCCAGCCGACCGTCACATGAAATACATCGAAGTCCCGGCGCTCTCCAGGCTCGCAGAGACGCTTACTCACGAGGGCCCGGAATGCTGCGTATATACACGGATGGAAGCGTACAGCTGCAAGAACATCAAACGGGACAAGAAGCTCTTCAAATCGCTGGAGCACGCGTATCGGGACGAGGTTTCGAACTCGCCACCCGTGCCGTCATGGCTTGCGCTGGAGCGTGAGGCAGAGACGACGCCGTTTGGACCGATTGACAAGCACGCATCACGCAAGACGCTTTACCTCCTTATCGCGACGCTCAACGTTGCGTTTCCGGATCACAATTTTTCGGACGTTCGGCCGAACCAGTTTTGTAAGGAACAGAGTGGCGCAAGCGTTCTCAATGCGTTGAGCAATACGCTTGCCTCCAATGGAAGGATGACCATGACCGCTCCCCGCACGTATTCGTCTTACCCGCCCACCACGGCCGACTTCTTTCCCCACTCCGTTCCCAGCTCGACGTCACCTTTTAGCCGGACCATCACCAGTCCCCTCGCACCGCCTCCCATCATCTCGGGAACGCACCCTGCTTTATTTCAGCTCATCGACGATGTCATTGGCTTATCTGACTGCGAGGTCTATTCTTATACTCCGGAGATTGAGGCTGATCCGCATGCGCACGACTTTTCCGACGAAGAGGATGACGTTGCGACGGACGAAGACGAGGAGTCGTCGACAGATGAGGAGCTTGCGTTTGAGTTTGATGACTATGACGTGGACGAGGCACGGCCCACGAGAAGTGTGGTTGGGATCGCCTCACACCCGGATGACGACGTGTTCACAAGCTCGCACACGAAACGACGCGGGGCGTTGCTCTGGTCTTCTCATTGGTTTTTTCTGAACAGGAGGTTGAAGCGGATATTATTCACCTCGGTATGGGCGCGGTCAAAGGGGATCGGACGATCGTGGATGGACGACGAATTGTATCCGGAGAGGTTTCTGGGTTGGGACGGAGGAGTTGGTGCCGGAGCCCGTGCACTGGGATTGATGCGTGACGTGGAGGCGGATGATTGATCGCCCTGGCTGACAAGCCTGCCGTCTGTATTGCTTGTAATATATTGTACAACTACGGCTCCCAACCTCATTTTTCACTTGGCGGCTGTGCCTCGTGCACATGGAAACACATGACTCAAACGTGCGTCGGATTAGCAACGGCCAGCGGGTGCTACAAGAACGTGCGTGGCGTCAAGGATCAGACGTATACATGCGCTTGAGATGGCGGTATTTTCGTAGGGAGTACAAAGCCAGGGTTTCTGCGAGTCAGTCCGTATGGCGTAACAGAGGGTTGGCAAGGCACCGCACACCTTTCCTGATGTAGTCCCCGAGTTTGAGGGCGTTCTCGATGTCGTCCTTGTCGGAGAGATGCCTGTTGTCTAGGAGGAGTGAGCGGCGGGGGCTGCAGGAGCAGGAGGACGCACTGTCGAACATCCTGCGGATGCGGGCGTGGTAGTTGTAGCTGCGGGCGATGTGAGCAGGGCAGAGAGGGCAGGGCGGGGACAGACGCGGGGTCAGGGTAGTCTTTGGCCAGACGCAGCAGATCCTTGTAGAGAGCGAGGGCACGCCGCCGCGTCGCGTTGGAGGCCATTTGACACATCCGCATGCTTGCCTCTGCGGTGGCTTGACGAACGTGCTTGCTCTCGTGCCTTATTATTTTCGCCCTATTTAAGTCACAGCATGTCAATGTGTTCCATCCTTCCCCCCAATGGCCACCCTCGAAAAGCGGTCGAGCGACAACACTGACGAAGTCGGCAAGACGGTCCAGACCACCATTTACACTCTCGACGAACGCCGGAGGCTTGCCTTGGCCGAAGTCGACAATGCCAAATTCTCGTATATCTTTTTTCCTCATTCCTCTTATTCCGCACGCCGACTCATCTTCTCTTCAGCTGGTTCCATTTCAAAGTTTGCATGGTCGCAGGTGTAGGCTTCTTCACCGATGCGTAAGTCTTATAACTCGTCCCGCTGTCCCCCACATCCTCACAGCCGCAGCTACGACATCTTCGCCATCAACATAGCCTCAACCATGTTGGGCTATGTTTATGGTCCAGGTCAGACTGTCTTCTACTGTCACGCTTTTCCCTTACTCACCGGATCACAGGCGGGAATCTGACTGTCAACCAGAATCTTGGTGTCAAAGTGGCAACTCCCGTAGGCACTTTCATCGGTCAACTTCTCTTTGGTTGGCTTGCAGATCGTGTGGGACGCAAGCGCATGTGTAACTTGTCCTTATCCTCTTTTGGTATACTTGATTTTAATCGGTTCCTTCAGACGGCGTTGAGCTTATGATTATCATCGTCGCCACCTTTGCACAAGCCCTCTCAGGGAGCGCCGACGCTGTACATATCATCGGTGCCATCGTCGTCTGGCGAGGCCTTGTAAGTTGCCAGAGTTTTCCACCACCTGATTTGTATCTCAACTTTTTATCACAGATGGGTGTAGGTATCGGAGGTGACTACCCTCTGAGTGCCGTCATTTCTTCAGAATTCGCATCGACTCATATTCGTGGTCGTTTGATGACGGCCGTATTCGCATCTCAGGGATGGGGCAACTTTGGTGTGTCTTTAACAGTTTAGCATGCATATCCAGTCTCATCGAATAATCAGCTGCTGCCCTTGTCGCACTCGTCGTTGTAGCTGCCTACAAGACCCAGCTACTGCGCGAGTCAGTAAATCACGTCGTGTCTGTAGACTACATGTGGCGTCTTCTTATCGGTCTTGGATGCGTTCCCGCTGTCGTTGCATTGTATTTCCGTCTGACAATCCCTGAAACTCCTCGGTTCACCATCGATATCGAGCGCAACCTTGATCAAGCCTCTGCTGATATTTCGAATGCCATAAGGAACTGAAGAGGTTGACTATGACCCTGATAATGTCCGCCACATCGCTGCTCCTAAAGCTAGCTGGAGCGATTTCAGCCATCATTTTGGCCAGTGGAGCAACTTCAAGGTCTTGTTCGGTGCCTCGTACTCGTGGTTCGCCTTGGATATTGCCTTTTACGGCCTTGGCTTGAACTCGAGTATCATCTTGGCAACCATCGGTTTTGGTGGTATAAGCAAGATTAAGACAACGGCAGACATCTATAATACTCTGTATAACATTTCCGTCGGTAACCTCGTCTTGTCTGTCGCTGGCTTAATCCCCGGTTATTGGGTCGCTTTCCTCTTTATTGATTCCTGGGGTCCGTAAACCCATCCAGCTTATGGGCTTCATTCTGCTTACCATCATTTTCATCATCATGGGTATGTGGTCATCTTAACCAGGTAAAGAATTTGCTGATGCGTCTTGTAGGTTTCGGCTTTGACAAGCTTACCGCCTCGGCGGGCCCCAAGAAAGCCTTTGTGTTCCTCTATTGCTTGGCGAATTTCTTCCAAAATTTCGGCCCGAATACTACTACGTTCGTTATACCTGGAGAGGCTTTCCCCACTCGTTACCGTTCTACCGGTCACGGTATTGCTGCTGCAAGTGGTAAACTTGGAGCTATCGTAGCCCAAGTCGGATTTGCCCAATTGCAAAACATCGGTGGCCCAAACCGTTTCATCCAACACATGTGAGTTTTTGCGCACAACTAGTTCAACCACACTAATTTCATCCTCCAGTCTGGAAATTTTCGCTCTGTTTATGCTTACTGGCATTTTCTCAACGTTGCTGCTCCCCGAAACAAAAGGAAGAACTCTGGAAGAGTTGTCCAATGAGAACCAGGAAGGCTTTATACAAGGTGACTAATTTTGGCTTTAGCTGAGCGTAAATTGATCGTCTGTCCACAGGATACTCTGGCAAAACACGGGAAGCTGTATAGCTACAAGTATATGCCCCATGTCCTATTAAATATATCATATGAGTGGGATCTTACACCGGGTAATCAACCAACAATTTTTATCCTTGACAGCATGCTTGCTGCCTTCGGTTCTCTTCTTCACCATAGACGAAAAAGAATATGACGTTGCCGTGATTAAGAAATAAATAAATTTCCTTGACAATTGTGCCTAATCGGGACGTGCAGGGAGGAGTACCCAAGTTCAAGGCTCAAACGACGAAGCTCTCTCTCCCATGCGGAACGCAACGAAGCTTACGCTTGACCGTCAAACGCTAGGCGAGAATGGGTACAACTCCATATTTGTTATCAGCGGAATTGGGGCGCAGTCCACTCGCGAAACGAAGAAGATTCTTCTGGATGCGCACGCCCAACACATGAAAATATATATTCTTCGCTTCTATCATGCTGTGGCGGATAGCCTCGTTCCAACGACAATATACAATTTTCCCAACCGCTACTGTAGGCCTGGACCTTAAATCGGACATCATATATCATATCGGAGCTTTGCCGTTCACCCGCCGAATACAGTCGTGTGTGTGTGGCATAACGTTATCACGCGAAAAAAATTGTTGGGAAGCTCCACCGCCTGACCTCAAAGTAAGTTTGTCCTTACAGGACTTGACGGCGCACGAACTTGATTCGGGTAGCTGTGGAGCGATAGCAGCTCTCTCCTCAAGCACCCATGCACGTTTGTATGCTTTATGGAGGGAGGATAATTATAAGGAATGCAGATTGGGCCATTGCCAAGATTGGCCGTATCGGGGGAATGCATCCGTAAGCTTTGGGATGCCCGCCTAGAAACGCATTGGTCCTTGGCAGATATATTTGCGTAGCACTTGGAAAGGCTTAAATCCCGATAGATGTGTGGAAAAAATACGTACAGACAACGCTCGAAATATCGTGGCTCATTAGTTTTCATCCTCGTAGACGACACCATTGCGCAATTTGAAAGTTTGCCACATCTTAGATGGCTGGTGAACATTTACCCACTTTGAGTAATTATAGAATGCCAAAAAATAAAAATAAAAATTTACCGTCAATCTCGACCTAAGGACCTCCATCTTTACCATGCATGCGTCTTCATCCCCGCTTGGGCTGCATGTGGAAAGCCACAGAGTTGAATCCGTCAGGAACGGAAAAGAAGGTCCAAGGGCGGGTTGTCGATCTCCAGAAATGTTGGGGTTATTTGCGCCACTTTTGACTTGTGTCGAGTTGTTCACCACCTGGATATCCATGACGTGATGATATTAGATCGAGAGATGTGACACGTAGAGAACGGACCAGAACTGTAAGTTGATTGGCACGGACTTTATCCCGCAAATACCTCATGAAATGAACCATCAGGGCATGACCTTGGGCAGATACTGCGCTCAGGTTCAGCCCAAGCAGTTGCGTGACCGTGTCTATCACAACAAACTGGCAGCGCGGCCTAAGTCTAGATTCAATCACTGAAGTTGAGCCGAGAAAATGAAATCGAACCGTTGGACATTGTCAGCGACGTCAGAGCCTGTCTCGGTGTCCAAAATGTGGAGCACGCTGTCCGTATCGAAGCACGGGCAGACTTGAAGGCGGTCTAGTATGGTTGTGGCATCCTAGCGCAGAGTGATAAGCCATGGAAAAATGCGCGGCGATAAACTCTAACATGAGCACCACCGAGCGACTCTAGGATTGGTGTAACCCTTTCGGGCAAAAATTCACCGGTGGTATCGAACCATATAGCACTCGCGTCCGAATGAGCTGCCAGATAATGCAGGACGACATTTAGTGCCAAACTCTATTCATAAATTAGTTGATGATGTCAAATGCGTCGGAGGCGGAGGAAATACCTACAGACTTGCCCACGGAACGGGCTCCAGAAATTTCAATGATTCCATGTCTCTTCGATTCACCCATGAGTTTGTCGAAAACAGGCAGCCCCGTCTTAATCCCAGGGTGATGCTCAGCCTGTGCAACGGCACTGAGAGCTGTTGTGCCTGGTGCACTAACAGTTTCAGTGACGATATCAATGCAACAAAGTAACTCGTGAAGGGAGACTATTCCTTTGGGCAAAGCATGAAACACTTCAATAGGTGTTCTGGAGAACAAAAGATCAGTGTCAGTCCTAATGCCACAATGTTCAAGTGCAGCAACAAGTTGCTCAGGTAGCTGAGAGATGTTGGAGAGGCGCATAAGAGAATCATGCCATGCATTAATGGGGTAGTGGTAACCTGGGTCGTTGCCATCGACCCGCCGGGGATTCGATTCCCCCTTAATGCAATCCAAGTTTTTCCTGCCGAGATTCCTAATCGTAGCATTGATACTCTAACTGTTGCATTAGTCTACCCTACTTGACTGCTTCAAATATCTCCGAAGCTGAGAATGTAAGATCAACACCGCGAGCCTTCAAAAGCTGAAAATGCCATACCGGTCAGGGAATAAAGCAGGCGCCATCAAACTCCACATATATAGTATCATGCACACCCAACTGGAGACAACTCGCATCCACATAGCGACCTCTGATCTCCCGATATATACATTATTGTGTCCAGACGATGTCTTCTGCGACACGACATTCCTGAAAAAATGGATAAATACGTTGATGTGATAAAAGCAAGTACCTACCAGTCAGTAAGGAGCATTGCAACATACATGGAACCAAGGGCAAAGATGACGTGGAACCAAGAGTACTTCAAAAAATGAGCAGATCTACGTGTCTGTGTTTGAAAACACATACGTTGTAGCGAGTACCATGCCTTTCATCATCTGTGGTTTCACCGGATTCATATTCATCATCCCATGTTTCTTCGTCCAAAGCTGATGCCGGTATGGCACTGCAATTATTGTCAAAGGCACGAGTCGTGAATTGTTTAAAGAAGAAAGTTACCCTGCTTGAACGGCGGCTAGTACGGCTTGATACCTGGGCGACTCGGTCCTACCTGGTTGCGTAGTGACTACAGTGAAATCTCTGTTATCATCAGAACCGCTTAGTTGGATGCCTCCTTTATTATTTCCGACGAGAGCGCGACTCTGAGTAGCAGCACGCGTAGTAGAGTAAGCGATTGCCAAGAAGGTGAACACTCCACCCAAGATGACGGTAACTTTGCGCGTTCCTTCAGCGGTATCCGTGTTGCTTCTAAGTGGATTGCATGCAGACGATTCATGAACGTGATTGCTGACGGCGGAGACAATGAGGTATGTGCAATAGGCAGCAACCATCCCGGATTGAGCTAAACCAGAGCGAGGATTGTGTTCTTGGATCAGGGGGTGCACACACATTATGGTCGCTAGAATGCTCAATGCAAGATTGAATGATATAAAGAAACGATTCAGTCCGCAACCTGACCCCGCAAAGTAGGCATAGAGAATTCCTGTCATGGTGATGGTGAAGATATATGTAGCGGCGGTAGATGCTATGAGGATCCATTGCCATAGTTTGGAGTTGTTTGGAGATTCCTCCCACTTCTCTATGCACGTTTCGGACCAAGTATGCGCGAAATCGACGAGCAAGACGAGACCGAGGAGGATGAATACTGTAGCGCCAATCAGGGCGACATAATTACCCCAGAAGATAAAGAAGCCGTTGGGAATGAAGAAGGATACCGCAACGAGGATGAACCATAAAAGAACCTTTGGGCCCCACCAGCTGCAAAAGTTAGGAGGCACTGGAAGAAGAAGCAAAGAACGCACCCATTCTGGATCGCAGCACGCTTGTCACGAGTGTCTTTCAGACCAATGAGTAAAGCACTCAGGATGAAATGGAACAAAGCGAGAGCAAAACAAATTCGGTGGATCTAGTGCTGACGTCAGACACCGAATGCTCCGAAGATGAATATACAACACCGCAAGCACGCCGTAGCATTTCCCATCCTTGCAGTCCATCTTGATGTAGTTAAGGCTCCATTTTTCTATGAGCTGTATGATGGCATCCGTCTTCATCGCCCATGCTAATATGGAGTTGAGAGAGAAGATGATCTGGGCTATGTCAGTCGGGGCGCGAGAGGAGAGGGAGAAGCATACTGCGAAGCCGACACGAGTAGCAATGGAGGAGTTGCAGTTACATGACTTGCAGAACATGGACGCTGCGGTCGAAGTGAAGCAGAAGGCAAGGCCAGCAAGACATGAAGTTGCGATGGAGGAAAGCCCGCCGGCGAGCGGGAGCGACAAGAGGAGGCCCATGGCAGTGGTGTGACAGGGTCGATGTCACATGTCGCCGACATCTTGATGAGTCGATGACCGATTGATGTGCTGTTTATGGCTCGCTCTTTTGCAGAGACAGTCGTGATTGGCAATGGCCCATGTGGGTGGTTGTGGACTCCATGATTGACGTCGAGCACGCCATCAGAAGGATGTACATAGGTAAGTAAGCTCTCTTTTATTCTGTCCATCCATCTCACATGATGATGCCCTTCCAGGCACATGGGGCGGGTATAAATGACTAAAAATCCAAAAATTCTCGTCGCTGCTGTAATGCTCTCAGCTGCCTTTCTGACCCTCACCCTTGCCCTAGTTCTAACAAGGTGTGCGCATGCCGCTCCTGCCAATGTCGCGTTCTCGTCCAGTGTTCCCGTTGGCGCTGTTTCTCTCTCTCCAACTCTGCTGTCCTTCTCGATAGAACAGGACCGCTGGACGGACTGGTCCGGCACTCTCGCAAGAAACAATTTCGTCTTCAATGTTCTCGATAATTTGAGAGCAAAGACCGGCTCTCCGCCTCTTATCAGGATTGGTGCAAATAGTGAAGACCGTACTATATTCGATTCGAGCGTCCAGGCAAGTATGGGTCAAAGCCAGGGCAGACCATGTTATTCAACCTGTTCCGATAGTTTTCCATTTCACACTTTCCTCCATATACCAAAAACGTCCCATACCCAGAATCAACTAATAACAGCGTAAGCGACTCATATTACCGGACCGCACGGTTTCTACCACCAAGTACGTCCAACTCAGTAGTGAGGATTTTACTCCATTCAACGTTCAACGGCACTAGACACACACGTTATCTGGGGTGTCAACCTGGGCCAACACAATATTTCTGCAGCTATCCTTGAGGCTCGTGCAATTTTCAAAGCTTTTTCCACAAAAGCTTTCACAGATGCTGGTCTGGTCCTCGATGCCATAGAAATTGGTAACGAAGCTGATTTATATCGGTACAACGGTAATCGACAGAGAAATTACTCTCTAAGGGATTACTTGTTTGAGTAAGTGATGTCCTCAAGCGAACACGGCGCGGCAATCTGACCAAATGTAGATGGAATATATTTGCCTCTGCTATATCGGATGCTGCTCATATTACCGACACGTCACATACGAAGTTTTGGATTGGCGCGTTCGCCGAAAGTTCTCATGCAGAAACAGGTTTTTCCCCTCAGGCCCTTTTCAAGAAGGGTCTTCCACTGCCCTCCCTGATTTCAACGTGGGAGCGTTATCAATTAGTCTCAACCCTTACTAACGGACTCTATCAGCTATTCGCAACACCACTACAGCGGATCTTTCTGCAATGGCGCACCCTCTCTTCTGCAAGATTTAATGTTAAAGTTCAACATCAGGGGAAACGTCTCCGCCTTTGCTCCCGATATCGCTAGTGTTCGCTCCCATGGACTGCATTATCTTATAGGAGAAACAAACAGCTTTGCATGTCATGTAAGTTGTTTACTTTAGTCATCCCGCGTGATGTTAATTGTGGATCAAGGGTACACCCGGTGTTAGCAATACAGCAGGTGCCGCTTTGTGGACACTGGATTATACCCTTTTTGCGTAAGTACGTTATTGGTTTGCTCACACCACTTGACAGTATGTTCAGAGCTTCAATCGGTGTATCACATTTATTTTTCCATGAGGGAGTGGGATACAAATATAGTCTTGTAAGTTCCTTCGACGATGATGCCAAACTCCATACGAACCCATTACAGATTCAACCAGTGACCCTGACGCGATCCATCCTAGACGGCACACCTTTAGCAATGCCTCTAGCTCCCCATGTTCAGCCACAATATTATGCTGCCATCATCGTGGCGGAAGCTATCGGAACAAGTGGAGATGTCCAACTGGTGGAAATTCAAACTGATGATCCCAATATTGCCGGCTATGCATTTTACGAAGAGGGTATATTAAGACGTGCCGTGTTCATCAATTCCAGAGCATTCTTCAAGGGACGGCAAAGGATAATAACTCGTCTAATCTTGAACCTTCAAAGCTCAGGGTATCAGCGCGCGTACGTAAAGCGGCTCGCAATTGGGTAGGTGGACGTCTTATCTATATAGAGTTCCAACTGAGATAAGTAGGCATGCTGATGATACATCTGGACTCACTTGGGGTGGACAGACTTACGAAACGAGCAATGGTCGCGTTAGTGGCAAGGAACATGAGGAAGTAGTATCGATTTCCGATGGTGTGGATATCCGAGAGACGGAAGCAATAATGCTACATTTTGCGCGGTAGTACAAGTTGATTATATGACCGTCACGTGTTGTACAGAAATACATGTCAAACCAATACCTAAACGCCATCACAGAAAATGCCTCGAGGCTTGGAATGCGAATACAAGAATCCTTTTCAGAACACACTAGAGATTTAGCCATAGCACGTGGAAGTGCACCATACTTGGATGCCCCGGATGACAAGAATATTCGTAGACAGTTGGAGTCGAGCAGTGATAGAGAAAAATTGGACGCACTGAAACGTCTCGTCGCGGTAGGTGGAGTTCGATCTAGGACGGACATGGTACTCAAGCTACTACAGCTTATATCCAAAGGACGTAATGTTTCGGAATACTTTGCACAAGTCGTCAAGAATGTTGCCTCGCAGAATTTCGAAATCCGAAAATTGGTGTATATCTACCTCCTCAGATATGCGGAACAAGAACCAGACCTTGCCCTCTTATCAATTAATACGTTTCAAAGGGATTTGAATGACAGCAATCCATTTATCCGTGCAATGGCACTACGTGTCCTTAGCGGAATCAAGGTGCCAATGATAGGCAACATTGTCGTCCTCGCAATCAAAAAATGTGCCGCTGATGTTAGTCCATATGTGAGAAAGTCCGCTGCTTTGGCAATACCTAAATGTTTTAGGTACGTTAAGGCCATTGACTATATGGGGTCGTATGCACATGCCTAAACGCGCAGTTTGGATGCCAACCATTTGCCTGCCCTGATATCTGTCATCACAACGTTGCTGCGTGATCGTTCGCCTCTGTCTATCGGGAGTGTTGCTATTGCTTTTGAGGCAGTATGCCCTACTCGACTTGATCTTCTGCATCAGCACTATAGAAGACTATGTCGGACCCTCCTCAACGTCGATGAATGGGGTCAGATAGACCTGATGAACCTCCTCCTGAGATATGTCCGAACTATGCTACCACGACCCACTCCGAATGGGGGCTCGTTTGATGTAGACTCGGATGTTGAGTTACTCCTAACGAGTGCAGAGCCATTGCTTCAGAGCAGAAATCCTGCTGTAAGTATATACCTCCACGACATCCCATTACTCAGGTATTATGTTATAGGTGATCCTAGCTGCAACAAGGATTCTATACTATGCGGGTCCACCATCTTACCTGACAAAGGTAGCGCAGCCACTGCTTCGGCTCCTGCAGCAATCTCATGAAGTGGAGCGGGTTGTTCTCGTATACATTTCGATTATTGCTAGGACGGATCCTGTCAGGCGTCCCCTTATTGGGCGCACATTCAACTGACGTACGCATAGGAACCTTTCATTCCACTTTATGCTCGATTCTTTATTCGCCATGACGACATTGGACATGTCAAAAGAGACAAGATTCAATTATTGATGAACGTTCTGACAACTGAAAATGCTCAACCAATCATCCGCGAGTTCATCGTTAGTTCGACATCACTATCCAAAGTTGCTGCTAACCCGCAACTAGGAGCATACAAATGATCCAGATGATGATGTCGTATCAGAGTCAATGATGTCAATCGGAAAATGTGCCCAGCTGATTCCCGACTGTGCTCAACAATGTTTGTCAGCATTAATAGAGATGATCAGAAGCCCATACGGTACGATTTATAGTCATTGCAACACTGGGGATTAATAATGTTTTTGATTAAAGTTGCCTGTAGTAAGTAACGCGGTCATCGTGCTCAAGACTCTCCTTCAGACCCAAACCTCGGCTTCACGTGGGCCTTCTACAATGCAGATTGTGTCTCGTCTGGCCCGGAGCATTGATGTTATCAAGCACGAAAATGCCCGGGCGTGTGTTTTGTGGCTTGTCGGGCAATATGCAGAGTATCATGACACAACATCGGGACCACCGGGTATTGCAGAATGGGCACCTGATGTATTGCGGAAGGCGGCCAAGTCTTTCTCCCAAGAAGTAAGTTCAATCATGAATCATAGCTTTCTGATCGCTAATCTTGACCATTACCGTGACAGGCTCCTGTGGTTAAATTACAAGTTGTGACTCTCGCCTCTAAATTGATCGTGCTTTCCCCAGAGGACCATACACTACGACTTCTGATCCGCTACGTACTCAGTCTTGCGCGTTATGACCAAAACTACGATGTGAGAGACCGTGCACGTATGATGGCTTCGTTGCTTTCTGGCATTAGTCCCGAACTTGCAAGTGGAACTGATGCTGAAGAGAGGGGAGGCGTAATTCTCCGAAGTGAACAAGTGAAATTAGTCCTCTTCGATGGAAAATCGAACGCTGTAGATATTGGACCACGGCACACAAGTAGGAGCTTCGTAATTGTTGTAATATTGCACCAGCTAAGTCATGCACAGACAACGACAATTCTACTATTGGCTCTCTGAGCGCCATTACAGGAAAACCAACCTTTGCTAATCCAATACTACCGGACTGGCTAGAGCATGGCGTGGAGTCCTCGCTGCGTCATTCAGAGGAAGACGTAGCACCAGTACCAGTGTCGCTTGCTTCGTCATCCTTCTCTTCGGCGCAGGCTGTGAAGAAAGATACACCCCCAGCCATCCTAACATCACCTAGCGGATCAAGACCTGATTCCAGAAGTGGGACCAACAAAGGGCCATGGACCAATCTCGACGAATTCTATGCAGATACGAAGGAAGTACGAGCACTTGTGAGTGAAGAGGAGGAGAGTGATGGGGACGAGGGTGACGAAGTGGGAAGCGAACAGGAGTCAGAGTCAGATTCGGGAACATATGAGGATGGTGATAGTGGAAGTGACGGGGACGGTCCCAGTAGCCTAGAACATCCACCGACAGTAATTGCCTAATATGGAAAACGCGATGTCGACTGCGCTTCCACTTAAAGTGGACGAAGTATTGATTGATCCATACAAAGAACTAGCATTCGTGAAGGTATGATTTTCAATTGAATCGACAGGATACCTTAGCAACGATTAAAAGAATGGAAGAATCAAAATTACTTCCAGCGCTCCCTTTACGCCTACTTATGTTACCTCCCACCTCACTCAAGCCTCGGATCCTGCCTAGCATATATGCTGATCGTGTGCAAAATCGCCAGATAATGCTCGAAAATCCCGCAAGGGAAAGTAGGAGAAAAGCGGAAGAACGGGAGAAACAGCAAAGACGAGATGCACACAAGGCGCGAAAACGACTTGGCGTAGTCGGTAGAAAGGAAGCGAAGGAAAGAGGCTTTTGGAACTTTGATAAAACACAAATAACGCAAGTTTTCACGACTTGACGCCATCATCAATCATTGAGCGAGGTACAGATTCCGCAATATGTTACCTCTTCATCATCTATGGATGGGTTACATGTCTGAATTATTGGGACTTGCACAACCTAGTTCTGTGGCATCCGGAGCGCTTTCCAAACTGCCTGTGCCTAGCTCTGCCACTATGCATGCTAAATTGGTCAAAGCTGACTTTCACGGCGCGTTTGTAAGAGGTAGGCGATTATTAGGCTTTTTTCCTCTGGAGTGGTTCGCCAACCTCGCCAAGTGCACCAGAGCAAAAATGTGTCTGTTTTAGGCCTCTCGGGTATTGTCATAGTGGATACAGAGAACACGTTCACGGTAGTGACAAGGCAGAGCAAAGTCAAAAGTAAGTAAAGTGAATTCATGTGGTGCAATTAGATTTCGAAATTCGCAATATTTACAGTGATTCCCAAGCAGAATTCCATCTTCACGTTCACGGTACCTTTATATGACCTGTCTAAATTGACGCAATTTTCCGTTGTGCAAACGTCGTCACAAAACTTACCGGAGGAATTACGAGATGCCGATCCACTAACAGTCTTAGATATACCCCACATGGAGTTCAAACTGCACGGCAATCAGTTTCGGTTCCGGTCTGCTGATCGTGCAAATCGCAAATTCAAACACAAAGAGACTTTTGAGTTGTGATGCTTGTGAAGGTCTAGGTTTGTTTTTAAAAGCAATCATAAATCATTTAAGTGTCTACAATACGCATACGTATAACAAGTTCCGCGCTGTGATGGTGTGTACTACGGTAGCATTCTCTCCATTTGTGCAAGTACAGTGTCGACCGCGTGGATAAGAAATTTCACATGCCGAGGAAGCAAGATAGCCCGATTGGAATTGGCATTCCGCCTGTTTTCTGGATCACGTAGTGCGTTCTCAAGAGCAATGGGAATGGTGATCGTAACTCGCGTTAACTGGATGGTCAGACGTGAATGACCTAGGATATCAAGATAAGATAGTCTCTGAAACTCGTTTTTTATTTCAAACAGTCGAGTGACTTCTGCATGCAACGCGATGATGCATGTCCGGCAAGCTGTGTTTTCATGTGAAGCCTGCCGAATCACAGGGCAAGACAAGACAAACTTACTTAACGCGCGTTCGCGGATGATTTGCAATGCTTCCAAGATGGAAGATATGCCGTCGTCGCCAAGTCTCAGAGAAGGATTGACGTCGTCGATACCCTCTAATTGGCATGTAAGATTGCCAGAGACGGTCTCAACAAGCTTACTCAGTAGCGTTCTGGCTACTTCTAAATCTCCGTCCAAGAAATCATTGAAAGCGCCCAAAACAACGTCCCTCAGCGTCTCTTCTGCATGGCTGGCAGTATATGCATCATAATTCGAGGCAGATGGCCTTTTATCATACAATCTTTTCGATGATGGTTTGCTCAAAACATCATATGCAAGAGCCACTTTTTGGAAGGCATGTGTTGCCTCGGGATTGTCTGGAAATTTACTGATGAGGGAGAAATGTTGCGGTGAGAATAAGTGATCGCAGCAGGAAAGAGGATGTGATCGTACTCTGGATGGCAAGCTTTGCTCCTGGAAAGGTATGCTCTACGAAGCATCATTCCGTCTGTAGCCGATTTAGGTACTCCCAGGACGTCATACAAATCTTTGCATGCGAGGATCTCTTTCAGGACAGCTGTACGTTGTTCGTCATGTGAATTACTGGTAGAGGGGTGTGTCATCCTTGCAGGAGAAGGGGAACGTGGTTGCTGCCAGTGCGGCATCCAAGTTAATGACTTGCATTCATACTTTTCGATATCAGCATCTTCTTCTTCATCTATTGGGAGGTAAAAATAGGTGGTGGCTGAAAATCATTTATGTTGAAAGAAAATGTTGGATGAGACTGCCACGCTACCTGTCGATAAAGCATAGGAAAGCATTTGAATTGCAAAGACTGGGTTTTGATGAATGGTTGGGCAAGGATCAAGCAATTGGACATGTGATTCTACAACGGTGGATTCTTTCTATAATAATGACACTCCGATCTTTTCGGCAAACCGACGCGACGCCTTTTTGACCTCGCCTCGCTCTCCCATTACCGTCAACTTGACAGTGATATCATGATCCGATTCGCCCGTGTTCAATGGTACGATATCGTATCGACCAAACGCCCAATTTAGGATACACACGTTTGTAGTCTGGTTTTCGCCTTTGAGCCTAAGAAAACCCTTGACTCTCCATACTATTTCTTTCGACAAGAGTTCGAGTGCTTTCTCCACCATCGCTCTCGGAAGGTCTACATGCTGGGTTTGCTCGTCCGACGTGGGTAGACCACGGTATAGCGTGATTGTTTCAACCTCCTCGTCATGATGGGCTTCCGAAGGTTGGTTCATTCCTAGGAACAGTTTTGATTCCAGCCCAAAGATAATATTTGGGTCGACGCCATCTCGGCCGCGACATCGAATCTTAGGTGTTGAGTCATTGAGGGTATTGAGATGGTCCATCACAACGTCTAGAGCACGCTCTGACACATTCTCCCATTTGTTCTGACTAACTGATCAGCATCCTGCGCAACAAGTTATAGCTTGCCTCACGATCAGCAATAGATCAGTATAGCTGGCTTGCATTTTGGCTGTTGGAGAAGTATCCTCGTAGCCAATAAAGTTCTCTGCGTCAATAACGGTGATGATGGCATCTAATTTCAATCTTCCGCCAGTTTCTCGCTCTAGCTTACGTATTTGAAATGCCAGAGTTGCGGGGAAAGCAGAACCACTCCACTATTGTGTTAGAGAGTTGAAAAGCTCTGCTAATTGACCTACGAGCATTCTATGATAATTCTATCGGGATTATGTTGATCTATTACACGATTGAGAATCCTGTATAAAAGCCCAGAAATCGATGACATACTCATGATCTCTAATAGGGCGGTTTCCATCTGCCCAACGAGAACACAGCAACTTGGCGGTCGTTAATAAGCGCGAGAGTTGAATGTGTTCAGCTTACAGGCAACCATTTAAAATTTCTGAAATGGCAGTTAGGGACGATTGGGCTGCGAGCTTGCTATCGACTTGACAAGGGTCATTGAACTATCCGGCTTTCCGCGCAAGTTGACGTCAAACCTTCCACATCACCAAACTCATTCTTCAAGAGAACAGCCTTGTAACCTTTGGGTAAACGAGGTAGGAGAGACAGGATAATTGACGTCTTCCCTGCCCCAAGAAAGCCCGTGAATACTGTTATTGGGATCGACTTGTCGTCCATGTGATCCCGGTGCTTAGTTGATCTTGTCACGTAAGAGGACAACGTTTCGCGCGCTGAACCGCCTCACACGGACATGTCGAGTTCTCCAGGCCTGAGCAGGCCGCCAGTTGTTCTGAACGCGTCATCCATTGCGCGCGCGCATACAGTCCTAGCTGCCCTTGCATTCTCAGCAGCGTTCGTTGTTGGCTCTGCATGCCATTACAAGAAAATTGTGCAGAATGGTGTCGCAGGGTACCCCCAAGAGTGGTTTCCTTCTGTATCTGCAACGTACGTAAAGGAATGGATATATGTTACTTTCCTAACTCTGTCTGTAGCATTGGAGACTGGTATCCTGAGAGGAATCTATTTCAAATACTCATAGCTTTGACATCTGGTATGTGAATGCAGTGGGCCCCAAATTGTACTCAGTAATTGTTCAGGCCCGCGTTTTCTTCTTGTAATAATTCAGTACTACTGCCATAGATCCCAAAATTCCAACATACCTACCTGGGTTTTCGCGTTTGGAGTCATTAGGACCTTCACGTGCGGAGGATGGGTATATATCACTTCAACTGACGACCACGATATGCATGATATCTTCATGATATCATATATACTCTGTAATTTACCCTGGATGCTGGGTGGGATTGCCTGTACACAGTACAAGAACGTTCGTCGCAGAAGGTGAGTCTACTCAGTACTATGATGTTCTTATGATAATATGGGTCTGACTAGAAAATTTGTTGCTACTATGTGAGTGTGCATGGCAATATGCAATCTGCAACGTACCATTGAGAATAATTAGGTTCTTTGCCACCCTCATACCCCTGGTGTATTTCTTCATTAGACACAAAGTCCACAGGATCCCTGGCGGTTGGTCTTGTTTCGCCAGTCTCAGAGTAATACTTATTTCCCCTGTCAGCTTATACCCATTATGCTTTCTTTGAATGGGCCCTTATCATACTGGACGTGGCTTATGATTCGATCACCGAGGCTGAGTTCAAAGAAGCCGAAATTCAGGTGAGACATTTCGTTTTTCACGTATGCAGTGATAGGAAATGCCTTGCAGATGACTTTAGGCACCAGTTTGCATATGCCTGTCATAAGTGATGAAATGTATCTTCGTCGTCACCGTCTTTCGTAATAAGAACAGCTAATACTGAGGACAGACGTAATAAGACCTTGGTGTCAAATTCTGATGTCCCTGCCATGTTCCGACCGGATGCAAGTACTGTGAAAGAGATCTCAACCAGCTGGAGATCATGCTTCAGCTTCGTTTCTGACTTGTATCTATGTGAGAAAATATCTTTAATCTGCGTGTGGCATTCACGGATATTTGAGTGCAGCATATGTGTTCTGGTCCATTTTCACAGCATTAATGCCAACCTTCTTCTATTTCTCTATTTGGGAACTTGGTATTGCTGGTCAGGAGTTGGCTCTTCTGACCACGGTCTCACCGCTGTTCCTGTGTATCAAGCCCCTTCGTGCCGCAGCATTGACCAAAGGGGGTCTCTTGGTCCTCAACATTATCTCTTTCTCAGGGCTATTGGCCTATACCTTAAACAGCCCACTTCATAGGCTGTTTGTCGTGTCATTTTCCAATGCAATTATCGTGATTAGACAGGTGCTTGATTGGACAGGACTTACCGGCAGCAATGTCACTTATCAGGCCATGCGTAAGTGCAGTTCACCAACGACCATAAATAACACGCTGAAACAATATAGTGATGGGACTGGGCTTAGTTGTATCGTCATTGTCAAAGCATTTCAATCATTCGAATAATCCCAGTGAGGATATACATTATTGTCCCTTCTGCAGTCGTCTAATCTGGTGATTAGTATGGCCTTTCATCACCGAAGAAGCAGGTGGATTGAATAAAACTGGGATTGTCTTGTCACTTGCTGCCGTATTCGAACATTTCCTGCGGGATTCTTCGCCAGAAAAGAAAAAATATCAACCAGTCACAATGACAAATCCATCTACTCTGTCGGTTGCCTTGCCATTGGGAAGCTTGTTGTTCACGCTGGTCAACCTCTTGGCTGACTCGAGTACGCTTATTGCATGGTCATGGACTGGTTATGAAAATGGCATGCCAAGGGGACCATTACCGCACCTCTATGGCTACCTAACATTGATCGCGCAAGCTCTTGGCTTATTATTGAAGTCGAACAATACAAGCACTGCTAGTTGGTTCCTGTATGGGGCCATCAGCGCGTCTGTCCTTTATCGGCGTCGCAATTGGTTTGGGTATATTGGAGGCTTGGGCTTGACTGTCTTCATCATGTCCATGATACCTGTCGTATTCCAGCGTGCAGCGAATACTCGTAACCCCGTACTGACATATTCTATCGCAATGTTGGTGTATTGTTTATTCCACGTTGCTGGGGTGTTCACCGTGGCATATGCTTTCGTGCCGGGAGGAGAGTATTTCAGGGAAAGAGCCGATCTGTACGTGGCTCTGCCAATGGTTCGCGGTTGCTCACCATTTCTCGCCATTTTTCTAGCTTGCTGACAGCCCAGCTACTGTGTTTTCTCCCTATCGTCCGATGGGGTCGTTTCAGCCGTTCTGGCGTCCGATACGATTTACCAGACTGGGCAAGGACATATACGCGCAGAACGTTAGCCATGACAACATTGCTTTCGCTTCTTGTCACGATGCTCCGATGGCCACCAGTGCCTTTACCATTCAAGCCTGCACAACGAATTATCAATGCTGGTATATGGACTGTGCATTTTGGGTTTAACAACGTCGGGAGAGACAGTCAGCATGGAATCAAGACGTTACTACAGCAAGTCCACGTCCACTGGATATTAACTGTATTCTGATTTTGACCAGGGATATGCAACTTGATATTGTCGGATTGCTAGAGACGGATCTTTATGTACGTGCCGCATTTTGTAGTTGGGGTTTTTTCTTTTTCTCACACGAAACCAGCGCCCATCCTTTGGACAACGCGACATGTGAGATACATTATTTTTGCTTTCCATCACCTTAATAAAAAATTGGACAGAACTAGATTGATAGTGGAAGATCTGGGTTACGTGGGTCACTAAGACTACTCTAACACGACCTGGATTTAAAATGCTATGACAGCACGTTGACATTGGCCCAGGCCCAAACTCACATACTTGGGGTGCCGTTCTTTTGTCAAAAGTATGGTGTTTCAGGTTGCTCGTAAGCATTTGTTGATAGTACATGTTAGTTCCCTATCATCAACTCTACCCACCATCTGCTGCCATCTCCTCATGGGGAACTTGCTCCTGCGATTGAGGCTGTTCTGGACGTCTATGGTACCGAAGTGATGGTGATTGTTTCCCACAATGGACAAGGTACGTGGCGTTGATGAACGGTTTATGAAGCGTTTACGTGGTCCTTAGAGGAAACTCCACTGGATCGAGAATTGCAGAGCAAGGAATTGGGGCGAATCATATCCGCTGCTTATCCCAAGCCGGTCATCTTCCTGGGCTATGTTGTCACCCAGCCTCATGCGGAACGACGTGAGTGGTGGAGAGAGTGTCTCATCCTTTCACAAAATTAACGTCGAGACACACAGCCGCTCCATATAAATACATGGTGGAGGACGGCCGTATGCACGACATTGACAAGGATGATATGGATCGTTGGTACGTATCAAGCCTGTCGCCCAAGATTTCAATCATGACTTGGGAGGGAAACCTTTTTTTTTTTTAGGTGTGAATACGTATTTTACCGGGGCTTGTACAGAACGGCATATGCGCGAGTTTCTCGTGGTATCATCACCGACACGGAGATGCAAATTGGACAATTTGTGTTACCCAAGCACGGCTATCCTGTAACGAACGATACGGAAGAGGCCAGGTATCTTCGAGTTTCGAAAGAAGAACTTGGTGCTGAACACGTAAGTTGACTCTGTTGTTGAAAGAGGGCCTGATGTTATGAACATCGTCTTAGTGGTTCCCGTCCGAGTATTATGGCAATGAGCATCAGGGAGGCAAAAACCGACATTTCTATCATGTATTCAATGCTGTGAGTAATTTGGATCCATTTATGCGACCCGCTAACGATTTCTCGCCATACAGCCATTGTATTTCCGCCTGCCAGATGGTGCTGTAGTTTGAAGACGCCGCTGTTTCGACATTACTGTTATATATATATGTTTGCTACCATTACGGACTGTAGTGACAACAACAGGTCGAGAATTGTACGTTCAGTCAGGTCGGCATACGAATATTTACTTGGACACACGGCATTATATAACGAAAACGGTTTAGGAAAAAACTCTGCATTTTTTAACTCGAGCGGTACTCGCCATTCTATCGGGTCAAAAAATGAGGCAGTATCCGAGACTAATTTGAACCACACTCACCACACTCACCCACATGTTCATGTTCGGGTGTTGGTGCTGCATGCGGGCTTGCGAAGTATCATCGATATAAGATTCATGAGCCGGATGGTTTGCATAATTTTCATCCTGGGTCGTAGCGGCGACTATCAAATACTCTTGATAGTTCGAACCCGAGTTTGAAGAACCAGTTCCGGGATTAGCTGGCATCGCCGCTTCAGGATAAAAGGGATAGAAGAGAGTTGTTGGGAAATGGGCCAGCTTCTCTGGAGGGGTCGTATCTCCTTTGACTACAACCGAGCCATCGACGGGACGAGGATGAGGACCATAAGATGCCACACTCGTATTTCCACTTGAATGCGTACCGTATTGTGTAGATGAAGCCGGTATAGTAGGTGTGGGATGTTGCGACAACACTGGAGGAGAGGCAACATATTCTTCCCACTTGGGTTCTGGAAGTAGAATTGGGTTTGCGACCGGCTCTGGATGAACTGTTGACAAGTCGACTTCGAGAACCCGTTCTGCAACTTTTGCAATCAGAGGATGACTACCACCGGCGTCCCTACGTTCCCAGCGCCAGCGGAACCGGGGAAGCATGTCAAGAGCTAGCCATATATCTTCTAAAGCGGTGTTTTTCGGCAGGCAGTCACATTTGGACGTTTGACCATAGAGGATGACCATTGCAGCAATATGCAACGGGGATGGAGAGGTAAAGAAACCAATTTCGGGATAACGGATGAGTTGGTTGTGGACGACAATGGTGTTGTGCGAGGTGATGATAGCTTGGGGAGAGAGAGAAAAGTGAGATGGTGAGGTTGAGGTTGAACGCATTGCTTACCGTCCACTAATGCTTGTCGACGTTGCCCGTACGGTAATTCTTCTGAGCTGAATAGAGCACGTAGTAACAATATTCTTGCAATACCGATTTTGAGTAGAGTTAATCCTTCGTCTTCAGTGATTTCTTTTACCAGCTTGCTCTTTTGCTCAAGAGTCCAATCTTCAGTGCCCCCAAAGTAATATTGGAACTTCTCTGGCATGCTCTTTTTAAAGTCGCAAAACTTTTTAATAATTCTGATTGCGTTGCGCATGATGGTATTCTTGTCTTGGCGGTTTGGGCTGTACAAGGAAACGATGATGTCGGCCTGAATCTCGGAAATGGGACTGGAATGTTCAAAGTGCGGGGAGAACCCAATGTCGATGACGTTGCCGTCGGCATCCTTTCGTACTTTCGGAGCGGGCGTATTGGAATCGGAAGGCGCAATAGCCAGGGGACGACCGAGGAGGATAGAAGTACCACGATCGTGCACGATGACGATACTCCAGAGGCGGATGCGCATGAGCTGTTCTTCTTCCGTGAACAAGGGTTGTTGATTAGAAGGGTTGAGTTGAGTAGTTGGATCATGATGGAGACCGAGTTCGGTAGCGAGGCGGACAAGACTACCAACAAGACGCCACAATGTTCTGCCTGGACGCTGGGAGGGAGGAAGAAATCAGAATGAGAATGGGGACAGACAAAAAGGACATGCCTCGATGTAAAGATACCAATGAAGAAGGATCAAGGCCTGCAGGCTCGAGATGGTGACACGCAAGTGGGGTTTAATGCCCAAGGCTCTTTCAAAAAATTCTTCGTGCTCTGGCCAATTAGGAAAAATGTTTTTCGCTGCGGCAGCACTTGTAATTTGGGTCGACTCTTTATCGTCTCTGAGAGTTTGGAGATTGAGTTCGCTAAGGGTACCCAAGGCGAAGACGAGATAGACACCGCAGACATGGCCAGGATCATACGAGGGCGTTATGCCGTCATACAAGTCATTAAGGATCTTTTGAAAGGTTGAAGGGGCAAAGACGGGACGATGGTAATTGAGACGCTGGAAATAGGCATCTATCATGCGCTGAGCCGTGTCGCGATTCTTGGGCAGCCAGACGATGGCTGGTTCGGAAGGAGTGTAGGGGCTGCGTATGGACACGGATATCCAGTATTTGGATTCGCGAGGAGCGGCGCCATTGACGCGGTCCCTGCCGGAAGAGAGGCCGTTTGAACCGACAGCAAGGTCCTCCCTGTCGTGAAGGGCGGGGGGGATTTCACTGACAATGGCAGCATGGACGCCGAAATTTTTGGCAAGAGACTGCGTGTGATGAGTGAAGGGTATGACGGGAAGAAATAAAAGGACTGACGTCGGTGTTGGAGAGATCGTTTCCGTTGGGATCCTGGCCCTTGGTCAGGGAACGGACAGGTTGTGCGGGCCCATGGACAGGAGGGGAAGGGTAGGAAGCGGCATGGGGATGGGGGAAAGCCGGGAGAAGGTGGGGAGTGTAGGGACCCTGGAGGGACATTTGGTACGGACCGGGCGGAGGGCCGTACGGCATCAAACCGGGAGGATAAGGAGGATGGACGAGGTGAGGAGGAGGATGGGGATAGAGGGGATAAGCTTTGGGGTGGGGCTTTGGCTCGGTTTGGAATGCGGTGGCAGGCTGTGGCGGGGCGATGGAGGAGGCATCGATGCCTTCTCTGAGTAGATAGTCGTCGATGCTGTCGACCGTGAAGCCGGGGACATGGTGTTTGAAGGAGGGCGGTGCATTGGGCGAGGAGATATTCGATGCGCTCAGTGTGTCCGCGGGGGGTGAGGGTCTGCTTGTGTCTGTCCTCCTGCTGGCAGAGGGTGCCGGCTGTTGCGCAGGCGGTACAGCGGGGATGCTTCGAGTCGCACTGCAGGCGAATTCAGTGGAAATTGCCGGCGGGCGAGCCCGACGGAACTTGCCTTGATTTTCTTGTTCCTGCATCTTGCGCATGCCTCGTGCGAGCGACGCAAACGCCGAGAGCCCGAAGCAGGTGCAGGGTCTTCTGGCGCGTCTGGTGCTTTGCGCCTGCGCTTGGGTGCAGGCGGGGCGGCGGGGTCGGCTGGGGGCGGCGGGGCGTTGGCGGGGTCCATAGAGAAGGAGCTGAGACGGAGGCAACCCTAACTCAGGGTTTCCAATGCAGCTCGACTCCCGCACACCCGCGTATGGCGCCATCCCCCGCTCTCCACGGCCTTCGTCCAGAGCGACCATTCTCGCCGCCGCCGCAAAGATGGCCGTGCTGTTTGTCGCCAGCGTTCTTGCCCTTGCCGCGACTCTCACCCTCGCCCTGCCTCCCGTCGACCAGTGAGTCCCCCTTCCTCCGCCGCGTCTTGCTCATAGCTCCAGGGATGACCGCCCGCGTCTGCAACTCCCGCGCTCCTTTGAGCAGCTGCAGGCCCTCAATTCGCTGCTCAAGAAATACCGCGGTATCTACCCCTATCGCATTGTGGTCTGCTACGTTGCCACCTACCTCTTGTACGTCCGCCCCCTTCGCCCGTCCGTCCGCTGACCCGCGCAGCCTCCAGGCGTTCTCCCTACCGGGATCCATGTATCTCTCCATCCTGGGCGGCGCCGTGTGGGGCGTGCCGATTGCGCTGCCTCTCGCATGTTGCTGTGTAGCAACCGGGGCGTCGCTGTGTTACCTGATCTCCGCTGCACTCGGGCCCGCGTTGCTGACGCTGCCCAAGTGGAAGGCGCTGATGGGCAGGTGGGCACAAAAGATCGAGGACAACAAGCAGAACGTGATTTCGTTTCTGATCGTGCTCCGAATCGCACCGCTACCGCCGCACTGGGTGGTGAACATCATCTGCCCGCACGTCGGCATTGGGCTTATCCCCTTTTGGATCAGCACTGCCCTCGGAATCCTCGGGGTGACAGTCATCCACACGACGATCGGGGGCGGGCTTGACCAGATGACGAGCGCGGACGACTTTCATCTGGTGAGCTGGCGCAACTTTTTCGGGCTGTCGGCGGTGGTGGTGGGGGTGATGATACCGGTTGGACTGCGGTACTGGTTTGGACGGCGGGTGGAGGAGCGGGGGGCGAGAGGGGGAGCGGGCGATGGGGGGAGCGAGAGCGACGAGGACATTGTACTTGAGGCGGGACCGTCGATAGCGCTCAAGTAGATACAGTGGGACCGGAGAGCCGGGGACGAGGACCGGAGGAGGGCAAACAGCGGCAAACAGCCAAGGGAGTTGCCTCCCACCACTTGGTGCAGCCATCCTTGCTCTCCCCAGCCGTCGGCGGTCCGATGGCAGATCGTCTGCAGTACCCCATGTTGCCCACGTACCACCAGCAGCCCCAGCAGCAGCCCCAGCACGACGCCCTCTGGCCTCAGCACATGCACATCGTGCACAACAGCTCCCAGCAGCCCGCTCTCAGACAGCAGCCCCAGCCCCAGCCTTTCCACGATGCCGCCTTTGCCTCCCGCAATCATTTGCTCCAGCAGTCCTTTCCTCGCCCCTACGACATCCCCTTCCAGCAGCCCCAGCCCGCCCCAGACATCTTCCATCCCGACGCTCTCCGCCGCCCCTCTCCCCAGCATCTTCAGCCCCAGCAGTCGCAGCCCGCGGCTCCGCAAAGCGCGCTCGCCAGCCGGCCTCTTCCTGAACAGATCTTTCACCTCCGCAACGCCCTTCGCAACATGGATAACATCATAGCCACTCGACGCGCGACGTTGCCAGACTCGGATCACATGATGAAAGCCCGGACCCTTGACAGCTCTCGCAGCGAAGAGGGAAGAGTTCTCAAAATTGCTGAACAATGCCCTTGCTGCCATGTGCGTGCCTATTTTCTACTGCCGCATTGCATGCTGATCCACTGCAGGCAAGCTCAGGGTGGTGCCGGACAAGGAGGTCAAATAGCCTGGTTACTTCAACAGCAACAACAGCAGCAGCAGCAGCAACAACAACAGCAGCAGCAACAACAGCAGCAGCAGCAGCAGCAGGGTCCCTCTCTTGACGCCATGGCGATGCAGCGAAACAATCTTGGTATTCCGCAACACCCTCCCAACCCTAGTCCTCTCATCCAGTCCACTCCTACCCCGGGCACTCACGTCCACTCTCCCTTTCCATCCCAGCCTCCTCCGTTTGCGTTTCCACAGGGTCATGCACAACAACAACAGCAGCAGCAGCTTCAGCGGCCGGGAGGACAGCCCAACCTCGTGCACAACCCCATGTTGCAGATTATACCACCTTTAGACAGTGCTCGATTTGACCACACCTTCAAGTCTTACTGTAATAACAAGCAGATCAAGATCGACACCACACTCTTGACCGTCAACAATCTAACCATAGATCTTCATCACTTACATACCCTTGTCTTGCGCGAGGGAGGTGAAGCCAAGGTGCAACAAAAGGATCTTTGGAACGTCATTGGCGGTCGCATGGGCTACGTCCAGTTTCCAGGCACAGACACGGAATCTGCCAAGTGTGGTCCCGTCATTGCTCAGCGACTAGAACATATTTATAAACAGTATCTCTCGGCTTTCGATCGAGCCTACGCTGCCACCGTTTTGGATTCCCGTCTCAAGAATAACACTGCCCAAATGGCTTTCAACGCCAACCAGTTCTCCTTGATGGTATCCATGGCCGACCAACCAGTTCAGCAACTCCGCGCTCAGGGCTTTTCCGAAAACATGATTCAGTTCATGGAAGCCCACAGAGCGCATTTACAGAGAATGCGCATAGAACGAGAAGGTTTCCATGATGGCGGTAAACCTGGCACAGGTGATCAGAACCCTCAGCTACAAGGCAATGGTGGCCTCTCCATGAATCACGCCATTAGGCCACCCAACGGCCTTGCGCTCGAGAACCGTCCACCACAACTTGCGCAGCATCCACCCCTTCCCAATTCCATGGTGCCAAACAGGCCAGGCAGAGAGCAGATTCAAGCGGCGCTCACCTTTATCAATAGGACCAAACATGAAACAATGACTACGAGTAAGTGGTATCCGAGATATGATGTATCTGTCCGACTTTTTTTTTTTTTTTTTGCGCCAGATGCCAATCGCCCTCCAGTGACCGTACCGCAGGAACAAAGGATGGAGTACAACACATTACTCGATCAGATCGCTCGTCAGGCCACGGAGATTGATGGGAAACTTGCTCTAATTTACGTTTCTTCGAAAGGGGAAGATTTTGTTCGCCGCATTATTATCATGGTTAGCTTTTTTGCTCTGGTTTATTTTGCGACGGGCTGACAAGAAAGCAGGGCATCACCGCGCAGCAGCAGAAGAGCATGCTCTCTACCATCAATCCAAGATATTTCCTACCGCTCGATAATCTCCGGATGATGCACCAACAGATGCAACGGGCGACGGAAATGTGTGCACAGTTGTTTGCGGCACTGACTCAGCAGAAGCTTCAATTTCAGCAGCAGCAGCAGCAACAGCAGCAACAGCAGCAACAGCAACAGCAGCAACAGCAGCAACAGCAACAGCAGCAACAGCAACAGCAGCAACAGCAGCAACAGGCGTTGCGGGCTGCTCTCGGGCCTACCAATGTCAGACATCCGTTTGCAGGCGATCAGATTCGGCCTCCACCACAATTACAACCTTCACCCAATTTGCAGCCGCCACAGGTGGTGCCTCCACTTCCCGTCCCTGCTCAGATGCCACTTCAGCCACCACCTTTGAAGAGAAAGCCTGGCTCTCAGGCTGGTGCGTCGACTCCTTCACCCGCTGCACATACACCCGGTCCATCCACGGGTCCCACGACGTCTACTCCACTCACCAATCCACCATCGACCCCAGCAATGCCCCCGGCATCCTCCCCTCCTGGACCTAGATCGCCCAAGGGTAAACTGGCTGCGAAGCCAAAGCAAACCGCAGCCGCGGCGCCCAAACCACGGCGGTCTTCAAAGACAGTGACATCGGCCGTTTCTGCCGATTCTCCATCCAGCAACACCTCTGCAAAGCGGCCCCGAGAGGAGGAAGAGAATGTTGTCGAGACGGAGGCAACCAGCCCTGCGCAACCAGCCAGTAGCGTCGCCAATGAACCATCACCTCCGAAACGTATCAAGACAGAGTGGGAGAATTTACCGAGCGAAGAGCTCAAAAAGAAGGCAGAGGTTGTCGAAAAGGTTGAAACCCTGGACGATGCCAATATACTCTTAGAAACCGTGTCGGAATTACTTAAAAAGGCAGTGGATGGGGAAGGGCAAGAAGCCACATTGACGCCAGACTTCTCCGAAACACTGGGAATGATTCTCAAAGGGTGTGCTTCTGTGCCAGAGCCATCGGACAATGCTCTGTCGTTTGGGGAAGCCGTTCCTGGTCGCAATTCACCGCCACCCTCAACCTCGTTCAAGGATGCCTTTGAAGAGTTTATCGACTACTCGTTTGGTCAGCCAGATGACGATGACATCTCCAAGGTACACACGCCCGACCTCGTTCCATCCTCTGCCAACCCGAGTCCAGAATCCAACGTGGATGGGGAAAATTCTCAATCGACATTGACGACATCATCTGTATCGGACATTAAAAAGGAGGAATATCACGATTTACGGCTTGGCTTATGGAAGGAATTCGACGGAGGGGAATCTGCATATTACCAACCATTTGAATGGAAATGGGACAGTCCGATGCCGGTACTGGAGCAATCATGGGCCGTAAGCACTTCATAGTCTTTCCGACTGCTTGTATTCCACCCGCACTAAATTCTGGGCTTTTCATATCTATCAGTCTCTTTTGGCTATAATCTCTTTACCCGTCTCTTGCTTATCATATTTTTCTGGGGAACCAGACATCTGTTCTTGCTACATCATATCGATAACTCCTTATGTGGCTGCATCCGTGTACTCTTACTGTTGTTCTATTCGCTATCATTTTCTTGAAAAAGTAAAATACAAGAATGAAAAGACTGCAAAGGTATTAACCAAAAGGGCGTGAATGGCGACTTGTACCCTCAAGTACACGTGCCCGTAAGATATCGAAACGACTCTGCTGACGAGAGGTGCTCTGTCTCTCTCGCTGCCACTGCACACGGGCCTCTTGTGTTGCCCGTTCATCGTCCTCGAGCAGCGTCAACGAAGCCGGCAAGCCGTATCGGCTCTTGAGCGCATCATCGGCTCTTTGCTTCTCCTTTTCCACTTTTTTCTCGTTCCGGAACCGTTTGCGTACTCGCAAAGAATGAGCATATGGATCGGCGTTGTAGCGCTGCGAAACGTGCCGCAGCTCCTCTAGCCTCGGCACCTGGACCTTTGCAACATGATTTTGGGCCGCGGTGCTCTTCTCTAGAGCCGCCAATGGATCCGCAGATGCCGGCTTATCGGTATCTGAAACCAACGTTTGGTTTCATGGACTCGGAACAAGCACATGAACGCACCGTAAACAGCAAACCCGCCGTTCTCTTCCGGATTCCAGTCCTCCTCTTTTTGTCGTGCGCCAGAAACGACGACGTAACAAGTGTTCTGTCAGCTGTCAATACCACCAGGTTCGTGACGTGTTGCATCATCTACCTGACCTTGGGGTCTGTCTGTATCTCGAACCAGCCATCACAGAGATGGCATTTGCATCTGAACGAGTATATCGGAGTGCTGTAGTAATTCCCAATCTTCTTTTTTTCGGCATTGTACCGGACTCCCATTCCAATATGATTGTTGCATGTGCCGCTGTCCCGTGTAGCAGAGCGATCTCATCTGGCCTAGACACAAGGTTACTCACCACCAAATGTTGAACGGCAGCTCGAACCGGACGATCAAAATTCCTTGATCGAGCTTTCGGGCCCGGTCACCCAAGGCATGTTTGCCTGGAGGGTGGGGTGTGAGTGATGGTTTGTCCGGCGAGCGACAAGAGTCAAACCTCTGTATTTGTTGAGACTGCCATGAGAAGGGTCGTAGTCCGGGGGGTAGTATCTGAGATATACCGTGAGCAGGGCGCGGAGGGACAAAGGACGGGGGTACGGACTTGTTGAAGCCCTGCATGTCGAGACAGGCGCCTAAACAGACGCAAACAGCGTGCCCAGCCCTGACGCCGCCACCAGGAATGGCCAATGTCCCCCCCGCACTCGCGAGCGCTGCAGGACGCTTGCGATTAAGTAGATGGCAGAAATGACGGCGCTCATCACTCCATGCCCCACAGCCGGCTCCATGTTGCCGTTTTCAAGCCAAGTTGGTTGCCTGGCCACCTCGGTGCCTAGATTCGGAGTCGGACCTCTCCAAACATGCGCCTCGCCGCGTTGGCCGCCACATCTTCTTGCCGTCTCTCATCTATTTTTTTCACCGCCCTCCTCTTGCTCCGAAAGCAGGCTTTTGCGATCCACATGCCTTTCCCTGACGCGCCCACCACATCGGAGTTTGATGATCCAACCAGTGTGGCGCTCCGTGCAGGAGGTCCCAACCCAGCCAAACCGTCACGAATGGCGTCCTCGAACGACAAAATCAAAGAAAAGCAGAAGCGGTCGAGAGTAACCCCAGTGCAGCTTGCGCAGCTGGAGCAATTCTTTGCCGCAGATCCCAGTCCCACAGCGACTCGCCGGAAGGAGATTTGTGAGGCGTTGGGCATGCCAGAGCGCCAGACCCAAATCTGGTTTCAGAACAGGTGCCCTATGTATGCCAGTATGGCTCGGTCGTGGTACTCATGTGCTTTGCGACCGTCAGGCGCGCCAAAGCAAAACTGCAGAACAGCAAGCCTAAATCAAAAATGGCAGACTCTCAGGCCGCCGAAAAGCCTCTTTCATTATCTGCTGTGTACGACATCAACTTTGATCATACCATCCACGACGAAACGCGTATGCTGCTCTTTCCTCTCCGCATATATCTACGATTGACGATTTGGAATGCAGCCGTCAAAGTCATCCCATGTACAAGCTTAACGATAGGAACTTGGAGGCGGATCGCTGCAGAGAAAACTCGCCCGGATCTTATCGCTTACATCTCTGAATCCAAGCAATGTCTAGCCTGGTTCCTCCGGTCGGATCGATGGGCACTTAAAATGGCAATCCCTTTCCGTGAAATCACTCGGATCACGTTTGTCGACCACAAGGCAGGATCAGCAACCCTCTCCTTCCATCTGTCTGTCCCGCCACACTTTTATCTTTACGATGATAACCAAGGTGGTTTGTGCGGTTGGAAACCCTGTTCTGACTGGACCGAAGGTTGTCAGGCATCGAACACCCTACAACATGATCTTTCTGGAGAGGCGCTGGAGCTCGGTCGCCTCCGGCAATACATCCTTCAAGCAAACTATGACCTATTGGATGTCACCCCCACCGCCAAGGCCCCTTTATCACACTATTACATCCGCCTTTGACCATCCACAAGGATCTGTCACAGGACTTGATCGGGGCAATCGCGAAGAAAGTAGGACTCTATCGGTTGAACGTTCTCAATATGACAAGTTTGCCGTGGCAAATTATGGCCCTGGCACGATATCTCAACGTACCCTGCACGCTATGCGACCACAGCACCACCGAGTCAATGAACTCTCTCTGTCTGGCTACCCTGCCCAGGATACAATGATATCAAGAAACCGATCGATCCAAGTTGAACGTCCGGATCGGCCAGTCCAACATGATGACATGCATTCAAGTGGTTTCCATGTCACCATGGACCCTTTTTGTCATCCCGAACAACGTTTTGTTCGACGTTTGTAGAAGAACATTGTCATTGCAAGGACCCAGGATCATTTTCTTATCTAGTAACGACTGTCATGTTGAAGGTAAAGTAGAAATAGTCCTACGCTATTCTATTGTGCCTCTTGCCTCTCTTTATTAATTCTACTAATATATGACCTGCTAACTAGCGTAACTAATAAGATGTTGATTAGATTTGGTGACAGTTGAGTTTCATTTACATACATGCATCCATATATCTGTCCAGACACCTGTCAAGACAAGTCTTGTTGGTACCGTGTCAGTGACGGAATGCTCGGATGGCCAATGGTCATACCTGTTCTGAGCTCGACAGCGACGAACCAGGCTTTGTGACGCATTTTGCAAAGCATTTCTCAGTCCCTTTCTAGCGCAAAACGTCAGTCGAGAGGGCTTGAAGATGATTTCTGCTTACGTTCATAAGCTCCTGCACATTCATAAGAGCAACTTCGCTTCGAATAGAATTCATAAGCGCTTCTTTTTCGCAGACATGTCTGCCACGAATTGCCATCATAAATGTACCGTTGGATGTATGACGAATGGCATACCGGAGGGAGCGGACGACTTGAACAAGTCGGTCATATTTTTGAGCTGTTGAAGTGCAAAAGCCGGAGTCCCAAATTAGGCAAGCCTGATTTCCGCGAATGGGCGCCAGCGAGTCGGCAAGGCGGTCGTCTTCTGAGGACGACGGCGCACCGACCGACTACTATCAGCTCTTGGGCGTGGAGGAGACCGCATCCGCAGATGACATCAAGGTTTGATTGCTGTCGAGACTCATGGTCTCGCTGACACTCTCTCATAGCGTGCTTTCCGCAGACTAGCCCTGATCCATCACCCAGACAGGAACAAAGACGACGTCGAAGAAGCTACAAAACGCTTTGCAGAGATACAACAGGCTTACGAGGTACGCTCATCGATTGATTGGTCGTCAATCTTGGCATTGCACAGGTGCAGGTTTTGAGCGATGAGCAGGCAAGTTGGCGCATTTATTCCAACGCGAATTTTTCAACACATTGGAAATAGGAAAGGGACATGGTATGATTCACACAGAGCCTCTTTCGTCCCGGAGCCAGACGCAGACACTGTACTTGACGAGATACGTCGAGGCGCCGCGCCTCGCTACCGTGGAAAAGGCATGACGGCGCGACATCTCGCCAGGTTTTTCGATGCGACGATATGGGCTAGCTATGACGACAATGAAGACGTCAGTTTGAATTGATAATCGGAATCCTCATTGATCACATCTCCGCGCAGGGGTTTTTCTCCATATATCGCAGCCTGTTCGCCAGGCTAGCGACCGAAGAGGCCTGGTTCTCGGAAGGCGAAATCACTTATCCGTCCTTTGGCCATGCAGATTGGCCATGGATAGCGTCCGGTCAACAAGCAGTGAAGAGCTTTTACACGGTTTGGATGAATTTCTCGACTGCTAAAGATTTTTCATGGTCCGATAAATGGAATGTTGGAGATGCGCCTGAACGTCGCGTCAGAAGGCAAGTGGGTTGTTTCGGACTATTGTCTGTGCTCACGACGGTCGGGCAAGACTTATGGAAAAAGAAAACAAGAAGGCCCGCGATGATGCACGTAAGGAATATACCGATGCTATCAGGGCAAGTTCACACTGACATCTGTCGTACAACTTGGATAACCTGAATCAGTCCTTGACTAGATTCCTGCGCAAACGTGACCCACGCTATAAAACATATGTGGACCAACAAGTTAAACAGAGTCAGATGCCATCAAAAAGTGTTGCGCCTTTACCTGCACGCGTCCATATCAAGGATTCGTATGTTGAACAAGATTGGCAGAAGATCGACAACACAGTGCAGGATGCCGAACTGGACTGGTCTGCGATGCAAGGCGAGAATCCTGAAGAGTGGGAATGCGTTGCATGCGATAAAGTATTTAGAAGCGAAGCCGCGTGGATCAATCACGAAAAGAGCAGGAAACACATAAAGGCCGTCGAAAGCCTAAAACGAGGCATGCGGGAGGAGCACAGTGAACTTGGCTTGGAAGAGGAGGCAGAACTGGCGGATGATTCGCCACACGACCAACTATCTTTTGAAATACCAAAGGTCCAGGAGACTGCTCAACACAAGGAAGTGCTACCGGAAATAGATAGACCTGATATTGAAGTAGCAGAATCGCTTAGCGGAGATGAACCAGAACAGACAAATAAATCCGATGACTTGCTGAACTCTGGCGCGGAAGATAAACCCGAGCAGATCTCAAAGCGAGAGAAGCGGCGCGCTCGACAGGCCAGCAAAAATCCATCATCTAGCCAACAGCAGGTGTGCAATCACTTCGTACCGTCAGCGAAGTGTAGTACTAAATCTACTATCCCAGCATCGGTGCAATGTTTGTGGATCCACCTTCCCAAGTAGAACACCGTTATTTGCACATATCAGACAATTCGGACATGCGTCGGCTATCGATGAAGCTGATACCAGAGCGCAAAGCAAAAGGCGCCAACGGGGCAAGGGCGGGAGGTAAGATGACAAGTGAATGTAAAAATCTATTGATATACCTCATGTCACCAAGGTGAAACAGGAAGGAATTAACAGCGTCTTATCCCATCAGCTGGGAAATATCGTCTGGGGGGTATTTGCTTTGCGAGAAAGTCAAGAGTCTACACAGTAGATAGTATATGAGTATAACTTCAAATGACACAAGGAATCCGGACCTTTTCAGACTCTGTATATATTTCCGACTGACTTCATCATTAAGCACATGAGCAACTTGATCGGCTGAGATTTTCTCGCGAGCCGAGCGCTCGTGGATACTGGAATAAAAGGGATGATTGGAAATTCACATTTTTCGTAGAATGATTCTTACCCGACCATAGTTACGCCAATAGGCCAAGGCGCATTACCAATGGATAGTCGCAAATAAGCATCATTAGCGCGTTGATACTCGCGTTTTTGCATATAATGTACAATTTCGGCGATGCGACTCAGCATGTCATTGGGCAAGGACTATGCAAAGTCAGTTATCGGCAGATTGCGACATAACAATTTCATACCCGTGATCTCAATGTCTTGAAAAGTGGCTTCAGGTATTGTGCCGACTGGACTTGGGTTGCAGCTGCTAATTTACCCTGCGTGGAGCGTTTGACGTACTCTGATATAATGTCAAAGCGCATTTCCAATGGCAAAACGCACAAAACTTACCGGGCCGCTCATCTAGCGTCTCCTCCCAATCTTTGAGGGAACGTTTCAAGGCATAATATATCATAGGATACAGTTTGTCCGGGTCAGTCTTCAGCAGACCAAGGTCCAGAATTCCGACTGGAACGATGTTTGCTTCTTCTTTCTTCTTTCCTTTCTCGTTCTTATTCTTCAGTTCTCTTTCCACGTTTTCGACATCCTCAAGCGCCTTTTTAAAATCATTCTGCCCTCCCTGGCGCTCATGGTCCTTTTCCTCGATGAGCTCCAAAGCCCGCAGACGTAGTCGTCGATCCTTGTCGCTTTCACCGAATAAACGTATGGGTTGTCCCTTGGCCCTGAGACGTCGTATTGTCTCTTCGTTGGAGACGTTGAAGGAGGACTCTGGCTTGGGCGATTCCAATTCGCGAGTCAACGAGGGAGATTCACTCCGCGACTGGGGTACAACCTGGTTGCAATGAGCACAAAGATGCAGAGCATTTCTTCAACCACAACTTGCCTTGCCACTTGGCTCGTCGCCTTGTCGCTTCTCGCGTTTCTTTTCTTCTTTCGCCTGCTCTTCTCTCAAACGTTCCAAATCACCTCTGCGCATGTATTTCGCAGGTCGTGAATCCGCTCTATTTTCGATTGCCTTGCGCTTGTCCGCGATCACGGCTCGAAGGGCGTCCATGTTAGCTATAGCCAAGTTGATTATGTAAGATACACTTCCGCCGGGTTCCGAATTTCATCCTTCGCCATGTCTGAGGACTCTGCACAGCTGACTAGGTATGTCTGTTCGAGCTTCTTTTCCAAGTTTCTGTATTGACCAACAGTAGCAAGTTTGTTCTGCGAACCGCAGGCTTCGATGGTGAGCACAGCACAAGTGTCTGCTGGGTCTGTTTCTTATGCTTCTAAAGCTCGGTTCCCCAACCAGAACCAGACGAGGAACTGGTAAAAGGTTTTGAGCAATGAATTTCATAACCATTGCTGACTATTTGTAGCTTCCAGAATTATGTGGATTATTTCAAATGCATAGCAGCAAAAGGCGAAGATTACGTGCCGTGCAAGGAATTTAAGAGGACATACCATTCGCTTTGTCCCAGTACGTTGCATGCTGCTGGCATTGTCTCATACTAATACAAGTTACAGATGAATGGGTATGTTGAGATGTCTATCATTGTATAGTTAACAAATTCGATGATTCTATAGACGTCGAAAATGGACGAGCAACGCAAGAGTGGGACGTTCCCGGCGTCGTTGGAACCGTGATTTGAGGGTCGTCTGCATATTAGAGTAGAATGTAACGGCATGCGGCCTAACATGGACTACATCAACGAACCTCCTCTGCTCACGCGAAGTCTGCGTCCGTTCAATGCCGAGCCCCTGGTATCGGTGCTCGTCGAATTTCAGGTAACGCCCGAAGAGCTTGTTTACTGTCGGAATCACAGTGTGGTGCCGCAACTCGACCATACCAGTTTTACGCTTTCCCTGTCTCGTGCTGGCGCGCCGGAGCTAAAGTTGACGGTTCCAGACCTGAAGAAGCTTTTCCCCAAGGTCCAGGTCGTTGCTGTGCTCCAGGTTCGTACGCTGTTTCCTCATTCAGCCCAGTCATAAACGATTGCTTCAAGTGTGCGGGAAACAGAAGGAAGGAAATGAACGAAATCAAACCTGTCCGCGGTGTGACATGGGGAGATGCTGCTATAGCCAACTGTGTGTGGGGTGGCGCCCGTCTTTCCGACATCCTACGATACGCGCAAATTCAACCCGACACACACCATCACGTATGCTTTGCATCTTACATAGGCAAATGCCAAGATGACGAGTATTATGGTGCATCAATCCCTCTGGAGACAGCGTTTGACCCAGAACAGGACGTGCTTATCGCGTATGAAGTATGTCACTTTCACTACCGTTTTAGACTCTCCACTTAAAAGACACATCAGATGAATAACGATCCTTTATCTCCGGATCATGGTGGACCTCTTCGAGTTGTCGTGCCTGGTTATCTGGGCGCGCGATGGGTGAAATGGGTTGACCGTATATCGATCTCACCGGCCGAATCACCAAACTTTTATCAGCAGCGTGATTACAAAGTGCTGCCCTCGGACGTTGAGTCTTTGGATGCTTCCCTCGTTAAACTCAACTGATAGTCAATTCAGATAGAGACACCTGATGCAGCCGCAGAACTCTGGAAGAAATACCCTCCCTTGACCGTTCTACCCATCAATTCTGTCATTGCTTCAGTATTGAAAACCTCAGAGACTTCTATCCTTGTCAAAGGCTATGCTACACCAGGTCCATCAGGGAATATTACTGCTGTGGAGGTCACTGTCAATGATGGAATAGTTTGGGAACCCGCGAAGATAACATATCAAGAAGGGAAATGGAGCTGGATCCTGTGGGAGGCCAGCTTCAATGGTGTCGGTCAGAGCGGTACAGTTTCCAGTCGTGCGGTCGATTCAAATGGCGAACGTCAACCAAAAGACGCTCCATGGAACTTCAGGGGAGTAGCGTATAATTCATGGGGTGTAAAGAAGTGGTAACCTACCCGTGTAATCATCGAAACATGTCAATTACGTGGTACATAACATAGGTCTATCAAGATTTTTCTGCGAACATACGCTTGATCGCGGTAGTAGAAAAGGACTTTGGCCGCTCCAGAGCTGAATCTGATGTTAGTAATTGAGATTGGGGAAAATAGAATGATACTGACGAGCACCAAGCGCGCGATCCCATATTAATTGGGCCGCCACTCCAAATGCGCGGGAAACACCGAAGAGAACAGTATAATATTGCATTTCAGTTAGTCCATAATGGGTAAGCAAGACTCCGGAGTGAGCATCAACATTGGGCCAAGGATTCTTGGCTTTCCCAGCCTACATACAAACTTTGAGTAAGAGCCATGTGTGAAAACAGAACACCCACCTCCAGCAAGATGTCAGGCGCAAGCTGGTAGATTTGCCCAACCAATTTAAACAACTTGTCATCAGGCATGTGCTTGAGCGCAAACTCGCGTTGAGCCATATAACGGGGATCCGTCTTTCTGAGAACGGCATGTCCATAACCTGGAATAACTTGACCAGCCTTGAGCGTAGACCAGATATACTCCTTTATAGCTTCATCTGACGGAGCCTCGCCAATTTTTGCTTGCAATTTGCTAAACCATATGAGAACTTCCTGATTAGCAAGACCATGCAATGGACCCGCAAGGCCATTCAGTGCTGCCCCGTATGCCAAGAATGGGTCTGAAAGAGCAGAGCCAACGAGCTTTCCTGTATGAGCAGACACGTTACCGCCTTCATGGTCACTTGGTAGTGTGAGACATGATGTCGACACAGGAAAATGATTTATCTACCTGTGAATGGTGATGTACAATCGAAGTAACTCGACAAATCCTGGATTATCACCGAATCCGAGAAGAGTAGCGAGGTTCCACGAATAATCTTTTTCTGGATCAATTGGAGGAAGTTTCCCATCACCATATACATTTCGGTAAATGCGGCCAGCAATGTTCGGGATTTTAGCAATCCTTGGGAGATCATGAGCGGATAGGTGACACGATAACAAAAGACATTACAAGTCCATCGAATCCTCAAAAACAGGACCCCAGTAGTCTTTTTTTGAAATGCCTTCCTGGTAGGCTTTTGCAAATGCTGAGTTGTGGTTCAGCTAACAAAACGGCTTGAGGATACGGCGGAATGAACTGGAAGGCAGAAACGTACCGCCGTGATAGCCATGCTGAACTGGCTCATCGGATGGAGTGTAGGAGGACACCTGTCAAGTATTTCCTCCACGAACTCTGGTATAGCAGAGCGAGCGGCCCATTCCCTGGAGAGTTCGACGACCTGTTCTTGCGTTGGGATCTCGCCGGTCACCAGGAGCCAGAACAACCCTTCGGGTAAAGGTTCTGATCCACCTTCTGCTGTAGGCAATAGTGCTTGACATTCAGGAATTGTTTTTCCACGGAATCGAATGCCCTCCTCTGACGATGGCTCAGAACAAATAATCACAAATCAGATATTCGCTAACCTGCATCCAATACCGAACCATCCCAAATCAACGCTGGAAGTCCACGCATACCTCTACAAATGTATTGTAAGCTTTGTTGACATCCTCATGTATGCCTGCTCACCCATATAATTGATTTACAGTCACGGGACCAAATGCTTTTTTGCCGTGCTCTGCGCGCGCTGCTTTGACCTAGGAGAAAAGGTTGGGGCCAGCATTCAGGGTTCAAAGCCAACACAGACATTTTCTATTTCTGCGGGAATCAACTGTGCAAGTCGCTCCTTCAGAGAAACAGGTTTTGAGGAGGAAAATCGGCCTGCAGCGAACGAACTACGTAGAGCAGAAGAACGCGACTGTGTAACTATGAGCAGAGTGAATAAGTAGCTGGAAGGGGCGTACAGCTCTGAGGATTGAACTGGCGAACATAACCATGGCCAGGAGAAAATAGCAGCAGACGTGCCTCATTTAAGCAGATCCCGCTTCCGGAATCCTCCACGTCACGTGCTCACCGACCGCGATGGCAAAACGCAAAACTCTTGAGGAATCCGCTGAAACGGACGAACATGGCCTTCTTCCCCAGGTTGTGTATCTCACTCCTAATCATACTCACCCTGACCCTTGTTGACAGAAAAAACACTACAGACAACGAGCCCACGCAAACCCTTTCTCAGATCATTCGTTGGTTTATCCACCTTCTCCCGATCAGATGGATTGGACCTCACTTTATCCTGCTTACGCTGGCACCAATAAATCACCCGAGTTTGCAGATATTGGATGCGGCTTCGGAGGCCTCTTAATTTCTCTTGCACCCTTATTTCCCGATTCCCTGATGCTTGGTACGCGAAAGTCATCGGTACTGTTTGGCACTTACCTACCTCGCCAGGGTTGGAAATTCGCGTTCAAGTCTCACAGTATGTTCTAGATCGCATCGCGGCATTACGTGTGAAAGCACTAGCGAACCCATCGACGCCAAAAAATGCACATTACCAAAATGTTTCCATTGTCCGAGCAAATGCTATGAAATTCCTTCCAAATTATTTCGCAAAGCACTCCTTATCTGCGCTATTCTTCTTGTTCCCTGACCCTCACTTTAAATCGCGTAAACACAAGGCGCGCATAATATCTCCCACCCTGCTCGCAGAGTATGCATATGTTCTCCGCCCTGGTGGGATCATCTACACCATCACAGATGTAGAAGATCTTCACGAATGGATGAAGTCTCATATTGAAGAATTTCCAATTTTTGAGCCAATTGACGAGGAGACGCTGCGTTGTCAGGGGAATGGTCCAATCTTAGATGCTGTTTGCAATAGCACCGAAGAAGGGAAGAAAGTGACGAGGAACGGCGGCAGAAAATGGCTTGCTTGTTTCAAGAAAGTCGAGATCAACCGAGCTTAATGTACTTTTTTTTAAAAATCTAGTCAACCATATCCTTCTCGACCATGTCCCCTCCGCCGTCCGGCCATATTGCTTTCATGGCTGAAACCAGTGTTCTCGATCTGTTATCAATCGCAACCTTCATTTCTTCATGTATCACTTTCCCCGCATCCAGTGCTAACCCGAATAATTCTTCGAACCTATCAATGTGCAGGCGTGTTTCCATCGTCACTAAAGTAACTCGTCCAGTCTTGGGTAATAGTGCGATTGTCATGTGAGGCAGGTCATTCTCTTCAAGTAAGGTCAAATCTAGGACGGGGGAGGTGGAATGCACGCCACAAGTCATTGCACATGCAAAATCAACTAGAGGGATGCCAGCGCTGATGAGAGCTAATGTCGTGCCATTGATGCAGGCTTGCAAGAGGCCGCCATCTTGCTGGAGTACTTGGATAAAGATGTCAATTTGCGATCGTGGATGCAAATTCGTCTGAATAACAGGTTCAAACGCTGCTTTGATCGCTGCAGCCATTTCCATGATCCGCCTGCATCGAGATCGTGATTTCTACGACATGCTGAAGATGGGGCGTATCTTACTTATCGCTTTTTGAACGTTTGCGGCGCTCGCTGGCGCTGAAAGCGGCGACATTGAGCTCGACATTGACGTTAGCACGGTCATGTATCGTGTGCGAGCGGGATTTGGCTTCTCTTGGACCGAGCACAGAAACCAGGACTTTGGTCAGTCCATGTGCAACGACAGCGGACCCATCTGCGAAACCTTGATGTGATAAGTCTATGTTAATGTCTCGTAGTTCGAACTGCCGCCGTCCATCGGAGCGATAGCCGTGATCATTAAGGATTTCGATTCTCGAGCCCTACTCGTCATGCTCAGCAAATTCCGTGAAGGAAACGCTGCGATCGACAAACCATGGTTGACAGACACAAATGGAAATACATCTTTTCAACCTCTCACATGCCGCACTCAATTCTGGACACGGATTTGTACAAAGTGCTGCTTCTCTCATTTGTTTTTCGGCTTCTTACAGAGACGAGGCGAATAGATAACCATGCAGCAAGCTGTATTACATCATTTTCCCGAGGTCAAGGCAAAATACCGATTTACGAATAGATCTCCCGACAATCTGTTTTCTGTCCAATGTATAGAGCGCTTCCGCGCCGCCATATCCCGCAAGTGTTTTTTGTTGTCTTCGAAGTTTTGATTCGCCAATGCGATTACAATAGAGTTCTCCGACCTTGCATTAACGCCGGCAGAGAAGGAGTGGCTTGAGAAGGACGTGCCCTTATCTGACGCAAAATTACCTTTCCTACTTGGCTGCATATCGATTCAAGCCCGAACAAGTCGATATTGCATTTATCCCCACGTCACAAACCGGAGAGCTGGGACACATCTCAATAGAGATTTCTGGGCCCTGGGCTGAAACTATAATGTGGGAAGTGCCACTAATGGCGTGTCTGAGCGAGACATATTTTCAAGTCGTCATGACTGACTGGGACTACCGCGGTCAAGAAGGTAGTTTGCTCATCTAACCAAGGACTCGAGCAGCTAACACGGTGTCAGATCTCGCAGTTCAAAAGGGCAAGACTCTTCTTGAAGCTGGTTGCGTTATTAGCGAGTTTGGCACACGTCGGCGACGATCATATGCCACTCAAGACCTCGTCATTGCGGGTCTCATCCGAGCTGCGGAGGAGGCTGCTTCAGGCACTTTTCACGGCACAAGTAATGTGAGAGAGAGAGAGATTTCGATGCCTACTTTTACTGATAATACTAGTTGCATTTCGCGCATAAATACGATATTTCACCAATTGGAACAATTGCTCAGTATGACAACATCCATTTAACACCCACTTATATAAGTATCTGATCGTGAGTCTAGCGAATGGTTTATGGGGGTATGATGGTATCAACATTCACATCCCGAATTATGCCGTTGACCATGAGTAGGTTGCCTGCTCGGACGGACTATAAATCTGCAAATTCAACGGCACTAGCTCTTTGGGAGGACGTCTATCCTTCTGGTGCGAGCTTGATTGCACTGACAGACACATTTTCGACTGAAGTCTTCTTTCGTGTATTTGATATCTCTTCTTGTTGCATACGGAAAATTAACCCCGTTGCAGGAGCTTGCGAACAAGCCAGAGCACATATTAAAGTGGCATGGAATACGCCAGGATTCTGGTGACCCTTTTGTTTATGGTCCTCGGGCCAAAGAATTCTACGAGTCGCTCGGGATTGATCCATCTAGTAAAGCTATTGTGTACTCGGATGCTTTAAACGTTGACAAGGCGCTGCGACTGAAAGCTCAGTGTGATCAGCTCTGTCTAAAGCGAGGTATCCGAAATTCAATAATTATGTTTTTCACGATTTGATTTTTATGCAGTTTCCTTTGGAATCGGGACCTTTTTCACGAACGATTTCCGAACTGTCTCGAGTGGTTATACGTCAAAGAGCGAGGCACTAAATATTGTCATCAAGTTATCTAGTGTGGACGGTTTACCGTGTATTAAAATCAGCGATGACCTCACAAAGGTTTTCTACGCGTTCGCTTCGTTTATTTTCCCCACTAATCTTTTGGAAAGAATACCGGTGACAAGGACGTTGTTGAGAAAGTAAAGCGTGGATTCCACCTTCCTCTGGTGTGATGACTACTTGGCGAAACAAGAAACCGTGTAGATGTGTTAGTATACCGTGATCGTTTCGGAACGTGTTAGATGTCCATGTCATTCATGACACGGACATGTACGAGGAAATGATAGCTTGTTTCCTATTCTAAGTAATAAAGCCCTGCACAAGCGAGGTAACTTGAGTGATTGTTGAAAATTTCCCACCGATAAGCCCCAGAAAACAGACCAAGTGCAAGACCGCCATGGGAAATTTTGATTAACTTCATACTTGCCTCTTAGGAGAAAGGCATGCTTTTGTGCTGCCTCAAAAAGCATACTTACGCATCACGTGAACGTAAAAGTTACATAAGAAAGAAAAGTCAAGGGTTCATACCATCCAATGCTGGAGGGCTTTCTGGAGCTTGAAGATGCAACCAGAATGGAGGGTAAGGGTAGTTGTACCTCTCGAAACGCACTGTCCTGCAAGTCAATAACGCGGTCGTTTAACTTCCCTGTCATCAAACCCGCCGGGACCTTCACGCTTAAGATCCCCACGATGCCCATATCCACCTCCCGCCATCCCGCCTCCCGGGGCGGGATATGTACCTGGTCCGCCTGGTCCAGGACCGTATCCATTTGGCGGACCATCGTTAAACCCACCGCCTTGGTAGCCAATACCGCGACCACCTCTGTAATGAAAAGGTAAGTACAATCAGCATAGGAAGAAAATAGATGTACCTGAAACCTCCTCTGCCTTCATCTTTAGGACGGAAACCACCAACACCACCAGCTCCACCACGGTACCCGCCATCAGGGTGACCACCATGGAAACCACCACGGTAGCCCCCACCTCCACGATCACCACCATAGCCACCTCCGCGATCACCGTAACCACGTTCGCCGCCAAAACCGCCCCGTCCTCCGAAACCGCCTCTGGCACCGCCTCTGAAGCCGCCACCCCTTCCACCGCCAAAACCGCCACGGAAGGGTCGTGGTGGCGGTGCTGGGGCTACTACTTCTTGGCGTTTTGGGCGACCTCCCAATCCGCCTCCCAGCCTGCGAGGTTTCCAACCTCGGACAGTACGGCCACGTTCGACATCCACTAAGATTCGCTTGCCCATGATGTGCAAGCCATCCGACTCTTTGTAAGCAGCTAGCAAAATCAAGTTGTTTGCCTACTGGCGACTGAAGCAGGATATCACCAACCTTTCATGTCACGCTCGCGTTCGTAAACAATAAAAGCATAACCGCGGCTGCGACCTTTTTTGTCGCGGACGACCCGCACACGTTCAATGGTTCCATAGCCTTCAAACTCACGACGGAGGTCTGTCTCCGTCGCACTTTTATGCTAAAAGGATGTGAGTCAGAGTGGGGCGTAAAATGAGGTGATGACGAACCAGTCTTGAAATGAAAAGGGTTTTGTATGGGTCTCCGACAGCCTCTGGATCGTCCGCCGGTTTATCTGTTAATGGAGAGATTAGTTCGGTAGCACTGCCACGACCGATGTTGGACAGACATGTTTCTTTTGCTATTTTGAATTCTTCAGCCTTTTTTGCCCTACGTTCTTCTCTGCGAATTTGGCGCTTCACCTCCTCGGCAAGGGTAAAGGCGGGCTCCTCTCCTTCCTCCATATTTTCGCCGTTGCTTGCAATGAGCGACTGGGTGGTTGACTCCCTGAGGAGGCCAAGGATGAGACCGGCGCCGGCGACATTTTTGCTTTTGACACGGTCAATGTCACGGCCGACTGGTCTGGAATAAGGGAGAGGAGGGCGGGGAGCGAAGAGCTTGAGGAGATTGGGGGGGAGCAGGTGCGTTCCTGGCATCGTGGAAGGAAGACGAGCGTGGGAGCAGATTCAAAGTCCGCCGCTTGATGCCGTTGCGGCGGGACGAGCGCGATGGCTGCCCGCCCGCGCCCGCCGCCGCTCGCGCTGTCCTTCTTCAGCCACAATGCGCTCTGGCGCCGCCCATGCCCGCCCCCACGCCTTCTCTCCCCCTCCGCCGCTCTTCGCCCCGTCGCTGCCCGCCCCCTCACCTCGTATCTCCTCCTCTCCAAGTCAAAACTCACCGTCCTCGTCGTCCTCTCCGCCATGTCCGGCGTCGCCCTTTCGCCCACCCCAGCCACCCTCCCCGTCCTGCTCTCAACAGCCCTGGGCACTGCGCTCTGCTCTGCCTCCGCCAACACCCTCAACCAGCTGCAAGAGGTGCCTTTTGACGCGCAGATGGCTCGCACGCGAACAAGGCCCCTGGTTCGTCGCGCAATCTCGAACTTGCATGCCGCAGGCTTTGCCGCCGTTACAGGCGTCGCTGGTCCCGCTTTGCTCTGGACCGCCGTCAATCCCACTACGGCTGTCCTGGGCACCGCAAATATCGCACTCTACGCTGGCGTCTACACTTGGATGAAACGAAAGACGCCGTTCAATACCTGGGTCGGCTCCGTTGTCGGAGCTGTTCCACCTCTCATGGGATGGGCTGCATGTGACGCCCATACACTATCATGTAAATTCCTCGAGCATATCCCCATCGCCCGTAGTGACATTGCGTCCACAGATCTATCTGCCGACCTTCTTCCACCGCTTACCTTATGCATGCTTCTGTTCAGCTGGCAGTTTCCACATTTCAACGCCCTATCTCATCTCGTACGGGGCTCCTATGCACAAGCAGGTTGCCATATGTTGTCTGTCATCAATCCGTCCAAAAACGCGCTCGTGTCCTTGCGACACACTCTTCTACTTGTTCCTGTATGTTCTGTTTTAGCCCCTGTATCCGGCTTGACAACATGGGCCTTTGCAATATCTGCATTGTTGCCAAACGCCATCTGCGTTCGGGCTGCATGGCGATTCTGGAGAAAGGGTGGGGAATCTGAAGCAAGAACACTGTTCCACCATAGTCTATGGTATCTGCCGGTCATCCTGGGACTCATGATGGTGCATAAGCAAGGGATGGACTGGTCGCAATGGCTGAGTCCGGAAGATTCTGCCGCCAACGGAGATGAATCAGAAAAATAGAACTAGATGGGTAACCTGGTACACACTGCATTTAAATTTCTATTTTGTGGACATGCTGCGTTGAGTTAGAACCCGTCTCTTTCTTTTGATTGCCTCCAGCCGCTTCCTCATCAAATCGACTCGCATGTCAGCGTCCTCCTGCGCCCTCTCCTCTTCCACTAGTCTATCTAGTATCAATTCACGTTCTTCTTCATCCCTCCTTTGTTCAACCTCTTTTTCCACCGTCGACGCCGGTGCGGCTGTCGTAGGTTCTGTCGGGAAGCCACTTGGAGCATCCTCTGAGACCAGCTGTGGTTCAGCAACGATAGTTGCGCGGTTGTATGCTTCAAGGGCATCTGGTGGTGCCACAACTTCGTTTTGAAAACGTTCGTATTCGGACTGTAGGTCCATAGCAGTGGTCGATTCAATACCCACATGCTCATCCACAATCTCAGAGTCGGACGGAGAAGCATCCCTCGGGTTTGAGAAAAAGTCAGCAGGCAGAGCAGAATTCTGTTGCTCGACTTTTCTTTTCTTTGATGACATGTCGATAGCGTCCTCGGTGTCTGGACTCTCTCTTTTCAACGACCGTTCAGGTCGATTCATATCCTCCGTTTTCTGTTCCTCCTCCCTGAGCCGAGCGACCGACGTGCGGTGCGCTTTACTCCCAAGATGTCCTTCCCATCCCGAGCCATGCTTGATGGTTATTCCACAGGCAGTGCATCGCAATTGACCACTGGGATTGTAAGAGGCATAGCGGTGGGATACGCGCGCTTCCTGCCTCTTTGCTCTCAAGAGAGTGCGCACGTCTGCCATGTTGGTGGCTTCCAGTTGTGTCGCCGTGTTTATTTCATCACAGTCTACACACACCTGCCATGACCGGAGACCCTGCACAAGAAATCGCAGTCGCCTTCGTTATTGAGTCTTCTCTCCCAGTATATCAGCAGTGGGGCCTTATCCTCAGAGACTACCTCACTTTCATTCTCAGGCGTCTAGCCGATGCATATTCAGGTGCAAGGGTCCGTACGTCACATACATCATCTGTCGAGGGATGCATAACTTGCGCTTCAGATGCGAATCGGTTTCATCACATATGGTCCGGCAGATATGGCACAGTCCCCACTGCTCTGCAAACGCTTCTTTGTAGACCACCAACTTGTGTTCAAGGAAATGAAGGAATCTCCTGGAAAGCTCGGTTTTGGTCAAGCAAACATTGGCGGTGACAAGGGCATGGCAGCCCTCGATGCACATGTCGCTGCTCTAGAAGTGCGTCCACATCTCGCTGAATTCCTCGCTCTTTACGCGGTTCGGGCGGTCATAGTTGTTCGACATCATGCACGAGACCTCTCAGAAGAGGACAGGTCGAATAGCCTCTAACTTTGTCATCCACGTCGCAGCATTTCCCCCTGATGCTTCCCAGTATCCTCGATGGAATGAATCCGCGTCTTTGGATCGTACAACGTGGGATTCTCTCCCTTCAGAATATCAAAAGGTCAGCCCTGGGTGTCTGGCTTTGTCACGTCTTAACGTATGTATAGAGAAATATAATATATAATGCTATTACCTTGAATGGTAGCATACACCAATTCATTGGCTTACACTCAACTGTATGCATTTCCTTGCTATCTGTATCGGCTGGCTCAGCATTACTTCAGATGCAACAGTCGCGAGCGGAGTCCAAGCCATGGTTTTCTGTACGGGCTCCACATATGGTGTTACTTTCTGGCATCCCAACACTGGAAGGTGCCTATTTTATTTGTATCAAACGACTTTGGCATTATGATAGTCACAGAACCGAAACCCACAAAGCGTCCCGGGGACCTGGAAAAAACTCCTGAATCCAAGCGACCCAGACTTTCGCAGAACAAATCCGAAAGATCGCCACGACAAGAGCAAGGAGGCGAAGTCGCGTCCACGCAGCAAGGTCATGTCGAATTGTCACAACGCACCTCCACTTCTGCGACTACAGCTCAACCTACTTTTATGTTGCAACTGCGACCAAAAGTACGTGCATTGGAGGATAGTATCCGCGGACTGGAGACGAAGATATCAGAGGCCCAGATGGCAGGGCAACAAGCAGTCAGCCGATAGCCTGTCTTTGGAATGGAAAAAGCAGAAGGGTTTTCTAAAGACTCTGCAGAGGCGTATATTCGAACTCTTACAATCGTCAAATTTGATCCAACCTGGAGGTGGTTCAGCACACAACAAATCGACTACCCCGGACCCGCCGCATGCCCTGCAAGATGTATCGACTGCTTTGCGCAAGAACGAGAATGCAACCCTCCCTTCTCACCCGCAAACCAATAATCCTCATACCTTCCAATTCACAGCCATCAGATGGGATAAATGGATTTCAATTCGCATCTAGTATGGAAGGCACTGTGTCTGAAAACTCCATTGCCACATATAAAGCGCAAGTACAGCCAACTATGGATCAGGACCGGCGAGCACGACCAATGCAGGGTGGTGCAGGGCAAATGGTTCAATCACAGAATGTGATGGCTTCACAACTGCGGCTACCTCAATTACCAGTCAGCGTACAACGTGCCCAACTGACTTCTAATGCGTTAGTAGTTTGGCATGGTCAACTGATTTGGAACGGGCTTGGGCCGTTGGGTAAAAAGGAGTGCAGAGCCAAAGTCGTTGCATTATCCCAGAATGCTGCAGAATGGTGAGACAACGGTTCGAGAATAGCTAAATTCTAATTGAACGATAAGTCGTGCCAATACGTGGCCGTCGGTCATGACACTTAAGCCAATGCCCGAACCTACAGTTTCCCTTCTAGAACTTAAAGAATGGATCAGCCGACTTAAGCCAGTTATTTGTCGCTTTCAGCCTGATCCTACAGACCCGACGAACGAACAATATTACAAATCTCTCATACAAATGTTGACGGCGAAAAGAATAGTAAGAGGAATTTAGTCCTAGTATACGAGCCGAGTCTCAGCCCTTGGTAGTTCGCAGTTGCAGGTTGGACTTTGCCGTCTGGGGCTCAAGAAAACAACGTGCTGGTCTTTCCTGTCAATAACCAGGTCCTGGGTGCATTTTTCCCTGTAACGGGCATTCCCGAGCTGCCCAAACCACAACTGACAACCACACACGCTATGCCACCTCTCAATGCACAATTCCTGGCTCAATTACAGCACCTGTCGCCAGAACGAAGAGACTACGAGATCAGTCGTTACCTACAGCGATCAAATTTTCAAGCTAGTGGAATTCACGGTATGTTCAAGTCACCCTGATACAGTTTTGTGGTAATGATGCATATAGCCGCTCAAGCACATGCGAACACGGATAGATTGAACTTCAATTCTTTTGGTATACCGGGCGGGGGTTCAACTCTGACTTCCCTGCAACATGCTGGAATGCTACAGCAACAAGCCAGTCTCTTCGATGAGATCACAGCCAGTCAAGCAATGTCATCACTACCGAGTGACAGTCAATTAAGTTGAGACAGTAAGTCTTAAATTACGTTTGAGGTGTGCTAAAGTTGCCTTCCGTGCCTTGTATCTTTTCGTGGTCGGAAACGTTAGGTTGCGCCTCGTATACCGTAATCACAGGCTTGTCCTTCCGCTGAGGTAGTTATCAATAGTCAAACAAGGCGGTTAGCGGGACTCATACTTCACTCCAATGTCCAAGAAAACCTAAGTAGTAAATTCTTGTGGTATCAGCGCCCTGAGAAGACGGGAAATATAAAGAGATCGAAGAAGTGTTGCTGAACTTGGCCATTCTAAATAATGAAGATGGAATACGGTAAACATGTTATTGCACGCACTTGATCGCGTACTCGCCCACTTCTCGCGTTTGAACAACATTCACTTCTTGGGAAGGCACTTTGTCTGTGACGTCATCGAAATCCAGATTCATGTCATTAGCAAACTGGACGAATGAGTTACAACAGCAACAAAACGAAGCACAACTAACCAAAACAACTTTTGAAGGGGTGTGCTGCGCAGGGCCTGTCTTCAGGAGAATGGCTCGAAGTCGTACGGAACCCGTAAACGGAATGCGAACAATACTGTCGTTATGTGAATTTAGGCTGAAGCCCCCCAAAAGAAGCAATACATTTGATCATCTGCGTCAGACTCAATGTACTTTGCCAGCATACTGTTAGTGTTGGATTTATGGATGTTGGACTACAATTTTACGTACGACGTCCTCATCAGCGCGTTGATGCCAAGGCTTTATAATGGAGGAGGATGGGTGGACACCGGTGGTGTTGAGCGCGACTACATTGTGATGATCGATGTAGGGATATAGATTGTCCCGAGGGCCTAAATCGCTGCTCTGTGTATCATGGTCGTGGTGATCATGGCCGCAGTGCTCAGGCATTGCAGTTACAAACAAGGGCAAACAACATTCGTGGCCCTCTCTTGGTCTCTGGTGAGTTTCTTTTCAATTCCGCATGATGATGTTGCAGTAATTTGCGTTCGATTGCGACTGACCTGTTGAAGGGGCCACCCGCCAGTGCGTCCTGGGTCAGTCGTATGAGACATCTATTTATCCTCTGACATTCATGTCCATGTCAGTCAACTATCCCTGACCAATAACACTGATTCTAAGATCGAGGCCTTAGGAATCAAACTATCTAGTCAGCGCGCTTAATTCTTGATTGGAACATGATAGAAACAGTAGAGAATAATATCTGGAACAGGCACTAGTGCAAACGACCAACAGCCATTTAAAGTGTACAAACCATGCAATATTTCTGTTCCAATACGTATGTGTGCAATGCGCATCAATGCCAATAACCTGACAGATGTTTAGCCACTGTTCCTGACAAGTATTATAATCCCACAATGGCGGATCTGAAGGATGCGCAAGCAACGTTGACTGCACGCACTCAAGCATTGGCGAATGCTCCACTCCAGACTCGTGCCATGCGCGAGTCGGTCGAGGAAGCTAGGAAGAACAGGTGGCCTGAAGTAAGCAGACCGTCAGTGGCTGGGGTTTTCTATGATAACGGGTGCATCAGACAACCATCCGCGTCAGGTTTCCCGACAGGACCCAGCTTGAAAAAGTCTTTCTCTCTTCTGATAAGATCAAGTCCGTATATGTGTTCGTGCGCCATTGTTTGAATGACGAGGCCAAAGCAGTCAAGTTCATTCTTTGTGTGTTGGGTTTTGTTCAAGTGCGGACTTTGCCTTACGTTGTCCAGACCAAGCTCCCCCCAAACGAGATCTCCGAGTTTCTGATCCCAAGATCCGAGACCTCTCATTGGCCGAGCTTCAGCTGGCTCCGTCTTCCGTACTGCTACTTCGCTTCGAATCTGAAAAGTTCAACTGTGCGTTTATTGCTTTCTCCCCACGGCATTTGCAAATATGGTTTTGCCCAGCGGCTATGACAGCGCCGCCACTGGCCCCGTTCATTCTTACGCAAGCCATTGATATGCCTATTCCACATACTTCGGCGATCCGACCAACAGACTCTCTGGATCGATCATCATCCGAATCTAAGAAATCGAAGGAAAAGGGTCATCCTCGATGGTTTAAGCTAGGCGCAAGTGAGTTTCACAAAATTTTCCAAGCACGAGACTATATTAGTGACAATCTGAAGAGAAATGAACTAATATCTGTGATCTTGTTGATTTTTAGCTTGTATTTCTAATAGATAGGAAAGCTGTTGTCGACGTCTCTAGCCCATGCTTTTAAGCCACCAATTACATCACGTATGACTGCCTGTTTACGAATGCTTCGCATAGCCTCCGCTGCGATTTGTGAATCATTACCAAGCTTACATACTATATATGTCTCAGTATTGAGGTCAACTGGAAGAAACTCTTGCGGATTGGTAACGAGTACCTCGAGCGGTACGTCTGATGACTGGATCAATATGATGCCTTCGATGTAAGGAACACTTGCATACTTGTGAAGCCTGGAATATGACAGATCCCAAATTCAATCTCGGGACGAACATCAAAGAGTTCCTTAGGCTTGTTTGATAATAGAATATGCGCAAACTCCTGCGAAACATCCGTAAGCAGACAACCTCTTATAAACTGATGTGCTTTCCTTTGCTGATAGCCTGTTTCGCGAATCACCTGGTTGCAGTCCGAGTCTTTCCCAATCAGGCCTATCGCCTCCACATAACTGGATGTAATCACTATCCCTGAAGAGTTCTGAAATTTTGGGGTCTCTGCACGCGACGCAATTATGCTTGCGAGATCGTAGCTTGACCGTGCGGAAAAAGGGTAGATTTAAAGCAGAAAACAAAACCAGGGACGGCTTCATATCTGCCCTTCGTTATCATATAAAGGAATATTACCGAGAATACCATCGCTTACCGTGCAGCCCTGTTAAAATCTTGATCGTTTCCAGTGCCTGCAAGTTCCCAATGATACCTGTTACGGCGCCCAATATACCCGATTCTTCGCAGGAGGTGGTCAACGCAGAGGCCGGAGGCTTTGGAAAAAGGCAGCGATAGCAAGGGCCTGTTGGACCGAGATTGTATACGCACAATTGCCCATCGAACTTTTGCGCAGCTCCACTGACCAGAGGTTTGTCGAGAAGAACACTCGCATCAGATAAGAGGTAACGGGTAGGTGCATTATCCGTGCAGTCAAGAACGATATCGTATGGGTTCAGCAACTCCAGCGCATTATTAGCATCCACGGCGGATTCATGGACATCGATCTGGAGGCGTGGATATTGCCTATAACCTCGCCGTCAGCCAACTTGTGTGATATATATGAAACTAACATAGACAATGCCTGCGCAGCGGATTTGGCTTTGTTCCATCCAATTGTTTTCTCGCTGTGCAGAATCTGTCGTTGTAGATTTGACAGCTCAACGATATCATGGTCAATAATCGCGATTCTTCCTTAATCATGGAGTTGAGGCTTTGCGCTATGGAATATTGTTTCCTCACCAATACCAGCCGCCGCTAAGTATTGAAGTGCCGGACATCCCAACCCCCCAGCCCCGACGACTGCAACAGCTGACTGCTGCAGCTTGAGTTGGCCTATCGTATATCAAACATGAACATTGTCTCGACGCTGGGGCAGGACGTGTTAACCTGGTAATCCAAAACCATTCAGGATCATCTGTCTGCCGTATAGTTGGTACCCTTGCAAATCGAGCATGCCTGCGATAAGTAACGCGTAACGTTTGATACGTCCGCCCTCCCGAAAGACAATGAATTGTCCCGATGACGGCACCCCAGTCGTTCACTCTGGTCAGTCATAAAGATATCTTTGATCATCTTTTGCTTAAGCCAATCAAAGGCATTAAGCAGCCACCTTCTCTTCCTTGGCCCGACATCTCCACGCATGCAAAATGGTCAGTCTCTTCGTACAAGTTCGGTTTTGGTGCAGAGTGCCTCCGTGATGGTGACCCTGATACCTTCTGGCAGTAAGCGATAAGTTTCTTTGCTATTCGAAGTCATGATTTTAGTTAGTTCAGATGGACCTCAACCCCATTTTATAACCGCAGAGTTTCCTCGGAAGATGGCAATACAGGTTTGGGCCTGCCAGATCCATTCCTATACAATGTTACCCAAGGTCTTAGAAAATAAGCATATACCTCAGTTATCTGCAAGATGACTCCTACACACCTTCAACTCTTGCCATCAGGGCGGGCACAGGGCTCAGCGACTTGCAGGACACGAGAGTCGTTACTCTGGACAAACCGGATGGGTGGATTACCTTTGACGTGTCATCCGAGCTGAACGAAGACGGTGATGGATTGTACATGTGTCCTCGGCTACTGACCAGCTTCCTAATTATCTATTGAGTAGGAGTCCAGTCTATGCGTATGTCCTTCAAATTATTATTGCTTCAAATCATATGAGTGGCAAAGATACACATGTTCGGGGACTTCGTATTCTCGGGCCCATCGAGTACGTACATCATATGATCTAAATTTTGCTCTCAAATTCATGCAGAGAAAATGCGAGTGACGACGGTCCTTTTGTCTTTAAAACGCCCCCATTTAAATTATACGAGCAACTCAGATGATTCACCTAACGGAGACAACGAACGGTGGTGGTTTGGATCAACTCTAATATGTACATTTCACTAAAGCTGATGATCTCGGTGTATTGTTGCGTAGTGTGATGATTTAAGAATAAGCTGTGATGCATCCAATGATGTTACAACGTGCGAATTATCTCTATTTGACTGACCAAAAATGAATGAATGCTTCGGGGCTGCCCTTTCTCTGTATTCGCCACGCTGCAAGTCTAATTGATGGTCTGGTCCTGGTTGATGGAATGGTGATTGAGTTGTCGAAGGAACATTCCATCTTGATTGTTCAAGTGGAGCATTCTATCGGCAATGGAGTCAAGTTAGCACTCATTTAGGATGTTTTGACGCCTCAAGGCCTCACTGTTGTTGTGCGATCCTGCAATGGCACAGCGGTATTCTGAATTTCAACCATGTTACTTGGTTGGGTTGGTGAAGGGGAAACAAGGGAGGTTTCCCATATGAAATTATGTAGTGAGTGATGCTTGTAATGGGATCCTGGAAAATTGTTTCCAACAGCCGGCGTCGATTGACCAAGGGCTGACACGCCTGTTTGTGAGATCAAATCGGAAGGTACATCCCGTCCATGCGACATGACATCTGGCTTTATTGGTCTATAACCAACATCAGCTTTTCTTCTGCAGCTCTGGCAGATAAAATCTACACCGTCCCAACTACGCTTCGGAAGTCCAGCTCTCTGATTCACTTTATCATGGCAAGCAATGTGTTGCCATTTAAAGCAGGAGCCGCAAGACACTATCCGTGTGTTATCAACCTGAGATATTGAGTCATACACTAGTAAGTGCAAAATGCAGCCGCTCACAGGACGAATGTCATGTTTGTGACAGATCTCACAATCCAATTCCCCAACTCCTGAGGAACTTGTAGCATTGAACAAATGTATTGAAATGGTTTTAGATTCACGACTCGGGTCAGGATCGTGCTGTTCCTCTTGTGCTGCATTACACCTTTTTTGTGTGATTGAGTCTGTCAATTATCAGCAGGTAAGATGACAATACCTTTCCCATGGTGATTCTCGTTCATTTCTCCGCCGATCTCCGCGCATACGCTGCTGCCGTGCTTCAAGCCTCCTTGCGCGACTTGACCGCTCTTCCTCCTCTGCTCTCATGCGTGCTGCCACCAATGCCTGCTCTTTCTCGCTCTCTTTCTCAGCTATTCGAGACGATCTTTTCCTGTAAATTATCGCATCGTCCAGTCGTTTCTGTCGCTCAGCTATCTAATAAAGAATAGTTGAACGGTCCTCAGCGAGTATAAGAGAATTACCTTTAGTTTTTCAGTTATGTTTGGGACCAGGTAATTGACCAAATACTTATGCAAAGCCTTTTCAGTGTAGTGCGATCCCGACGCAAAGCGAGCAGGTATATGTTCCCAATCATGTAATGCCACGCAAATCTATTTAACAAAGTCAGACATATTTTTCTGGTATGGATTGACTGACCGTTTCCCATTCCACAAAATTCTCTTGTTTTTGTAAACTGTCAGGCAAGCTTTCTACACTTTGTGCCGTCCGTTTGACCATTGGATCACAGGGAGTCGGCTTTTCATCGCTTTCAGATTGTTCGTCGCAGCTCTCCTCACTAAGCTCTGTTAGCTCGCTCATATCATCTAAATCACATTCCAATCCCGTACGCAGACTGAATGTTGCTTGGGCGAGATGCGGGTCAAGATGCGTTCTTCCACGAGATTCCTCCATCCAGCCTCCATGATCTGATTGCTGGGCATCATGTAGACGAGCGCTGATTCGTGCCCTTGGCTTCCGACGAGAAGTCGCCTGGACGCGTGCGCGAGCCACGTCTGACACTTCTGCACGTGTCGGTTTGTCTTTTGCCCGACTTTTAGCTACTCGGTGCTTCGTTTTGGATCGATTGATAAGCTTAATTGGATTGTCAGACTCCAAATCTTTCTCAAGACGACGTTGTTTCGAACATATACTGTTCACTTGGGGGTCCTCATTACCACGTCGCACCTGCTTCCTTTTCGTCTGTGGTCTGGGTGGGGCACGTTGAATCCAGAGGCGATCAGCTACAACAGACATCACCTATCGAACATAGATGGTAGTCTGAAATTGCTTACACCCAATCAGCCAGTAGGCATTGGCTTGCTTATCATAACCAATCGGCTCGATCCGCTGCAATTCGTTTAGTATAACCATCGGCTATATGTCAGTTGACTTACCCACGAAGCATCGTCGTCGTCGCTTTTCATTAGGGTTCTCAGCCTCATAGGATGTTGGAATTGCCATTCTGTGAGCAAATGCATAGTGTCGAGTTTCTGAATCAAGGACAATTTAAACCAGTCCCTCAGGTCATTGTTTTGGGTGGACACATGGCCAGGCTGAGTAGTCAAGTCTTTCTCGACGTTTGGCGCCGAAGACTGTTCCCTCAATTCAAACTGGAATGCATTGTCATCAATGAGAGTCGACGGTGAAGAAGCTCTCGGGGGTTCCGTCCCTAGAGGATTGAGGTCCGGTGCACGTTTAGCGTACTGCTTTCGCAATATGACTTGCCAGTTGTCAATGCTGTTCACAATGAGTATGGTTGGGCCTTACGGCATGTGAAAGAACATTGCTCACGATGCTTTCCGGTCGTAGGTTAAAGTATATAACAACCTCGTCATGATGCGTGGCACAACACGGCCTGTTCCTTCAACAAGGTCCAATTCGATATCCTACAAGAGGCATCGTTAAATTATGTCGAGAAATGAGGCAATTATGACACGCGCTGATACACAGACATCGTCCATAGCGAAGAGAGGAGCAAAGGTATAGAAGAACTGGCAGAATGCAGCCCATTTCCATTGCGTCCGTAAAATGGCAAGGTTTTCGGAAGCAGAAGTGGAGGTGGCGGGCTGAGAGAGAGGCCTTGCAGGCGGCGCGGGGGTCGAGCGACGGGGCATCAAGAACAGGTTTTAGCATATTATGTAAGGTGTCATTCTAAAGTCTACGTCTAGTGCGGTTGACGATCACCACCGGTCTCCTCGGCCCCCGTGATTATCGAAGCCTCCTCCATGCCTGCCATTACTACCGCCACCGCGTCCTCTGCCACCACCAAATCGGCCTGTAAATTAGCAATCAGCATCTCGTCACTGGTGGACATCGTGAATATTACTTCTGCCTCCTCCACCGCCGTACATCGCCATTTCTTCGAGTTGGGGCGGCACCAAGGCTTTCGCTTCTTTGAGGATACTGATAAGTTCGCGGGCCGATCTTGCATTATCAGTGGTAAAGTAGGTATAAGAAATTCCTTTCATGCCAGCGCGCTATCCGAGTGTCAGGCACCTCTGTCTGCGTACATCAGCAAACTTACGCCAGTGCGGCCAATGCGATGGATATAATCTTCACAGTTGTTAGGAAAATCATAGTTCTGAAAATGTCGCTTAATCAGGGGAGTTAAAATAGGGAAGAGACCTACTATAACGTAACCTACATCCTTGACATCTGCGAACATGCAACCAATAAGAGCAGTTGGAATCGAGCCAGAAGTGGAAGGACCAATGAATAGAGGGAGAGGCACACGAAGTCAACAAGTATTCCTCAGCTAGAATGAAAAAGCGCTGCGAGAAGTGTTATGCGGACACCATCACGTCGTTTCTTCAGGGGAATTTCGTTATTGCTGATAGAACACCATGCAATTACAACTCCACACCTCCGTCGTAAGACAGGTAGTTACACATTTACCAATCGAGAGGGATCATCTTATTCACCGACATTTGATCGCTGACGAACTGAAATTGTATCTGCAAGTTCAGTTCGCATACGTATCAATTCTGATACATTGCAATCTCTTGTAGAGCGACTTAGGTTGCGATTCGGTATTAGCACAAATCCTCTCGACGGAATGGCTTGCTATGCCTGTCAAACTTCGGAAGCGTCCCTCGAAACTGACGCTGGATTAATGGTGTTAGGCAATGGAATAACCTCCCTGGCTTGATTTTCAAAAGACAAGACGGCTCTGGTTCATATCACCTTATGACCGAGCTTCGCATTTATGCAGGGGGACACCTTTCGGAGCGCTTGTGAATAGAAAATGAAACGTACCAAGACCACGAGACGCAACGTCTGTGGCAATTAGAATGGGCGATCTGCCAGCCTTGAACTCTCCGAGAACCCAGTCTCGTTCGCGTCTGTATGGGTGATTTAATATCCTAACGAAAGTGGTGTCAAAACTATACTCACTGTTCTTTATCGCCGTGTATCGCCAATGCAGGCCATCCGTCCTCTCGCAAGTATTTTGTAATGTCATCAGCGATGCGCTTTGTTGAAACAAATATCAAGACTTTGGCGTTCTCTGCACTAATTTGATTCAAATGCTTGATCAACTTTGCTTGTTTTTCGAAATCGCTGCAGACTTCCACAATTTGTTGTATATTGTGATTTGCCGTCAGTTCCATGGAGCCAATATTCACTTGAATTGTATCTTTCAAGAAGTCCTGAAAAAATATATATCAAAATCAGGACGTTAAGTGGATTCTGCAATCGCACGTACGTTAGCTAATTTCTGAACATCCTTTGGCCATGTTGCGCTGAACATTAGCGTTTGACGATCTGGCCTAATTTGCGAGACAATTTTGCGTATCTGCGGCTCGAAGCCCATATCAAGCATCCGATCTGCCTCATCCATAACCAGATATGTGACTCTCCTAAGATTCGTTTTTTGTGATTCCAACATATCAATCAATCGACCTGGTGTTGCAATAACAATCTCAACCCCCCGCTGAAGGTCTCTAATCTGAGGCCCTTTCGGAGCTCCTCCGTAGATCGCTGTGTTGCGAATGCGAGAATTGGCGCTTCGGAGGATGAGTATGACATTCGCATAATGAACTGTAACTCACCCGAACTTCGTGCATTCTTGCTGTATCTGAACAGCTAGTTCGCGCGTTGGCGCCAGGATCAAAGCAATAGGGCCATCTCCTGGAGCGAGCAATGGCTGACTAGATATACACTCAGCCTTATCTGATGTTCGTTGCGAATGGTTACTTACGCATTTATGTGCAGCATCGCCGGAAGCGCAAATGAGATTGTTTTCCCACTACCTGTCTGCGCAATTGCAACCATATCTCGACCATTAAGAGCCATGGGCCAGGCTTGGCATTGTATGGGAGTTGGGGATTTGAAACCTTGTGCGCGGATTGTAGACATAAGGTACTCCGGGAAACCAACTTCGTCGAAAGATGTGACGGGTCGTGGCACGCCGCGTCCTTGCACCTGAAGACGCAATAAGAATTAAGAATTGTGCACCATGACAAAAGGCAGAATAGTACCTTGATTTCTTTTGTGCGTCTAAACTCTTCAATGTCCCGCTCGCTTCTGGCTCTGACTCTCTCATCTTCTGCATAAAAATTTTTCTCAAAGCGTTCCAAGCGAGCGCTCGTCCAATCAACAGCACGCAGACTACCGCCAAGATGCGACATTTTGTCATCATGGTGTCCCCATCCACTGCTGCCGTAGCCGCTGTAGCTATTTCCGTAACCTCCGTAGCTCTGAACGAAGCCGTGAATATTGATTTGTGGCCGACCAGAAGACATGAACGCACCATTATGCACGAGTTGAACGAGTTGAAACAGGCTGTTGGGAAAATTTGAACAGGATGCCAAACTCGTACAAATAAAACATAGCCGCATGGTGTTATCAGGAAGAAAAGTATACTTCAATTTTGCGGTTGTGCAGAAAAAATTGCACACAAAACTAGAATATACAGCTCCTGTCATTATTGCATTGTATATGACTATAACAAATATTCCTGTCAGATACTTATATCTGTCAACTTTTCCGTTACGCGTTCAACATCAACCTCTTGCCGCTCTTGCCGCTCTTGGTCCTTCGCTTTGCTGGCTGCAACGTTTGCGAAACTGAGCGAAGGCCGAACATTGGGAGAAAGAGCTGGCGTCCCAGGGGGTGCCGTTTGGTGCGTAGCGGATGGTTGCGGTGACTTCGCAATATTCTGTGCCGTCCGTTCGGTTGCACCGTGAGAGCTAGTCCTTGACATGCTCAGTCGCTCCTTGACAGCTTCCCTATCTCGCTCTAAACGCTCGCTAACTTCTTTATCCCTATGAGAGACATCTACAGGTCTTTCATCTGATATTCAATCTTTGATGTGGGGGAATAATTCGTTGCTTACCTGGCAGCACCAAAGGGGTTCGATCGAAGCGCTGTGGACGACGGTGCAGGGCTCATCTTTGGTGATGACATGGGGCTAGGGCTAGAAGAGCCGTTCCCTGAACGAGGTAATAGCTCTAACTTGCGGCGTCCCATTTGCGGCGTTGGCGGCGTGGACGTCGTAGCTATACATAATTTATCACAGTTGGTAATGATGAAGTAGACTGTACGTACGCGATGTATCATTTCGGCCAGCGGACCTGGACTTGGCGGCGCTTCTCCAGTCTGACTCGACTACACCACTTTCTCTGGCATCGCTTCTTGTCCGTGAAATTACCATTCGGGAATTGCTATCGTCAGATGGTTTGAACTTGCTGCCTATAGTCCAATTCTCTTCCTTATCTGCAGGATTATGAGTGGAGAAACCTGGATTTCCGCGCTTAAAAGGTGGTGGTTCGGGAATGCGGACTCGACCTGATCTCCAGTCGGTCGAATGATCTGAAACTGCAGTGCGTTCATGAGAGGATAATCCATCGTATCGGCGTCGAGAAGACTCCCGTTCCGGGATGTCTGGTAAAGGGCCATCACGTCTCCAAGGACCATCGAACTTAGAAGCGTCTTCTACCACCGGAAGATTGTTACGTTCCTTGGCTAAGGTAACTTGTGAAGTTCGTGGCTGTCATAAAGGCTCCTAGACTCACGTGGCTCAGCGACACTAACACGGATAACTCTTCCAGAAAGATTCTGTAGAAGGGATAAGAACAGAAAATTGGGATCTGTAGCTGGCACTAACAGAGCCTGTCTTTGCAAGACCTTCCTTCAGACCATCAAGATCCTCAAATTCAACGTAACCAAAGCCTTTTGGCTTATCTTCTCTGTCTTTAATGATTTTTGCGGACTTGGGCTACACAAAGCTTGAGTAATTGGTTCAAAAACATAGGCTAAACTACCTTGAAAGCGGAGAAAAAGTTCTGCAACTCCATTTCCGTGAGGTCGAAAGCCAAATTTCCTATGAATGCAGTGTAAGGAGGTCGAGTGGGTAATGGCACATCTTCGCGAGGTGGACCTGAACGGTCCACTGATCGAAATAATTAGAATTCATCACTTTGCACGATCATACAAGAATCAACCTCTGATTGTATCCTCTCTTTTAGCAAAACGGTCATGTCCTCGGAATTGATCGTCATCCGTCCTCGCGGCTGCTGTGGGAAGCTTGGTCGTTTTTTCCATGCCCGATATGTGTAGTACGTACGAGCAGTGGGAAGAGCCTCCATTTCATCAGCCCAAGAACCAAATTCTGTTTTTGCGCTGAATAGACTGGCCAAAGTGTGAGTTCAGTCGCTTACTGTTATCTCCCAGAAATTCGTTGAGAGATATTTTTTTGCCTTTCTTTGGAGCTGAAAATCAACGAAGTCAGCTTGTATTATCATGGAAAATAAAGAGCCGAATATCATACCCATTTTGCAAACGTTTAAAGTTCGAGTTACTTGCTAATGCAGCCCAAGTCTAAGGTGCACACGGCGGTCAAAGTTGAGAAGCGTATTCCCACGTAAGAAAATATCTAAGGTATCTAACACAGTAGAATCACTATGTATCCCTTATGCCCTCTATTACTGGGAATCCGCTGCATTAGACGGTAAGATGTACAGCACATATTAATGACAGTCCATGTAGAGAGACTGAGGATGAAATATCTTGCCAATGATTAATGATTATTTGGTCCTGGTAAAGTATGTGCTGTTCACAACAGCTGCTTGAGCCATATCAAAAACCGATTCTCCTATTCCCAGATATCGATCGGCTAGCGAGCGAGCATTCGAGTCGCTTAAAAGGGAGGTGTCGGGACTTATCGTGAATTGGCATCAGCTTGCATGCAAATTGAATGGGTACCTACGCAAATCCACTTGATCTCTTTATTCCTGCTATAACTGTGGATAAGAGAACCGCATCAATCGCATAATGAGCAAAGCGGCCAAGAGCCATCGTTAGATGTAAAAGTTAACGCGCGCTGCAAGCAGACCTTTGTTTAGGGTTACGAGGCATGAATCTCCGCTAGTGACTTTGATCCAGCAAAATCACGCCCTCATAGAAGAACGAGATTTATGTGCAAAAAACCTCGCTCCGCTGCTGAAAGTCTCTCAGTTTTGTTCTGTGTTCTATCGGCGACACGATCGGTGGCTACCCCAATAATGTCGTGTCAAGTTAGAACAGATTATAAAACAACAATACTTGTCGCCATCTTTCTCCAGGGGAGAATACTTCTCGGGAAATCCCGGAAAAAGTATGCAGTGACTTGTATTTTTTTCATATTTCAAACAAAACCTATGTAAATCAGTGACGAACGAACGTGCATTCAATACAGGTTGCTGTTCTTTTCAATATTTTGTCAGAATGATGGATCATCGGTATAGCAAATCTCATGCTCTTTACACAGCGCAATCAGCTGTCGGATAGTAGCAGAAGACAAATTACACATATATAATCCCAACGTTTGTAGTCTCTTGCAGCCAGGATTATCAACTGTGCCACTTGTAGCCCGCGATGGAATCAAACGAGGCAATGGGCTGATGTCTTCCTTGCCTGAAGCAAAGCGTATATACAACGATGACAGGTGGGGTGCCAGTGATTCTCGTGTCGAATTTGTTGAGACGATGAGGTGCTCCAGGACGGAGCGCAAATCATTGACGTCTGAGAGCACCAAACGGGCAATTTGGGGTGTAAGCCCTACGATTTCAAGAGCTGTAGCTGCGTCGCCTCTGTCTATGCAAAGACACAGGACGTTGCAGGATGACCGGCGTAAAAATGGCAACACGAGATTGGACGATGGGGGTCCGTATTTATATTGGATAGTAAGGTCCTGCAGCGCAGGAACTTTCAAAAAGGGCAACCAGCCTGGCCCACAATTCAAGGTGGTCAAGCTAGGAAGCACTGTGGGGTCGTCGTATTGAATGATGTCGCGAGAGAATTTGTCGTTTATTTTGAGCCGTTCCAAACTCGTCATCTGTGATAGAACAGGGATGAAATCGAAAGGATCGCGTCCCAGCAGGCCCACGTCGATAGTTTTTATATTCGACCAGTTAAACTTCCAATCGGTGAGATTGGTGATATGGATGGCGTTCACAGACATGGCAGTTTGAAATATATCATTCATTGGATTTGGTACCATCAGTTTTCCCCAAAGCATAGCATGCACCTTTTGTAGCAGGGGAAGGCGATCCTTTGCACGATGAAGTGGCGATAGGTGCGCCTCGGAGGAGCTGCCTTCAATACTGAGGAAAACATCCTTCCACCGCATTGACGTCTCGACCAGTATTTCCAGTATCAGGCGTATGTAATCCGTATTTTGTGTTCCGAAACCAGGTGTTACGGAATCAGGATTTGGCACTCGCAGGGAGAAAGATATTGGCGCTGCGGGGTCGCGATCAAGGAAGAATCGAACGACGCTTTCAACTACAAATCTCTGCTCCAAGTCATAGAGTTCTATGTCAATAGTGGACCAGAACTCGTTTGTCATGGATAGGAATATGGACCTCCAGGTTGAACAGATATGGCCAAGGAACCACGGGAATCGTGAGAGCTTGTTTGTGAAAAGCGTCGCAGACAGTGGAGCAAAAATTTGCTGTACAACTTCGGGAGATAGTGTCTTGGCCACAGTGATACGAGTCATGGCCGTGAACGCGATGCTCCGGACCCAAGAACTGTGGTCCCCTGATCAGCCTAACGATTTGTAATTGTTGACCGTCGAGGTGACAGTGTTGAAGCGTGGCAAGCCCTCCTTACCCTTTTACCACCATCTTCTCACGGGGTTGGTAGTTCAAGGATAGTAGTACGACGCGCTCTTTTTTTCTTTCTTTTTTTTCGCATAGAAATGTATTTGTGTAACTATAAGACTAATAAAAGATGCGAAGCCAACGCCCCCGTACGTTACTTGGCCCTGGGTCCGCGATAATGCGCAGCATTATCTGAGGAATTTTTTTATTTATTTTGTTGGAGCCGGAAGCAAACGGCTAATGTCCATCGCCTCTTGAACCTGAACCTCCACCTTCCCGTTTTGGAACCGCTGCCATGGCCCCAGGTCGTGGTCGAGGTCGGGGCTCTGCCCCCCCCTCTTCGGCTGTTCCTTCCACCTCGCAAGGTTCAAAATCCAAGGAAAAGGCACCCCAGGAGTCTCACGCCGAGAGAGCTCTGCGCACGGCCCGGTTTCTTGCTTCCAAGGGGAAGATTATTCCCCCAAAGTTGCTTGATACCATGGCTTGCGTGGGGGTATCTTGGCCAGCAGACTGGGATGTCTCGCCCGAGAGGCTCTTAGATGCTGACATTGACCCATCGCTCTCCCCGGAGATCTCTCGTGAAGAGGCCTCCCTACTTGGCTTGCCCTATGAGGAGGACTTGCCAGGCTACGATTATGACAATGACCAGAGCTATGTTGACCCAGACAAACTGGCAATGAACTGCTACATAGCACTAGAATATGTCCAAACAGCCCTCCACTGGGCAGAACACACCCCCCTCTCAGGGATGCTTCAATTGTGGTGTTGAATAAATAATGATCTGGAGCATTGAGTATTGAACTCATAGCTTCATATATTATATTGTTATTTATGAATGCTCACTAAATCACAAATATAATCTGATATTTGTACACTGTTGACACTTTTATAGTGTTTGACAGATATTATGAAACGACAGCATGTGAGACACAATGCATGAAACATGCTTCACATGTCAAGTATTGACAGATTGCTGTAAAATGCGCAGCAATATGACACCATGCGCAGCAGGAAGCTGTGCATTACTAGATATAGGTATATTAGATGTAGTTACATGTGATTTCTGTAACTGTATATAAGCAGCACTCTTTGCACTGCTGGAATACATCTCCTGTTCTATTGCATAGTTGAGCCCTAGCTCCTAAGTGTTCTAAACAGTACTCAGTAAGTCCCCTTGCTTACTAAGCCTCGCTCTGTGCTGCCATTGCTCGTTTCAACAGGTTATGGGCCCCGCATAGATGAAAACCTTGTGCTGTGCATATTACATGTGTCAGCACCCTTTTGTCATAACAAAGGTAAACAAGGGAAGTAATGGATGCGCCCATAATACTGTTATTAGAGTAGTATACATCTGATTTATGTCGCTAATGTGCTATCTCTTGAAGTATGACAGGAATACTTCTTGCTCATCCTAACAAGCCTCTAATGCTTGGGATTTGAGCGACCGCCTTGGATGGCATGACAACAATCACTAGTGTGACACACTTCACCAGTCTCTGGTTCTGCAATATCTGGGTTAATATAAAAAATGTAGTCTTGATTGGTAAATCAATAAATTACCTGGTCTGGTGAACCATTCAAATCACTCGGGTTTAGGGCTGTCCCATGACAGATAAAGGGTCTAGGCTTAATCGCTTAGATCTGGAAAGGTTTCGCACCCCCCTATTGGCCATGAATAATTAAGTGCTTATGTAGGCCATTTTCGTTGGCATAAAATCGTTCTCCACAATTAAAAATAGTAGTAATTCTATATAAGGGTCGTGCTGCATGGGACATTGTTCCCTGGTACACGCAGACCAGCAATGGGCACTGATTAGCATCCCATCTACATTAGGACGCTCCTTAGTGTCATAATAATAGCTTATTACTATATCTATAAATAGTGGAGGATATTTTTATCGCTGTGGGGAACTTGATGGAGCCCCCAAGCACTCCTGAAGGGCTGGATCCCCTTCTGGCGATGAATTATAGCACATTATGACAAAAAGCAAACTACCATGTTTATGCACATGCTCGGGCATTTATCGCAGGAGAATAAAATCGAAAACTCGATGTCCATACCTTTGTTCTGAGCAACGAAAGTCTTTTCAGAGTGTTGCTTACTCCTTTCTTACAGAACAAACTCAAAACAAACCAACACCTTTTTATAACCAAATGTCTTCCACCACCAACACTGCTTCTTCCTCTACCTCTGCTGGATCCTCCAGCAACAAATATATCACAGCTGGAACCCCTGGCTCCAAATCCGACTCCTCTTCTCAAAAAGTCGCTAAAGCTGGGTTTACCAGCTCTATTTTCATAAATACCTTGCAATCCACTAGCAAGGGTCCCACTGCTCCCATTGGGACATCTTCAAAAAAGTCTCCTTGGTACAAGGAAGTCCAGGAAGATTTGGAGAACCGCAGGAAGCGCATCACTGATGTGCAACTCTCTGTTTGGAAGCGTCGTCAAGAATTAGACGACGAAGCCACTAAATTAGCTAGTGAGGAATCTCTAGTGGACAAAATTTTCGATGACATTCGAAAATTCCAAGCAGGTCGCCTTCAACAGGCAAATTATGGAAAGAATGTTTTTAATATTGCAACTGGAGAAATGAAATCAGCCCAAAAGGCTGATAAGGGGAAAGGAAAAGAAAAATCGGTATCATATGCTGATGTGGCAAAAGTGGGCCTGTCTGCTAAAAACAAGGCAGGTGCTACCTTCTCTTTGCATCCAAAGAATCAACTAAATTGGCCAACTTCTGAAGAAGTTAGGACATGGTTCTTCAACCTTGGTGGAAAGGCGGAGGACTGGATGCAGGAACAGGTGGAGATACCAGCCGCTCCAAAGAGAAATAGCGGGTCTGGAAATGAAGTCTGGGACCATGCTAAGGAGTGGTCGAAAATTGGGAAAGTAAAAATACTGCCCAATAAATATCACAGTGATTCTGTTTTAGAGGAAAGCAGAACCACTAAAATAAATAAATAAATTTCCACCATGCACCAAGCTATCCACCAGGAAATGGAGGATAAAAAACGAGTTGAGGATCTTATAGAAAGTATCCAAGAAACCATTAAAAACTTGAATCAAGACGAGGAGAGAGTGAAAAGTTTTAGAAAGAAAGCTAAAAAATTGCGCCAGAAGGAACACAAAGCCAAGAGAGAATTGGCTGAATGACCAAGAATACCACCCAAAACTCACAAGTTGTATATACTTGATGAGGAAATATACAGTTCTGATTATTTGCATCCTTCTTTGAATGATAGCGAATACTCTTCCTTGATTAAAGCTAGAAGGAATGAAGAGCTTGAACAAGGAGAGTTCATTATAGTAGAACTCAAGGGAAGGGACAGACTTATCCACCCTTGGGTTCATACTGTGGAAAGTCCTGTATGGTCGAAAATTGGTTATTGCTATCTGGCAGCAGTAAAAACCCATGCATTGGCTCAATATCAATGGCCACAGTACATTGATATCAAAGAATTGGCTTCATATTCAAAGTCAATTAGGAAGAGAGTCAACTTCCATTTACATAAAATTAATGGTGATCAGTCTAGTTGCCATCATCATCTAGTCATCGATCCAAGAGCTCAGACAGGCTGGATGGAAATCGATAATCTTGCTAGAGCAGCAAATGTCGATATAATCATTGGAGGAGAAGATGACTTATCTAAAATTCCAATGCTTACTGGAAGCAATAATTGGAATGAGTGGTCTGCAGCTATCAAAGCTGCTCTGCAGTATAAAGGTCTCTGGCAGTATGTTTTTGGCAACAGGATCAAGCCACAGCTTACAGAAGCTGAGAAGACAGCAGAGAAAGCAGAAAGTACTGCTGCAACTGAGCTTTGTCACATTCAAGGAAAAAGAGAAGCTTGGGATGACTACTGTGACAACGATGACAAGGCATTGGGATTAATAACCATGAAAATCTCACTGTCTTTAAGACACCTTATTCAACCATGGTCAAACTCTACCTTCATTGCATTGCAGGAAGCCTTTGGCAAGCCAGGAGCAGCTGGCATTTTTGTTGACTTTTCAAAAGTGATACATTGGAAGATCAACACCAATAAATTGACAGAGTCAGTCAATGAGCTATTGACAACAGCTAATTGACTTTCTGTCAATGGCTTCACATTCCCCAACAATATGCTAGCAATGGTAGTGTTAGCATCTTTGCCACAAGGATGGGACAGTGTCTCATCTAGTGTATTATTAACAACGAAAGCAAGTGATTTAAAACTTGCTGATATTCTTCCAAAAATAGAGGAAGAATCCCAAAGGCGGAGAATGTCTTCTGGGGGGGTTGTTCACACTGCTAGAGTGAAGCTTCCCAAAGGCCCTAACAGGCCTAATTGGAATCAACAAAATTTTGGTCCTAGTAACCAGAATAATTACAAACCTGGTTTTAATAACCAGAATTTGTATTCTTCAAACCAAAATAAAGGGAAATGGACGACACCAGGACCGTCTTCCAGACCCTCTAACACTGGCAAACCCCAGTTCTTGTCTAATCAAGAAAGGAACAAAATTAATCGAGACAATAAAAAGAAAAAGAAGGCCTTTCTATTAGACCAGCAACAAAAGAACAATGTTGGGGACACCAGGAAAGCGAATACACCTAGATTCACTCACTTAGTAGACAGGATAGATCCTGCTCTACCCTTGATTCGAAGGATGGCACCATTAGCACCTAATCTACAGCAACTGAAGGCTCAAGGGTATTCAGTTGCCGATAATGTAGAACTGCAAATGGTGGTTGATCCAATTGCAGAAAACCGTTTCAGAGTCCTAGATGAAAGGGCTGATATTGAAATGGACAACACGTCAGACACAGTCTCTCTAGGAGAAGACTTTTATGACACAGCTGATGGGGAATATCAGTATGTAAATCTTTCTACTCAAAAGTTCTTCTCTGATAAAAAATCAGTGAGGACTATCAAGACGAGCCCAATTATGAGGCATCTTGATTTCAAAGGTAACAATGTAGATAGTAGTATTTGTACTACTTTAAATAGCGATGAATATATTGCTTTAGTTGCCTCCATTCCAAAGATGAGTAGTAAGATAAAGGTGTGTGGTTGTGACAAGTGTAAGGAATTTGAGTCCAAAGGAACTCCATGGATGATTGATTCAGGAGCATCTATCCACATAACTCCTGAAATCAAAGATTTCTCTGAATATCATCCCTTCAAAGTTTCACAGCCTGTATTTACAGCTGATAAACAATCTCAAGTAGCAATACTTGGAGAAGGAACTGTGTTCCTACAGATAGAAACCACGCATAAACATAAACATGTCATTAAACTTGAAAAAGTTTGCTATATGCCTGCAGCTAGTGTCAGACTTATATTGTCTGGACAACTAAAGCTACAAGGCTTTCATGAAAAGTCGGACAAGTATAGTACTATATTTTCGCTAAAAACTGGGCAACCATTTATAATGGCATATCCTAGACATATAGGAGATCCCATTCATTGGATTTTGACTGAAATAGTCCATCCAATGGTAAAAATGGCTGAACCTTCAGTTCATATAGTGGATTATAACACTTGGCATCAAAGATTGGGTCACCCATCTAAAAATGTATTAAAACATGTCTTCAATCATACAAAAGGGTTTGACAAATTATCTATACCATCAACAGATACAATTTGTCCTGGATGTGCACAAGGAAAGATGCATAATAAATCTTTTCCTACATCAATCAAGCAAGCTTCAAAGCCACTTGAATTGATTCATGCAGACTTATTAGAATTGCCTATGGAATCTTATCATCAAAAGAAATGGTGTCTTATGATACTTGATGATTATTCTTCCTATGCTTATATGGCACTTCTTCAAACTAAATCAGAAACATTCACTGCTTTCAAGAGTTATGTAGAACTCATGGAAAATCAATATAGCAGTAGAGTTAAACGTTTCAGATCAGATCGAGGGGGGGAATTCAAGTTGCATGAATTTAGCAAATTTCTTGCTTCAAAAGGAATCTTTAGAGAACAAAGTGCACCTCACATACACCAACAAAATGGCTGTGCTGAATGATTAAATGATACTATACTTGAAAAAGCAGAAAGCATGAGATCTTAAAGTGTTTGGTTGTCTAGCTTGGGTTTACATACCTAAAGAAATTCGAAAAGATAAGCTGGCACCAAGATCTGAACCAATGACCTTCATTGGTTATGACATAGGATCTAAAGCTTATAAATTTATGAAGAAAGATAACACTATATTCATTGGTGTTAAAGCACTATTTAATGAATCAGTATTTCCACGAAAAGCGAAAATTACAATAAAGATAGACTATTTGCAAGTCCACCAGGTATTAACCAAAGGGATCAAAATGGACATGAATCTGACTCCAATTCCCAAAACAACAATCATCTTGATAGTGAAGATGATGATCCCAAATCATATAAACCATCATTCAATCATGATCTTACACCAGATGAAGAGCAGAATTCATCTCATGACAATGATGATATAGAGCCTAATAATAATGGTGGAGAACAGGATTTACCTGTCAGACCTGATGTTTGAGGATCAAGTGAAAACAGATCTGAAGAGAATTCCAGTAGACAGCCTGGGACACAACATCATGCACCACCAGATATCAGAAGAACATGAAAAGAGAAAATGGTTACAGGTAGACAATCCCAAAAACAACCTGAACCTATTCCCTTCCCACTTTGCTGAAGTACTAGAGAAAGGAAACCAGTTTATAAGGAGGGTAATATTTATGGAAAGAAAACTCCTCTTGAAATTGAAAAACAACTGGAAAAGAATCCTTTCAATGAGTCTGAAGACTCTGATAGTCAAAAAGACACTTCAAGCGAAATATCAGATGAATTTGATCCTGGTACTATTCAGGATAAAGGAATTTCAGATATAGATATGCTGCTTGATCAATTACAGAAAGAGGGAGGAAGGAAATTTATCAATTTCCTACTCTCAAAAGCAGTATTACCTAAATCTGACATCCCTGTTCATTTTAGGGACATGTTAAAAATTAAAGAATCTAATCCTAAAGCTTTTCAAGAATGGATTAAAGCTATGGAGGATGAGATTGAAGCTCTATTCAAACGAGATGTTTGGGAGTTAGTTGATGGTCCAAAAGATTGTAAACCTGTGAAGTGTAGATGGGTTTACAATATTAAAAGTGATGGTCGAAAACGTGCTCAACTTGTTGCTAAAGGATTTTCACAAATACCTGGCATAGATTATGATGACACCTTTTCTCCTGTTGCACAATTTGAAACAGTGAGATTACTTCTGGCTTCAGCCGCACTCGAAAATTGGGAAATCAAGGCGCTAGATGTTAAAACAGCTTTCCTATATGGAAATCTTGATGAAGAAATTTACATGGAACAGCCAGAAGGTTTTGTCACAAAAGGACAAGAGGGAAAAGTCTATAGATTAAAAAAGGCCCTATATGGTCTTAAACAAGCATCATATGCTTGGAATAAACAAGCTGATAAAAGCTTGAAATCCTTAGGGTTTAATAGATGCCTTTCGGATACAGGAGTTTATATCCTTAACAAACAAGGATCAATAATAGTTGTCATACTATATGTTGATGACATACTATTTCTGGGAAATGACAAAAGACTCTTATTAGACAAAAAGAGCAAGTTCATGAAAATATGGGAATGTAGAGACTTAGGACAAGTTTCTGAATATCTAGGGATGAAGATATCTTGAGATAGACCAAATCAATTACTAATAATTGATCAAATAGACTATGCTAAGAAAGTTGTTAAGCATTTTGGTCAAGAAAATGCTAAACCTGCTAGAACACCATTACCAGCAGGATATGTTCCTAAACCAAATGAAGGAACAGCAACTTCTGAGCAAAGAAGCTATTACCAATCCATAATTGGATCATTATTATATTTAACTCTTGGAACTCGTCCAGATATTGCATTTGCAGTAATAATGATGTCACAATTTATGGTCAATCCTTCTGAAGAGCATATCCAGAAGGCATTATACATAATCAAATATGTTGCCACCAACATTAATGGCAAAATTGTGTATAATGGAAAGAACCATGAAGGTTTCATTGCATATTGTGATGCAGACTGGGCAGGTGACCAGATTAATAGAAGATCAGTCACTGGATACATAGTAAAACTAGCTGGAGGACCAGTTAGTTGGGTTTCAAGGAAACAAAAGACAGTTGCTCTGTCATCGACAGAAGCAGAATATATGAGTCTGTCTGATACATTGAGACAGATAGTCTGGATAGAGTCTTTATTCCATGAAATTGGAAAGACTATAAAAATGATTCAATTAGGAGTGGATAATCAAGGAGCAATCTTTTTAGCTTCTAATCCTGCTCAAGAGCATAGATCTAAACACATAGATATCTGCTACCACTATGTTAGAGAATGCATAGAGGAGAGAAAAGTGGAGCTTGTGTACATTCCCACAAATCAGCAACTTGCTGATATCTTGACTAAAAATTTGTCTTTTGATAAATTTACAAAGTTAAGATCTGAAATTGGATTAGTGATTTCTCAGCATGGGGGAGTGTTGAATAAATAATGATCTGGAGCATTGAGTATTGAACTCATAGCTTCATATATTATATTGTTATTTATGAATGCTCACTAAATCACAAATATAATCTGATATTTGTACACTGTTGACACTTTTATAGTGTTTGACAGATATTATAGAGTTTCATCCCAGGAACAGTATGAAATGACAGCGTGTGAGACACAATGCATGAAACATGCTTCACACATCAAGTATTGACAGATTGCTGTAAAATGCGCAGCAATATGACACCATGCGCAGCAGGAAGCTGCGCATTACTAGATATAGGTATATTAGATGTAGTTACATGTGATTTCTGTAACTGTATATAAGCAGTGCTCTTTGCACTGCTGGAATACATCTCCTGTTCTATTGCATAGTTGAGCCCTAGCTCCTAAGTGTTCTAAACAGTACTCAGTAAGTCCCCTCGCTTACTAAGCCTCGCTCTGCGCTGCCATTGCTCGTTTCAACATGTGGTCATTATGGGCCTTGTTGCAGGCCCACTTTGCCCCCCCTGCCACCGTACCCCCCTCCCCTTCGACTCCTAGGGCTACAGGAGTCCCCTCTGTGGTGCTTCCAGCTTCCACACCGCTACAGCAGATGACGACAGGGGACTATGCCCCCCTCCCACCTGCCACTCCGATGACCCCAGGTGGTCTCATGGTCCCCCCCCCCTGGCCACTCCCTCTCACCTCGGATCTCTGAACCTCCCGCGCTTCCACCCAGCCACCCCAGCCCCATTAAGTGGAACCCCGCACCCCCCATGCACGCCATTCACACCTGGAAGAACTAGGATTCTGGGACCTTCCTATGCCACTATAGTCGCGAAGCCTCTGCCTGCACAACCTGCAGCCCCTCCAGCGATCCCCCTACACATGAAGCCTGTTGTCTCCACCACGACGAAGTGTGTGAAATCTTGCCTCACACAAGGTATGAAAACTAACAAGGTAGTTCTACGTCCTGCTGGGGATGGAGCCACCCCAAGACCGCTGGCCCCATCTGTTTTGGCCGCCACCTCCCTTGAAGCTAACCAAATAGTCTCAGCCTCCTGGACCCTACGTGGGGACTTCGAAGTGATTCTCCAGAAGCCCCCCTCTGTGTCGGACATCAACAGGATTACCGTCGCCATGCGAACTGCTACCTCCGGGGAAGTCGTCTGTTTGGGCCACCCCACCACCTCAGCCATCAAGTTCCTCCATGTTCCAACCTCCCGCCCAGATGGAACTGGGTTCACAAACACTGACGTACAAGCCTGTATCGCTGCTCACCCAAAGTGGGCCAACATAGTCTTCTTCAAGCCTCCAGCTTTTGTCTTCCCCAAGCAGGTGGGATGTGTCATCCCCCTCTCCGGCACTGTCAAGTGCGAGATCTTTGACGACCATGCAGGTTCCCAAGCTCGCCGTCTCCTCCAACCAATGTTTCCTTCATTGGGATGCCCTGTCATGCTCAACCATGGACAACGGACAAGCCCACCCTGCAATGTGGGGTCTGCCTCAGTGGGGCCACACCTCCTCACCAGTGTTTCTCCCAGCTTCCTTGGTGTGCCTATGCACGCGTACCACCACACTTCATCCCCAGCACTGCTGCCACCGAAAGTGACTCCCTGCTCGCCCTGAAATTGTTGAAATGGTGATAACACATCACACAAACATCCTAACACAATGTACAAATGCACCAACACATACCTATGCATACTATACTTCAACTTTGCTTAATAGTAGTTAGCTGACTTTGTTGATATTTCTTCATATACTGTCTCCAGAGTCGTTATTATGTCTGGAGCGCGATATAGTGGACACCTAAACTCACGCCTCGATGTAGGAACTGTCATAGATCGACCATATAGCCTAGTTTTACATATTTGTACTGGGTAATACCGTACACTTGATTGGGTTATTAGACATTGCTACTTTAATAGACCACTATTATCAAAGTCTATTGTCTAAGCATTGTCTAAGAGGGTTTATAACTGCATCTGGCTGGTGTTTCATCAGCAGTCAGTTATCTAGTCTATTGCTAGTTTCTAACAGGTTATGGGCCCCGGCCTTTAAACTGATACAAGAGCTGCTATTTGACTTGAGAATCTTGCTGGTCTTTTGTAGACCATTTATCTTATTGATTGGCAACTTGTGGTTATTAAAGACCATCTGGATCGCAATTGGGTGCTTTTAAAGCAGTATAACAAACTTGGCACACACTTAGAGTTTTTGGGGCAGTTGAAAAGATGTCGGATCACAGTATCAAAGTCAAACCTCTCACAAATGACAACTATCAGGAGTGGGCAGGGGAGATGAAGGCATTATTAATGCGCAGTGGACTTTGGAGGGTGGTTTCTGGCAAAGTTACGAGGCCTGCAGCATCAGAGAGCGATGCACTGGCTAAATGGGAGACTATGGTAGAGAAGGCAGCAGGTGAAATCTACTTGGCTGTTGAAAGTGACCAAAGGGTCCACTTTAGAGGCCAAGAGGATAATCCTAAAGCCATGTGGGCTAGTCTCGAGACGGCACATTTGCACAAGAAGCCAGGTGCAAGGTTCAATGCCTATGACGAGTTGTTCTCAATTCACAAAGCTGATGATGAGTCACTCACCAGTTTGGCAACAAGAGTGGAGAAGGCAATGTCAAACATCAAAAATCTTCGTCCAAGTGACTTTACTTTGGAGAAGCTGGATGATGAATTAGGTTGCATGGCAATGATTCGTGCCCTGCCAGATGACTATGCCAATTTGACATCAAACTTGTTGCTGGTGGAGAAGCTGGACAAAAATGTAATCCTTCAAGCCTTCAGGGCTGAAGAACTCAACCGTCAGCAGGCGTGTAGATGTGGGAGAGCGGGCAAACAAAATCTCTGCTTCTAGTGGATATGGTGGGCCAAGAGGAAAACCAATTTGCTTTTATTGCAAAGAGGAAGGGCATGTCATTAGATATTGTCCAAAGCGAAAGAAGAATGGTGGCAATAATGCCAAGAAAGCAGAGGAAGTGAAGGAGGCAGAGCCTGCTGTGGAGAAGGCTGGAAATGCAAGTACTTTGGTTGATTATGCATTGGCAACATCTGCTGACCATCGGTTTGACTGGAATACAGACTCAGGGGCCACTTCTCATATGACCCCACATAGACACTGGTTCAAAACATATACCCCATTGCAAAAACCAGTTAGATTAGCGGACAACACTGTTATATATGCAGAGGGCGTCGGGATCTGTTGTCTTTAGACCAGTTATAGATAGAAAAGCAGTTAGAGATGTTGAATTTACCAAAGTGTTACATGTACCAGGCTTGCAAAATAATCTCTTCTCAATATTACACTTGACACAGCATAGAGGCTTTAATGTACATATCTCCAAATCTGCAATGAAATTTGTTATTAATGGTCATGTGCCTTTTGTTGCGAAAATTGGTGATGATAATGTTGGTTACCTTGTTGGTGAGACAGTTGTAGATGAGGAATATGTGCGATCAGCAGTGGCATCGTCCACTCTGCCTCTGGATCTGAATTTGTGGCATAGGAGGTTGGCTCACCATAATTATGAGAGTGTCAAGAATATGGTTCGTGACAGCATGGTTGAGGGACTAACCATGACTTCTGATAACAAGCCTGATCCAATCTGTGAGCCATGCTTGGCAGGCAAGATGCATGCCAATCCATTTCCTTCGTCGAAAAATCGTACTACAAAGCTGTTGGAGCTCATTCACACTGATGTTCACAAAGTGGGGGTTGCTACACATTCTGGTTTCCAATATTGGGTCACATTCATTGATGATTACTCTCGATTTCGTGTTGTATTCCCTATCAAGACCAAGGACATGGTCTTTGATGCGTTTAAAAGGTTCAAAGCTTATGCTGAGAATCAATTGGGTCATACTATTAAAACACTTAGGGATGACAAAGGAGGAGAATACATGTCTAGAGAGTTTTTGCGATTTACAGATGAATGTGGCATTGTTAGGCAACATACAGTGCGAAATAGGCCACAACAGAATGGAGTGGCAGAGAGGGCCAATAGGACATTGTCAGAAAGGATCACAGGCTATGTTGGAAGAGTCTGGTTTGTCAATCAAGTTTTGGGGAGAGTGTTTGGCAGCACTCATTCATGTATGGAATCGTTGTCCAACATCTGCATTGGAGAGGAAGACACCATTTGAACTATGGTTTGGGAAAAAGCCTGATATCAGTCATCTACGAATCTGGGGATGCACAGCTTATGTGCATGTGCAAAGGGATAAACGTACTGCTTTGGGATCACACATGGAGAAGTGCATATTCATTGGATATCCTGATGGTTACAAGGGTTGGAAGTTCTATAATCCAGTCACAAAGAAATTGGTTATTTGTGAAAGGGCAGAATTTGATGAACGTTACATGTTGGGATCACATTCTCCATTACAACCTCAGGTTACCAAAAGAGATACAGCACAGCAACAGCAACAGTACTATATTCCTGCACCAGCTATTCCTGTGGAAGCTGATGATGATGATGACATACTGGCATCAGTACCAAGGACAAATGAGGGCCAAGAAAGGGAGGAGGAACAGGAGCAACAGGTTGTGCAACCAGAACAGCAGATGACACCAGAGCACGAAATAAAGGAGGATAATGATGATGATGAGCCAGAAATACAGATTCAGGATGATCATCAGATTCCACCACCTCCAGTTACACCACCACCACGTCCTGTACCAGAACTAAGTGTTGCTGCCAGGAGACCGAGACGTGACATTAGACCCCCAGGGGAATGGTGGAGAGCTGATGGAGGAAGAAGGAGGCTGCCAGTGAAGTACACGGAGTCATCTGATGAAGACTTTGAGGATGCAGAGTTTGTTCATGCAGTGTCTTCATCAATTGAACCTGAGCCAAGTACTTATGCTGAAGCCATGGCTGGTCCTAATGCTCAGAAATGGAAAGAAGCTGCTCTGGAAGAGTTAAATGCACACCTGAGTAATGGTACTTGGGTCATAGAAAAGTTACCTCCTGGAAAGAAAGCTATTGGCTCTAGATGGGTGTTTAAAATCAAAAGGAATGCAGATGGGAGTTTGGAACGATTCAAGGCTAGGATTGTTGCAAAGGGTTACAATCAAAGGCCTGGATTTGATTACATGGAAATATTTGCCCCAACCATGCGTCAGGCCACTATTCGTCTCGTCCTAGCTCTGGCAGCAATAGATGACTTGCATTTGCGCTTCTGTTGATATCTCACATGCATTCATTAATGGAGACATTGACACAGAGGTTTATATGGCTCAACCTGAAGGATTTAGAGAGCTGGGAAAGGATTATGTTTGCAGGTTGAACAAGTCTATCTATGGATTGAAGCAAGCTGCCAGGCTATGGAATGAGAAGTTGCATGCTGCTCTGCTTGACATAGGATTCAAGTGGATATGATCAGACCCATCCATGTACATTTATGAAAAGGACAATGTGCGGATCATAATGCCAGTCTTTGTTGACGACATCACCCTTGCTTCAAAGTCACAGACTGCTCTAGACAAGGCAGTCAGTGATTTGGCAAAGCACTTCAAGCTTCGAGATCTTGGGGAGACATCATACTTGTTGGGAGTGGCCATTAGACGAGTCAGGTCACAAAGGAAGGTTTACTTGTCTCAGAAACAATACATTATAGATGTCTTGAAGCGCTTTGGCATGGAGGATTGTCATACTGTGGATACACCCATGAATCCTGGTCTGAAATTGTCTCGGGAGCAGAGCCCTACTACAGATGAAGAGAAGGAAGCCATGAAGGACATTCCTTACATCAGTGCTGTGGGATCAGTCATGTACTTGGCAATGATGACAAGACCTGATATTGCAGATACTGCTGGAGTTTTGGCCAGATTCAATTCCAATCCTGGAATGACTCATTGGAAAGCAGTGAAGCATTTGCTCAGGTACTTGCGAGGAACCATAGATTTGGAATTATGCCTTGGACCTGATCCAGAGACAAATGAGCTTATTAGAGCTTATGCTGATGCAGACCATGGTGGTAACAGAGATAATGGGAAATCCACAACTGGTTATGTGGTTAAAATGGGATCTGGAGCTGTCAGCTGGAGCAGCAAATTGCAACCCATTGTGACACTCTCAACCACAGAGGCAGAGTATGTTGCAGCATGTGCAGCAGGAAGAGAGATTAGGTGGTTTCAGAAGTTGTTGGGAGAGATGGGATATCATGTTCCAATGCCATCCACACTATACATGGACAATCAGTCAGCAATCAGTGTTGCAAAGAATCCAGAGCATCATGGTCGCATGAAGCACCTTGACTTGTGCTTTTACTGGCTTCGAGATAAAGTGAAGGAGGGATTCATTCAGCCAGTCTATCTGCAAACAGACCAGATGCCAGCTGATTTATTGACCAAGGCCTTGCCCCGAATTAAAGTGATGCTATTCAGGCAGCTTATGGGACTTGTTCCTTGAAGGCTTGTAGGATTAGGGGGAAGGTCTGGTTTTGAAGCATTTGGCAAAGTCATTGGAATTGGAACTGATAAGAATGGGGGAGAGAGACAGGTTCAGGGGGAAGTCAGTGTTGGGCTGTTTTCTTGAGAGATGTGTCATCAGGGGGAAGTGTTGAAAATGGTGATAACACATCACACAAACATCCTAACACATGTACAAATGCACCAACACATACCTATCGATACTATACTTCAACTTTGCTTAATAGTAGTTAGCTGACTTTGTTGATATTTCTTCATGTACTGTCTCCAGATCGTTATTATGTCTGGAGCGCGATATAGTGGACACCTAAACTCACGCCTCGATGTAGGAACTGTCATAGATCGACCATATAGCCTAGTTTTACATATTTGTACGGGTAATACCGTACACTTGATTGGGTTATTAGACATTGCTACTTTAATAGACCACTATTATCAAAGTCTATTGTCTAAGCATTGTCTAAGAGGGTTTATAACTGCATCTGGCTGGTGTTTCATCAGCAGTCAGTTATCTAGTCTATTGCTAGTTTCTAACAGAAATGCCTAAACTGCAATGGTGCTCACTCCAGCCATATCCTGATCCTGCCCATTCTACAGGGCCTGTTTCACACCAAAGCTGCTGGCCACCCTTGAAGCCCAGCACCTAGAACACGTCAAAATACACAGACTTGTTAGGTCTCGCCAGCATGCCAATGCACGCCTTACCCGTCAGCCATCCAATACTGCAGGGGCCTAGTTAGGCCCCTCACTAGTTGTCCGCTTTATGCACGCAGGTCTAGATCCTGCCATCATATGTAAATAAGTTCCGATCTGTCTGTTGACCCAGCTTTGCCCATCTCGAACAACATAGTTACAATTAGGTTGTCCTCCCCTTACAACTGGGGTATATGTGGTACTTAGGTCACTACGACTAATTCATTTCTATTTAAAAAAAAAAAAAAAAAAAAAAAACGGCTAATGTCACATGGCAAGTCATAAGGCCAACCCATCATAATATGGCAGTACTACCTCTGATGTTATTTGATGCTCTCTCTCCCCATCTATGTCTGAGTCCTACTAAGTCTATGCGCCCTCCACTCTATCATTATCACACTGTTATCTTGAGGTTATGGGCCCTGAGCCCGACACTCTGACTGAGGCTGCTGCTAGCAGGCAACCAGCAGCTAATACTGGTGATCCTGACATCATTCAGATCGTGACACCTGGCACTGCAGCTATTTGTGACACTTCACCACCAGATCCTCCTCCCTCATCCTCTAGCTTGGATGAATCATCTTCTGACAACAGATGCAGTCACAAGAGGCAATGCCACTCTTCCAGGCGAAGGGGGAAATCCAGAGACAAGACATATACTGTCTCAAAGCTGCATAGTGACAACATTCTGAAGGATGACAATTGGGGGACCTGGAAGATATGCATTTTGAACATCCTCAGTACCAACAACCTCCAGGAATACCTGCTCGGGAACATTCCCATACCCAATATACACAACGAGAGGGCATCCCATCATTGGCAGAAGGCTGATCAGAGCACTGCACACATTATTCTCAGCAATATCAGCTCTAGTCAGCTGGAACAGCTTCTGGGCATCAGGGGAGAAGATCTGAACAAAGTTTTATCATCAGCCAAAATTTGGAATACCCTATGTCAAATTCACGAGTCACACACCTTCCAGGTGATCATGATCAAACTCTGCACATTATGTGCCACTTGTGCTGATGACATGACAGATATTCCAAAGCACCTGACTGAGGTTCAGAACCTGTGCATGACATTATCCAACACAGGATATCACCTTGCCAATGGCCTATTCAACCATCTTATGGTTGCTTCAATGCCAGATTCATGGGACAGTTTTACAACCACATTCTTTGGCATGAGTGGCAGCTACAATGCTCAGGAGATCAGTACAGTCCAACTGTCCTCCATTTTGAAATCTGAGCATTACCACTGAGCTGCCAAAGCCAAAACACAAGCCTATGAACAGACATATTGTGCTTCAAACAGTCATGCAATCACAAGCTGCCCTAATAAATGTAAATGGGAGAATGACTCCTGCAATATATGCCACTTTGATAACCACATGACTGATGATTGTTGGTGGAAGAATAATGGGGGCTATTGTACCCATTGCAAACATGGTGGACATTGGATGAGCAAATGCTGGTCCAAAGTAGGAAAGGGTAAAGGCAATGCATGTAACTGAAATAATAATTTGGAAAAAGGCAAAGGTAAAGAAAAACAGAAAGAGAAAGTGAATGCTGCTAAGTTGGCAGGAGATGCAATGGACGTTGATAGTAATGATGTACCTACTAAAGCTGAAAGAAGCAAACATGTAAATGCAGGGAAATCCAACTGCTTTGATTATTATTGGCTGGCTGATTCTGCCACAACTTCACATATTGCAATGAACCACAATATGTTTATGACATATACTGAGATAAATGAAACAGTCACAGGAGTTGGTGACATGACCACAATGGCCATTGGATGAGGAACTATAGTTCTCGAGTCAAAAGTTGGAGATAAGACATATGAAATTGTCTTACATGATACACTACACATCCCAACAGCTCCTGATAATCTATTCTCTGTTGGCTGATTTGATAAAAAAGGTGGATGCTTCATAAGCCAACAAGGCAAAGCCTGTCTATATTCAAATGATGATACTCTCATTATGACAGCAGATATATGCAATGCACTATATTATCTAAATGTCAAAGTTAAGTTAAACAAAACAAATATAACTATGGCCCATGGACTGACCTGGACTGAATGGCATAAATGGTACAGACATATTGCTGTATCTGGTTTAGAAGAGTTATAAAAAAAGGGACTCATTGATGGACTTAATGTTGACAAAGGATCTGAACTTGTTGATTGTGATGTTTGCATAAGCACAAAAAACAACACTTACTGTTCCCTAAGCTAACTGAGCATTCGACAATGTATGCTGGGGAATTAACACATATGGATTTATGGGGACCAGCCCATATAACAACCACAAATGGTGCACAATATTATATGACATTTATTGATGATTTTTCTCATCATTGCACTATCCAACTTTTGAAAACAAAGTCAGAAGCTACCACAAAGCTAAAGGAATATTTAGTGACCATTGAAAGACAAAAGGAACATTTACCAAAATGTATCCGAGCAGACAATGGTAAAGAATACATCAATAATGAATTAATGTCATGGTGTGCCAAATGAGGTATAATCCTTGAAAATACAGCTCCCTATTCTCCACAACAGAACAGTGTGGCTGAGTGCTACAACTGAACATTAGTGGATCTAGTATGCACTATGTTACTTGCCCAACACTTACCTAAAGTGCTCTGGGGCATAGCTGTATTATATGCTGCATATTTATGCAATTGGGCATACATGAGAACTATCCCAAATGTGACCCCTTATGAAAAGTGGTCTGGGAAACAACCAAATGTGAAGGTCCTACATGAATTTGGAACAGCAGTTTCTATTTAAATGAATCACTTACATGTGATAAACTAAATGCACAGGGACAGGTTCATGCCTTCATTGGGTTTGAAGATGGCCCTAAAGCTATCCATTATTATGATGTGAATATGGTGTTATTTTCACCATTTTCAACACTTCCCCTGATGACACATCTCTCAAGAAAACAGCCCAACACTGAATTGTTATGGGCCCTGAACCTGTCTCTCTCCCCCATTCTTATCAGTTCCAATTCTGATGACTTTGCCAAATGCTTCAAAACCAGACCTTCCCCCTATTAGGATCCTACAAGCCTTCAAGGAACAAGTCCCATAAGCTGCCTGAATGGCATCACTTTAATTTGGGGCAAGGCCTTGGTCAATAAATCAGCTGGCATCTGGTCTGTTTGCAGATAGACTGGCTGAATGAATCCCTCCTTCACTTTATCTCAAAGCCAGTAAAAGCACAAGTCAAGGTGCTTCATGCGACCATGATGCTCTGGATTCTTTGCAACACTGATTGCTGACTGATTGTCCATGTATAGTGTGGATGGCATTGGAACATGATATCCCATCTCTCCCAACAACTTCTGAAACCACCTAATCTCTCTTCCTGCTGCACATGCTGCAACGTACTCTGCCTCTGTGGTTGAGAGTGTCACAATGGGTTGCAATTTGCTGCTCCAGCTGACAGCTCCAGATCCCATTTTAACCACATAACCAGTTGTGGATTTCCCATTATCTCTGTTACCACCATGGTCTGCATCAGCATAAGCTCTAATAAGCTCATTTGTCTCTGGATCAGGTCCAAGGCATAATTCCAAATCTATGGTTCCTCGCAAGTACCTGAGCAAATGCTTCACTGCTTTCCAATGAGTCATTCCAGGATTGGAATTGAATCTGGCCAAAACTCCAGCAGTATCTGCAATATCAGGTCTTGTCATCATTGCCAAGTACATGACTGATCCCACAGCACTGATGTAAGGAATGTCCTTCATGGCTTCCTTCTCTTCATCTGTAGTAGGGCTCTGCTCCCGAGACAATTTCAGACCAGGATTCATGGGTGTATCCACAGTATGACAATCCTCCATGCCAAAGCGCTTCAAGACATCTATAATGTATTGTTTCTGAGACAAGTAAACCTTCCTTTGTGACCTGACTCGTCTAATGGCCACTCCCAACAAGTATGATGTCTCCCCAAGATCTCGAAGCTTGAAGTGCTTTGCCAAATCACTGACTGCCTTGTCTAGAGCAGTCTGTGACTTTGAAGCAAGGGTGATGTCGTCAACAAAGACTGGCATTATGATCCGCACATTGTCCTTTTCATAAATGTACATGGATGGGTCTGATCGTATGCGCTTGAATCCTATGTCAAGCAGAGCAGCATGCAACTTCTCATTCCATAGCCTGGCAGCTTGCTTCAATCCATAGATAGACTTGTTCAACCTGCAAACATAATCTTTTCCCAGCTCTCTAAATCCTTCAGGTTGAGCCATATAAACCTCTGTGTCAATGTCTCCATTAATGAATGCATGTGAGATATCAACAGAGCACAAATGCAAGTCATCTATTGCTGCCAGAGCTAGGACGAGACGAATAGTGGCCTGACAGCATGGTTGGGGCAAATATTTCCATGTAATCAAATCCAGGCCTTTGATTGTAACCCTTTGCAACAATCCTAGCCTTGAATCGTTCCAAACTCCCATCTGCATTCCTTTTGATTTTAAACACCCATCTAGAGCCAATAGCTTTCTTTCCAGGAGGTAACTTTTCTATGACCCAAGTACCATTACTCAGGTGTGCATTTAACTCTTCCAGAGCAGCTTCTTTCCATTTCTGAGCATTAGGACCAGCCATGGCTTCAGCATAAGTACTTGGCTCAGGTTCAATTGATGAAGACATTGCATGAACAAACTCTGCATCCTCAAAGTCTTCATCAGATGACTCCGTGTACTTCACTGGCAGCCTCCTTCTTCCTCCATCAGCTCTCCACCATTCCCCTGGGGGTCTAATGTCACGTCTTGGTCTCCTGGCAGCAACACTTAGTTCTGGTACAGGACGTGGTGGTGGTGTAACTGGAGGTGGTGGAATCTGATGATCATCCTGAATCTGTATTTCTAGCTCATCATCATCATCATCCTCCTTTATTTCGTGCTCTGGTGTCATCTGCTGTTCTGGTTGCACAACCTGTTGCTCCTGTTCCTCCTCCCTTTCTTGGCCCTCATTTGTCCTTGGTACTGATGCCAGTATGTCATCATCATCATCAGCTTCCACAGGAATAGCTGGTGCAGGAATATAGTACTGTTGCTGTTGCTGTGCTGTATCTCTTTTGGTAACCTGAGGTTGTAATGGAGAATGTGATCCCAACATGTAACGTTCATCAATTCTGCCCTTTCACAAATAACCACTTTCTTTGTGACTGGATTATAGAACTTCCAACCCTTGTAACCATCAGGATATCCAATGAATAGCACTTCTCAATGTGTGATCCCAACGCAGTACGTTTATCCCTTTGCACATGCACATAAGCTGTGCATCCCCCAGATTCGTTAGATGACTGATATCGGACTTTTTCCCAACCAAGTTCAAATGGTGTTTTCCTCTCCAATGCGATGTTGACAAATCATACAGGCTGCAACACTTTGATTGACAAACCAGACTCTTCCAACATAGCTGTGATCCGTTCTGACAATGTCCTATTGGCCCTCTCTGCCACTCCATTCTGTTGTGGCCTATTTCGCACTGTATGTTGCCTGACAATGCCACATTCATCTGTAAATCGCAAAAACTCTCTAGACATGTATTCTCCTCCTTTGTCATCCCTAAGTGTTTTAATAGTATGACCCAATTGATTCTCAGCATAAGCTTTGAACCTTTTAAATGCATCAAAGACCATGTCCTTGGTCTTGATAGGGAATACAACACGAAATCGAGAGTAATCGTCAATAAATGTGACCCAATATTGGAAACCAGAATGTGTAGCAACCCCCACTTTGTGAACATCAGTGTGAATGAGCTCCAACAGCTTTGTAGTACGATTTTTCGACGAAGGAAATGGATTGGCATGCATCTTGCCTGCCAAGCATGGCTCACAGATTGGATCAGGCTTGTTATCAGAAGTCATGGTTAGTCCCTCAACCATGCTGTCATGAACCATATTCTTGACACTCTCATAATTATGGTGAGCCAACCTCCTATGCCACAAATTCAGATCCAGAGGCAGAGTGGACGATGCCACTGCTGATCGCACATATTCCTCATCTACAACTGTCTCACCAACAAGGTAACCAACATTATCATCACCAATTTTCGCAACAAAAGGCACATGACCATTAATAACAAACTTCATTGCAGATTTGGAGATATGTACATTAAAGCCTCTATGCTGTGTCAAGTGTAATATTGAGAGGAGATTATTTTGCAAGCCTGGTACATGTAACACTTTGGTAAATTCAACATCTCTAACTGCTTTTCTATCTATAACTGGTCTAAAGACAACAGATCCGACGCCCTCTGCATATATAACAGTGTTGTCCGCTAATCTAACTGGTTTTTGCAATGGGGTATATGTTTTGAACCAGTGTCTATGTGGGGTCATATGAGAAGTGGCCCCTGAGTCTGTATTCCAGTCAAACCGATGGTCAGCAGATGTTGCCAATGCATAATCAACCAAAGTACTTGCATTTCCAGCCTTCTCCACAGCAGGCCCTGCCTCCTTCACTTCCTCTGCTTTCTTGGCATTATTTCCACCATTCTTCTTTCGCTTTGGGCAATATCTAATGACATGCCCTTCCTCTTTGCAATAAAAGCAAATTGGTTTTCCTCTTGGCCCACCATATCCACTAGAAGCAGAGATTTGTTTGCCCGCTCTCCCACATCTACACGCTGCTGACGGTTGAGTTCTTCAGCCCTGAAGGCTTGAAGGATTACATTTTTGTCCAGCTTCTCCACCAGCAACAAGTTCGACGTCAAATTGGCATAGTCATCTGGCAGGGCACGAATCATTGCCATGCAACCTAATTCATCATCCAGCTTCTCCAAAGTAAAGTCACTTGGACGAAGATTTTTGATGTTTGACATTGCCTTCTCCACTCTTGTTGCCAAACTTGTGAGTGGCTCATCATCAGCTTTGTGAATTGAGAACAACTCGTCATAGGCATTGAACCTTGCACCTGGCTTCTTGTGCAAATGCGCCGTCTCGAGACTAGCCCACATGGTTTTAGGATCATCCTCTTGGCCTCTAAAGTGGACCCTTTGGTCACTTTCAACAGCCAAGTAGATTTCACCTGCTGCCTTCTCTACCATAGTCTCCCATTTAGCCAGTGCATCGCTCTCTGATGCTGCAGGCCTTGTAACTTTGCCAGAAACCACCCTCCAAAGTCCACTGCGCATTAATAATGCCTTCATCTCCCCTGCCCACTCCTGATAGTTGTCATTTGTGAGAGGTTTGATTTTGATACTGTGATCTGACATCTTTTCAACTGCCCCAAAAACTCTAAGTGTGTGCCAAGTTTGTTATACTGCTTTAAAGCACCCAATTGCAATCCAGATGGTCCTCAATAACCACAAGTTGCCAATCAATAAGATAAATGGTCTACAAATCAATAAGATAAATGGTCTACAAAAGACCAGCAAGATTCCCAAGTCAAATAGCAGCTCTTGTATCAGTTTAAAGGCCGGGGCCCATAACCTGTTAGAAACTAGCAATAGACTAGATAACTGACTGCTGATGAAACACCAGCCAGATGCAGTTATAAACCCTCTTAGACAATGCTTAGACAATAGACTTTGATAATAGTCATCTATTTAAGTAGCAATGTCTAATAACCAAATCAAGTGTACGGTATTACCTGTACAAATATGTAAAACTAGGCTGTATGGTCGATCTATGACAGTTCCTACATGGAGGCGTGAGTTTAGGTGTCCACTATATCACGCTCCAGACATAATAACAATCTGGGGACAGTACATGAAGAAATATCAACAAAGTCAGCTAACTACTATTAAGCAAAGTTGAAGTATAGTATGATAGGTATGTGTTGGTGCATTTGTACATGTGTTAGGATGTTTGTGTGATGTGTTATCACCATTTTCAACAGAACTGTCATAGATCCACCATACAGCCTAGTTTTACATATATGTACAGGTAAAACTGTACACTTGATTTGGTTATTAGACATTGCTACTTAAATAGACCACTATTATCAAAGTCTATCATCTAAGCATTGTCTAAGAGGGTTTATAACTGCATCTGGCTGGTGTTTCATCAGTAGTCAGTTATCTAGTCTATTGCCAGTTTCTAACACTCAGGTGGGTGAACATGGAGGTTGTTGTCCAGAAAAATGATGGTCTCCATTTTGATGAGGATTTCAAGGGGTGAGGACATTGAGTTCTGGGAGTTTTTTGGGGAAGGTCTGCACTAACACTACCTTCCCACATCCACTTACCACTGCTCCCACCCAACTTAGAAAGAGCTCACCCACCTTTATCTGGGGCTCCAAGCTTGCTGCCAGCAGAAGATAGACCACATCCACCTCTGCTGCAGAAACCAGACATTGGGCCACAACCTTAGGAGAATGTTGTCCAGTAGCACACTGCCAGGCCCAACATTTCTCCTCTTCACCCCACTCCCATAGCCACTGTTCCTCTGCCTCTTGAGCTTGTTGCTTGGCCACTGATGCCTCCTCAGCTATATGGGCCTTCAGTTGAAGGATCTGATGGTTTTGCTCTGCAAGTTGTTGGTCCCAATTCTGAGCTGCCTTGGCCTCATGATGTAGTTGCTCCTCCAGCCAGAGACAAGCCTCTTCCACCACAACATGACAAGCAGCTTCACATTCTGCCTCCACAGTTTTGCATTCAAGTTGAGCAAGCAAATCAGCAGTACTCATTGATGACATGATAAGTGATAGATAACATGACCAGGCACAAGGAACACTATTTAGGCAGAGACTCACATGATGTTGAAAATGGTGATAACACATCACACAAACATCCTAACACATGTACAAATGCACCAACACATACCTATCATACTATACTTCAACTTTGCTTAATAGTAGTTAGCTGACTTTGTTGATATTTCTTCATGTACTGTCCCCAGATTGTTATTATGTCTGGAGCGCGATATAGTGGACACCTAAACTCACGCCTCGATGTAGGAACTGTCATAGATCGACCATATAGCCTAGTTTTACATATTTGTACGGGTAATACCGTACACTTGATTGGGTTATTAGACATTGCTACTTTAATAGACCACTATTATCAAAGTCTATTGTCTAAGCATTGTCTAAGAGGGTTTATAACTGCATCTGGCTGGTGTTTCATCAGTAGTCAGTTATCTAGTCTATTGCTAGTTTCTAACAGGTTATGGGCCCCGGCCTTTAAACTGATACAAGAGCTGCTATTTGACTTGGGAATCTTGCTGGTCTTTTGTAGACCATTTATCTTATTGATTGGCAACTTGTGGTTATTAAAGACCATCTGGATCGCAATTGGGTGCTTTTAAAGCAGTATAACAAACTTGGCACACACTTAGAGTTTTTGGGGCAGTTGAAAAGATGTCGGATCACAGTATCAAAATCAAACCTCTCACAAATGACAACTATCAGGAGTGGGCAGGGGAGATGAAGGCATTATTAATGCGCAGTGGACTTTGGAGGGTGGTTTCTGGCAAAGTTACAAGGCCTGCAGCATCAGAGAGCGACGCACTGGCTAAATGGGAGACTATGGTAGAGAAGGCAGCAGGTGAAATCTACTTGGCTGTTGAAAGTGACCAAAGGGTCCACTTTAGAGGCCAAGAGGATGATCCTAAAGCCATGTGGGCTAGTCTCGAGATGGCACATTTGCACAAGAAGCCAGGTGCAAGGTTCAATGCCTATGACGAGTTGTTCTCAATTCATAAAGCTGATGATGAGTCACTCACAAGTTTGGCAACAAGAGTGGAGAAGGCAATGTCAAACATCAAAAATCTTCGTCCAAGTGACTTTACTTTGGAGAAGCTGGATGATGAATTAGGTTGCATGGCAATGATTCGTGCCCTGCCAGATGACTATGCCAATTTGACATCAAACTTGTTGCTGGTGGAGAAGCTGGACAAAAATGTAATCCTTCAAGCCTTCAGGGCTGAAGAACTCAACCGTCAGCGGCGTGTAGATGTGGGAGAGCGGGCAAACAAAATCTCTGCTTCTAGTGGATATGGTGGGCCAAGAGGAAAACCAGTTTGCTTTTATTGCAAAGAGGAAGGGCATGTCATTAGATATTGTCCAAAGCGAAAGAAGAATGGTGGCAATAATGCCAAGAAAGCAGAGGAGGTGAAGGAGGCAGAGCCTGCTGTGGAGAAGGCTGGAAATGCAAGTACTTTGGTTGATTATGCATTGGCAACATCTGCTGACCATCGGTTTGACTGGAATACAGACTCAGGGGCCACTTCTCATATGACCCCACATAGACACTGGTTCAAAACATATACCCCATTGCAAAAACCAGTTAGATTAGCGGACAACACTGTTATATATGCAGAGGGCGTCGGGTCTGTTGTCTTTAGACCAGTTATAGATAGAAAAGCAGTTAGAGATGTTGAATTTACCAAAGTGTTACATGTACCAGGCTTGCAAAATAATCTCTTCTCAATATTACACTTGACACAGCATAGAGGCTTTAATGTACATATCTCCAAATCTGCAATGAAATTTGTTATTAATGGTCATGTGCCTTTTGTTGCGAAAATTGGTGATGATAATGTTGGTTACCTTGTTGGTGAGACAGTTGTAGATGAGGAATATGTGCGATCAGCAGTGGCATCGTCCACTCTGCCTCTGGATCTGAATTTGTGGCATAGGAGGTTGGCTCACCATAATTATGAGAGTGTCAAGAATATGGTTCATGACAGCATGGTTGAGGGACTAACCATGACTTCTGATAACAAGCCTGATCCAATCTGTGAGCCATGCTTGGCAGGCAAGATGCATGCCAATCCATTTCCTTCGTCGAAAAATCGTACTACAAAGCTGTTGGAGCTCATTCACACTGATGTTCACAAAGTGGGGGTTGCTACACATTCTGGTTTCCAATATTGGGTCACATTCATTGATGATTACTCTCGATTTCGTGTTGTATTCCCTATCAAGACCAAGGACATGGTCTTTGATGCGTTTAAAAGGTTCAAAGCTTATGCTGAGAATCAATTGGGTCATACTATTAAAACACTTAGGGATGATAAAGGAGGAGAATACATGTCTAGAGAGTTTTTGCGATTTACAGATGAATGTGGCATTGTTAGGCAACATACAGTGCGAAATAGGCCACAACAGAATGGAGTGGCAGAGAGGGCCAATAGGACATTGTCAGAAAGGATCACGGCTATGTTGGAAGAGTCTGGTTTGTCAATCAAGTTTTGGGGAGAGTGTTTGGCAGCACTCATTCATGTATGGAATCGTTGTCCAACATCTGCATTGGAGAGGAAGACACCATTTGAACTATGGTTTGGGAAAAAGCCTGATATCAGTCATCTACGAATCTGGGGATGCACAGCTTATGTGCATGTGCAAAGGGATAAACGTACTGCTTTGGGATCACACATGGAGAAGTGCATATTCATTGGATATCCTGATGGTTACAAGGGTTGGAAGTTCTATATAATCCAGTCACAAAGAAATTGGTTATTTGTGAAAGGGCAGAATTTGATGAACGTTACATGTTGGGATCACATTCTCCATTACAACCTCAGGTTACCAAAAGAGATACAGCACAGCAACAGCAACAGTACTATATTCCTGCACCAGCTATTCCTGTGGAAGCTGATGATGATGATGACATACTGGCATCAGTACCAAGGACAAATGAGGGCCAAGAAAGGGAGGAGGAACAGGAGCAACAGGTTGTGCAACCAGAACAGCAGATGACACCAGAGCACGAAATAAAGGAGGATGATGATGATGATGAGCCAGAAATACAGATTCAGGATGATCATCAGATTCCACCACCTCCAGTTACACCACCACCACGTCCTGTACCAGAACTAAGTGTTGCTGCCAGGAGACCTAGACGTGACATTAGACCCCCAGGGGAATGGTGGAGAGCTGATGGAGGAAGAAGGAGGCTGCCAGTGAAGTACACGGAGTCATCTGATGAAGACTTTGAGGATGCAGAGTTTGTTCATGCAGTGTCTTCATCAATTGAACCTGAGCCAAGTACTTATGCTGAAGCCATGGCTGGTCCTAATGCTCAGAAATGGAAAGAAGCTGCTCTGGAAGAGTTAAATGCACACCTGAGTAATGGTACTTGGGTCATAGAAAAGTTACCTCCTGGAAAGAAAGCTATTGGCTCTAGATGGGTGTTTAAAATTAAAAGGAATGCAGATGGGAGTTTGGAACGATTCAAGGCTAGGATTGTTGCAAAGGGTTACAATCAAAGGCCTGGATTTGATTACATGGAAATATTTGCCCCAACCATGCGTCAGGCCACTATTCGTCTCGTCCTAGCTCTGGCAGCAATAGATGACTTGCATTTGCGCTCTGTTGATATCTCACATGCATTCATTAATGGAGACATTGACACAGAGGTTTATATGGCTCAACCTGAAGGATTTAGAGAGCTGGGAAAGGATTATGTTTGCAGGTTGAACAAGTCTATCTATGGATTGAAGCAAGCTGCCAGGCTATGGAATGAGAAGTTGCATGCTGCTCTGCTTGACATGGGATTCAAGCGGATACGATCAGACCCATCCATGTACATTTATGAAAAGGACAATGTGCGGATCATAATGCCAGTCTTTGTTGACGACATCACCCTTGCTTCAAAGTCACAGACTGCTCTAGACAAGGCAGTCAGTGATTTGGCAAAGCACTTCAAGCTTCGAGATCTTGGGGAGACATCATACTTGTTGGGAGTGGCCATTAGACGAGTCAGGTCACAAAGGAAGGTTTACTTGTCTCAGAAACAATACATTATAGATGTCTTGAAGCGCTTTGGCATGGAGGATTGTCATACTGTGGATACACCCATGAATCCTGGTCTGAAATTGTCTCGGGAGCAGAGCCCTACTACAGATGAAGAGAAGGAAGCCATGAAGGACATTCCTTACATCAGTGCTGTGGGATCAGTCATGTACTTGGCAATGATGACAAGACCTGATATTGCAGATACTGCTGGAGTTTTGGCCAGATTCAATTCCAATCCTGGAATGACTCATTGGAAAGCAGTGAAGCATTTGCTCAGGTACTTGCAAGGAACCATAGATTTGGAATTATGCCTTGGACCTGATCCAGAGACAAATGAGCTTATTAGAGCTTATGCTGATGCAGACCATGGTGGTAACAGAGATAATGGGAAATCCACAACTGGTTATGTGGTTAAAATGGGATCTGGAGCTGTCAGCTGGAGCAGCAAATTGCAACCCATTGTGACACTCTCAACCACAGAGGCAGAGTACATTGCAGCATGTGCAGCAGGAAGAGAGATTAGGTGGTTTCAGAAGTTGTTGGGAGAGATGGGATATCATGTTCCAATGCCATCCACACTATACATGGACAATCAGTCAGCAATCAGTGTTGCAAAGAATCCAGAGCATCATGGTCGCATGAAGCACCTTGACTTGTGCTTTTACTGGCTTCGAGATAAAGTGAAGGAGGGATTCATTCAGCCAGTCTATCTGCAAACAGACCAGATGCCAGCTGATTTATTGACCAAGGCCTTGCCCCGAATTAAAGTGATGCTATTCAGGCAGCTTATGGGACTTGTTCCTTGAAGGCTTGTAGGATTAGGGGGAAGGTCTGGTTTTGAAGCATTTGGCAAAGTCATTGGAATTGGAACTGATAAGAATGGGGGAGAGAGACAGGTTCAGGGGGAAGTCAGTGTTGGGCTGTTTTCTTGAGAGATGTGTCATCAGGGGGAAGTGTTGAAAATGGTGATAACACATCACACAAACATCCTAACACATGTACAAATGCACCAACACATACCTATCATACTATACTTCAACTTTGCTTAATAGTAGTTAGCTGACTTTGTTGATATTTCTTCATGTACTGTCCCCAGATTGTTATTATGTCTGGAGCGCGATATAGTGGACACCTAAACTCACGCCTCGATGTAGGAACTGTCATAGATCGACCATATAGCCTAGTTTTACATATTTGTACGGGTAATACCGTACACTTGATTGGGTTATTAGACATTGCTACTTTAATAGACCACTATTATCAAAGTCTATTGTCTAAGCATTGTCTAAGAGGGTTTATAACTGCATCTGGCTGGTGTTTCATCAGTAGTCAGTTATCTAGTCTATTGCTAGTTTCTAACACATGATCACTGTTAAGGTCGATGCCCTCAGCTCATTACTAAGTCAATGGTGGTGGCTAGAGGCTTGGTCTAATCCCAGTCAATGGACAGAAGAACTGCTTGTTGCTGTGCTAGATGGCGACAAAGGCAACTCAAGCGATGAGGAAGGCAAGAGCAGGGTGATTGGCCAGATGAGAGCAATACTCAACTAAGTTGGAACTAGAGAACTGTGATACATGCATGGGTTTATATACCATCTGGAGAACAATGGGAGAGTATAAATGGAAGTAAAACAAGGGAGTGAAACAGGGAAGTGAAACAAGTACTGAGATGTAGCAATGAAAGTGAATGTTAGAGAAAGAGACTGTAACATGCATTCATTAATGGAGACATTGACACAGAGGTTTATATGGCTCAACCTGAAGGATTTAGAGAGCTGGGAAAAGATTATGTTTGCAGGTTGAACAAGTCTATCTATGGATTGAAGCAAGCTGCCAGGCTACGGAATGAGAAGTTGCATGCTGCTCTGCTTGACATAGGATTCAAGTGGATACAATCAGACCCATCCATGTACATTTATGAAAAGGACAATGTGCGGATCATAATGCCAGTCTTTGTTGATGACATCACCCTCGCCTCAAAGTCACAGACTGCTCTAGACAAGGCAGTCAGTGATTTGGCCAGGCACTTCAAGCTTCGAGATCTGGGGGAGACATCATACTTGTTGGGAGTGGCCATTAGACAAGTCAGGTCACAAAGGAAGGTTTACTTGTCTCAGAAACAATACATTATAGATGTCTTGAAGTGCTTTGGCATGGAGGATTGTCATACTGTGGATACACCCATGAATCCTGGTCTGAAACTGTCTCGGGAGCAGAGCCCTACTACAGATGAAGAGAAGGAAGCCATGAAGGACATTCCTTACATCAGTGCTGTGGGGTCAGTCATGTACTTGGCAATGATGACAAGACCTGATATTGCAGATACTGCTTGTTATGAGCATAACTCATCCTATTCAATTTTCACAGTAACAACGTCGATGACACTTACAAAGATACGGACCTAGGGAGTCAGAGGATATTTTTTCTTTTCTTTTTATCTATTTCATTTCACTCAAATGATAGGATACAGGACTTAGGCAATACCACAGTTGCAGGGGCTGGCTATGTTAGGACTGCAACCCTTATAAGGAAGGTGGTTAGGTCAGCATCAGTTATAGGACTTACCAAGTGCCGACTGGGACAATGGCCCGATGATGGGCCTAGGCTATGACAGATACATATGCTGAACAGTGCCTGAGGGGTGACACGGGAATCAGCCGAGACACAAGACAATAGCATGGCCGCATATGGAGAGACAGTGTGTTGGTGTGGGAGGATGATCCCAGGTATGGTCATATGGGTGCAGATTGGCTGCTGTGCATTGATCCCAGCTTGAGGGACTTTAGCTGTGCGCTGTCTGCACACAGACCAGGGGAGTAGTATATAAGGGTTGTTGTCTTAGGTAGCAAGTCCCTAAGACTCTAGATAGTTTGTGTCCTAGACACTTCTTCTTGAGCAACAGTTTTTGTCTTTGGCTGAACAAGCCACTTCTCATAAGTCTTTGGGGTTGTGTTTAGGGTCGTCCTAACATAATCTAGAGTCTTTACATCTCTACCCTGTTGGTCTTTTAGCACCAAGCATGCCTTGCTTGTCGTTGCTCACAGTGCCAACAGCCTAGTTTCATATCTGAGAGGTAGTAACCACACAGCCTGCGACCTCTCCAGGCAACATTGACTACAACACACATACTGTCAATGGGTCACAAATGAGTGATCACCCATGCTTGATTTCCCAAAAAGGGGAGAAAAAGAAGAGTTGGAGGAGGAGTGCCGAGTGCATGAGAAAGACACTGAGTGTCTTCAAAAGAAAATTCTAAAGAAAATGGAGAAGCCATTAGCTGCAAAAGAAAGCAGCGAGTCGGAAGAGGACCAGCAGAAAAGGATTAAGGGTGTTGTATGCCCTACAAAGAAATTAGTTCAGTGGAAAACCACTGTAGAAGAGGTCGAGGATGACAATTTGGAACAATTGGGCTTGACGCCTGATGAACAGTGACAGTGGTTGAACCACTTTTATGAATGGATGAAGAGAGATCCACACTATGTGGACATGGAGATGTCAGCCTCTTGGGACACGAGGCCTTAAGGGGGGGGTGATGTTATGAGCATAACTCATCCTATTCAATTTTCACAGTAACAATGTTGATGATACTTATGAAGATATGGACCTAGGGAGTCAGAGGATATTTTTTCTTTTCTTTTTATCTATTTCATTTCACTCAAACAATAGGATACAGGACTTAGGCAATACCACAGTTGCAGGGGCTGGCTATGTTAGGACTGCAACCCTTATAAGGAAGGTGGTTAGGTCAGCATCGGTTATAGGACTTACCGAGTGCCGACTGGGACAATGGCCTGATGATGGGCCTAGGCTATGACAGATACATACACTGAACAGCACCTGAGGGGCGACATGGGAATCAGCTGAGATGCAAGACAATAGTGTGGCCACATATGGAGAGACAGTGTGTTGGTGTGGGAGGATGATCCCAGGTATGGTCATATGGGTGCAGATCGGCTGCTGTGCATTGATCCCAGCTTGAGGGACTTTAGCTGTGCACTGTCTGTGCACAGACCAGGGGAGTAGTATATAAGGGTTGTTGTCTTAGGTAGCAAGTCCCTAAGACTCTAGATAGTTTGTGTCCTAGACACTTCTTCTTGAGCAACAGTTTTTGTCTTTGGCTGAACAAGCTGCTTCTCATAAGTCTTTGGGGTTGTGTTTAGGGTTGTCCTAACACTGTTGGAGTTTTGGCCAGATTCAATTCCAACCCTGGAATGACTCATTGGAAAGCAGTGAAGCATTTGCTCAGGTACTTGCAAGGAACCATAGATTTGGAATTATGCCTTGGACCTGATCCAGAGACAAATGAGCTTATTAGAGCTTATGCTGATGCAGACCATGGTGGTAACAGAGATAATGGGAAATCCATGACTGGTTATGTGATTAAAATGGGATCTGGAGCTATCAGCTGGAGCAGCAAATTGCAACCCATTGTGACACTCTCAACCACAGAGGCAGAGTACATTGCAGCATGTGCAGCAGGAAGAGAGATTAGGTGGTTTCAGAAGTTGTTGGGAGAGATGGGATATCATGTTCCAATGCCATCCACACTATACATGGACAATCAGTCAGCAATCAGTGTTGCAAAGAATCCAGAGCATCATGGTCGCATGAAGCACCTTGACTTGTGCTTTTACTGGCTTTGAGATAAAGTGAAGGAGGGATTCATTCAGCCAGTCTATCTGCAAACAGACCAGATGCCAGCTGATTTATTGACCAAGGCCTTGCCCCAAATTAAAGTGATGCTATTCAGGCAGCTTATGGGACTTGTTCCTTGAAGGCTTGTAGGATTAGGGGGAAGGTCCAGTTTTGGAGCATTTGGCAAAGTCATCAGAATTGGAACTGATAAGAATGGGGAGAGAGACAGGTTCAGGGGGAAGTCAGTGTTGGGCTGTTTTCTTGAGAGATGTGTCATCAGGGGGAAGTGTTGAAAATGGTGATAACACATCACACAAACATCCTAACACATGTACAAATGCACCAACACACACTTATGATACTATACTTCAACTTTGCTTAATAGTAGTTAGCTGACTTTGTTGATATTTCTTCATGTACTGTCCCCAGATCATTATTATGTCTGGAGCGCGATATAGTGGACACCTAAACTCATGCCTCAGTGTAGGAACCGTCATACATCCACCATACAGCCTAGTTTTGCATATATGTACAGGTAAAACTGTACACTTGATTTGGTTATTAGACATTACTACTTTAATAGACCACTATTATCAAAGTCTATTGTCTAAGCATTGTCTAAGAGGGTTTATAACTGCATCTGGCTGGTGTTTCATCAGTAGTCAGTTATCTAGTCTATTGCCAGTTTCTAACATTTACCCCCTTCTTTATGAATTATGGGTGACATCTGAATAAGGGACTGGACCTGACATATGCACCAAAGGCAGTAGCAGTCAAACAGTTGGCTAAGGAGATCAAAGCAGTCCATGAAACAGCCAAGAGGTCTTTGAACATTGCATGGAGGCACATCAGTATCAGCCAGGCAACAAAGTATACCTCAGTACAGAGAACCTACCAGTTATCCGAGCAACCAAGAAGCTTGATGGGAAGTTCATGGGACCACTTAAAGTCATTGCCAAGGTTGGAGAGTCAGCTTACTGCTTGGAAGTTCAGAAATCATGGAAGGTCTATAACATATTCAACAAGGTCTTATTAAAGCCATATTGGGAGCCAGAATTCCCCAAGCAAAAACAGAAAGCCACTTCATGCAAGGAAGTGCAGATGATAGAGGAATCTGGCAAGGACTCAGAATACAAGGTCAAGGAAATCTTGGATAGCTGAGTCAGTGGACACACAGGAGGGAAACTTGAGTACCTCATCAAGTGGAAAAACTACCCCATAGAGGAATTGACATGGGAATCAGCAGATAACATGGCAAATGCACCTGCTCTTGTTAAAAAGTTCCACCAAGAAAACCCTAGTGTGCCTAGACAGCTTAGAGAGGTCCAATCAGAGGACTTCACTTGATACACCAATTTTACAGAGACTTGGGCACCAAGGAAACTTTACAGTTGGGAAGACGGCAAATTTGGTTGTGAATGGCTGGAGTGCCTAGAACAAAAATGGCACACTTGGAAAGGAGAGTGGGCAAAGGTTTATGCCCTTCCAGGAGATGACAACACTGATGGGGCATTCTCTCGGGACCTTAGAGAGCATGGTGGCCAGAAGCCATGCTTAATTCCCCAGGATAGGCATCAAGAGGGAGGGAGATCCAAGTCTTTGGAATGACCTGCACATTGTAAAACTGCATTGGATGATGAAGAATTGTGACCTACATGTTGTAAAACTGTGGCACACAGCTGGGAGTGACCTGTAAGTCGTAAAACTGCATTAGCTACCCCTGAGGAGAGGGAAGAGAAGCACTTGTGCTTCTTGGAGAAAATGAAGGCAGATCCACATTATGTGGACATGGTTGCATCAACTTCTCGGGATGTGAAGTCTTGAGGAGAGGGACATGTTATGAGCTGGAGGGAAGCCCCTGAGACATGTGACAGGGACCATACAGGTGTCAACAAATTTTGTTGACTGGACAACTCTAGGAAGGCTCTGGAACACTGGTGACATATGAAAACCCATACATTCAGTAATGACAACTTAACAACTATGCACTCCATCTTATTTAAGTATGGGAACAATGGACACAAGGCTCATGGGATTTATCCCTATTTATTCAAGATTTACAGATGGGCAGAACAGGCCTTGTACTCAAGGTGGTACTGGGAGTACAGGATTACATAAGCAAGACTATGGCCCGATGATGGCAGCCTATATGATGCAGCATGGGAATGGATTAGGTCAGCAAGACACTGAGCCAGGATGGTGGGTCCATGATAAGGATCTATGGCTATGCCATGCCCATGGGATGGGTGCCAGCACAGCAGGTGGAATGTTAGGACACTGACAATAGAAAGACTGCAGAGCTGAAGATGGCATATGGGTGTGTGCATATATGGTTAGATGTGGAGTGAGTCTGTTGCTGCACCCCCTTTATGGATGAGGGGTTTTAGCTGCATATGGACCAGGTGTTACAATTCTTTTCTCTAATGCTTATTTGTTACAATAGCTCCTCTTCACTTCATCACTATACATTTCACCTGCCTGTTTCACCCCTTGTTTCACTTCCTTTTATACCTCTCCATTGTCCTCTAGACAGTATATAAACCCACACATGTACTGTAGTTCTTTAGTTCCAATTTAGTCGAATATTGCTCTCATCTGAATGATCCTCTCACTCCTAACTTTCCTCATTGCTTGAACCACCTTTGTCACTGTCCAGTACAGCATCAAGGCTCACCTCTGTCCATCGACTGGGATTAGACTGAGATCTAGGTGGTTAATACACTACAACACTCTTGTAGTAGTAGAACCCCTTGGGTATAGAATTGTTTCACTTCTCATCTTTGGCCTAACAAGCCAACTCTATAAGGGTTGTTAGTGTGGTGTTTAGGCATGTCCTAACAGCTTCACTCTTCAGTCAGCCCCTCCATCCTTGATGCCCAAGCATGCCTCTGCCTGCCTAGTGCACCCAGAGTCTGCCTTGCCTGTCTACTACCTCTCAGAGCTGCTGACTTCACTGCTGTGCATCACCCCACTCATGCACCACTACCATGCCCCAGCTTGACCCTAACAGCTAGTGATTGTCCTTTGTACACAAAGGGATTACATGGAGGGTTGCGACTTACCTGTCCCATACACTAACAATTATGCCTCAGCTATGCTTATGCTAGCCCCTATCTCTATTTATCACATGCATAATTTCACATGTACACCTTTCATTTTCATACAGTAGCCTGTAAGAAACTTTGCTGAAAGAGCAAGATAATTCTAAATTGCTAACAAAAAATAACTGTCCATTTAGGGTACTAGGAAAGTAGAAACTGTCCAAACAAGATGCATATCATAAATATCTCAATGCTAATATATGCTGCAATGCTCATGCCTGCTGTTGGACTTGCTGACCCGACTGACTTCGTCGGTCCATAGTGTCGTAAGTACGAACTCAAATCCCATATCGTTCCTGCCGCCGTGGGTGTGACAGGCGATGTGGCTGGATTTGTGGGAATGAAAGTAGCTGTCGATACAACAGTTTGTCCATTGATAATGGTCGTAAAAGTGAAAGGTGTGGGGGCCCCAGGCGTAGCAGTAGTTGGAGCTGGCTGTCCGACAGGACCCTGTGGATTATTCGGGGCTATAGTCGTAGGGGTAGTAGCGGTCGTCATTGTGGCTGTAGTCGTTGTCACCTGCGGTGCCAAGGTCGATCTAGGTTGGAACAATGTCAATGATGTAGAGCTTGTGGGGCAGTCAACGTACATCGTGATAGTGGTTGGAATGCCTTGTGTAGGATCCATAGTGGTGACTTCAACTATAGTCTGGCCAGAATTGCTATATATGCACACTATTTTAATGAGAAGGATTAGGTGCGATGACAAGGACGTACGGATCCGTTGTTGTTATGAGTTGTCCATTGACGAACAAAGAAATCAGGGTCAGCCAGACAGCGACAAGAGGTGCTGGGAGCATCATCGCTACCGTCCGAATAGATAACGAAAAAGTGAGGGAAACGGGCACACTCTCAGTCTACCTCAGTCACCGTACGCGTGTCTGGTTTGGGGTTACTTTTCAAGCCGGCGCAAGCACTTGAGGTTGATTTTATTTGTTCATGTTTACACTCGCTTCAATATGGCCAGTCCATTTTTTCGACTGCCAATTGCGTCTTATCAGCGTCACACCACTTCACCTCTCTGTTTTCTCTCGTACATATCTAATCGCGCGCCCAAAAATACAAGAATGCCTCCTAAGAAGTCGTCAGGTGCCTCAGAGAAGAAGGCGCTCCTTGGCCGCCCTGGCAATAATCTCAAGGTTGGCATCGTAGGTGTGTTTACGGTACCTCAGCAGCGAACAGATATTGACAGCTACCTAGGGCTTCCGAACGTCGGCAAATCGTCATTTTTCAATGTTTTGTCGAACACAGGTGCGTCGCCATCGCGTTATCTGTTGTCTTTCGCTTAGGATCCAATATTCATGAACAAACGCAGATCTTGGCAAGGCCGCTAACTTCCCTTATGCAACGATCGACCCGGAGGAAGCGCGCATCCCCGTTCCCGACCCTCGCTTTGACTGGCTTTGTGACGTATACAAGCCCGCCTCCAGAGTTCCTGCCTTTTTAACGTGCATCGATATTGCTGGGCTAACGGCTGTATGTACAATGAGATTGTTAAGTCATACATCCTAACACCAATTAGGGCGCCTCTACCGGAGAGGGTCTTGGAAATGCTTTTTTGTCTCACGTTCGTGCTGTGGATGGAATTTTTCAAGTAGTTCGCGCATTTGATGATGCAGAGGTCACACACGTAGTCGGAGATATTGATCCGTGTCGAGATATGGATATCATTTCCACTGAATTACGATTGAAAGACACAGAATGGGTACAGAAAGCCCTCGAGAATATAAAGAAGAGTGGACGCAGTTTAGGCAGCACAAGTCTGGCAGATCGGGCGAGAAAAGAAGAAATTGTGAGTCGTTTTGACGCAAGAGGCAGGCATTTCTCTGATGTATATCAGGCAACAGTAGAAAAAATATACAAAGTCTTGACAGAGGAAGGCAAAGATATCCGCAAGGTTGATTGGACCAACAAAGAGGTCAGAATCATTGGGTTGCGTTGATGTCACTGCGTACGAGATCAACTGACATCTCAACGCAACGCCTCTTCAGGAAGTTTGTGCTGATTGATCCTGTTATTTAGGTAAATTGTTTTCTTCATTAGGCATGTCCAAGATGAAAGGGAGCAAGATGCTCCGTAAATCCAGCTCGCGGAGGGGGAGTAACGCCCCGTCAACCTAAGAGGAAACAAAGTCATCTGATTTATTCTTTTCGTAGCGAAGACATGCACAGACTAATTACTGTACTACAGGTGGGTCTTTTCTACAATTACGCTTCCGACGACGTGCATTCTTAACTAACGCTCATCTTCAGATTGATGTCGTCAATGGGCTTCAGCTCTTGACAGCTAAGCCAGTTACATATCTTGTTAATCTCAGCGAGAAGGACTACATCCGCAAAAAAAATAAATGGTGTTTGGTAACCTTCAACAGGTCTCGCAATTCGTTGCTAAACAACAAATGCAGGCTCCCCAAAATCAAGGCTTGGATTGATCAAAACAACCCAGGAGATCCCTTAATTCCATTCTCTGTTGCTTTTGAGGAGCGTCTAGTTACACTTTCAGCTGAAGATAAGAAAGCAGAAGAAGAGAAGGCGGGTGCAACAAGCGCATTGGGCAAGATTACACAGGCCGGTTATACCAGCCTGGATGTACGTGGAGATGACAATACTACGGTCAAACCTAATACTTCTCAAAGCTGATACGTTACTTCACTTGTGGCCCCGATGAAGTGCGCGCTTGGACAATCAGGAAAGGTACCAAAGCTCCTCAAGCTGCTGGTGTCATTCAGTAAGCCTGCTGTGTTACCTAATTACAGTATAAGTTTAATGGCTTTTCTAGTTCCGACTTTGAGAACAAATTCGTCTGTGGCGAAATCATGTCATTCAGTGATCTGAAAGTGCATGGAAGTGAGGCAACCGTTAAAGCGGCGGGCAAGCTCAGACAGCAAGGAAAACCTTACGAAAGTAAATGCACTTATTAGACAACATACACGGCTTGCTTATTACTCTGCTAGTGACCGATGGCGACATTGCATACTGGAAAGTGGGTGCATAGGATGGTTGTCGTAGATATCAACTCCGATGATTCTTTCCATGTTGAACCCTACGCCTCGTCTGGGAGGGCGGAGATAAATCCCGATGATAATGGTCGCGTTCTTGTTCTTGTGTATGGCGTCGGCATGGTGATCTCGACCGTGACAACCTCGGACGGTGCCCACGTCCATACTCCGATTCACTACGAGCTTCCCTCTTTGCACGTCTTTGCTCTTTCCTTTCTGCCCTCCTTCGTCTCCTTTCCAGCTTTTCCTTTTCCTCCGCAGGATCAGATGATGGACCTTTTGATTCCCTTGAAATTTTGGAGGCTGGTTCAAACCCTCTAGAGGAGCTATTAGTGTAACTCAGTTTTTCTACTACATGGCAAAGACATACAATGCAGCGGCAAGGGCATTTGCCTCTAGCTCCTTGATCTTCCGAACTTCCTCCTGTCTTTCGCTCTCTGTTATTTTCTGTTCACGATTGTACCAATGAATATCCTTGTTCTTCTGCCAACGCCCAGTTGGAGCATTGATGCTGTGGCCTAAATAATGCTTTAAATGAGGTAAGATTTGGATGCAAGACATGTTAAATCACTTACTTCTCTATCTTTGTCTGCAGAGACGTCAGACCATTTGAATTCTGCTTGGCCTCCTCGAGTGCCACCGCGGACTGGCTCAAACATGTTGTATTGGCTTGTTTGTGGTTGACTAACTCCTCCAAGTCGCAATGGCGCAGTGTACCGAGCGCCCCGATGGCGATGGCAATTCTAGCCTTATATCGGATGTCTTTGGCTATGTCGCGCGCGAGTTGAACCAGTTTGTTGCAACTGCGACTGGCGGTTCTGTGGCAGTGGTTCGTTTTTGGTTCTGCCTCATCCTACGCCTTCCTGACGACAGTAGGAACGGCGCGTGTCGTCACACCGACGGTCTATTTTACAGCGAAATTCTTCCCATATCATGTGTTCTGACAGTCACCAAAGGGACATGTTACCAGATGACTCGCTACCGTCTAATTCTGCAGTAGAAGCAGCGGATCCTAAGCAAGGTCAGTTATGCTGCTTTCGAAAAAATATACATCACGGTCATCATGTAACCAGTTTATCTCGACAGCGCGTTCGCGATACCCCCACAAGCATATTTCTACGATGCCTGGAGCATTGTTCCCCATGTCCCCTACATTGGAACCGGTCTCTCCACCAAGTTTCGAGCAATGCATCGTTGCCGCACCTGTTTCTAATTCAAATCAACTCACTGGAGAAAAAGGCAGCCGGAGAACATGCAAGAGCAATAAATCCCATGAGGGCAAACCTGCTGAAACCATAGCTCGAAGTGACGTTGCCACTTCTGAAGTTCTGGAGAATAGGTTTGCCACAGATGGAGAGATTGTAGATGGAGAAGTTAATTCAGGAAAGGAAAAACAAGAACGAGAGATGAAAGAGGAGAGGTCGCGCGATAAGGAAAAAATTCGGTGCTTAGAAGCTGAAATAAGGAGGTTGAAAGAAGAGGTGTCGTCCATGCCTATCCAGACGAAAATCGAGACACTCACTTGCGTTGCACCATAGCTTTCAAGAAAGGACATCACACCGATTCTTCCTCCTCCGCCGCCGCCGCCACCACCCATGAGAAACCATAATGCACGGGACTTGAACTCTTTGCCATCGAAGTTTTCTGACCCATTGTCGTTGATCTCCTCCGCGCGAGCGGCTCTTAAGCGAGCCCCTACACCTATCGAAGCCCCCATTAACCCTCGAATATCCACCAAAAGGCAAGGCCTTCCCTCAGTTGGCGTCCCACCAGATAAAATGGCGGCATTTTTGAATGAATTAAAAAACGTACGATTGAGAAAGGTCCGTCAAAGCTCCAAACAAGCACCATCGATGGCGAACGTCTCAGCTAATACCAGCGTCTGTGCCGAATCTTGTCTATCTTTTGGGGATCACTCCATGTTGCTAGATAGAACTGGCGTGAACTCAACCTTGTCAACTAAACCCGCTTTTGATTTCATCGATCTCAACTCAGTCAGAGCCGGATCCAAGCGGAAAAGAGAATTTCTTGACGACTCCCAAAGACGTCCTTTATGTTTGTAATGCTGCACAGCCTTCGATCCTTACTAACCCCATACACAGCGAGCAAGATGAAGCCCACGATTCCCATAATTTGCGCACAAATGCCCATTCACAGCGGGACATCTTCAGCAATAACTATGACCGCCTCGAGTTCTGGTGACAATGTTAACGCAACCTTTGATACCTGGCCATCTATTTATTCCACGGATATCACTACCCCGTCTTTGATTTCGGATAATGATCACGAACGAGACGACATCAGTTCTATTGAGCATATTCCTCGAACACCACCAGAAGCACAACCACCGGTTGTACACCATATTAGAGAAACAAGGGGAGCGCCGGAGATCATTGATGTTGATGCGTACGTAAAGCAGGAAAAACGACAAACTTCACCACCCCAAAGGTCGCCAAGCCAAGCACCCAATATTGCAGACCTTCTCTCTCGGCGCGCACCGACATCTCCACTCCCAAACAACACACCTCGGAAGCCGTTGCCCCCCTCCAGGATTCTTCGTTCGCCTCCGCAGGGTAAGTTAGCATTTGATTTACCATATCTGATGATAACATTCTTCAAAGATGGAGTAGGAGATAGCGCACATTCACTTACGCGTAAAAAATCCGTAGGACAACTACCTAAAAGAGATTTCGGAAAAGCTGCCTCTCCTCATCCATTTGCACAGCATTCAAAGAGATGGTGCACACGTCTTCGACGAAAGCCGGAACAAGCAAGCCTACTCCCAATCAGCGATGCATGGCACGACACTTCTCCGCATACGACGCTGGAGGATGAACTTCGTCGTGCTGTCAAATCCCTTGAATCCATTGGAGCTGAACCCATAATTGATGACGAAGAATCTGGCATTCTCACCGGAACTGGAATCCGAGAAAAGACTAATGCAAACGACAAAAGTGTCCTTTGCGAATGGTATTAACACCAGACACTGTCACAGATAAAATAAGAGCGCCATCTAATTATCATAGTATCACAACTTATTCAATCACGATTACGCTGTACATTAAGTCTGTCTTGGTATCTGTTTCGGTCGTTCAGTCTCATGCCACCGATCTAAATGTACAATTTTAAAATAAATAGAAATCAATTGACGATACGAACAGTGTAAGGCATCATCTTATCATGAAAGTTATAGGTAAAACGCTGGCTCACGCGTGAAGCGGCTCTTCAAAGCCAGGTAATTCAGCGATAGCCGGAATAACTTTCATAACTCGGCGGACTGCCTTGCCCGGCAAGCGAAGCCCTGACTGCAGAGTATGGGTCTGCATATTGCATAGTTCGACTAACGCGGGGTCCAAGGTCAGGAATCGGCAATGTCGGTGGACCCTGGATGGTGGGATTGTTAAAGCCGGATGGAGCAGGATCTGAAAATGCCCCATAGGCATCCAAACTTGGTCTACCCGCAGGTTGTACAACGGGCGTGGTACCAGGATAGTTATTATGTGAAGTAGCAGAGCTGTAACGGTGGGGATCAGCAAACGGCGAATTGACATTGTTAGAGCCGTCGTATGCAGTGCTAGTGGAAAAGGGTGGCACAGCAGTAGGTATAGGAGTGTGAATGGACTCTTCGTCGTATGTCTCGTCATCGTTCAATTGCGGCGGAATGAATGTCGGGTCCCGCGGCACATTTAGTCTGCCTGTTCGCCAATAATAGAATAACAGCCCCAATGAGGCCGTCCAGAACACTGCAAAAAATGAGTATGACTTGTGAAAATACAAGCGCTGCATACCGAAAGCAAGCCAAAAAAACACAGCTCCCGCTTTCTTTGTGTTACACCAACCGGGCAACTCATTTTGAAAAACATCGCCATTCGCTGCGTGAGGATCATTAGCCGGATTCTTACAGCCTGGCTCCGTCCAAGCCGATATGGTGGTGATGAACCTGAGCAGTGAGTTGACTAACCAATTGACAAGTTACAACAATGATCGACATACGCAATCAAAAGACTGAAAGTAACCCCAACTCCAGTCAGTATGAATGCGACGCGCACTTCCTTCAAGGCGCGTGCTGCGCGTACAAGCTTGTCATATTTCTCATACATAACGGGAATCATGAGCATAAGGGCGGGTAGAAAAATGCCGGCAACAGAAGTGAAGATTGCAAATCCAGACAATCCAGCTGCGGACAAGTCAATTAAAATGCGAGTGAAAGCATACGGGTTACATACATGGTCCCACACCCCATTTTGCTTGAAAAGAGGCTACGCTCGCAAAGCAAGCCATCGCTAGAAAGTTGAAAAAAATTTGGGAGCTATGAAATACAATGGCTGGCTTCGGCACGATCATCTGTGATCACGGTCAGGCCAGTCCAGGAATTGTGAACAAAAAATAAGCCGAAAACCAAATGCTCACACGACGACAGAACTGTGGAAAACCATGGCATCCTCTCATTGCCGCATTGACAGTGCCATGGCAGAATATGTGGAACAATTATACAGACAGGGAAACTCACATTGTCGTCATCAAAAGGAACGATGCCATGCCTATTTCCAGACAATGGATTCGCGGAAGTTGAAGGCGCGATCTTTGCAATGGCATCAGTTACGTGGTCAAGGAAGGCCATGTCGAGAGTGAATGCGAAAACCCAGCAGTTACGCCGTAATTACGATACAGGAAAGGCAGTGCAGCACGTGCTCTAAATATTTCAACAGAATAGCAGAAAACTAAGTATGCAATGCGTAATATTTATTTGCCAGTGGGGATGTCAGTGGTATGATGGTGCCGTCCATGAGATCCAACCAGCCTGGACTACCGACCACCGTGGCCATCATAATTGGCTCCACCATAACCCCCGTGAGGACGTGGTGACACCCTGCCAGCGTATGCAATTTGGGGTGCCGGAGATGCTCGACCTGGATAAGCCACATGCGACGGAGCAGGACTTTGCCTACCACCATCATAAACCACGCTGGCAGAGGGTGCGGGGCCCAACGTCCTCGCGCCTGCATTCATTTGAGTCATGGGTATTGCTTCGCCAGACCAGTCATTGCCACCATTCTCCAGCGTTCCTGGAACCGGGCCTCGGTATGGATCATAATAACCAGCAGATCCACTCGGATCGTCGTGGTAAGGTTGGTTTGGGTTCAGGTGTGGTAAGGGAGGTACAGCATATGGATCACGGCCAACACCGCCAGTGAATTCGGGGGTAGAGTAGTTAGAGGAATTGACGCGCGACAAGGACGCTTCAGAGCCAGTCTCGAAGCCTGCACGGCCAGTCGTAGGAAGAGGAAGAGGATGGGAATCAGCATTTCCATGTGAGTTAAGCTCTGGCCACTTGATTGCCTCATCTGCTGAAGATATTAGCGACGGACATACCATTGGCTACTTTCAACTCACTATCATCAAAATCAGAAAACCGCTTTCTGGTCAACTTCCAAACGACAAAAGCAACTACGCCAATAACAGCGATTCCCCCCGCAACAGATATGCCGATGATGGATCCAACACTTAATGCACTGCTATTGTCATTGTTCGGAGTAGAGCTCGCGGATGCGGATGTGGATGCGGATGCGGATGCGGATGCGGATAGAGCCGCAGTATGAATAGAACTGGTGACCGTAACTGTAACAAGTACACCACCGGAGCCCGTGGAAGTGAAAATGCTATGAGCAGGGGAAGGTGGTAGGACGGTTGCCGTTGTTTGGAGAGTGGGGGGGGTTGGCGATGTTTGGGACGTCGCCGACTGCGCGGTTGAAGAGGACGATTGGGTAGTGGTCACTGTAGATGAAGCTGTGGTGGCCGTCGTTGTTGTACTCTGGGATGTGGTAGACGTCGTAGGCTGAGCTGGTGGGGTGGTGGTGGAGAGAGCCGTGTCTGGAATTGTGGGTGATATCTGGGCACTGGAAGCGCCTGCGAGGAGCAGGATAAGCAGGCAGGACGTAAGTGCGAAGGGATTCATGACTGCTCGTCGTCAAGGACGATGAGGAAGGAACGTGTGGCTATGCTTACGACATGGCCGACTTGGCCGCTGACCTCGACCTTCACATCCGCCTCCGCCAGCGCATCGCCGCCGTCCTGCACGCCAGGCTACGCTGGGCCCTCTTGCTTCAGCAAGCGCTTAGAACCACAGACTCCCACACACACCATCACGCTTTCCAACCGGCCGCAAACGACGCAATCACTTGCATCGAATCGCAATGCAATATTATCTTTGACTATCCGCTCTCAGTGCCTCCCCGCCCAGACACCCGCCATGCAAGGCCTGTGCCCCGTCTGAAACACGTCAGCCCGCGAATCACACCCCCAAGTTTTCTCTATATCAGATCCTCCGCACTTGATCCTATAAAAGACGGTGATGAATTTTATCTCCTCAGATGCCCTCAATGCTTGCGCACAACCTTTACCACTCTACAAGGCCTTCTTAACCATGCACGCATTGCGCACCACCTTGAATGGGGCACTCATGAAGAGTGTGTACGGGCATGCGCCATCCTTGGTCCCAATCTTGACACGAGTGGAGGAGCGGAAGTCGGTCTTGGACCCGCAGGCATCTTACCTGGTCTACGAAGTATATTTCAGATGGCTGTTGGTCCCCAGATGAATCTATCAAGTGCCTATTCACCTGACACCACTAAATGTCAACAGCCTAATCATTTAACCAAATCACTTGGACTACACGAAAACACTCCTGCCCTGGCTCCATTTTTGGGGAAGAGCCCTGTAAGAAGGGGTATCAAAGTTGATGAGACAGACGATATTATAGACATAGATAGCTTCGAGCATCTAGCCACGCAATCCCGATGGCGGCTACCTCTGTCTTCTCGCAATACTCGGGGAACCCAGGACTGGGACCACGATCTGCATGTGGATGTTACCTCAACACAAGCAACAGAGCAAGACGACATGAAATATCTACCAGAAATCAGTCACCGTTCTGCGGGGATAAATGCTTTTTTAAATCCCACGAGCAGATTTCACTTCAATACCCGAATAATCGTAACAGACCGTAGTCATTGGAATTCCCCCAGTAGGTTCCCCTCCGACATTGATTATCATTTATTTATTACAAAGCTATTTGTAGACCATCGTGAAGAGTCTTATCACTCTCATAAATGGATGATTTCTATTCACTCTCCCTCTTACGTATGTATGTCTTACACTTTCAGAACTACCTAACTTTTACCAGGCATGCGATCTCACAACGATATTGAAATATCTGACGGTGACTCCCGTCCATGATACGGATGTCACGGTATTCACATCCATTGTGGAGGCCCCGCCGTATGTGGTCGTCGGTACCGCCCAACATCCCTTTTTGGCTAGAATAGAACTATTCTTCAACGGTATTGGTTCTACAGAGTCGGATTCACCGATGTCACATACACAGCGAATCGTACTTGAACACTGGGTTGAGGTAAGAATTAAAATAGTTAATTTGAATCGAGCACACGTGTGCCAGTTAGATCTGCTAAAAAGCCCAAAGCCTGTCGTCGGGGGAGAGCAGACAATAGATATCGAGTTGGATAAGCGAACTTTAATTACCCCTGCGCAAGCTAGTTGCGTTACAATTGGTTCCAAGGCTCTTTGGGAGATCAGTCCATTGAATGAATCGTCGCAAAGCATTGCGAGTACCAAAAATGATAATGCAACCTAGTTTGTGTATTCTCCACGTTTTTTTCGGCATTCCTACTAATGTAGATGTAGACTATACCCAAATACTGAACCCTCATCTTCAATGACTACATCAGCAACCCTGGAAAACATCTTAACAGGTCTGGTTGGGTCTAGCCCAGACTCTTTGGTGTACAGTTTAACGTCTTGTCAGTCTTAAAGTTGCTCTGATCACAAGACATTTAGTGCATTAGTTTAATTTAGTTGATCATACTGCAATATTATCAGGTGTGAAGAGAGGCAGTCTATCAGCAGACAATCAGGTTAATAAGGCCACAAGTTTTATAGGTCACAGTGTTTCAGTCATTTAGTCATTCAGTCCAATCAGTCTCTCAGTCCCTCAGTCTCTTGGTCATTCAGTAATTCAGCCATTCAGTCCATCAATCTCTTGATCCCTCAGAGTCTCTCAGTTTCTCAGTCTCTGTCAGTCCCTCAGTCCCTCAGTCCCTCAGTCTCTCAGAGTCTCTTAGTCTTTCAACCATCCAGACATTGTTATCATCATACTCTCCCCTAACCAACCATGATGTCATCAAGGCAATCCATGGAGTTTCTCAGTCACATGAGCTCCACCTGTTCATAGGGCATTGCACCTCTCATACTGCTGACCTTGATCTTCAACTAGCATTTGGAAACATCCATGCCCAAATTGATCAACTTGCCACCATCATGCAGCTCTGAAATCTACTCCAACTGTCTGTTGAGATTTGGAAGCTGCCATTGGAGTATATGACCTCCAAGTCTAAGATCAGAGAGCCATTACACCTTATGCATGGCTGAGTGCTTCAGTGTAATGGTGGTGTCAGAACATTATTGAGTGTTAAATAGTTACAAATAGTATAACTACTATATATGTAACTATGTATTACTATATACTTGTAGTGTATGGATATGAGTATTACAACACCATCTGGTCCTGTTCTACCACTCCCTCTGCTGATGAGCATAGTCTGCAGGTAATGGTGAAATGGTAACCAAGCACAGCAATTCACATATGTGCTAGGCCCATGACCCAAGGCTGAGCAATGCCCTGAGTCCCCAGACTTGAAGTTGAACTACTCTGTCATGTCCACTTCTGCTCTGCAACCATCACTTAGTGTTGTTGCAGCTAAAGCTGGCTACTTTTGAGAAAATGGCCATTGTTGAATTAATAATGATATGGAGCTTTGAGTATAATAAATTGTTATTAATGAATGCTTACCAAATCACAAATATAATTTGATATTTGGATACTGTCGACATTCTTATAGAGTTTGACAGATATTATAGAGTTTCATCCCAGGAACTGTATGAAACAATAGCATGTGATACATGCATCATGAAACTCATTTCATATAACCATTATTGACAGATTGCTGTACAAAGCACAGCAATACAACACTATGCACAGCAAGTGTGGTGTAATGTGCAGCTAGGAGCTGTGCACTACTAGATATAGGTAGATTATAGGTAGTTACATGTGATTCCTGTAACTGTATAAAAGCAGGGCCTTAAGCACTGCTGAATTACAATCTCCTGTTCCATTGCATAGTTGAGCCATTGCTCCTAAGCCTTCTAACAGTACTCAGTAAGTGTCCCTCACTTACTAAGCCTCACTCTGTGCTGCCATCACTTGTTTCAATGGCCATCACATGAGGAATATACATGTAACCAAACACCACCAAACTTGGACAGTGGGTGGAGAAGCTCAAAAACTGGGGAGTTTAGTATGGGACTTAAAAGATTGGGTGGCTAGATAAAACGGAGGATCCACTAGCTTGAAACAAGCTTGGAATCAGCTTTCCACACAGCAGACACTTGTGGACACTATCTGATGCAATCCTGCAACTTCCCATGCATGTCCAGACCTTCCTGCACATGTCCACTGCTTCCCATGCATGTCTGTGGTCCTGTGCACATCCAATGGTCAAATATCTCAACACAAGCTGCACAGATCACTTGGAATTAGCAGAGGACCCATCAGCTTTCAGGTCAATCTAGCTGTTCAAATTCCATCAGATTTTTATTGATTTTATTTGAAGTGATATTGTGATTTTTTGAAAAACACTAGTTTAGCCATTGGCAGCACTAGCTACTGCTGACCTAGGCCAGTCACCCACAGGAAGGTAAAGCCTTTTTTTTTTTTCTGCATAGAAATATTCTGTGTTACCAAACCAAGGGTACCAAAAGACAAAAAGGGACCAAGCCCTAAAAACACACAAAAGACAGCTTCATTCATCTAGTAGTTAAAAAGAAAAACATATCTCAATAGCTAGCAGGGCCTATGTGCTAGCCCCACTATAAAGTCCAGTATTACAAATCTGAATGATATGATGGCTCATTGAATGCATAATGCCAACCTGAGGTTATTTTTCCAATGCCAAAACCTCCTTTCAACAAAAATGGGCACACCAAGAACCAAGCAGGATCTAATCCAATACTTTGTGCAAGAGGTTATTTTTCCAATGCCAAAAACCTCCATCAACAAAAACAGGCAAGTCTGTTAATGTTATGAGCAGAAAATTCATTTTTCAGTAATGACATCAATATGACTTAATGATGGCACGGATTAGAGGAGGCTGGGGATATTTTTCTTTTCTTTTTATCTTTTTATCTGGACTCAAATATTTAGGAACAAGGATTGGACAATACTACAGTTGCAGGGCATGGCTATGTTAGGACTGCAGCCCATATATGGAAAGTGGTGAGATAAGCATCGGCTATGGACATAGACCGAGTGCCAAAGGGATGCAGCCCAATGATGGGCCTATGCCATGAAAGGAATCATGGGTGGGATGGCACCTGAGGGGCAACATGGGAATCATTAGGAAGGCCAATGGTTTAGCTGTGCACCGATAGTGCACAGACCATGGAGGAGGTATATAAGGGCTGTAGTCTTAGGTAGTCAGTCCCTAAGACTTTAGGTAGTTTGTTCTTCTTAGACAACTCCTTCTGTCAATACAGAATTGTCTTTGACCCTAACATGGTCTCATTTCTCATAAGTCTTTTAGGGGTTGTTTAGGCAGAGTCCTAACATAACCTAAAGTCTTTACATCTCTACCCCTTTCTGTTGCCTTACAGCACCGAGCAGCTCACTCGTCATTGCCAACAAGCACACAGAAAGGCCTAGTTTCATATCTGAGGGGTTCTAACTGCATAGCCCACAACCTCTCTAGGTGACTTTGACTTTGACAGCATATACTGTTGACAGGTCTTGAACAAGAGATCCTCAATATGCCTGTTGGGCCTGACAACAACAAGCCTTGGATGACTTCCTTTGTGGCTGCTAGTGTCTGTTTGAGTGAATATGGGTCATCATGGTGCACGCTTGGATAGTGGCTGCACATATACCAGTACATCTCTATGCTGACGTGGCCTTGGAATCCCTTGAAGAAATATTTGCATTGCTGGCATGTCGTGAGTCATCCATTCCTGATGAGATACCTCATGATCACTAGGAAGTGCTGGTAGTAACTGCATAGTTCCTCTGCGGTTTTGATTCTGAGCCAGAATGTCTCCTCAATTAGCCGGTCTAGCTCCACCTGCATATGTTCATGTTCATTGATGACTCTGGCATATAGCGCAATGACTGAGGCTTTGAACTCCTCATACATAGATGCTGTGTTGTAAGTTTCAACTCCTCTCCATAGATCATACTCTGTGTCATGGAGATAGCATAGTGTATATGCCTTCTTTTGCTGTGTGGAGGTGATTCTGGCTTCGCTAAGCAATAACTCGAGCTTGTTGAAGTAGCACATGAGGTGGCAGGGTTGGTTGGACTTGAAGCAGGGTGTGGCATTGTCATAACGAGCAGGCATGGGCTTGGTGGGCTGGGCATAGTTGGTCATCATGACTTTTGTGGAGCTGAACTGTTGGAACTATAGGTTGACAAACTGGAACTGAAGCTACTGGACTAGAGGAACTGGAGATGTCAAAGGAGCAGAATTGCTGGGGTTGGCATAGTGTCTCGGAATTGCTGATTGTGGGGTAACTCAGACAGTGTTGATGGCATAATTCTTTCAAAAGCCTCACTGTGGTGTTGATGGCATATTTCTTTCAAGAGCCTCACTGCAGTGTTGATGGTGTATTTCTTTCAATGCCTCACTGGTGCAGCCAATTTGATAAGTTCACTCTGCTATTGGAAATAGGGAGGAAAGGAAGGGTGTGAGGTCATGAAAGGATTCCTGTCAACTCTGGTGTGCTCAATGTCAATGCTACTATGCATGGAACTGGCAGAGTTCATGGATAATAACATTCTAGTGCAACAACAGCAAACACAGGATGCAGAGTAGAACAAGACTCAGAGACACAAATGAGATGAGGAGGGCATGACTAAAAACTGAAGCTTGAGGGGAAACTGGGATTCTAGGGATCTGCTACTAAGCTAAGCTTCCCTGTTATCTATTGTACATCAGCTTTATATATGTTTTTCTCCCTACTAATAACGAAATAATACTTGTAAAATTTCACCTTGCAACCATTTATCCAAATCCGTCTTGAAGGTCTTCATGCAATGAGGCTATCTGAGGGATGCAATGGTGGAATGAGAGTGCCGCAGTGGGAACCAATACCATGATCCTGCGTGGGCTGCTAATAGACTCATCAGATTGAAATAGACTTGCCTGATTGCTGTGCATGGCAACTCCAGGGCTCATCTGGCTTGGTGTGTCCCTGTTCTCAATATTCCATGGACCTGCCTGGTCTATACCATAACTGATCATCAGTTGATGGGTTTACACATCTGCTAGGGTCCTAATCTGCTGTGTTGGTGTGTCACTATGGATGACTTGACAGCTGCATGCAGGTGACCCTTGGAACATAGACCTTCCTAATGCGGATATGTCTTTGATGGTGTGGTCCCTGCTCTGGTGAACTAAGCTATGCCAGCTGACAATTGTATGTGGCTCAGCCAATAGAGTGCTGACATCAGATGCGAATGGCTGACTGAGTGTGGGGTTTGGATGGTGTACACAGGAGGCAACTTGTTCATTGGTCGTGGGCAATGTTTGCCTTTCCACAGATAATTGCAGAGTTGCTCGGAGTTGCTTGTGACTATTGTGGAATACCTGCAGATGACTCCTCTACATGCCTAGCTCAGAATGATGCTCATCACTGTGCCAACACATGGACCCTCAGAAGCTATCTGCACCAGCACAAATTACCCATCCGCCATATCTGCTAGATGCATGACAGTCATCACCACGCTCCACACCCATAACACCCATGCCAGCAGCCCCAACATCGGACTGAATAACTCAAAACCTGTGACATGTCCACCCCAGGCACTTAGTCACTGGAAACTGGCCTAACAGCAGAAACTGAAGCTAGAACATCAGTAGCACCAAATCCATGATCAGTCAAGGGTGATTGGAGCTAGCCTAGGAGTGCACTCAGGGAGCACTCATAGGTTGGGCACTATCCCAGAAAAGGCATAAAGCACACCATGTCAGCAGGACTGGACCAGCAATGGAAAGGTCACCAGTGCTATTGGATTTGGTCACTGTCACATAGGAGGTCTGTGAAAGGTCACCCATCATCCATACTGTACCCAAAAAACATATATAAGGTCTCATAGCACAATGTAAAAACAGAGGTAGAAACCTCCACACTGTATAGCATTTGAGTCTCTTTCTTTGTCTTCTTAAATCATCTTTCTTGCATCCTCATCTGCATCGCATCACATCCCTGCATTTAACCCCTGTGCCTTGCACACTCCCTGTCACCCCTCACATCCTCACCTTGGGTCCATTGCCCTACCATCCTGCCCCATGCCATCCAACAGGGCCACTTCCATCTTTCCAAGCCCACACCTGTTAGGATGACCCTAAACTGTTAGGGACGACCTAAACACAACCTCAAGACTTCAGAGTGTGGCTTGTTCAGCCGAAGACAAGACAGACAGATCAGTCAGGATAAGATCAAGACTAAACCTGTTGCTCAAGTAGAAGTGTCTAGGACACAAACTATCTAGAGTCTTAGGGACTCGCTACCTAAGACTACAACCCTTATATACCTCTCTCCTGGTCTGTGTGCAGTCAGCGCGCAGCTAAAGTCCCTCACAATAGAGACAATGCGCAGCAGCTAGATCTGCACCCATATGACCTTACTTGGAGATATCCTCCCACTGTCCTTCCATATACGGCCATGCCTATTGTCGTGCGTCTCGGCCGTTTCCCACATATGCCGGTACCTAGTTGTCGGTACATCTCGGCGTTCCCATGTCGCCCCTCAGGCACTGTGCCGCTCATGTATCCCTCCATGGCGTAGGCCCATCATCAGGCCATCGTTCCTGTTGGCACTTGGTCTATGTCCATAGCTGATGCTGACCTAACCTCCTTCCATATAAGGGTCGCAGTCCTAATGTAGTCTGTCTCTGCGACCAAGGTATTGTCTGAGTCCTTTATCTATATGTTTGAGTGAAGTGAAATAGATAAAAAGAAAAGAAAAATATATCCTGTCTCCTTGAGTCCGTATCTTCATAAGTGTCATTGATGACGTTACTGTAAAAATTGAACAGGATGAGGTATGCTCATAACATCACCCCCCCCTTAAGGCCTCGTGTCCCGAGAGGCTGATCCTGCTGAGTCCACATAGTGTGGATCTCGTTTCATTCGTTCATAAAAGCGGGCGAGACATTCCGCTTGTTCCTCAGGCATCAAGCCTGATCGTTCTGATTCAATATCCTCCACCTCTTCGACAGTGGTTCGCCATGTTTTCTGTGTAGGATGTGCAATGCCCTTGATCCTTTTTTGTTGGTCTTCTTCCGACTCACTGCTTTCCTTTGCAGCTCCTGGTGTATCTCTTTTCAGGATTTTCTTTTTAAGACACTCGGTGTCTCGTTCGTGCACTTGGCGCTCCTCTTCCAATTCCTCTTTTTCGCCCCTTTGTGGGAAATCAAGCACAGGTGACCGCCCGCCACGCTCCAAGTCTCTGGAGAACGTCCCATCGGTGTCGTCTGGCAATTCCATGATTGCTCTCCTGTCTCCCTTCCAATTGTGCCATCTGCGCTCCATGTTTTCTAAATATTTTGGACCAAAATGGCCATCATCCCAGCCAAAAAGTCTTTTGTCCTTCCGATGGGTTCCCGTCCTTTGTTTGTGCTTTGGTGCACTAGGGGTGGACCGGGGAATTGTCTCTGTGTACTGAATATACACTTTCCCATTCTTTAAGTTCCTAATGAGCTTAGGAGCCTTAGGGTTTTCTTTGTGGAATTTTTTGACTTTTGCCAGGTGCATTGGCAACATTTCCAGCTGGTTCCCAAGTAGATTCCTCCACCGGATAGTTTTTCCATTTTACAAGGTATTCCAACCTCGCCCCTCCTCTTCCGCTGATGTGGCTCTCCATGATTTCCTCCACTTCATATTTGTCCTCCTGGGACTCCTCCACCATCTGCGCATCCTTGCGCGCTGCTGCCTTTGCTTTTTGTTTTGGGAATTCCGGTTCCCTATATGGCTTCAACAAGACTTCGTTAAAGACGTTGTAGACCCGCCATGCTGCTGGTATTTTTAGTTTATATGAGGATTCACCGACTTTGGTGAGGACTTCTAATGGGCCGACAAATTTTCCATCAAGCTTTTTGGTTGCTCGAATGACTGGTAGGTTTTCGGTGCTGAGATAAACCTTGTCGCCAGGTTTATATTCTCGTGCTGCTTGATGATGTGCATCATACCGCTCTTTCATGATTCGAGCGGCTTTCTCCGAAGCCTTTTTTGCCTTTTCGTGTACATCTTCCAGTTCTTTTGCCAGTTTTTCCACCGCTACTGCCTTCAGCGTGTAGGTGGGGTCCAGACCTTTGTTTGGGTGTCGTCCATAGTTCATGAAAAAAGGTGTGAAGCCCATCACTGAGTGTATTCTGTCGTTGTGGCAGAACTGTGCCACTGATAACCAATTGCTCCAATTATCCTGGCGATTGTTGACAAACATAGTCAGGAATTCCTTAACTTCCTGATTTACTCTCTCGGTTTGACCATCCGTTTGGGGGTGATAGGCCGTCGAGCGGTTGGCCTGAATTCCCAACATTCCATATAGATCCGTCATGGACTTTGAAGTGAACTGAGGTCCTCTGTCGCTTATTACTTTTCTAGGGAGGCCATGCTCCCAGAATACATTGTCCCTGAACAGCACTGCTGTTCCTTGCGATGTTATTTCCTTTGTGGTGGGCAAGAAGTACGACTTCTTTGTAAATCTGTCCACTACCACCATTATCGTGTCGTTCCCTTTTGACATGGGTAGGGGTCCCATGAAGTCGACTGAAATGACTTCCCATGGTTCTGTTGGAACTTCATTGGGTCAGAGAGGTGCTGCGCGCACCTGTCGATCTGGTTTTGCCTTCTGGCATGTTTCACAACCCGGAATGTAGCGTTCTATGTCCTTGTGCATATTCGGCCACCAGAAGTTCCTTGTTAATGACTCCAAAGTTTTCACAACCCCAGAGTGCCCCCATGAATGGTGAATTGCGATGATGTCTTCCCACAATGCCACGACTGTCAGGTACATATACTCGTCCTTTCCATGTGACGAGTCCTTTCTCCCATTTGTATTCTCCATCTGCCTTTTTGAGGCCTTCGACAACCTGTGTCTCCCACTGCCGCTTGGGCACATCCTTAATGTCCTTCATGATGTCATCTATTGCACGATCATTGTCGAATACTCGTACGAAGAGGTGTTCTTTTAACAGAACTACCCCTTCATTGTCATTTTCTCCATGGGTATGCCCTGCCCGCCTAGATAGTAAGTCCGCTTTTGTGTTGGACTTCCCACTTCTGTGTTTTATGACGAAATTGTACTCTTGCAAATCCGTCACCCATCTCGCCTGCCATCAGTTGAGATTTTGTGCTTTTCTAAAGTAGGTTAAGTTCTGATGATCCGTCAGAACTTCAACTGTGTGTTTGGCCCCTTTGAGATAATGGGACCATTCATAGAAAGCATGCATAACTGCGAGCATCTCTTTGTCGTCGATCTCGTAGTTTCACTTGGCGTCGTTTAGGGATTTTGATATGAAAGCCACAGGCTTCCATACGTCATTTTCCATCTGTTGTGATAGAATTCCCCCAATGGCGAAGTCAGAGGCGTCCACCTCGACCCGAAATTGACCATCCTCGTTCGGAATTCGCAACACCACCTCCTCTGCTATTGTTTTCTTTAGCATGTCAAATGCCTCGTCCTGTAACTCGGTCCACTTCCACTCATCTTTTCCTGTAAGACAAGTTAATGGTTTGGCAGCCTTCGCAAAGTCCTTGACGAAGCATCGGTAAAAGTTTACGAAGCCCAGGAACTGCTGGACTTCATGCTTGCATGCGGGCTTAGGCCACTTGGTTACCACCTTTACTTTAGCGGTTTCCATCCTGACCGAGTTTTCGCTGATTATGACTCCAAGGAAGTCCATTTCCTTTTTGTCGAAGAAACATTTTTCTGGTTTCAATGAGAGCTTATGCTCTTCCAGCTTTGCCAGTATACAGTTGACCTGTACCATATGTTCTTCCTGATTTTTTGAGAATACGAGGATGTCGTCCATGTATATGACGACCCATCCTTCCGCTATCTCGACTCTGAAAATGTCGTTCATCATTGTTTGGAAGGTGGCGGGCGAATTTGTGAGCCCAAAGAACATAACCAAGGGCTCGAAGAGTCCTCTATTGGTTCGGAATGCCGCCTTCCATTTGTCTCCCTCTTTGATGCATATGTTGTTGTAACCCCAACGTATGTCCATCTTTGAGAAAACCTTTGCCTGTGATAATTTATCCACCAACTCTCTGATAAGTGGTAGTGGATATCAGTTTTTGACTGTCATCTTGTTGAGTCACCAGTAGTCCTGTACCAGTCGTAGCTTTCCGTCTTTCTTTTTAACAAAGAAGAAAGGTGATGCCATGGGCGATTTACTTGACTGGATTCGCCCAGAATCCAGGTTCTCTTTCAAGAATTCATCCAGTTGTTGTTGTTCATCCCTGTTTAGCGGGTAGATTTTGCAATCAACTGGGTTAGACCCGGGAATCAACTCTATGGCGTGATCCCATCACCGCCGTGGTGGTAGTTCATCGAAAGTCTCTTTCTCAAAGACTTTCTGATGTCCTAAATAGTGTCTGGGGACTGCTTCCTCCAGAGTTCGTTTTTTAGTTTTCTCTGCTTCTTCTGCGGCTATTTTCGTGGCCGTTGATGCATAGGCCCTAACGTTGAGTTCCAGTTCACCAATGTGAACTGCCAATATTTTATCCTCCGCTTCGAGGTCATCTGTTATATCCATTTCGTCCTCTGGTTCTTGGACTAATGAACCCTTCCAGCAAGTTCCTGGACATCTGTTGAACTCCAGCATCTGTTTCTTCCAGTTGATGGTTGGATTGTGCTTCCTCAACCAATCGAAACCTAAGAAGATGCTTGTCTTCGAGAGATGTGTTACTGCACATTCGATGACTTCTTCATGTTCACCAATGTGTAGTTTTATTTTTGCCATGTACTCCAGGGCACCTCTCGAGTTTTTTGTTCCGTCTGCATTATATACTGATATGGGTCGAACCAGACATTGTTTGGGTATTTGGTGTTTTTCTACAAAATCGGTGCTAATACAGGTTCTGGTTGCACCAGAGTCTAATAACATTTTTACACGGATGTTTTTCGATCCATCCATTTTTGTTACAACCCCGGTTAGGTCTATTTCGTGATATCCTGTCCCCTGCACTATTTTCTTCCGTAAATGTTCCAAGTTCCACATAGCGTCGACTTCGGTCATAGCATTTAGATCATCCACTAGGTGTCCATCCACCTCTTTTATTCTTTTATTGTCTACCCATTGCTGTAGACATTCCACTGCTATCTGTTTGGGTTGTTCCCAAATCCTTCTCAGCATCCACTGAGGTGTCCATATTGGTAATTGTTGTCCCTTTTTTGCGCTCACTCTGAGGTTTCTCAAGTGATGTACATCCCTTCTGCATTCATAAAGTAAATCATGCATGTTAATTTGGGAGTCTACTAGTACATCGCTATTCGAGACCTGAGTAGCAGCCAGCAGCGCTGAGCGCTCGCCTACTGGCTTTCTGCAAAATCCGAGACCTCCTCTATATGTCCGACTGGGGTCGTTTCCCTATTGTCAACATATCTGACAACCTGCTTTCCTTTGTCGCTGGTTGTAATTTCTTTCTTGCACTTCCATGCTGTGTGCCCTTTTCTGCCACACTTGTAACAAGTGCTGCTTTTCTGTCTGCACTCCTCCACTGAGTGGTTCCTCATTTTGCAATGGGAACAGAATTTTTGTGTGTCAACGTCCATGGCATTTGGATCAGATCGACTTCCTGATGCAACTGGTGCAGGTGCTCTGTATTGCCACTGAGGGCAACCATTTTGAGCTGGGGCTCGCTCTTTGTATTCCTGTCGTTGTGCAGGGAATCCGTAAGCCTTGTTGGCTTTGCAGTATGCTCTAGCGAGTGCTGTGACTCGTGTCTGGATCTGGTGTAGTGTGGCATTATCCGATAATCCTCCATATCGGATTAATTCTTGACCAAGTACTGGGTTGAGATGGTTTTGGAACTGCGAGATCAAAGCTTGGTCGTTCCAATTGGTCAATGAGGTGAGGGAGTTGAATTTAATGATGTAGTCCTCTACAATCATCGTTCCCTGTTGTAGTTTTAATAGTGCCTCGATGGCCTTTTCCTTCGTTTTGGTGGACATGAAGAATTCATGCATCTGATTTTTAAAATCTGTCCAGTCCATAAAAGGAAATTGGTGTTCCAGAGGTCGTCTGACCCATGCTCGATCATCGTCGGTTGACTGTCCAGTGTTGAGCTGTTCCCAATTTAATTCTGTACTCCAGCCACTGGTTTCCTGTTTGTCTTGAAACTCCTGTAGCACCTCCTGGAAGGCTTTGAGCTTCACCCCACTCCAGTCCACTGCTCTGTTTCCTTTTCCGCCTTTTATTCTATACAGGCAGATCGAGACCTTTCGCTGCTCTTCTGTTTCGTTGGCCAACATGAAATACATATCCATCTGTCACAGCCACCCATCCACTGTTTGGGGGTCCCCTTCATAGAATGCAGGCATTTCTGCCTTGGTAAGAGGTCCAGGTTCCCAACGGTTGGATCGTTGGTATTCGTTGATCATGGCTGCAAGAGCTTGGCCAGCACTGGTGATAGCGCGCTGCTGTTCCTCTGCCTGTCGATGAATTTTGTCCTCCCGAGCTGCTACTGCTGCAGCTGGTTGAGTGTCAGGTAAAGGTTGCAGCATTTCAGAATCCTGCCAATGTTGTCTCCAGCCCATTACTGCGTGATAGGTGTGTGTAATCATGTCGACGGTAAGTCGAAAGGTTCCAGCACCAACTCGGTGAGAACCGTATCCTTGCCACATCATGGCCTTCATCCATGGCCACCTTCCTGGTTCTCCTGACACACGGACACAATGCCACATGCGGTTGCATCCTTTGGTTCGCCTCCAGTATATGGGTCGGTGCTCATCCATGAGTTCCGGATCCCATCCGTAAATTTCCCTGATCGTGGGGTATGCCAGCCATTTGTATGAATTCCAGTATTGCCGTTTTACCAGCCAGAGGTAACAGTATCCTGGGTGTTTCAGGATGCAGTTTGTTTTGTGCCTGCTCCGAGAGTCCTGGCCGTTCATTTCATAGACAGGGATCTATTTCTACTAGAGCTGCCGCTGCGTCTGAGCGCACTGGTTGCTCTAATATTTCTTCTCCATTGTCTTCCCTTAGGCTTATGATTTCGCCTACTTCGGGATCATTTGTTAGCTCGGCCCTGACTCGAAGTTCTTTGTGACCACTGGTGAACAAGACTTCCACCATGTCCCATCCATTGACATCGGCCATTTCTAAGCCCATGTGTACCACATCGGTTCGTTCTGTGGCAGTCCACCTTGTATGGACTCCTTCGTTTCGGTATTCTGCTTCCATCTCCCATATGGCTGCAATTGTAGGATAAGCAGGCCATTCGTACTTGTCCCAGTACTTGGGTTTGATGAGATTAAGGTAACAGAATCTGGGTACTGATGGTGCGAGTTTTTCTGGAATAGGGCCCATGCGAATGGTCCACCAGAAGCTGGGTGATATGTTTCCATTTAAAGCGTGCATCCACGCATTCCAATCTTCATGACTCATGGTCATGCCTTCATGCTCATACAATTCTTTCAGTATGGCATTCATATTGTATTGTGTGGGGTGCTATCCCTGAAGTTCGAATAGCTTTTTCTCCATCAATGATAAGCATAAGCCATTGATTATATTCTGATGTCATCATGGCTTTCCAGATGGGACTGGATGCGTCCCCTTTAAACGAGTCGTTTAGTAAATTGGTGAGGGTAAGGTATTCCCTCATTGCTCTTTCTAGGGCTTTGCTTGCCCGTAATGCAGCTCATTTTGCTGCCCGTTGTGATAGTAGAGCCTCCCATGCTTCTGCTTGGACTTGTATCTCCTCGGCTTCTCTTTGCCGGATGATTTCTTTTGCTAGTGCGTGTTTTTCTCAACGTTTTTCTTTCAAAAATGCCCACCACATTCGTACGTGGTTGTCGTAGCGGCGATAAATAGTATCGCCGGTTATTTCTGTAGGTTTCATAGAAACCTTGTCACTATTGGTAACCCAGTCTGCTTCGAAGATGCATCCAATCTCCGAAAGTGTCGCCTGGGCATGAGGTAGTATATATGTGAATGCGCACTGCATTGCGCTAATCGTATGTGTTGAATCTGTAAAAGAATCTTCAACCAATTTCAGGCCCTCCACTGACAACTGGTCCGTTCTATCAGCTGTCCAGTTCGGAATCCGCACCTGTCGATGATGTCTCTTGGGAAACAAGAGAGATAATGTCTGCTGTGTTGTGGGTCCGAAAGCTATCAATGTACGTGTGCCTGGCAATTCGCCTCAATGTCCTTGTGCCAAGTTATCAACCCAAAATCAGGTAGGGTTGCTTGTACAGAGGGTATGAGAGGACTTTGTATCAGCCTTGATACACAATGTATACTGAGTGTTTTCACTCGTTCCTGAGCTTTTTGGCAATAATGGTATACCAAGCTCGGGGCATGTCTGTGGTCTCCTGCCTACGCTCTCCCGACACTCTAGTATTCTCTTCCATTACTGTTTGTAGACTACCCAAGTAGGGTTTGTCATCAGGCCCAATGGGGCGTATTGAGGATCTCTTGTTCGAGACCCGTTGACAGTACTGTGTTGTGTGTCAATGTCGCCTGGAGAGGATGCGGGCTACGCAATTACTTCCTCTCAGAAATGAAACTAGGCCATTGGTGCTGTTAGCAACGACAAGCCAATCGTGCTTGGTGCTGTAAGGTCCAATGGGGTAGAGTGGTAAAGACTCTAGATTATGTTAGGGACGACCTAAACACAACCTCAAGACTTCAGAGTGTGGCTTGTTCAGCCTGAAGACAAGACAGACAGATCAGTCAGGATAAGATCAAGACTAAACCTGTTGCTCAAGTAGAAGTGTCTAGGACACAAACTATCTAGAGTCTTAGGGACTCGCTACCTAAGACTACAACCCTTATATACCTCTCTCCTGGTCTGTGCGCAGTCAGTGCGCAGCTAAAGTCCCTCACAATAGAGATGATGCGCAGCAGCTAGATCTGCGCCCATATGACCTTACTTGGAGATATCCTCCCACTGTCCTTCCATATATGGCCACGCCTATTGTCATGCATCTCGGCCGTTTCCCACATACGCCGGTACCTAGTTGTCGGTACATCTCATCGTTCCCATGTCGCCCCTCAGGTGCTGTGCCGCTCATGTATCCCTCCATGGCGTAGGCCCATCATCGGGCCGTTGTTCCTGTCGGCACTCGGTCTATGTCCATAGCCGATGCTGACCTAACCTCCTTCCATATAAGGGTCGCAGTCCTAATGTAGTCTGTCTCTGCGACCAAGGTATCATCTGAGTCCTTTATCTATACGTTTGAGTGAAGTGAAATAGATAAAAAGAAAAGAAAAATATATCCTGTCTCCTTGAGTCCGTATCTTCATAAGTGTCATTGATGATGTTACTGTAAAAATTGAATGGGATGAGGTATGCTCATAACATAAACACAACCCAAAACCTTAGAGGGGATGGCTTGTTCAGCCAAATGTTAGGGACGACCTAAACACAACCTAAACGTCTCAAAGTGGTGGCTTGTTCAGCCAGAGACAAAACAGTACAAGACTAAGCTTGTTGCTCAAGAAGACGTGTCTAGGACACAAACTATCTAGAGTCTTAGGGACTCACTACCTAAGACTACAACCCTTATAAACCCTTCTCCTGGTCTGTGCACACTCAGCACGCAGCTAAAGTCCCTCACAATAGAGACAATGCGCAGCAGCTAAGTCTGCACCCATATGACCTTACTTGGAGATATCCTTCCACACTGTCCTTCCCCATACGGCCATGCTATTGTCTTGCGTCTCGGCCGACTCTCACATATGCTGGTACCTAGTTGTCAGTACATCTCGGCGTTCCCATGTTGCCCCTCAGGCGCCGTGCCGCTTGTTAGGACCACGCCTAAACACAACCTGAGACTTAAGAGTGGGGCTTGTTCAGCCAGAGACAAGAACTGTTGCTCAAGTAGCTGTCTAGGTATGACAAACTATCTAGAGTCTTAGGGACTCGCTACCTAAGACTTCAACCCTTATAAACCTCTCTCCTGGTCTGTGCACAGACAGCTGCGCAGCTAAAGTCCCTCAAGCCGGGATCAATGCGCAGCAGCCGATCTGTGCTCATCTGACCTTTCTAGGAGACATCCTCCCACACCAACACTCTGTACGGCCACGCCTATTGTCGTGCACCTCAGCCGATTCCCACATACGCCGGTACCTAGTCGTCGGTACATCTCGGCGTTCCCATGTCACCCCTCAGGCGCCGTGCCGCTCATGTATCCTTCCATGGTGTAGGCCCATCATCGGGCCGTTGTTCCTGCCAGCCCTCGGTATGTCTATAACCGATGCTGACCTAACCACCTTCCATATAAGGGTCGCAGTCCTAGTATAGTCTGTCCCTGCGACTAAGGCATTGTTCAAGTCCTGTTCCTAATCGTTTGAGCGAAGTGAAATAGATAAAATAAAAGGAAAAATATAGTCCGACTCTCTACGACTGTATCTGCATAATTGTCATTAGTGTCGTTACTGTGAAAATTGATGGGGACGAGGTATGCTCATAACATCACCCCCCCCTTAAGGCCTCGCATCCCGAGAGGCTGATCCTGCGGAGTCCACATAGTGTGGATCGTTTTTCATGCGTTCATAAAAGCAGGCAAGTCACTCCACTTGTTCTTCAGGCGTCAAGCCCAACTGTTCTGAATCCACATCTTCCACCTCCTCGATGGTGGTTTTCCATATTTTCTGTGTGGGGCGTGCGACGCCCTTGATCCTTCTTTGTCAGTCATCCTCCGACTCGCTGCTTTCTTTTGCAGCTACTGGTGTGTTTCTTTTTAAGATTTTCTTTTTGAGACACTCGGTGTCTCGTTCGTGCGCTTGGCGCTCCTCCTCCAACTCGTCTTTTTCGCCCCTCTGTGGGAAATTAAGCACGGGTGACCGCCCACCGTGCTCTAGATTTCTAGAGAACGTCCCATCAGTATCGTCTGGCAATTCCATGATTGCCTTCCTATCTCCTTTCCAGTTGCGCCATCTGCGCTCCATGTTTTCTAAATATTTTGGCCCGAAGCGGCCATCGTCCCATCCGAAAAGTCGTTTATCTTTCCAGTGGGTTCCCCGCCTTTGTTTGTGCTTTGGTGCACTAGGGGTTGGTTGGGGAACTGTCTCGGTGTATTGAATGTACACCTTTCCATCCCTCAAGTTCCTTATGAGCTTAGGAGCCTTGGGGTTCTCTTTGTGGAATTTTTTGACTTTCGCCGGTGTGTTGGCGACGTTTCCTGCCAGTTCCCAAGTGGACTCTTCCACCGGGTAATTTTTCCATTTTACGAGGTACTCCAACCTCGCGCCTCCTCATCCGCTAATGCGGCTTTCCATAATTTCTTCTACTTCGTATTCGTCCTCCTGGGACTCCTCCACCATCTGCGCGTCCTTGCGCGCTGCTGCTTTTGCTTTCTGTTTAGGGAACTCCGGTTCCCTGTACGGTTTCAATAAGACTTCATTGAAAACATTGTATACTTTCCACGCTGCTGGTATTTTTAGTTTATATGACTGACTCGCCGATCTTGGCGATGACTTCTAATGGTCCGACGAATTTTCCATCGAGCTTCTTAGTTGCCCGAATGACTGGTAAGTTCTGGGTGCTGAGATAAACCTTGTCTCCAGGTTTGTACTCAGTGCACTGCTTGACGATGTGCATCGTATCGCTCCTTCATGATTTGAGCGGCTTTCTCTAAAGCCTTTTTTGCTTTCTCGTGCACGTCTTCCAACTCCTTTGCCAATTGTTCCACAGCTACTGCCTTTGGCGCGTAGGTGGGGTCCAATCCCTTGTTCGGGTGTCGTCCGTAGTTCATGAAGAAGGGCGTGAAGCCCGTTGCTGAGTGTATTCGGTCATTGTGGCAGAACTGTGCCACCGACAGCCAATCGCTCCAATTATCTTGGCGATTATTTACAAACATTGTCAGGAACTCTTTCACTTCCTGATTAACACGTTCTGTTTGTCCATCTGTTTGTGGGTGATAAGCCGTTGATCGGTTGGCCTTAATTCCCAACATTCTGTATAAGTCTGTCATGAACTTTGAAGCGAACTGAGGTCCTCGGTCGCTTATTACTTTTCTGGGGAGACCGTGCTCCCAAAATACGTTATCTCTGAACAGTGCTGCTGTTCCCTGTGATGTAATGTCCTTTGTGGTAGGCAAGAAGTACGATTTCTTGGTAAATCTGTCCACTACTACCATAATTGTGTCGTTCCCTTTGGACATGGGTAGAGGTCCCATGAAGTCTACTGATATGACTTCCCATGGTTCGGTTGGAACCTCGTTTGGTCGGAGTGGCGCCGCGCATGTCTGTCTATCCGGTTTCGCCTTCTGACAAGTTTCACATCCCGGAATGTACTTTTCAATGTCCTTGCGCATATTTGGCCACCAAAAGTTCCTTGTCAATGATTCCAGAGTTTTGGCGACTCCAGAATGCCCCCACGAATGATGGATTGCGATGATGTCCTCTCGCAATGCCACAACTGCTGGTACATATACTCGTCCCTTCCAGGTGACGAGTCCCTTTTCTTGTTTATATTCCCCTGTCGGCCTTTCTAAGGCCCTCAACAACCTGTGTCTCCCATTGCCTCTTGGGCACTTCAGTGATATCTTTTATGATGTCGTTTATTGCCCGATCATCATCGTACACTTGTATGAAGAGGTGTTCTTTGAGTAGAACCACCCCTTCATTATCGTTTTCTCCGTGAGTATGTCCTGCTCGCCTAGATAGTAAGTCCGCCTTTGTGTTGGACTTCCCGCTCCTGTGTTTTATGACGAAGTTGTACTCCTGCAAGTCCGTCACCCATCTCGCCTGTCGCCGATTCAAGTTTTGTGCTTTTCAGAAATAGGTTAAGTTCTGATGGTCTGTCAAAACTTCCACTATGTGCTTAGCCCCTTTGAGATAGTGGGACCATTCGTAAAAAGCATGCATCACTGCGAGCATCTCCTTGTCGTAGATCTTGTAGTTCCGTTCGGCGTCGTTTAGGGATTTTGATATGAAAGCCACAGGCTTCCATACATCATTTTCTATTTGCTGCGATAGGATTCCTCCGATTGCAAAGTCAGAGGCGTCCACCTCTACTCGAAACTGTCTGTTTTCATCGGGGATTCGCAACACCACCTCCTCTGCTATTGTTTTCTTAAGCATATCAAATGCTTCATCCTGTAATTCTGTCCACTTCCACTTGTCTTTTCCTGTAAGTCGAGTCAAGGGTTTGGCTGCCTTGGCAAAGTCCTTCACAAAGCGCCTATAGAAGTTTACGAAGCCCAAGAACTGTTGGACTTCTTTTTTACATGTTGGTCTCGGCCATTCTGTTACTGCCTTAACCTTGGCAGATTCCATCCTGGACCGAGTTTTCACTGATGACGACTCCAAGGAAATCCATTTCCTTTTTGTCAAAGAAACATTTTTCTGGCTTTAATGAGAGCTTATGCTCTTCTAGTTTCACTAGGATACGGTTGACCTGAACCGTATGTTCCTCCTGATTTTTTGAAAACACAAGAATGTCATCCATGTAAATGACAACCCATCCTTCTGCTATCTCAACTCTGAAGATGTCATTCATCATTGTTTGGAATGTGGCCGGCGAGTTTGTGAGCCCAAAGAACATTACTAAGGGCTCGAAGAGTCCTCTATTAGTTCGAAAGGCCACCTTCCACTCATCTCCTTCTTTGATGCGTACGTTGTTATATCCCCAACGTATATCCATCTTCGAGAAGACTTTGGCTTGTGATAATTTATCCACCAGCTCTCCTATCAGCGGTAGTGGATACCTGTTCTTGACTGTCATCTCATTGAGTTGCCTGTAATCCTGTACAGGCCGTAGTTTTCCGTCTTTCTTCTTGACAAAGAAGAAAGGTGATGCCATGGGCGATTTACTTGACTGGATTCGCCCTGAATCCAGGTTTTCTTTTAGAAATTCATCCAGTTGCTGCTGCTCATCTCTGTTAAGTGGATATATTTTGCAGTCAACTGGGTTTGACCCGGGAATCAATTCTATGGCGTGATCCCATCGCCGCCGTGGTGGTAGTTTATCAAAGGTCTCTTTCTCGAAGACCTTTCAATGTCCTAAGTAATGTCTGGGGACTGCCTCCTCCAGAGTTCGTTTTTTGGTTTTCTCCGCTTCTTCTGTGGCTATCTTTGTGGCTGTTGACGCATAGGCCCTGATGTTAAGCTCTGGTTCACCAATGTGAACTGCCAGTAACCTATCCTCGGTTTCGAGGTCTTCCTCAATATCCATCTCGTCTTCAGGTTCCTGAATGGTTGATCCCTTCCAACAAGTACTTAAACTCTAACGTTTGCTTCTTCCAATTGATGGTTGGATTGTGTTTCCTTAACCAATCAAAGCCTAGGAAAATGCTGGTTTTTGAGAGGTGTGTTACTGTGCACTCAATGACTTCCTCATGTTCACCAATGCGTAGTTTTATTTTCGCCATGTATTCTAAGGCGCCTCTCGAATTCTTCGTCCCGTCCGCATTGTAGACTGATATGGGTCGAACCAGACGTCTTTTAGGTATTTGGTGTTTTTCTACAAAGTCCGTACTGATACAGGTTCCTGTGGCACCAGAGTCCAACAACATTTTAACACGGACGCTCTTTGATTCATCCATTGTTGTCACTACTCCGGTTATATCTATTTCGTGGTATCCTGTTCCTTGTACTATTTTCTTTCGTAGATGTTCCAAATTCCACATAGCATCGACCTCTGTCATGGCATTTAGATCATCTATTAAGTGTCCATCCACTTCTTTTATTCTTTTATTGTCTACCCATTGTTGTAGACATTCCACTGCTATTTGTTTGGGTTGTTCCCAAATCCTTCTTAGCATCCATGACGGTGTCCATGGTTGCAATCGTTGTCCCTTTTTTGCGCTCACCCGTAGATTTCTCAAGTGATGTATATTCCCACTGCATTCGTAAAGTAAATCATGCATGTTAATTTGGGAGTCTATTAATACATCACTATCAACAATCTGGGTAGCAGCCAGCAGCGCTGAGCGCTCGCCTACTGGCTTTCTGCAAAATCCGGAACTTCCTCTATATGTCCGACTGGGGTCGTTTCCCTGTTGTCGACATATCTAACCACCTGTTTTCCCTTATCCCCTGTTGTAATGTTTTTTGGTTTTCTACAGGTCCATGCTACATGTCCTTTCTCGTGACATTTAGGACACGTTAACTCTGCGTGTCGTTTCTTTGCCCAGCATTCCTTTACTAGGTGTCCTTTCTTCCGACAATAGGAGCATAGTTTTTCGTCTTTCCCGTCGATGTCCATTGCATTTGGATCAGACCGGCTTCCAGATGCGACTGGGGTTGGTGCTTTGAACTGCCACTGTGGGCATCCACTGGGTGCTGGAGCTCGCTCCCTGTACTCTGTTTGTTTTCTCTGGAATCCGTAAGCCTCATTGGCTTTCCGGTAGGCTCTTGCGAGCGCCGTGACTCTTGTCTGGATTTGATGCAATGTAGCGTTGTCCGGCAATCCTCCGTACCAGATGAGTTCCCGACCCAGGGTGGGGTTGAGGTGGTTCGTAAACTGGGAGATCAAGGCTTGATCGTTCCAGTCTGTCAACGAGGTGAGGGAATTGAACTTGATGATGTAGTCTTCTACGATCATCGTTCCTTGCTGTAATTTTAGTAGCGCCTCAATTGCCTTTTCCTTGGTCTCAGTGGACATGAAGAAATCATGCATCTGTTGTTTGAAATCTATCCAATCCATGAATGGGAATTGGTTCTGTAGTGGTCGTCTAACCCAGGCTCGATCATCCTCAGTAGATTCCCCTGCATTAAGTTGGGCCCAGTCTAGTTCCCTACTCCATCCGTTGTTGTCGATTTTGTCTTGAAACTCCTGTTGTGCCTCCTGAAAGGCTTTGAGTTTCACCCCACTCCAGTCTGCTGCTCTTTCTCCTTTTCCTCCCTTTATCCTGTATAGGCAGATAGATACTTTTCTTTTGGGATCTACTTCCCTTGCCAACATGAAGTATGTGTCCATCTGTCTCAACCATCCATCTACCATTCGTGGATCCCCTTCGTAAAAGGCAGGCATTTCCGCCTTTGTGAGAGGTCCCGGCTCCCTTTGGTTGGATTGTTGATACTCGTTGATCATGGCAGCGAGGGCTTGTCTGGCACTGGTAATGGCTCGCTGTCTTTCCTCTGCCTGCCGGTGGATCTCATCCTCTCAAGCCGCTACCGCTGCTGCTGGCTGTGTAGTAGGTAGGGATTCTATTGTTTGAGTGTCCTACCAGTACTCCCGCCATCCTAACACAGCTTGGTAGGCGTGTGTGATCATTTCAACGGTGAGTCGGAAAGGAGTGGCGCCTAGTTTGTAATGGCTCATTCCTTCTCTGTTGAGACACTCGACGTGGAACCATCCCCTGCAGTTGCTGTTGTATTTTTCGATGTGCAGGGTGGTCTCTTTGTCATAGGCTTTTCGGATGATGGTTGTGACCTCGGTTTCTCGTAGGTTGTGGTCCCAGGAGCAGATTTCCTGGATTTGAGGATAAGCCGGCCACATGAATTCGTCCCAGTATTGTTTCTTAATTAAGACCAGGTAGCAGTAGCCTGGTATGTCTGGGTTGAATCCGCTGTTGGCCCAGGACATTTTTGGGTAAGGGTAAGGCAACCATGCCTCCCTTTCTACGATCCTCCGCCACTGATCAATTTCTCTTTGCTTATGAGCATTATTTGCTCCTTGCGGGTACTCTTCGTTTGAGAGCCAATCCACTGTGGTGGGTACACCACCATTCCAGTGTGCTGCGTCACCTCCCTGAGTGACGACTCGTGCTTTATTTTCTTCCAGCCCTTTAGCTGCCACTGCAGTATGACCGCGCTGGTTGCTTAAGGGGTTTTGGTTCTATTACTGCTGGGTATGTTCGTCCAGCTGCCTCTGCATAGGCCTGCTCAACCGTGACCGTGGTCCTGAGGTTGACTCGTTTAATCGGGGTTTGGGCAAGCTTTCGCTGTGCTGCCCTTCGCTTGGATTTGGATTGTCCGCCAAATCGTACGGTCCATGTGTAATGGGAGACCTTATGTAGGTCCACCAATTCGTCCCAGGTGTACTCGATATCGTCTCGTCGTACAGCCGATTCTTCGACAATGTGACACCGCCCAGGTCGGATGCTATCCTGGATGGCGAAGACTACTGAGTCGTCGCGAAGCTCCGGTTCCCAACTGATGATGTCATAGAGGGTAGGCCAAGCTGGCCAGTTGTACTTGTCATAGTATTCCTCTTTGAACAGGTACATGTAGCAGTACCCGTTTTCCCTCCATTGGTTAGGTGCAATTGGACTCCTGGCTCTTGGTCCAGGGAGTTGCGCCTTAATGTTGGCGCGCCAACCCAAGAGTCTGGCTTTGTGATCGTTCCAGGAATCTTCCCCTATGTCTTTGAGGAAGTGGTCTAATCCTATTGATCGAAGATGGGGGAGCGGCTCAGTGCACAGTCGTTCCGGTGTCCTGGCGATGATAGCCCCAGGTGGCTTGGTGATTAAGAGGGGATCGAATCGAATCCCCTTGCAGCACTCCTCTTCCTCTTGCTCACGCTTCCATTTAGCATAGCGGGTCGCCCTTATGTTTCCATTCATCACGTGCATCCACGCGTTCCAATCCTCATGACTCATAGTCATGCCCTCATGTTGGTAAAGCTCCTCTACGTGGTGTGCGCATTGGAGTCGTTCAATAGCCACCCGATAATGTTGGATGGCTTTGTCGCCTGTTGTTAATGAGAAGAAGCCACTGGTTGTATTTTGATGATACCAGGGCTAACCAGATGGGGTTGGAGGTATCGCCTTTGTACTGGACCTCCAGTAATTTGATGAGGGTTTGGTATTCCCTCTCTGCCTTTTTCATGGCACGTTCCGCTCGCAAGACAGCGCGAGTGGCGGCTCTTTCCATTAAAAGGGCCTCCCAGGCCTCCTTTTGTTCCAACTCTTGTTGGACTTCTCGCTCCCTTAGGAGGATCTGCGTCTGGGTGCGTTCGAGTCGTCGTGACTCTTTCCGGTATTTCCAATATAGCCAGACATGATTGTCATAGCGGCGAATGACTGTGTCGCCGATAAATTCTTTAGGTCCCGTCTGGACCGTGTCGTGGATCGTGACCCAGTCCACCTCGAAAATGCACCCGATTTCCGAGAGTGACGCCTGGGCGTAGGGTAAAATGTAACTGAATGAGCACTGCATTGTGTCTCGTCGGGGGTTCTGCTGTAAAAAATCTTCAATCAAGTTCGGGCCTCCACTGACACTTGATTCGTTCCTCTGGCAATAAATCCGCGCCAGCCGATGATGTCCCTTGGGAAACAAGGGAGTTGTTGTCTGATTGTCGTGGGTCCTCAAGCTACTCAGAGGTGTACACCTGGCAGTTCGCCTCACTGTCCTTGTGCCTAGTTATCAGACCCGCAGCAAATTTCGCGTCTGCTAGTACAGAGGGTATGTGTGGACTTTATATCAGCCTTGATATGTACAGCAACCGGGTTGGTTCTCTCGTTCCTGAGTTTTTCCGCAGTAGCAATATACTATGCCTGGGGCATGTCTGTGGTCTCCTGCCTACGCTCTCCCAGCACACTAGTATTCTCATTTGCTACTGTTTGGTAGACAGACCCAACGGGTGAATTGAGGACGTCTCGTTCGACGCCCGTTGACAGTACTGTGTCATAGTCGCCTGGAGAGGTCGCGGGCTTCGCGGTTACTACCTCTCAGAATGAAACTAGGCCATTGGTGTGCTGAGCAATGACGAGCCAAACATGCTCGGTGCTTTAACCAACAGGGGTAGAGTGGTATAAGACTCTAGATTATGTTAGGACCACGCCTAAACACAACCTGAGACTTAAGAGTGGGGCTTGTTCAGCCAGAGACAAGAACTGTTGCTCAAGTAGCTGTCTAGGTATGACAAACTATCTAGAGTCTTAGGGACTCGCTACCTAAGACTTCAACCCTTATAAACCTCTCTCCTGGTCTGTGCGCAGACAGCGCGCAGCTAAAGTCCCTCAAGCCGGGATCAATGCGCAGCAGCCAATCTGCGCTCATCTGACCTTTCTAGGAGACATCCTCCCACACCAACACTCTGTACTGGCCACGCCTATTGTCGTGCGCCTCGGCCGATTCCCACATACGCCGGTACATCTTGGCAGTTCCCATGTCACCCCTCAGGCACCGTGCCACTCATGTATCCTTCCATGGCGTAGGCCCATCATCAGGCCGTTGTTCCTGCCGGCCCTTGGTATGTCTATAACCGATGCTGACCTAACCACCTTCCATATAAGGGTCGCAGTCCTAGTATAGTCTGTCCCTGTGACTAAGGCATTGTTCAAGTCCTGTTCCTAATCGTTTGAGCGAAGTGAAATAGATAAAATAAAAGGAAAAATATAGTCCGACTCTCTACGACCGTATCTGCATAATTGTCATTAGTGTCGTTACTGTGAAAATTGATGGGGACGAGGTATGCTCATAACACCGCTCATGTATCCTATCATGGCGTAGGCCCATCATCGGGCCATCCTTCCTGTCGGCACTCGGTCTATACCCATAGCCGATGCTGACTTAACCACCTTCCATATAAGGGTCACAATCTTTAACGTAGTCTGTCCCTGCGACCAATGTATTGTCTGAGTCCCGTATCTAAACATTTGAGCGAAGATGAAAAGATAAAAAGAAAAGAAAAATAGATCCTGACTCCCCACGACCGTATCTTCATATTTGTCATTAGTGTCGTTACTGTGAAAATTGAATTGGATGAGGTATGCTCATAACATCACCCCCCCCTTAAGGCCTCGCAGTCCCGAGAGGCTGAACTAGCTGAGTCCACATAGTGTGGATCTCTTTTCATGTGTTCATAAAAGTGGGCCAACCGCTCAGTTTGTTCTTCAGGTGTCAAGCCTGACCATTCTGAATCCACATCTTCCACCTCCTCAATGGTGGTTTTCCATTTTTTTTTCTTTTCAGGACGTGCCACACCCTGGATCCTTTTCTGTCAGTCATCTTCTGACTCACTGCTTTCCTTAGCAGCTTCCAATTTCCCCGCCTTTTTTAGGATTTTCTTCTGAAGACACTTGGTGTCTTTTTCATGCGCTCGGCGCTCCTCCTCCAATTCTTCCTTTTCTCCCCTTTTTGGGAAATCAAGCACGGGTGACCGCCCGCCACGCTCCAGGTCTCTGGAGAACGTCCCATTGGTATTGTCTGGCAATTCCATGATTGCCCTTCTGTCTCCTTTCCAATGGTGCCATCTGCGCTCCATGTTTTCTAAGTACTTCGGGCCAAACCAGCCATCATCCCATCCAAAAAGTCGCTTGTCCTTCCAGTGAGTTCCCTGCCTTTGTTTGTGCTTTGGCACACTAGGGGTTGATCAGGGAACTGTTTCCGTGTACTGGATGTATACTTTTCCATTCTTCAGGTTCCTTATGAGCTTAGGAGCCTTCAGGTTTTCTTTATGGAACTGTTTGACTTTCACTGGTGTGTTAGCGACGTTCCCAACCAGTTCCCAGGTGGATTCCTCCACTGGATAGTTTTTCCACTTTACAAGGTATTCCAGCCTTGCCCCTCCTCGTCCGCTTATGCGGCTTTCCATTATTTCTTCAACTTCATATTCGTCCTCTTGGGACTCTTCCACCATCTGCGTGTCCTTGCACGCTGCTGCCTTTGCTTTTTGTTTGGGGAACTCTGGTTCCCTGTACAGCTTCAACAAGACTTCGTTGAAGATGTTGTAAACTTTCCATGCCACAGGTATTTTTAGTTTATAAGATGACTCGCCAATCTTGGCGAGGACTTCAAGTGGACCAACAAATTTCCCATCGAGCTTCTTGGTTGCTCGAATTACTGGGAGGTTTTCCATACTGAGATAAACCTTGTCTCCTGGTTTATACTCTTTTGCTGCCTGGCGATGACTATCGTATCGCTCCTTCATGACTTGAGCGGCCTTCTCTAATGCCTTCTTTGCAGTTTCGTGTACTTGCTCCAGTTCTTTTGCTAGTTGTTCCACTGCTACTGCCTTGGGCGCATAGGTGGGGTCTAATCCTTTATTTGGATGCCGTCTGTAGTTCATGAAGAAGGGTGTGAAGCCCGTTGCTGAGTGCACCCGATCATTGTGGCAGAACTGTGCCACCGACAGCCAATCGCTCCAGTTATCTTGGCGATTGTTGACAAACATGGTCAGGAATTCCTTTACTTCCTGATTTACACATTCCGTCTGTCCATCCATTTGCGGGTGATAGGCCATTGATCGGTTGGCCTTGATTCCCAACATTCCATACAAGTCACTCATGAATTTTGAAGCAAACTGAGGTCCTCTGTCACTTATCACTTTTCTTGGGATACCGTGCTCCCTAAAAACATTGTCTCTAAACAGCAATGCTGTTCCTTGTGATGTGATTTCCTTCGTGGTAGGTAAGAAGTACAACTTCTTAGTGAACCTATCCATGACCACCATGATTGTGTCCATTCCTTTTGACAGGGGTAACAGCCCCATGAAGTCTACTGAAATTACTTCCCATGGTTCCATTGGGACTTCATTGGGTCTTAGAGGTGCCACATGGGCTTGTCAATCTGGCTTGGCCTTCTGACAAGTTTCACAACCCGGAATATAGCGCTCAATATCCTTGCGCATGTTCAGCCACCAGAAATTTCTCATTAAAGATTCCAAGGTTTTTGCGACCCCAGAATGTCCCCATGAATGATGGATTGCGATGATGTCTTCTTGCAATGCCATGACTGCCGGTACGTAAACTCGTCCCTTCCAGGTGACGAGTCCTTTCTCAAATTTATATTCTCCATTGGCCTTTCCAAGGCCTTCAACAACCTGTGTTTCCCACTGCCGTTTGGGCACATCTCTGATGTCCTTCATGATGTCATCTATCACCCGATCATCATCAAATACTTGCACAAAGAGGTGTTCTTTCAACAGAACTACCCCTTCATTGTCGTTTTCTCCACGGGTATGTCCTGCCCATCGTGACAGTAAGTCCGCCTTTGTGTTGGACTTCCCACTCCTATGTTTTATGACAAAGTTGTATTCCTGCAAGTCCATCACCCATCGCGCTTGTCGTCAATTTAAGTTTTGCGCTTTTCTGAAATAGGTCAAGTTCTGGTGGTCCGTCAGAACTTCCACCGTGTGTTTTGCCCCCTTGAGATAGTGGGACCACTCGTAAAAAGCATGCATTACTGCGAGCATCTCTTTGTCATAGATCTTGTAGTTTCGCTCGGTGTTGTTTAGGGATTTTGATATGAAAGCCACAGGCTTCCATACATTGTTTTCGGTTTGTTGTGACAAGATTCCCCCAATGGTGAAGTCAGAGGCAGTCCACCTCTACTCGAAACTGTCCATCTTCGTTTGGGATCTGCAACACCACCTCCTCTGCTATAGTTTTCTTCAGCATGTCGAATGCTGTGTCCTGAAGTTCCATCCATTCCCACTCGTCTTTCCCTGTTAGACGAGTCAAGGGTTTAGCGGCCTTGGTGAAATCTTTTACAAAGCGTTGGTAAAAGTTTATGAAGCCCAGGAACTGCTGAACTTCTCGCTTGCATGTTGGTTTCGGCCAATCTGTTACTGCTTTTACTTTTGCGGGTTCCATCCACACTGAGTTTTCGCTAATGACGACTCCAAGGAAGTCCATCTCTTTTTTGTCAAAGAAACACTTCTCTGGTTTCAGTGACAACTTGTGTTCCTCTAATTTTGCTAGGATACGGTTGACCTGCACTGTATGTTCTGCCTGGTTTTTTGAAAATACGAGGATGTCGTCCATGTATATAACGACCCATCCTTCTGCTATTTCCACTCTAAAAATGTTGTTCATCATTGTCTGAAAGGTGGCGGGCGAATTAGTGAGCCCAAAGAACATAACCAAGGGTTCGAAGAGTCCTCTATTGGTTCGGAATGCTGCCTTCCATTCGTCTCCCTCTTTGATGCGTATGTTGTTGTAACCCCAACGTATATCCATTTTCGAGAAGACTTTCACTTGTGACAATTTATCCACCAGCTCTCCTATCAGCAGTAGTGGATACTGGTTCTTGACTGTCATTTCGTTGAGTCGCCTGTAATCCTGTACGGGCCTTAATTTTCCATCCTTTTTCTTTACAAAGAAGAAAGGAGACGCCATAGGTGATTTGCTCAACTGAATCCTTCCAGAATCCAGGTTTTCTTTTAAAAACTCATCCAGCTGCGACTGCTCATCCCTATTCAGTGGATATATTTTGCAGTTGACTGGGTTAGACCTGGGGATCAACTCAATAGCATGATCCCATCGCCTCTGTGGGGGTAGTTCGTCAAAGGTTTCTTTTTCGAAAACCTTTCGATGCCCTAAATAGTGTCTGGGGACCGCCTCCTCCAGAGTTCATTTCTTTGTTTTCTCCGCTTCTTCTGTGGCTATTTTTGTGGCTGTTGATGTGTAGGCCCTTATGCATAGTTCCAGTTCACTGATGTGTATTGCCAACAGTCTATCCTCTGCTTCAAGGTCATCTGTTATATCCATCTCGTCTTCTGGTTCCTGAACGGATGAACCCTTCCAACAAGTGCCTGGACATCTGTTAAACTCCAGTGTTTGTTTTTTCCAATTGATGGTTGGGTTGTGTTTCCTCAACCAGTCGAACCCCAAGAATATGCTTGTTTTTGAGAGATGGGTTACTGCACATTCAATGACTTCTTCATGTTCACCAATGCGTAGTTGTATTTTTGCCATATATTCTAGGGCACCTCTTGAGTTTTTGGTTCCGTCCGCATTATATATTGGCATTGGTCGTACCAATTGTCTTTTAGGTATTTGGTGTTTTTCCACAAAGTCAGTGCTTATGCAGGTTCCAGTTGCGCCAGAGTCTAATAACATTTTAATATGGACGCTTTTTGATCTGTCCATTTTTGTTACAACCCTGGTCAGGTCTATTTCGTTGTATCCTGTTCCCTGCACTGTTTTTTCCCGTAAGTGTACTAAGTTCCATATGGCGTCGGCTTCTGTCATGGTGTTTAAGTCATCCACCAGGTGTCCATCCACCTCTTTTAGTCTTTTATTGTCTACCCATTGTTGTAGACACTCCACTGCCATTTGTTTGGGTTGTTCCCAAATTCTCCTTAGCATCCACTGTGGTGTCCAGGCTTGTAGTCGTTGTCCCTTCTTTGCGCTCACTCTTAGGTTTCTCAAGTGATGTATATCCCCACTGCACTCGTAAAGTAAATCATGCATTTTAATTTGGGAATCTACATATACATCACTATTCGAAACCTGAGTAGCAGCCAGCAGTGCTGAGCGCTCGCCTACTGGGGTCTACTATTTGGGGCCGGGGCTCACTCTCTGTATTCCTTTCTCTGGAAACCGTAAGCCTCATTGGCTTTTCGGTAAGCTCTTGCAAGCGCCGTGACTCATGTCTGGATTTGATGAAGGGTAGCATTGTCTGGTAACCCTCCGTACTGAATCAATTCCCGACCTAGTACTGGATTGAGATGGTTTGTAAACTGGGAGATCAAGGCCTGATCATTCCAGTCTGTCAACGAGGTAAGGGAGTTGAACTTGATGATGTAATCTTCTACGAATCATCGTTCCCTGCTGTAATTTTAATAGTGCCTCAATGGCTTTTTCCTTTGTTTCCGTTGACATGAAAAAGTCATGCATTTGTTGCTTAAAGTCCGCCCAGTCTATGAAGGGGAATTGATTTCCCAATGGTCATCTGACCCATGCACGAATCATCATCAGTGCTTTCTCCTGCATTGAGCTGAGCCCAGTTTAGCTCCGTGCTCCATCCGCTGTTGTCAATTTTGTCTTGAAACTCCTGTTGTGCCTCCTGAAAGGCTTTGAGTTTCACCCCGCTCCAATCAGCTGCTCTTTCCCCTTTCCCTCCTTTAATCCAGTACAGGCTGATGGAGACTTTCCGCTTGGGATCCTTTTCATTGGCCAGCATGAAATATGTTTCCATCTGGCATAACCATCCATCTACTGTTTGAGGATCTCCTTCGTAGAAGGCAGGCATTTCTGCTTTTGTAAGGGGTCCTGGTTCTCGACGGTTAGACTGTTGGTACTTGTTAATCATTGCAGCCAGAGCCTGTCCTGCACTGGTGATGGCTTGCTGCCTTTCCTCTGCTTGTCGATGAATGTCATCTTCTTGGGCTGCTACTGCTGCTGCCAGCTGTGTGGCGGATAACAGTTCAATTGTCTGGGTGTCCTGCCAGTATTCCCTCCACCCTAACACAGCTTGGTATGCATGAGTTATCATCTCGACAGTAAGTCTGAAAGGTGTAGCGCCTAGTTTATAGTGACTCATTCCTTCTCTGTTGAGACACTCGACGTGGAACCATCCTCTGCAGTTACTTTTATATTTTTCAATGTGCAGAGTGGTTTCCTTGTCATAGGCTTTCCGGATGATAGTGGTTACTTCAGTTTCCCATAGATTGTGGTCCCAGGAGCAGATTTCCTGGATCTGAGGATAAGCCGGCCATAGGAATTCGTCCCAGTACTGTTTTTTGATTAAAACCAGGTAACAGTATCCTGGTATGTCTGGGTTGAAACCGCTGTTGGCCCAGGACATTTTTGGATAAGGGCATGGCAACCATGCCTCCCTTTCTACTGATCCTTCACCATTGATCAATTTCTCTGTGTTTGTGAGCATTGTTCGCTCCTTGCGGGTACTCTTCGTTTGAGAGCCAATCCGCCGTAGTGGGTACACCACCATGCCAATGTGCTGCAGTCACCTCCCTGAGTGACGACTCGTGCTTTATTTTCGCCAGTACCCTGTGCTGCCGCTGCATATGATCGTGCTGGTTGCACCATAGGCTTAGGGTCTACTATTGCTGGGTATGCTCATCCAGCCACCTCTGCATAGGCTTGTTCGACTGTGACTGTTGTCCTGAGGTTGACTCATTTGATAGGGGTTTGGGTGAGCTTCCACTGTGCTGCCCTTCGCTTGGACTTGGATTGTCCTCCAAATCGCACTGTCCATGTGTAGTGGGAGACCTTATGTAGGTCTATCAATTCGTCCCAGGTATACTTGATGTCATCTCGTCGTACAGCTGATTCTTCAACAATGTGGCACCGCCCAGGTCAAATGCTATCCTGGATAGCGAAAACCACCGTGTCGTCTCTGAGCTCCGGTTCCCAATTGACTATATCATAGAGGGTAGGCCAAGCTGGCCAGTTGTATTTGTCATAGTATTCCTCTTTGAACAGATACATGTAGCAGTATCCGTTCTCTCTCCACTGGTTCAGTGCTATAGGACTCCTAGCTCTTGGTCCAGGTAGGTGCGCCTTAATGCTGGCGTGCCACCCCAACAGTCTAGCTTTGTGGTCATTCCATGAGTCTTCTCCAATGTCTTTGAAGAAGTGTCCCAATCCTATAGAGTGAAGTTGGGGTTGTGGTTCGGTGAGGATTCATTCCAGTGTCCTGGCTATGATAGCCCCAGGTGGTTTTGTAATAAGAAGGGGGTCGAACCGGATCCCCCTGCGATGTTCCTCCTCTTCCTGCTCACGCTTCCATTTAGCATAGCGGGTTGCTCGTATATTTCTGTTCATCGCGTGCATCCACGCGTTCCAATCCTCATGACTCATGGTCATGCCCTCATGCTCGTATAACTCCTCTACGTGGTGCGCACATTGGAGTCATTCGATCACTACCCAGTAACGCTGGATAGCCTTGTTGCCATTGTTGATTAATAGCAACCATTGATTGTATTTTGACGCCATTAGCGCCAACCAGACTGGGTTTGAAGTATCTCCTTTGTACTGCACTTCTAGTAGCTCGATGAGGGTTTGGTATTCCCTCTCCGCCTTTTTCATGGCTCGTTCCGCTCACAAGACTGCACAAGTGGCTGCCCTTTCCATAAGTAAGGCCTCCCAGGCCTCTTTTGTTCCAACTCTTGTTGGACTTCTCGCTCCCTTAGGAGGATCTGCGCCTGGGCGCATTCGAGTCGTCGTGACTCCTGCCAGGTACTTCCAATATAACTGGACATGGTTATCGTAGTGGCAAATGACCGTGTCGCCAATGAATTCTCTGGGTCCTGTTTGGACTGTGTCATGGATTGTGACCCAGTCTGCCTTGAAGATGCACCTGATCTCTGAGAGTGTCGCCTGGGCATAGGGTAAGATATAGTTAAATGAGCACTGCATTGTGTTTTGTTTTTTATGATTCTGCTGTAACAAATCTTCAATCAAGTTCGGGCCTCCACCAACACTTGATCCATTCTTCTGGCAATTAATCTGTGCCAATCGATGATGTCCCTTGGGAAACAAGGGAGTTGTTGTCTGCCGTGTCATGGGTCTGAAAGCTATCAATATCCGTGTGCCTGGCAATTCGCCCTAGTGTCCTTGTGCCAAGTTATCAACCCCGATAACAAAGTAGGGGTTGCTTGTACAGAGGGTATAGAGGGACTTTGGTTCAGCCTTGCTACACACGTATACCGAGTTGTTTCACTCGTTCCTGAGCTTTTCAGCAATAATGGTATACTATGCTCAGGGCACGTCTGTGGTCTCCTGCCTATGCTCTCCCAACACACTAGTATTCTCTTCCATTACTGTTTGGTAGACAGACCCTAACGGGTGAATTGAGGACGTCTCGTTCGATGCCCGTTGACAGTAAATGTGCTGTAGTCGCCTGGAGAGGTCGCGGGCTGCACGGTTACTACCTCTCAGAATGAAACTAGGCCGTTGGCATTCTGAGCAACAACAAGCCAAACGTGCTCAGTGCTAACCAATGGGGTAGAGTGGAAAAGACTCTAGATTATGTTAGGGATGACCTAAACACAACCTAAACGTCTCAAAGTGGTGGCTTGTTCAGCCAGAGACAAAACAGTACAAGACTAAGCTTGTTGCTCAAGAAGACGTGTCTAGGACACAAACTATCTAGAGTCTTAGGGACTCACTACCTAAGACTACAACCCTTATAAACCCTTCTCCTGGTCTGTGCGCAGTCAGCGCGCAGCTAAAGTCCCTCACAATAGAGACAATGCACAGCAGCTAAGTCTGTGCCCATATGACCTTACTTGGAGATATCCTTCCACACTGTCCTTCCCCATACAGCCATGCTATTGTCTTGCATCTCGGCCAACTCTCACATATGCCGGTACCTAGTCATCGGTACATCTTGGCATTCCCATGTCGCCCCTCAGGCGCCGTGCCGCTCATGTATCCTATCATGGCGTAGGCCCATCATTGGGCCATCCTTCCTGTCAGCACTTGGTCTATACCCATAGCCGATGCTGACTTAACCACCTTCCATATAAGGGTTGCAATCTTTAACTTAGTCTGTCCCTGCAACCAATGTATCATCTGAGTCCCGTATCTAAACGTTTGAGTGAAGATGAAAAGATAAAAAGAAAAGAAAAATAGATCCTGACTCCCCACGACCGTATCTTCATATTTGTCATTAGTGTCATTACTGTGAAAATTGAATTGGATGAGGTATGCTCATAACACCAAAGACAAAAATGCTTGCTCAAGAAGAAGTGTCTAGGACACAAACTATCTAGAGTCTTAGGGACTTGCTACCTAAGACAACAACCCTTATATACCTGCTCCCTGGTCTGTGTGCAGACAGCGCGCAGCTAAAGTCCCTCACAATAGAGACAATGCACAGCAGCCAAGCCTGTGCCCATATGACCATACCTGGGATCATCCTCCCACACCAACACACTGTCTCCCCATATACAGTGGTGTCTTATTGTCTCTGCACTCGGCTGTTTCCCATGTTGCCCCTCAGGCACCATTTGGCCTATGTATCTGTCATAGCCTAGGCCCATCATTGGGCCATTGTCCTAGTCAGCACTCAGTCTAGTCCTATAGCCGACTGCTGACCTAACCACCTTCCTTATAAGGGTTGCAGTCCTAACATAGCCAATCCCTGCAACCATAGTATCGCCTGAGTCCTGTATCTAAATGTTTGAGTGTAGTGAAATAGATAAAAAGAAAAGAAAAATATGTCTCAACTCTCCCAGTCCATATCTTCATGAATGTCATTGATGTTGTTACTGTGAAAATTGACTGGAGTGAGTTATGCTCATAACATCACCCCCCCCTTAAGGCCTCACATCCCAAGAGGCTGACATCTCCGTGTCCACATAGTGTGGATCTGTCTTCATTCGTTCGTAAAAGCGGTCCAGCCACTTGCATTGCTCATCAGGCATCAAGCCTGATTGTTCCGAATCATCATCCTTGACCTCCTCCACAGTGGTTTTCCACTGAACTAGTTTCTTTGTAGGGCATGCAACACCCTTAACCCTTTTCTGTTGGACCTCCTCCAACTCAGCTGCTTTCCTTAGCAGCTTCTGGCTTATCCACCCTCTTTAGAATTTTCTTTTTAAGACACTCAGTGTCTTTCTCCCAAGCAATGCATTCCTCCTCCAACTCCTTGCTCCTGTCTTCTGGGAAATTAAGCATGGGTTTAACCCACCTGCTGCACTCTAGGTCTCTAGAGAACGTCCCATCAGTGTCATCAGGCAGCTCCTGTATGCCTGCCTGAGTGCCTTTCCAGTTGCACCATCTGCGCTCCATATTTTCTAAGTATTTGGGCCCAAAGCACCCATCCTGCCATCCAAAGAGTTTTTTCTGCTTTCTTTCCTGTAGAGTCATCCTATAGGGGTTACATTGTCCAGTCCCCATGTTTTGTATGTGCTTTGGTGTGCGGGGGTTTTCTCTGTGGAATTTTTTAACTTTTGCCTGTGTGTTGGTGACATTCTCTGCTGGTTCCCATGTGGACTCCTCCACTGGATAGTTTTTCCATTTAATGAGGTACTCCAACCTCCCTCCTCCTCGTCTGCTAACATGGCTGTCCATAATTTCTTCCACCTCGTATTCATCCTCCTGGGACTCTTCTACCATCTGCGCATCCTTGCATGCTGCTGCCTTTGCTTTTTGTTTGGGGAACTCTGGTTCCCTGTACAGTTTCAACAAGACTTTGTTGAACACATTGTAGACCCACCATGAGGCCAGGATTTTTAGTTTATATGAGGACTCGCCCACTTTAGCAAGGACTTCCAATGGACCAACAAATTTTCCATCAAGCTTCTTGGTCACTTGAATGACTGGGAGGTTTTCAGTGCTAAGGTAAACCTTATCACCAGGTTTGTATTCTCATGCTGCTTGACGATGGCTGTCATACCGCTCCTTCATGATCTGAGTGGCTTTCTCCAAAGCCCTTTTTGCTTTTGCATGCATGTCCTGTATCTCCTTTGCCAGTTGTTCCACTGCTACCACCTTTGGCGCATAGGTGGGATCCAAACCCTTGTTCGGGTGTCATCCATAATTCATGAAGAAGGGCATGAAGCCCGTAGCTGAGTGTACCCGGTCATTGTGGCAGAATTGTGCCACTGATAACCAATCGCTCCAGTTATCTTGTCGATTGTTTATGAACATAGTCAGGAATTCCTTTACTTCCTGATTAACTCACTCAGTTTGTCCGTCTGTTTGTGGGTGGTAGGCTGTCGATTGATTTGCCTTGATTCCCAACATTCCATACAAGTCGTCCATGAATTTTGAAGTGAACTGGGGTCCCCTGTCACTTATCACTTTTCTTGGGAGGCCATGCTCCTGGAAAACATTGTCTCTGAACAGCACTGCTGTTCCCTGTGATGTAATTTCTTTTGTGGTAGGCAAGAAGTATGACTTCTTGGTGAACCTATCCACAACCACCATGATTGTGTCGTTTCCTTTCAATTCAGGCAATGGTCCCATGAAGTCTACTGAAATGACTTCCCATGGTTCCATCGGGACTTTGTTTGGTCGGAGTGGTGCCATGTGTGCCTGTCAATCCGGTTTTGCCTTTTGGCATGTCTTGCAACCTGGAATGTATCTTTCTATGTCTTCACACATATTTGGCCACCAAAAGTTTCTGGTCAAAGACTCTAATGTCTTTGCAACCCCTGAATGCCCCCATGAATGGTGGATTGCGATGATGTCCTCCTGCAATGCCACAACCACTGGTACATATACTCATCCTTTCCAAGTGACAAGTCCTTTTTCTATTTTGTAGTCTCTCCCGACTTTCTCCAATCCTTTGACCACCTGGGTCTCCCACTGCTGTTTAGGCACATTCCGAATATTGTTCATGATGTCATCTATTGCTCAATCATCATCAAAAACTCGCATGAAGAGGTGTTCTTTCAATAGAACCACCCCTTCATTATCACTCTCTCCACAGGGATGCCCCACCCTTCTGGATAATAAGTCTGCCTTTGTGTTGGACTTCCTGCTTCTATGTTTTATGACGAAATTGTAATCCTGCAAATCCATCACCCATTGCGCCTGTCATCAATTTAAGTTCTGCACTTTTCTGAAATACGTTAAGTTCTGATGATCCGTCAGAACTTCGATCGTCTGCTTTTCCCCTTTGAGATAGTGGGACCATCCATAAAAGGTGTGCATCACTGTGAGCATCTCCTTGTCATAGATCTCATAGTTGCATTCAGCATCGTTAAGGGATTTTGAAATAAAAGCCACCAGCTTCCAAACATCATTCTCCACCTGCTGCGACAAAATTCCTCCAATAGCAAAATCAGAGGCATCTACCTCCACTCGAAATTGTCTGTCTTCATTGGGGATTCGCAGCACCACTTCTTCTGCAATTGTTTTCTTTAGCTTATCAAAAGCTATGTCCTGAAGTTCTGTCCATCTCCACTTGTCTTTTCCTGTTAGACAAGTCAACAGTTTGGCTGCCTTGGCAAAGTCTTTTACAAAACATCAATAGAAATTTACGAAGCCCAAGAACTGTTGGACTTCTCTCTTGCAGGTTGGCTTAGGCCAGTCAGTCACTGCTTTTACTTTAGCAGACTCCATCCATACTGAGTCCTTGCTAATGACAACTCCTAAAAAGTCCATTTCCTCCTTGTCAAAGAAACACTTCTCAGGTTTCAGTGACAACTTGTGTTCCTCTAGTTTTGCTAAGATACGGTTGACCTGCACCATATGTTCTGCCTGGTTCTTTGAAAATACAAGGATGTTGTCCATGTAAATGACGACCCATCCTTCTGCTATTTCAACTCTAAAGATGTCATTCATCATTGTCTGGAAGGTGGCTGGTGAATTTGTGAGTCTGAAAAACATAACCAATGGCTCAAAGAGTCCTCTATTGGTTTGGAAAGCTGCCTTCCACTCATCTCCTTCCTTGATGCATATGTTGTTGTATCCCCAATGTATGTCCATCTTTGAGAAGACTTTAGCCTGTGATAACTCATCCACTAGTTCCCCTATCAATGGTAGTGGATATCGATTTTTGACCATCATCTTGTTAAGTCGTCAGTAATCCTGTACCGGCCTCAATTTTCCATCCTTTTTCTTCACAAAGAAGAAAGGAGACACCATAGGCAATTTACTCGACTGAATCCTTCCAGAATCCAGGTTTTCCTTTAAGAATTCATCCAGCTGTGACTGCTCATCCTGATTCAATGGATATATTTTGCAGTCGACTGGGTTAGACCTGGGGATCAACTCTATAGCATGATCCCATCACCTCTGTGGTGGTAATTCATCAAAAGTTTCTTTCTTGAAGACTTTTCGATGCTTTAGGTAATGTCTGGGGACTGCCTCATCCAGAGTTTGTTTTTGGTTTTCTCCACTTCCTCTGCTGCTATCTTGGTAGCAGTTGATGCATATGCTCTGATGTGTAACTCCAGTTCACTGATGTGAACTGCTAATAATTGTTCCCCCTCTTCGAGGCATTGTGCCACATCGATCTCATCTTCAGGTTCCTGAACCGATGAAGATTTCCAGCATGTTCCTGGACATCAGTTAAACTCCAAAGATTGTTTCTTCCAATTTATGGTTGGGTTGTGGCATCTCAACCAATCGAATCTGAGGAACAGATCTGTTTTCCCAATGTGTGTTACCACACATTCTATTATTTCCTCATGTTCCCCTATTCGTAGTTTGACCTCTGCCATGTACTCCAAGGCACCCATTGAATTTTTTGTTCCAGTCTATGTTATATACCAGCACTGGCCAGACCAAGTGTTGTTTTGCTATCTGATGCTTTTCTACAAATTCTGTGCTAATGCACGACCCTGTACATCCAGAGTCCAATAACATTTTTACATGGATAGTTTTTAGTGTATCCATAGTAGTTATGACTCCTTTCAGGTCTAACTCGTTTTGTCCTGTTCCTTGCACTTTCTTTTCTCGTAAGTGCACCAAGTTCCATATAGCATCTGCTTCTGTCATAGCATTCAGCTGATCCACCAGCTGTCTGTCTGCTTCACTTATTCTTTTTGTATGCACCCATTGTTGCAAACATTCCACTGCTATCTGTTTGGGTTGTTCCCAAATCCTTCTTAGTACCCATTGCAGGGTCCATGTTTTTAATCTCTCTCCCTGTTTTGTGCTCACTCTCAGGTTTCTCAAGTGATGTACATTCCTGCTGCATTCATAAAGTAAATCATGCAATTTGATTTGGGAGTCTATGTATACTGGTACACCACTATTCGAAACCTGAGTACTAGCCAGCAGTGCTGCCACTCACCTACTGGCTTTCTGCAAAATCTGGGACTTCCTCTATATATCCTGTTGGGGTTGTTTCCCCTTTCTTGACATATCTGACAACCTGCCTCCCTTTATCTCCAGTTGCTATTCTTTTGGGTTTCCTACACCTCCATGCCATATGTCCTTCTTCTCCACAATTATAACATGTAGGGGGCTTTCTTGGCTTCCATGGTTCTGGACAATCCCTACTCATGTGACCCAGTTTCTTGCAGTTATAACATTTGAACATGGGTCTCTTGTTTTTGTCTATGTCCATAGCGTTAGGATCTGGCCGGCTTCCAGATGCAACTGGGGTTGGTGCTCTGTATTGCCACTGTGGTCAACTATTAGGGGCTGGGGCTCGCTCTTTATATTCTCGTTGTACTTTAGAGAATCCATAGGCCTCATTGGCCTTCTGATAAGCTCTTGCGAGCACTGTCACCCTGGTTTGTATCTGGTGTAAAGTGGCGTTGTCTGGCAACCCTCCATATCAGATCAACTCCCTTTCTAGTGCAGGGTTCAGATGGTTCTGGAATTGTGAGATCAGCACTTGATCATTCCAGTCCGTCAATGAGGTGAGGGAGTTAAATTTGATGATGTAGTCTTCTACAATCATTGTTCCCTGCTGTAGTTTCAACAAGGCCTCGATGGCCTTTTCTTTGGTTTCCGTTGACATGAAAAACTCATGCATCTGAGTTTTGAAATCTGCCCAGTCCACAAAGGGGAATTGGTTTTCCAGTGGTCATCTGACCCAAGCCCAATCATCAGCAGTGCTCCCCCTCTGTTTAGTTGTGCCCAGTCTAATTCAGCACTCCACCTGTTGTTATCAATTTTATCTTGAAACTCCTGTTGTGCCTCTTGGAAGGCCTTGAGTTTCACCCTGCTCCAATCTGCAGCTCTGTCTCCTTTTCCTCCTTTAATTCTGTACAGGCAGATTGAGACCTTTTGACAGGCATCCTTTTCATTTGCCAGCATGAAGTACGTCTCCATCTGGCACAACCATCTGTCTACCGTTCTGGGGTCTCCTTGATAGAAGCCAGGCATTTCTGCTTTTGTGAGCGGTCCTGGTTCTTGACGGTTCGACCTCTGGTATTCATTGATCATGGCCACTAGGGCCTGTCCTGCACTGGTAATGGCTCATTGGTGTTCCTCTGCCTGTTGATGTATCTCATCATCTTGTGCTGCAACTGCTGCAGCCGGTTGTGTGGTGGCCAGAGGTTTGAGTGTCTGTGTGTCCTGCCAGTGCTCCCTCCATCCTAGTATTGCATGGTAGGCATGTGTGATCATGTCTACTGTAAGTCAAAAAGGTGTGGCTTCTAGCTTGTAGTGGCTCATGCCTTCCCTGTTGAGACATTCGACATGGAACCATCCTCTGCAATTGCTGTTGTATTTTTCGATATGCAGAATGGTGTCCTGTGTATATGACTCCCTTATAATGGTAGTCACATTGTCCTCTCATAAGTTCCTGTCCCAAGTACAGATTTCTTGTATCTGCAGGTAAGCCGGCCACAAGAATTCATCCCAATACTGTTTTTTAATCAAAACCAGGTAACAGTAACCTGGTATATCTGGGTTACAACCACTGTTGGCCCAGGACATTTTTGGGTAAGGGTAAGGCAACCATGCCTCCCTTTCAACAATCCTCCTCCACTGTTCAATCTCTCTCTTCTTGTGAGCATCATTTGCTCCTTGTGGATATTCCTCTTTTGAGAGCCAATCTGCCATTGTGGCCATGCCACCATTCCAATGTGCCACGTCACCTCCTTGAGTGATGACTCATGCTTTATTTTCCCTACTGGCTTGTGCTGCCGCTGCATATGACTGCGCTGGTTGCACAACCAGTTTGGGTTCCACTTGGGTATGTTTGTCCAGCTGCCTCTGCATATGCTTGTTCAACCATGACTGTCGTCCTAAGGTTGACCCTTTTTATTGGTGTTTGGGCGAGCTTCCGTTGTGCTGCCCTGCGTTTGGACTTTGACTGTCCTCTGAAACACACTGTCCACATGTAGTGAGAGACCTTATGTAGGTCTATCAACTTGTCCCATGTGTACTCGATATTGTCTCGACATACAGCCGACTCCTCAATGATATGGCACTGCCCAGGTCGGATGCAGTCCTGGATGGTGAAGACTACTGTGTCATCCCTTAACTCTGGTTCCCAGTTGACAATGTCATAAAGAGTAGGCCATGCTGGCCAATTGTACTTGTCATAGTACTCCTCTTTGAACAGGTACATGTAGCAATACCCATTTTCTCTCCACTGGTTTGGTGCAATGGGACTTCTTGCCCTTGGTCCTGGTAGGTGCACTTTGATACTTGTGTGCCATCCCAGTAATCTGGCTTTGTGGTCATTCCATGAGTCCTCCCTGACTTCTTTAAGAAAATGGTCCATCCCAATAGAGCAGAGATGGGATCATGGTTCTGTGAGAAGTCGTTCTGGTGTCCTGGCGATAATAGCCCCAGGTGGCTTAGTGACAAGAAGGGGATCAAATCTGATTCCCCTGCGGCATTCCTCCTCCTCCTGCTCATGCTTCCATTTAGCATAGCAGGTCACCCATATGTTTCCATTCATCGAGTGCATCCATGTGTTCCAGTCCTCATGACTCATGGTCATGCCCTCATGCTTGTACAATTCTTGTATGTGGTGTGCGCACTGTAGTTGTTCCACAGCTACCTGGTATTGCCAGGTAGCTTAACACCATTATTGATCAACATCAGCCACTGGTTGTATTTTGACAAGACCAGTGCTAGCCAGATTGGGTTGGAGGTGTCTCCCTTGTATTGGACCTCCAATAACTCCATGAGGGTTTGGTATTCCCTCTCTGCCTTCCACATGGCACACTCAGCTTGCAAGACTGCGCAAGTGGCTGCCCGTTCCATAAGTAAAGCCTCCCAGGCTTCCTTCTGTTCTAACTCCTGCTTGGCTTCACGTTGCCACAGGATCAATTGTGCTTGAGCACGCTCAATTTTGTGCTCCTCCTTTCGGTGTTTCCACCACAACCGAACATGGTTGTCATGTCAGCAGATGACTGTATCCCCAATGAATTCTCTGGGTCCCGTCTGGACTGTGTTGTGAATGGTTACCCAGTCCACCTCGAAGATGCACCCGATCTCCGAGAGTGTCACCTGGGCATAGGGTAGAATATATGTAAACAAGCACTGCATTGTGACTCATTGTTCGTTCTGCTGTAATAAATCTTCAATCAAGTTTGGGCCTCCACCAACACTTGATCCATTCCTCTGGCAATAAATCTGCACCAGTCAATGATGTCCTTTGGGAAACAAAGGAGTTACTGTCTGCTGCGTTGTGGGTCTGAAAGCTATCAAGATACATGTGCCTGGCAATTTGCCTCTCTATCTTTGTGCCAAGTTATCAGCCCCAAAACAAAATAGGGGTTGCTTGTACAGGGAGTATGAGAGGAACTTGGTATCAGCCTTGATACACAATGTAAATCGAGTGTCTTCACTCATTCCTGAGTTTTTCGGCAATAACAGTATACTATGCTCAGGACACGTCTGTGGTCTCCTGCCTACACTCTCCCGACACACTAGTATTCTTGTCCATTACTGTGGGTAGACAGACCCAAAGGGTGTATTGAGGATCACTCATTCGTGACCCATTGACAGTGTTTTTTCATAATTGAAGTTGCCTGGAGAGGTCACGGGCTGTGTGGTTACTACCTCTCAGAAATCAAACTAGGCTGTTGGCGCTGTGAGCAACAACGAGCAAGGCATGCTCGGTGCTGTAAGACCAACAGGGTAGAGATGTAAAGACTCTAGATTATGTTAGGATGACCCTAAACACAACCCAAAACCTTAGAGGGGATGGCTTGTTCAGCCAAAGATGAAAATGCTTGCTCAAGAAGAAGTGTCTAGGACACAAACTATCTAGAGTCTTAGGGACTTGCTACCTAAGACGACAGCCCTTATATACCTGCTCCCTGGTCTGTGCACAGACAGCGTGCAGCTAAAGTCCCTCACAATAGAGATGATGTGCAGCAGCCAAGCCTGCGCCCATATGACCATACCTGGGATCATCCTCCCACACCAACACACTGTCTCCCCATATATGGCAGTGTCTTATTGTCTCTGCACTCAGCTGTTTCCCATGTTGCCCCTCAGGCACCATTTGGCCTATGTATCTGTCATAGCCTAGGCCCATCATTGGGCCATTGTCCTAGTCAGCACTCAGTCTAGTCCTATAGCCAACACTGACCTAACCACCTTCCTTATAAGGGTTGCAGTCCTAACATAGCCAATCCCTGCAACTGTAGTATCATTTGAGTCCTGTATCTAAATGTTTGAGTGTAGTGAAATAGATAAAAAGAAAAGAAAAATATGTCTCGACTCTCCCAGTCCATATCTTCATGAATGTCATTGATGTTGTTACTGTGAAAATTGACTGGAGTGAGTTATGCTCATAACAACACCAGTGTTTCCACTCACAGAATTCATCATGCTACATCAGGTTAACTCTGTATATGTCAGACTAACATCAGCAGCTCTCAGCCCTGGCACTTTCCACCTCGGAGTAGTCAGGAAATTCAACAATGACCTCACCCCTCCTTTCCCTTCTACTGTCAGTGCAACGGTAGGTTAGGTTTATCAATGGGCAAAGGTTTACGCCCTTCCAGGAGATGACAATACTGATGGGGCATTCTCTCAGGACCTTAGAGAGTGTGTGTTACAATTTCTTTCTCTAACACTTATTTGTTACAATAGCTCTTCTTCACTTCATTGCTACACTCCATTACTTGTTTCACCTGCCTGTTTCACCCCTTGTTTTACTTCCTTTTATACCTCTCCATTGTCCTCTAGACAGTATATAAACCCACACATGTACCATAGTTCTTTAGTTCCAACTTAGTTGAGTATTGCTCTCATTTGAATGATCTTCCTGCTCTCGCTTTCCACAACCACTCAAGCTACCTTTGTCACTGTCCAGCACAGCATCAAGGTCCACTTTGTCCATTGACTGGGATTAGACCAAGACTCTAGTCGTCATTGTCAACTCAGTAATGAATTGAGGGCATCAACCTTAACAGTGTGGTGGCCAGAAGCCATGCTTAATTCCCCAGCAAAAGACTGATACTAGGCATCAAGAGGGAGGGAAATCCTGGTCTTGGGAACAACCAGCAAGTTGTAAAACTGCATTGGTTACCCCTGAGGAGAGGGAAGAGAAGTGTCAATGCTTCTTAGAGAAAATGAAGGCAGATCCACATTACATGGATGCAGTCACATCAACTTCTTGGGATGCAAAGTCTTGAGGAGAGGGACATGTTATGAGCTGGAGAGGAGCCTCCAAGTGCAACCCTAAGACAGGGTTAGGGACCATACAGGAGTCAACCAATTTCGTTGACAGGATAACTTGAAGAAGGCTCAGGAACACTTGGCAACATATGGAAAACCCATATGTCAGTAATGACGACTTAATGACTATGTGGTGGTGCTTATTTATGCACGCAATTGGTGGTTTGAAGGCTTTTAGGATTTACTCCTATTTATTCAAGATTTATGGATGGGCAGATAAGGCTCAGGGACTTAGCGGTGGATGAAGACATGGCATCACTATAAACAGAATATGACAGCCTGATGATGGTGGCCTGTACATGTGCAGGAATGGATTAGGTCAGCAAGACACTGAGCCAGGATGGTGGGTCCATGATAAGGATCTATGGCAATGCCATGCTCATGGGATGAGCACCAAAGAAGTGGTGCAATGTTAGGACACCAAATAATAGCAAGACTGCAGAGCCAAGAACAGCTGATGGGCATGCACATATATGGTTAGATGGGAGTGGAGTCTGTTGCTGCACCCCCTTTATGGATGAGGGGTTTTAGCTGCACATGGACCAGGAGACTTTGTATAAGTAGGGAGTCATTTCTTGACTTAGGGCCCTTAAGGCTCTAGGTGGTTTATATATCTTGTGTAAGGCTATAGCCCCTAATAGCAGTGGTTTTGTCTCTGGACTAACAGTCTGACACTATAAGGGTTTCTTAGTGTTAGTGTTTAGGCATGTCCTAACAAGTAGGTCTAGATCCTACTGCTGTTTATGTAAATCCCCCCCTGGTTTGCAGGTGCTGCCTTGCAAAGTAGTTATACTTTATCCCTCCTCATGGGAGTTGTGCTTTGCCTCAAACAATACATGTCTAATTAAAAAATTAAAAAATAACAAAGATAACTTGTGGTGACCTTGTGACGTGACCACGTTTTGTCAGACCACATCACCTGTCTCGACAGTATGGTGCAGAAAGACGCAAAATCCCTCGCAGAACTAAATCCGAGGACGACAACTTATGAATTTCTTGGTCCTTTGGGAGCATTACTCATCTCCCTTGGCGTGCCAGCTATGACATATATGCTGTACTTTGGTTGTTCCGAGCAAGCGGGTGGTTGTCCTCCTCCTTTGTCATTGATTTCTGATCAAATTATTTCCTCTGTTGGCGATCTGCAATGGTGGAGAAGTCTATGGAACACTGAGGCAGCATTGGGGTATTTAGCCTGGTATGCTTTTTGCATTCTAGCGTGGCTCGTTCTCCCTGGAGATACCGTCGAAGGAACGATTCTGAGAACAGGTGAAAGGAAGAAATATACATGTAATGGTAAGTTAACGTTATTATCCAGCTATTCACCTAAAATGATTGCCTAGCGTTTTCCACTTTCCTACTCACATTAGGCATCGTGACGGGCATTATTTATCGCTTTGGCCCTAGCTCATTCACATTCATTTACGAGAAATGGGTGGGCCTCGTCACAGCATCTGTTCTTATGTCTGTGCTCCAAGCGCTGGGCTGTTACCTTAGCTCTTTCCGTCAAGGCCGCTTATTGGCATTAGGAGGGAATTCTGGTAATCCTATATACGATGTAAGTTTTTGTTCTTAATGTGGAACACAAATCAGGATTTTTGTCAGTTCTTTATAGGACGCGAGCTTAACCCTTCTATCGGCTCGCTTGACATCAAATCCTTTAACGAACTTCGCCCGGGTCTGATCCTTTGGGTTCTGGTCAACATCAGTATGGCTTGCGAACAAGCTGTGCGCAGAGGAGGCTTTGATAAAATAACCGACTCAATGTGGCTCGTTCTCGCATTCCAGACTTGGTACGTAGCGGATGGCCTGTACAATGAGGTTTGTAGTCAATCTTGTTCCCTGAGCAAGGTACTGAAGAATTCACAGCCTGCATTATTCACCACCATGGATATTATAACCGACGGATTTGGTTTTATGCTTGCCATTGGCGATCTTACATGGGTTCCTTTCGTTTACTCACTCCAGGCCCGATACCTCGCCTTCCACCCTGTGGAACTCGGTCCAATCTGGACTATAGCAATTTTATCAACCAACATTTTGGGTTACTACATATTTCGAGATGCCAATGGTGAAAAAAGTGACTTTCGTAATGGGAAAAATCCAAAAAGTTGCATTATCTAGTGACAGCAATTACAGTCCCACTGATTTACTTGTAGACCTCAAATCTATACAAACAACTCGTGGAACCAAGTTACTTATATCTGGCTGGTGGGGACTTTCGCGCCATCCCAACTATTTGTGAGTGATTATTCCTGTTCATGACGTGTCTGGTTGATTAGGACACCACAGCGGCGATTTGATCATGGCTCTCGCGTGGTCCTTGCCAACAAAATTTGAAACCCCCGTTACATATTTCTACGTTGTGTACTTTGCCATTCTTCTTATCCATAGGCAAAGACGTGATGATGAAATGTGCGCCAAAAAGTAAGCATATTGCATACTGCCCTGTATACCTTAACATTCGACTGAAATCTTGGCAGATATGGAAAGGATTGGGAGGAGTACAAAAAGCTTGTTCCTTATCGCATTGTACCTTATATTTACTGAGTATCTTGCTTATGAATTATACAATGTCTTTTCTTCCTCATAAGTTGGGTCTACACGAACCACACGCCAGAGTCAGGCAACTGCGCGCAAGCAAATGTGCTGAGTGGAATATTTGAACGGTTAGGCGCACGTCCAATATGGATGCGTTGAATTATCGTGCCTGCATGGTAGAAGGCTGATCACCATGGTACAGATGACGACGAAGCGTTCCGCTTTCATGATACGCTGGCGACATGACGCATGATCGTTCGGAATCCACGTCAAGAAATTGTGAGGCATAGAACTATTGTACAGCATTTCCCATATAAAAATATGATAGCTTCATCTCCTCGTTCTCCAAGCGTTTGCAATACCTATATTCCCACCCCCTCGTGTCCCCTGTCCTGGCCCCGCGCCTGATAAGCTACTCATACTGCTTGTGTCCACGGACGAGCTCGCGGACTGAGTCGTTGAACTCTCCCCTGAATCTCGTGGTGAATCCGAACTCGCGGATGACGACTGAGCTGCATTAGCTAATGCCTCCACTGAGCTGACGTAAGGCACGGATGCGGGGAAGGCACCCGACGGGACCTGATAATGCTTGGAAGACGTGTCTGGCTCAGAGACGACATATGCGCGTGTCCCAGCATGAGTGAGAATTGGTTCCGCGGAGTGATCACTCTGTTTCTCGTTCATAGACGAGACTGCGGAGGACGCAAGAGGCGTAGTCAGTGAGGAGTCGCGGAGGACAACATATGGACTGTGGAAATGACGGACGGAGGTAAGGGAGAAAAGGGCGCGCGTGGAGAGTGGGCGAAACATATGGGGTGTGGAAATACGACAGTCTATATACTAAGAGGTTGTCACATAGTCACACGTTCTCGAACCACTTTCATAGCGACGGCTCTACTCAGGAACGTAGTACTGGCGTCCCGTATAAGCCTGTGCGACTGCCTGCATTGCATTCGGCTTCGGTCGGTGCGTGTCCACTGCAGATATGGGCAGCATGTACCTACTCCCGACGTTATCCTTGTTCAATCCAACTACACAATTATACATACCGCTCCTCGTCGCATCCATATGCCTTGGGTGTAAGCTTGATCACTGTATGCAAGGGCACTTTTATGTATGGGAGATCGGCTTGGGGAAGGTCATGGAAATAGGCATATCTTTGTCCCATCCATTACTAAATAAATCTCTGCAATTGCCAGCTCACACGTACAAGCAGCGCAGTATCGCCTTGATACGTCAGAATCGGACAATCCACAAAACTCCCAACCCACCTGATGCCCGATGATCAAGATATTTTCTTGACGCTCCAGCTCCATGATCACAGGTTCCAATCGAAGTACAACATCTCGATATGATTCGCCTCCTCTATAACGATAGTTAAATTTATCTTCATCGCGATTTGCAAAATCGTCTGGATATGCTTGCTGCGGGGCAGTAAGTACTTGTCTATTCCCGGTGTGTGCAGAAAAACCTCTATTTCCTGTTGTGTTCGGTGAGATACAATCGCATAGCAAGCTAAGAATCGTACTTCATAAGTCATGCCGTCGCAAACGCCTGTTACTGTCAGCAGTAGTATCAAAATTGATTAGTCCTGCCCTTCATACCTGCGTCCAGCTCGTCCAAAGATTTCCAAGTCAGCTTTGGATACGGCAGATAACTTGCAGTTTGGATCGTACGTCGCAGAGTCGATGTCCATACCTTACAATGTTAATGAGGATGACCCCCCAAAAAAAACATTTCAATACGCACCGTTAAGTGCGCGTCACCAACGTTGTCTCTTACAAGTTCTGGCAGAGCTTTCGCGTACTGCAACCCACGCGGAGAAAGTAGAGAGTCTCCGCCAATTCGTCCCTTTACATTGTGCTGACTTTCCCCGTGCTGGCGAAACGGTCGGCAATGTGAAGAAAAATGCCTACAACCCTTACGCGTGAAAGATAGATGCTGCGAGGATTGACATGCAAATTCATCAAATAAAATGCAATTCGACTTTGTAAGTATCCGTTCATCCGGTTGACCGTAACGCTGCTCCCCACGTTGACTATACGTAAATAGGACAAGTGGGGTTCAGTTATGGTCTCATATATTCTTTCATATTCTTTGATGCGGCGGAGAAAGTCTTTCTTGGCTTCTTCTCGGGATGTATCTTTGTAGTCGGGATCACCTGAGCTGATCTTGAGTGCCACGTTCGCGGCCAGAACAGCAGGATCATCGCAGATAGATTCCAAGAAGATTAGAGTAAACCCCTTTTCCTTGGCCATGCGTGCTTCAATGCTGGCCCTGTTACCAAGAATGTCAAAGGCATTCGCAAGGGGTGTAGGATGATAAACCTGCGCGCACGAGTACTATTGGTGGCATCTGTGCCGCATAAGCGTTAACCATGATCCGGTATGAGCGAGCGAAACGTGATACCGTGGATGCCCACGTTGCCACCTTCCTTCAGCCAGTATATCAACATTTCAAGGCTGTCCATGGCAAGCCGTTCGCGAGACTCGTTGGCTGCGGCATTGTCGTGGTTAAACCACGATGCTGTATGGTTCTCTTCAATGCCACTCCTAGCTCGCATGTCAACTAGCAAGGAATGGAATCAGCCACAGTACTTGCTGCTGAGCTTTTTGTCTAGCCCTTGTGCGTCTAAGCTGTCCTACGTTGAAAACCTGTTTGCAGAACGTCTATGCTGGTCTTGTCGTCGATGATCTGCAGAGAACAATACCTTGACATCATACTCGAGCCACTGGTTGAGATTATTCTCAGAAAACTGCGATGAGTTTACGCAAAAGATCGCACCTTGAGGTAAATCATGAGTTTATTGCTGAGATAGGATTTACCACGAGCGGGCAAGCCAACCTTTACAGAGGCGACTCGGGAAACAGCGGTAGGTCCAGAATGACATACGCTTACAGTGGCAACGACGATCTTCGATTCCGAGTAGTCGGGCTTCGCGACTTGCAAACCATGTACAGCGCAGAAACGTGAGAGGAATAGGGTATACCTTTCGTGCCGATGCCTTTGACAGGCAAAGGTGGAGTGGGCGCTTGCGAAGGCTTCCTGCTAGACACGGCTGATGCATCAAATCTCTTCAGCCTGCAATTGCTTTAGCGACCAATGCGAATGTCTGTATCTACGACTTACATGGGCCCTCCTGCTCCGAAGGCAGCAGGGGGACGGCCTCGGGCACTCGAGTCGAGCTCGCCTTTGCTTTGCATATCCATGAGAACGCCTGCAGCACGTTGAAGATCTCGGGAGAGTTCGCGTGTGGAAATTGACGAATTCGCCATGATGTTCCAAACTCGGGCTACGCAGGTCTCCTAACATGATGATCAATGATTATTAAGCACCATCACCATGCAACATTAGCTGCTAGCTACACAATACACAGAAAAGATTGTCGTCGGAACAGGCAAGCCTGTAAAGCCAGATGTACAAGTGAATATCAATGCGAATGACGTGGGTAACCAAATGGAAACGAGCGTAGGTGATTACGGTAGGAAAAGGTCGTAGCCATCATTAGTGAACAGTCGATCTTCTACTCTAGTGTATGCAGAGACTAGACCAACTGTGAGTATCTGGCCATGCAATTCAGGAAATCACGCACATGCTATATACTTCCAAGACGCAACCAGCGCGCCAAGTATTGCCACAACTGAGTAATTATCCTCGACAACATACCAAACTCCAAAAGCCTCTTCTTCTGCCATGGCCATCTTCGTCGCGATCGATGCGTTGCGTATGGTCGCTATCGAACACGTCCATGCCTCGAACTGCGGCTACAGTGTCTCTGGGAGTTGCATTTGCCATGTTCTCCCTAGATATTGTGCCCATTTTACCAACTGGGTTTTGTCCATAGCCGTACGGCTCTGGCGCATTGTGATGCAAGGCATTGCCATTAGGGAGTGGATGTATTGGAGCGCTGGGGGAGTGACGTCCATACGCAGCACCAGTTGAGGTACGGTAGGCATTCGGAGTGGGTGCCGCGGCATAAGGATGAGGAGTTACAAGGCTCGATGGAGCAAGAGGGTTGGCATCGCGTTGCTGACTTGGTCGACGACTGGCAGATACCATGGGTTGTACGCTGTTAGCGTCGCGCGCATTACCACCTCGTTCATTTGTGCGGCGCGTCTTGCCGACGTGTGCGGGAGCTGGAGTCAATACAAGTGGTGGAGCATTATCCTGGAACTGTGAAGCTCGTCGACGACCGGTAGCATCTCGTTCACGTCGATGTTCGCGACCGGGTGTTGCAGAGGAGTGAACATGGGGTTTCTTGAGAGACTCAGATATGTCAAGTTTATCAAGAAAAAATAGCATGGAACATACTGTGCTGGCTTCCCAGCCCTTTCCTCCGTTCAAAAGCATCCAGTCGTACACGCCATCTTCTGGCTCGCCGATGGTCTTCATGACCTTAGTGAAAAGCTCACGAAGGAAATCATAATCCGGTACTTCCTCGAATCCCAACTTGCGGACATAGTTCATATAGATGGCAAACTCCTCTAATAACATTTGATTGTCAAGAGAGACTTGCGACAAGGTCATGGTACGTCGTTACCTGGAAACCCGTCACATAACTCGCTTATGGGAGTGTTTTGTTTCTTCTCGCCAATCTTTTCATACTTTTGCTTGTTAGTTGCAGCTCTGAGTCCCTGCCATGGTAGCCCGCCGCGCAGGAAATACATGAATACGTGACCTAGCGACTCCAGATCATCCCGCCGCGACTGCTCGCGTCCGAGATGCGTATTTATTGACATGTAGCGTGCAGTACCGGAGAGTGACTTGCGTTCACGATATGGGATGTGGGCTTTAGTCTTGGGATCTCTGTAGTGTTTTGCCATGCCAAAGTCTATGACAATATACGACTTTGAGCAACATAAATGGCACTAGAACCATGAAGGACAGACCGATTATATGGATTAAATTTGCATTCTTGGTGCCAGGGACGCCAATCAAGAAATTGTCGGGTTTAATGTCACGATAGATCAAAGACTTGTCGTGGACAGCCTGGACGCGCGCAATCTGTGGGGATTATAGGAAACGAAGCAGAGTCATTTCAAACACAATAATACCATTTGTTTTGCGGCCATGCACACTGTCTTGATCGAAAACTTGCGCCCGCACATGTCAAAAAGGTCTTCCAAGTTGGGACCGAGAAGGTCAATAACGAGGACGTTATGAAGACCCTCCTGACCAAAGTGGTGAACTTGAGGTATGCCGGCTGCGATACGAATTAGAGCGGGCGGTAATTAAGCGAATACAGCACACACGTGTTCCGCTCAACGTCCTATAAGAACGGAATTCGTCTCGGAGCTGAGGGGCATCGGATTTGCGCGGTTCCTGGGAGGAGGGTATGAGATAACGGCAGATTGGAGAGAGAAGGACGTACGAATTTTATGGCGACAGGAGTGTTGGAAGGGAGTTTTGTACCTGGAGAGGAATGAGAGGAGAAGGAAAGAAGGGAAAGGCGCAGACCCTCGAAGACAACGCCAAAAGAGCCCTCTCCGATCTTCTTGCCGACGCGGTAATGGCCGCCGATGACATTTGAGGAGGAGAGGGACTGGGAGGGATGGGAGGAGGAGGAGGCGATGACGTGGGGGGTGGTCATATTGAGCGGGAGGGGGTGAGAAGAGAGAGGAAGGAGAAGCGGAGCCTGAAAAGAAGATGCCGTCTGCCATGCACGACCTTGCCGATCTGCGCGCCCAGCTGCTGCAAGCGCGCGCCGCCCTCGCCCGCCAGCTCGCCGCCATCGATGCCGAGCTCGCCGACGTCGAGGCCCGCTACCACAGACTCACCCAGCACGCCCCCGTCCTCCGCCTGCCCCACGAGCTCCTCGTCCTCCTCTTCGACTACACGCGCGCACGATGGCGCGCCGGCCCCGCCTTTGAGCTTGTCGCCAGCCACGTCTGTGCCCGCTGGCGCGACATCGCCCTGGGTCTTCCACGCTTCTGGTCCACCATCGATCTCAAACTCCGCGCCCCCTCCTCCCCCGCCATCCACAGGCTCCACACCTACCTCGCCAGATCAGACCCCCTCCCGCTCGACATCTTCATCACCTGCGACGTCTTCGATCCCCTCCTCACCTTTTTGCTCCCCCATGCTTCCAGATGGAGGCAGCTCTGCATCATCTCTCCCCTCGCCCCGACCCATAACATCCGCGCCGCCATGCATCGTCTCTCTGTCCCCATCCTCGAGTACCTTTCTTTCAGGACAAACCATGCGCATGACGCGCCCTCCCAACTCTACTCTAATGTCCCTAGTCTACTTCCACAGATCCTTCCTTCCACACCCTCTCTGTCTTTCCTTAGGCTCGCGGGAACAGCTCTCTGGACACTCCAGCCCTCCATGATCAATGTGCGCACATTGCACCTCGAGGGATGCAGGTCCATGTTTATGTCGATCCAGCAGTTCCGCACTCTGATGGCGACTCTACCCTCTCTTGTCAATCTCTCGCTAAGTCAAATATCCATCGACGCGTCCCAAGAGGTTGACAATGGCCGCAATCCAATTCTCACGTCGCTCAGGCGCCTTCGCATTTGCGACGAAGACAGACAGTCTGGCATCATGCTGTCGCTCGTGGGTCTGCCCGCTGTCGAATCGCTCCATCTGCGCAACATTGAGAACTTCAACGCACTGCCGCTTCCTACCATACACTCTGTCGCGTTTGACTCGTGTTCATTTTCACCCAATGAACTATGGGATATAACCCAGGCTTTTCCGACAGTCTCGTCCCTGACAATGGACCAATCTGTAGAAGCGCTTTACGCCTTGTTGGGATCATTGGGCGGACAAATTAAATGGCCGGAACTGAAAATAATGACAATCTATGATCTCATCCCGGCTAATGTACAGGTGTTTTGTGACATGGTTGAAGCTCGTCAGCAGGCAGGAAAGTCTTTGACCTGCATCCGTCTGAACAGGCGTGGCCGAAACGTTCTCAAGAACAAGGGACGTCTTCAATGGCTGTGTGACAGGGTGGCCATGGAGAGTCACGATGCTGAAGAAGCATGGCCATCGGGGCTGGAGTTTCACGATCCCGATGATTGCTAAAGAGACGCCGGGCAGTTCCGAAGGGGCGTGACGGGCGTGACGGATGACAAAGAGGAAGCTAATATGGGCCCCGGCTCAGTCAGCGGTATTCTATGATTAGCTTTCCGTCCTCCGTTGTACTTGCAATTGTCAGCAACAACCCCTAGACCGTTCTTCTTGTATATCTTCGCCTCGCAGTGAGTCCAGGTTGGCTCGTTTTTTTCCTGATGACTCTCCATCCCACCCTCCGCTCAAAGTTTCACCGTTCCCAGGTCGCGCGTCTGATGGCAACCCGGGTCGTCAAATTGACCATCATTACCGACTTTGTATGACACCTTCTTCCGCGTCGGCATGTCTTGACGTTTCTCCAGGTCTGCGCCAATTGCTGCGTAACGCAACACGAGCTCTTAAACGCCATCACCTATTGCAAAGACGACCTGAGCCTTCCTCTCGCATTCGAACTTGAACATTTACCGTTTCAGCTCATCAATCCAACGTGTCTGTCCGGAAATGGACCCAAAATAGACAGGCGGTCGTTTATGAGCCAATGGATGGGACAAGAACGGTTCCTAAGTTTTGAGAAGGCCATCACCAAGTGGTCAGAAGAGAAGGGCATTCCTATGTGCGTTCTTGTCTGTTTATGAGCGATATACACCTTCCCTTACAGTCTTGACAGCAAATTCCAAGGCGTCATCAGTCAATCTACACGAGCGCATCGCTTGTGTCAAAAAGCCTACAGACTCGGTGGCCAAAATCTGCAACTGCCAGTCATCGTTGCTCTGTTCAAAGCATATTTGGAAGACAGTCAAGACATTGCTGACAATAATGTCCTAGCCGATATTGCTGAGAAGGCTGGGGTGATGTCAAAAGACGAGGTGAGTCTCTTCACACGATCTATTCCCATTTATTCATCGCTTCTGCCAGGCACTCAGATTCCTCGAGTCTGATGAGTTGGATAAAGAAGTTAACGATATGTGCACTGCTGCGCGGTCAAAGGGAATAACGGGTGTCCCAATCACCATAATCGATGGCAAATGGGCTGTTTCAGGAGGCCAATCCGCAGACGTGTATATACAGGTCAGTTCATGCCAAGGATTCTCTTTGGTTACTCAACATATTCCATAGATCTTCAAGAAACTTGCGACAGGTCCTTGCGCAGCCCCTTCCCCGATGCCTTCTGCTGCTTGATGTCGTTCTGTCATTATTAAATTAATTAGCCGCTATCACGATGCGACCAACCCAGTCGTCGAATCGCAACTTGTCATACCGCCAGACTCTTATTCACTTGCTTTAACTTGCCTGTATTATCGTATGTGATGGACATGTAGGAAGGAGGTGATTGAACCGCCAAAAATGTACAAGTCCGAGGACATGATATATCTGTTCGCGTGTCCCTTGTTCTCGCTTTCAACAAATAGTGACACTCGCCCCGAACTTACATAATGACCCATGACGCACAATCGATTGAACGTTGCCACAAAATCAAATATCCAATGACGTCTCCCACTTGCTTCACAGGAATGTAGGCCTCTCCGTCAATCTACGCTCATATCGCGTAGCATCTGCTGACAATGTTGCCTGACAAACGACGCCATTGGATGTATGTATGGATACCCATACTCAGTGGTCTTACTTGGTTTGGTTTCGTATACGGTATTCTTTCCCCGCTACGTGCTCAGATGAAAGTAGGAACTTTATTAGCCATGCTGATAACTTGGCTGGCAGAAGGTCGACCCAAGCTTCCATCCCAAACTGGTTCAATAGCGTACATATCCGACATTGGCGCTGCTGGACTCAAGCCGCTATTCATTGCTGGCTGCTGCGTTACTGCCGTCGCGTTTGTGCTGTCTCTAGCTGCCGAACGGTGGCTTAGACACTCGGGCAGGTAGAATGCTGACTTGCAGAGTGATTATTTTTCATGGACCATATACTTAGGTTGCTGCCAATCATGCGCAGGAGGGAGCGAATGCTCAGCATCCTTGCAATTGCAGGATCAATTATTGGTGGAATAGGACTCATCTTGCTCTCTGTGTTTGACACACGAAGCTTCACGAGTTTACACAGAGCATTTCTCTTGGTTTTCATGGTCGGCGTTGCTCTGAGTGCTATTTTCATAATTGTCGAGGTATTGCGCGGTCGTTCTATGAGGAAAAGGTCTTACGATGCACGGTAGTACCGCTGGCTCAGCAAAGACTTCATACACGCAACATATCTTAGAATCGCATATGTTGCAAAAGCCACCATAGCTGGCATACTCATTCTTTTATCCATCGCGTTTGCAGTGGCTTTGTACAGAAGCCATAGTGCCGGAGGTATGCACTCTGTTTATACACTATCTTCTGGTTTCAGCGATCTTTGAACAGCGGTATTAGAGTGGATTATTGGCTTTGGCTTTACTTTCTACCTCCTCACGTTCTTTTTTGACCTTCGACATTCTAAAGGTCGGTATCGCGGAGAGCTCAGCAAGGCCAGATTCCTGTCCAGCCAAACGCTGCGCGAAACATTTGGCATGAAGCCTACGTTGCAAACTAATCAAATGACATCATAACATGATCTGGCATGTACTAATTTACGTCCATATTAATAATATTCATCGTTCTTTCCTTGACGGCTTAACATCATATCCACCAGGTATAGTAGGTCTTCGAACATTCTTCCTCGAGGTATGAGACGAGGTGATTTTCCCGCTATCGTCAGCACCTGATTGTTAGAAATAATCGATTCACCTGGTAATGGAAGAGGATCACTATAGCGTGCCAGTAGTCCAGCGTCGTGGACGTGATTCGAATATGTGGATCTGCAGACTAAACGTACTAGTAGGTTTGATCGGGAGGTATCGTGCTCGGCGAAACATTGGATGAAGGAGATATCACCAGTCCTTGTTCTTATATCCCATGTGCATCGTCGGTCGTTATGTACGCCAAGTCGGGTGCTGACCGCCTTTGATATCAACGTTGGTGTGTTTGGTCTCAAGAGACTCGATGGACAATGATACCGGAGCTGATGCTTGTCGTGCAAATTCCTGACTTTCAGCACAACCACGATCAACATTCTCATGATCCTATGGCTGGAGGCCATAGCTCAGGCTGGCGAGGTGGACTTGTGTAGGAGCTATCACATGATCAAAATTGTTCCATCAGTAGCTACGGAGGAAACAAGCATTATGGACCAAAACATTCTCCTCCCTAGTCACTCTCCAGTCGAAAGTTGATCAAATTTACGTGTGGCCCATGAATGATCTATACATCTGTGAGCTTTCATAGCAGTAATGGAAGTTTATGCACTTACCTCCCTGTAGGAGCCCAGCATACGCATCCTCATCAAACACTTCGATGATACCTCTGTGATCAAGGGGTCTATCCAGGCCTTTCCCAAGGCATGCCCAGACGGAATGACCTCCTTCAAGTGTCGCCTAAGTTGCATCCACCCTATACCGTTGTAATGCAAATCTAGCACGCGAATTAGCCGCTGCATGTGGTTATGAATGAAAGTATGGTAGAATTTGATGAATGCCTCCTCCAATGTTTCGGTTGCAACACAATGACCCGGCAAAAATAGGAAGTCTACACCGGTGGATTGCCGTAGAGTTGGGGGATGAATCCGAAGACCACCTAAGTCGCGAACGATGAAACCAAGGATAGCTTTACTCTCCTTATCAAATCGTACAAGTACGTTTTGGGCATGAGCCTCAAAGGCCACGCCGTTAAAAAGTAGAGGTGGAAGAAGGGCGTGACATGCGATACGTATATATCTGCAAAAGAACTATCTGAATTCACTGCTGGATACATACGGAACCACTCACTGGTCAAGAAACGCGATCCGTTTCTCCTGCGAATCAAGTTGAAGTATGTGTTGGATAACAGCCACACCGGGTGGGGATCCAAGGTGGTCCATTTCGAGAAGTGCTGCGCACATTATAACTCTTTCACTTGGACGCGACTGATATTGGTTTCTTAAGATGACTGCAAAGTGTTTTGATATGTCCGGGTCTACAGAGCGGTAAACGGAGCTGGCAGTCTCTTTTTCCACTATCAAGAGCTCGCGATCGAATGTCAGCCTTGGGATTATCTCCGAGAATCGGGGTCCGAAGTTGGTTGTAAAATGTGATATCGTGCGCAACGCTGATGATATCCTGACTCCAATTGACAGTTTTATTGCCAAGTCAGGTAGGTCTGGTATCGAGAGTGTCCTACCAAAGTTCAGAATAAGGGATTGTCGAAGAGGTGGGTTCAGTACCTGATGCTTGACTGTGCAAATGCTTCGATAGAAATGTCTGGGTGTAACATCTCAACTTCTGGAACTTTGGCAGTGACATTATCAGCCTGAAGCTCGTGAACAGGAATTATTGCGAAGAGATTATCGTCAGGCAAATTGACGCCTAATTTCGCAGCAGCTTTGCTCGCAATGGGACGAATCGTAAGTTCAAATGGACCAAGAATGTCAAGTGACGATCGAGGAATAGCTGCAAACCGAATGCGGGGATGGTACCAATCATAATTAGTTGTTTTAAACGGCAGCATTCTGGCCCGATGCATCTGCGAGCGTCATTGTAATTTCCCAACTTCCATTGTAAAGGACTCACAGGGTGAGTTGGGTGTCCAGCAACCAGACTCTGCTCCCACTCTGTTCGGCCGCAATCCCAACTTGGGCACCGTGGAGGATTTTCATAGGCGATCACTACCATTCTGCTTAGCTGGAGTCAACCTCAGAGTCTGGGACCATACATTGCCATTCAAACGAACTCCTTAGTTCTTTCTTTATATTTTCATTTTCAGAAGGGGCGATATCTGGTGCAAACTTTGTCCAAAGTAGTACAGAGTCAAAACAGGGTATCAGGCTTGTTGAGCAATCCAGCTCCCATGCAGGTGCCACCAGAGTGTTCATGATAGTTGTCTGAAGTCTGTTCTGCATCGCGGAAATCAGATTGACCGAATCACTAGTCGGAAAGGTCGCGCACGGTAGCATGTCCTAGGTTTCCCACCCCCAGTTCGTATATATCTGGCAACATGTCTAGAGGATCCAGCAGCCCAACAAGTCGGCCATGTTTAGATGGCGGGGTATTTAGAAGGGCAGGTGGATGATGCACTGGTACAACCGCAAATATATCGCTGGCGTACAGAACACCATTAACCATTTGCTCTGGTGCTAGATGCGTTGATAGAATGACCACCACACCAGCCGCCAAATTGTCGTCCAGAGTAAGATAGAAGGCTTTCAGAAGCCTCTCTGTGACAAGACAGGAAAGGAGGCGCGAAACAACGGCAAAAGATGCTTTTCGTTGAGCCAGTGATACGTCTTCAATGACCATGGTAGTCTGTGGATAAAGCTCGTCAGTCACGAAAAAAGTGGTTAAGAAAACGCCAAGAAATCCCCCCCGTACCTCGGAATGGGATGAAGAGATAAATGTTGATACTGGGAAAGAGCATCGCGACCAAACGAGGTTTATTAAGGCTGGACTCGTGTGGCGTGAGTTTTATCTGATAACGTTTGTCTCAGATCAGACTTGTCAATGTCAATTTCGGCCGGTGGCGTGCGGTATTAATAATTGACATGCACGTAAGGATTGATCATCAAGATTCAATACATGTGGTCCATCAAGGAAGCACCGCAGATAATAAGATTGGGGATTGGCGAATGGAGATGCTGGAAAATTGCGGTTTCAGCGACTAGAAAAGTAAAGAGGGATTCACTGACAAATCTATACATCCCCGCCATTCTCATGCGCAAGTAACATTTTGATGGCAATTTTTTTCTGTCTGGAGACAACCAAGCTGTATACAGCCCATGCTCCTTTGGAATAACTTTCATCAGATGCGTACGCACGATTTTCCAACCTTGACCGTTATAGTGTAAACCCAAGACGCGGATGAGTTGCTGCAAATGATTATGAATGACGGTGTGGTACATTCGGGTATAAACATCATCCAGGTCAGGGGCAACAATGGAGTGGCCTGGAAGACAGTCTAACTTGACACCGGTTGTCATGTAGAGTGTTTCGGGATGGACGCGAAGTCCCCCAAAGTCGCGTATGACGAAGCCACGCAATTCCTTTGTTTTCATATCGAAACGGGCCAGGCAATTTTGCGGGTGACACTCAAATGCAACACCATTGCAGATGACCGAAGGGAGGAAAGCCTGAAAAAAGACCTGAACATATCTGTAGTATGTATCATTGAGCATGAATCATGGTATGATAGGGGATGACACGAGACCTGTCAAGCCAACGTAAGCGCTTTTCTTCCGTATTTAATTGAAATATGCGAATGACCGCAGGCAAATATCCTTCCTCTCCCGAGTGACCGCTCTCAACAAGTGCGGTGCAGACAATCAGCCTCTCCCCTCTTTGTTCACCGGTATTCTCATGGGCTTCACGGATTATGGCGCTACAGTGCTTAGCAATTTCCATGTCTGAGTGTGCATGGACCGCGCTAGCCAGTTCTTTGGCAACGGTCACAACATTTGGGTCAAGATTGAGGTATGGGACAACTTGGGTTGAGAAACGGGGCCCCAGGTATGCGGACGCCGGAGATATGGTGCGCATGGTCGAGGTGAGTTTGAGTCCGACGCCTAACTTGAGTGAAAGGTCGATATATGCATCAGGCACCTGGACAGAACTGATAAAAAGATGAAAAGGCAATCATAGAGAAACAGCGGTGTAGACTTGCCGAATACTCTGTTGGGCCTGAACTGGAACAACAAATTCTGCTGGTAATATTTGTATGCCAGGAAATTTGTGTCGTATATGCATAGTCTGTAATTCATGGACAGGCATAATAACATGATTGGCTGGTACAACTGGCCGGGTGCCGGCGCGACGTGCGGCGGCCTCAATGACTGGCTCCACGTATTTCTCAAAGTCGTTTGTTATTTTCAGCTGAGTCTTGGGGATTGACACAAGTCGGAGTTTCGGGTGGTACAAATCATATGTCCCGGGTGCATAGTCAGGCATGGGTGGGAAAAAAAATCGCATTTTGTGCATCTTTGATGAATTATGAGAACTCATTAGTGTGTTGTTAAATGACGACAAACCGGATGAGTGGGATGTCCTTCGACAATGGACTGCTCCCATTCAATGCTTGGAGAATTGAATGACGGTGCTGTGGGTGGATGCTGATATGAATGCTCTGTTTCCTGGTCTTCAGATTGGCATGGCTTGGTGCAAGAAAGACGTACCTTGCCATTTGAGAGAATTGGCAAACTCTCGTGCGATATTTTCTGTCAGGTCACTGGATAGGTTCGCATATCTAGCATAAACCCTCCATAGAGGTATGGGATCCCAGCAAACATCAACTCGATTTTTTGTATGCATAAACCAACCGTTAGCATGAAGGACATCCAATATAGAAGTAGATAAGATCGTCTGATCGCTAGATTTGCAGATATGTGATGGACCATTCGTTTGATATTCCGAGATAACTAGGGGGAGTGGAACCATGTCCAATGGATCGAGCAGTGCGATCTCTCTAAATATCAAGTCATATTTTTGATCGGCTAGAATAGGAGCGGATCGCAATGGAACCACAGCAAGAGTATCGGCGATCTGACAGGTAGTAGCGGATGGGGTGGGATCTGTAGATGGATCACGAAGTAGGATGAGAGCGAAGCCAGCAGCACCTGGGCCAGGAGAAGGAAAGTAAAGAGCGAAAAGAAGCGACTCTGTGACAAGGCAGGAAAGTAGTCGGGCAGCGACAGCAAACGCGGCGCGCTGGGGAGGCGCGAGGTGTGCGAGTCTCCTGGCGTCGGGGATCATCGACGTCTGCGCCGTCACGCCCACGACATGTCACACCACGTGTCGGGGTCACGTGCAGTTGTTCCTCTGCCATGGACATCGACGCCACACAGATTGGCCGCTATGGGACACTCTCGCTCCTCCAACAGCGAGATCCAACCTCGGTCGTCACCGCATTTGGAATCGACACGGAGCAACTCACATTTGGCCGCGACCGCGACTGCGGCGTCCGCTTGTACTATTCCGACGTCGATCTCATCCATTGTAAAATCATTTTCGAAGAGCGCAAGGTGCGTCCACCAACTACTCCATGTATAATCTGACACATCAAAGGCTTTTCTGGTCGTGCTAGGAGAACATGGATTACTGGTTGATGGTTGCTTAGTATACCCCGCTACATCTGCTAACGGCGTGCCGACGACGATTCCCCTCAACAACAACTCAGAAATAGAGATTCACAATAAAAGATTCCGGTTTACATATCCTCCCAAGGAGCTCCGTGCTGCATTGTTTGCATCTCCAATACGTTCGTTCTGCTTCGTATGGTCTTGACCCGTCTGATAATGAGTCAGGTCCCAACCGAGCTCTGCGCTTGTCTATGATCCATTCAGCTCATGTCTTTTCACCTCGTCCCTCACAGGATCCCCAAGAGAACCTGCGTATGCTGCAGAGCCCACTAAGAGGCAGCTTTCTTCGTTCTCCCCTTAAGCCACCTCGTTTGTCTCAGGATATCACCTCGAGGAGAAGCTTAAGTCCAACTAAACAGTCGTTCAATTATATACAGGACATCGAAGAAGAGGCAGAGGTAGATGAAGACGAGAATATCGTTCTAGTTGAAGGCGATCACCCTCGAGTCGTTGAGGAAGAAAAAGACCTCGTCATTCTCGAAGACGTCGAGGTACCTTCATTTTCCCGCGAATTTGCTTCACCACGCTCTTCCGGTTTTAAAACTCAACAACATGCATCATTTTCTTCGACACAGACACCACAGACACCTTCCAGGGCTCGCTCTAGCTCAAGGAACAGTTTGCATCGGGCTGTTCTCTTACGTAGTGTACAGCGTGCCGTTCAACGGGTTGAGAAGGAAAAACAGGATGAAGTGGAGGAAATGGAAGTGCTCAGTGCTGTTGCAAGCGACGAGGATTTCGAATTGAATGAATCGGACAAGTACGATCGACATCTGGAAGAGGCATTTGATAAAGGAGACGCCGATAACGATATCGTCATGGATTCAGACGATCGGAATGAAGCTGCTGAAATTGGATTGCGGGGAAGATCAACTCAAAGCAAGGCACGGAGATCATCGTCAGTGCCCGCGAGGTATGGCGAATAGGTGTCCTCATTAGATTCATGGCTGAACACCAAAAGTGATGTGTGTCTTTCCAACCAGCAGATACACTTGGATAACGACGATAACAAGACGCCGAAAAAAGATGAACACTTCGTTATATATAGTACGCCAAAAGCCAAACGAAATGAAGATGAAAAATTAGGAGACGAATCTGGAACTGATACGAATCTATTCGTTCAACCCGAGCAATTTGTGACGAATAGAAAACTCGGTGCGTTCATGACACCTCTTCCCCAGTCAAAGCGACAATTGGAAGAGGAACAGTCATTGAGGCGAAACCTTTTCAACCTAAAAGAATCTCCCGCAAGTTCAGAAAATCCCAAGTCATCAGAACAAGCAGCGTTGAAGTATTCTATTGGCAGTGGTGAACCGCGACGCATTCTGGTTGAGATGCCATGGCGCGTGAAAGATCTAGTTGTTCCTCTTGAGAAACAGCAGGGTCATTCGGCTGTATCTTCAAACGACTTTACGGAACATTTGCACGCATCGTCCAGCATGCCACGCAAGGCTCCACCTACGACCCCAAGACATGCGAAGAGGTTGTTAGACGATCAAGAAAGAAAGGTGACTGCTGTTACATAGGAACATTGATGCCTTACTAAGGGACTCGTCTATGCCCAATCAGGCCATCCAGGAACGTAGACGTAGTGCATTGCGCGAGATGGATACATTCTTTATAGGTGGTATACCAGGTTCAGGAGTGTCCCCATCCAAAAGCGGTAGTCCAAATAAACAGAATCGCGATCCGGTTGTGCTGCTGGAGTACCTTACGACCCCGCCAAGGGACCAGCGGGATACACAAGTAAATGCGACAGACACAGAACATCTTGACGTCAAGAAAGAGGTGGAAGAAGACGAGGTGGATACCAGGAGTTTATTAGAAAAAATGAAGCTGACCGTCGAAGAAATGAAGAGGAGGAGGAGTACGATGCTCAATGTCCAACCAGTTTTCGAGGTGGAAGAAACGTCCGCCATAGACTCTAATGCTAATGAAGGTGTTGACGAGTTGCAAGCGCAAGATTCAGTGGATGTCAAGCAGAAACAACCCTTCTCTCTCCTTCGATCGGGCGCGAAACAAGAAGCACGAGCTAGGCGAGATGTAGGGATGGAAAATGTGAAACTACCTCAAATTAATGTAGAGCCTCTAGAGAAGGTCGACGATGGCTCTGTTGAGGTATGTGACGAAGAAAGAATATGACATTTGGCTAATTTGCCTTAGAAGACGTTTTCTCAATTAATGACACCCGATTCTCCTGAAGATATGGAAAGACCAAGTGATGATATTCTGGACATCCTCGAGCAGGACATCACCATACCGTCGGACGATCATGAATCCACCTCTGTCGCAGTCTTGAACAATTGCGTTACTCCTATACAACGTAGTGATTCAGGAGCTTTAGCTGAACCACAGTCAGCATTACCCACTGCTAAACGTGACCTAGGTAATGGGTCTACCGTGTGTAGTGATAGCGGTGCAGACGAGGACTCGTCTGAACAGTCGGAGGCCGAAACAGAGGCAAGAAAACCTATCAGGCATGTGCAGCATGTACAGAAGATCGCGGTGGCTAACCCAGCGTCTGTCCCCGTGAGGGTATCGAAACCAGAGGAAGAACAGGTCACTGAACGACTAGAGTCTGAAGACGAGGAAATTGAAATTCCCCCAAAACCCGTCGCAAAAGCAAGAAGGGGTCGATCTCTCCGTGCTTCTGCTTCATCTAGGCCGTCAACTCGTGCACGCACGGCCATCTCCACAAGTAGACAGAAAGGAACGCCCAACGACACTGAAGAAGAAAATTTTAACGTCAACTCTCAAACGAGAGTTCCTACTGCCGGAAGACTGTTGATAACATCATCAAGAGGTAGAGGAAGGCCTCGGAAAGTGAAAGAGGAGGAAAGAGACGTCCCTGTGGTGGCAAAGACTAGCAGAACGAGGTCCGCGACGATAACCAGTGATGGGCATACCGCGGCGAAAACGCCAGTGACACGTGTAGGTAGTAAGAAACTGCCTGCGACCGCCCCGTCTGCGGTTCCACTGGCTGATACCCCGGGCGAAAGAGAAGGTGGAGATTCGCGGCATGCAAAGGCAACCCTTGAAGGTGTCAGAGTTAAAATTAGCAGGAGCAGAAAGCCAGCTCTTAATACGACGGCTACAACGTCCAAGACTGTAGGTGCGGCACGGATCAAAGCTGAAGAGACTGAAGGTAATGCTACGCGACGCACAACCAGAACAAGGACAAGGACTAAGACCTGAGGATCAGCTGATTACTGCTGTTTGAATATCACAACCATATTCCTACTTGTAACAATTCGTTTTTCTCTTTGAAAAATTGTAATGGACTTCGCGAGTGTGACAACATTTATGTATTGGGAGAAGGAGACTGCACACGCATAGATCTTGAACCGCTGCATAAGCAGATATACAAGGACAAAAATGTTTTGGACATGGAGTAAAAACTCAAGACATTGTCAATGTGATAATTATTACTTCCTGGCTCTCTTTTTGACTTCATCGTCCTTGCATGCATGTAACATAAGCTTGTTTGTCATCCCAGGTGTCATCCCCGAATGTCCTTTTGACCAATCGTATGAGATAGCATAGGCAAACACAGTGCCGTTTCGATTGAAAGCAGTGGTCGTAATAGGAGCGGGGGCTGTGTCAAAGGCTGCAGTGTAGCAGGTTGAGAATACGAGGTTACGACGCGATCGAGATTTACGGACTTTTCAATCGTGTGCGAGCATCTTTGTCCCAGAAGTGAATGGTGCCATCGGAACCTAGAAAAACAGTCAGATTTGGCGATGGAAAATGGAGCCACGAACCGCAGGTCGAAAAGGTGCCATGGACCGGATGAAAAGATATATCGTTTACTGCATAGACGAGTGCCTGATCTTTGGAGTTTGGCGTAGAGTCCCGTCTGTGGCATTTGAACGAAAAATTATTGCTGTCGCAAATGAATTGGTTGATGTCGACGCGGAACGCAGGTATAGCTTACGAGTTATCTTTTTCTTCAACATATCTCCACAAAAAAGATTAGTTTGGAGTTATAATATTGAGGAAATGATGACAAACTGGATGGCAACCCTTCCTTCTACGCTGCCTACCGCAAAGCCGCTGTTCGGCGAAGCGGCAAAACACGAAACGACTCGCGTCTGCCACTTGAGTGGAGATTGTAGAGTCTATAGAAAAATTGAATGAACGGTCAGATCTCTTTATTTCCTTAATCACCTTGTAAGGGGTACTTGGATTGGTCAAATTATAAATTTGTATGTGTCGCTCGGCAGTACCGACGACCATCAAGGGATATTGAACATCAAGAGTATAACAGCGCTCCGGAAGTTGTACACTTGCTATGGGCGCGGATGAACGGAGGTCCCAATACTATAAAGGAGGTACGGAATAAGCCATGATAGACCTTTTGATACACGTACCTTGAGCGTTTTATCCCAGCTGCCTGTGACAAGAATACCAGCTTGAGGAGCATCAATCCACTTTACTACTCTCACTGGACCATCGTGTTGAGCGACCTGAGTCGATTGTCCCGTTGCAATATCGAGCATGCGGCCTGCATTGTCTGCTCCGGCGGAAAAGACTTTGTTACCCTCCTATATTTATATTAGAGATTGCGCGCGCATGTGCTCGAATGACGTGCACCTTATTCCAGCAAACGCCCAATACCGGGCCATTGTGCTGATACATAGCCTTTCCCTGAGTCTGCCCACCGGCCCCGACTTCATAGATCCGGACCTGGGATTGAACAATAAGCCTAATTTCTACAGAAAGTATTGAGGACACGTTACACTGTTATCCCAACTTCCTACGGCGAGGTAATCTGCTTGGGTAGAGAACGCGACGGATGATATCGAATCTGTCGGAGGCTCAGGGACTTCGACATCCTTGTCTGCAGCGGTTGATGTTGTGTTTGAAACACCTGGCGTCGTCGACGCGGTATTGAAGAAAGCCATTAGATGGGAGTCAACAAGATCAAAGCGCGTCATTTGGTGACTCAAAGTGTGCCGCACCGGCCGGCACCGGCCTGTGTGCAAGGAGGCCTTGCTGGGAATCGAACCCAGGCCACTTGCAATTGCTCTGCGCACCTCTAGACTACAAGGCTGTAGGGAATACATAAATTACATCGCTAAGTGGAAGCATGTCTGAGTGTGAGTAATGCAGCCTTGGCGACACACGTGAACGGCATGTTAGTTGCCAAATATGGTATAGCTTCAACAACTACTGCACAGCAATCTATTTAAACCACGTATAAAGCCACACCAAAGTAAGACTGCATTCAGACACACCGCCATGACCTCTCGTGACCGCGATGATGGCGCAAGCATTCCCGAAATCACGGTAGAATTTTCCCATTCAACGGCTGCCTTTGATGAGCCCGACGGTCCTGACGACGCTAGCACTTATGCCCCCTCCTCGTCGGCGAACAACTCTACCTTACTCTCCCCACGCAATGCAAATTTTCCTCGTGATGGTCGTGCCTCACCTACTGTCGACTCAGCCGAGAATTCTTGCCCGCCCTCTCCAACGATATCGGACTTTTCGTCTTCCAATTTTCCCACTTCTACTGCGCTGCGCCATAACCAGCCAGACCTTAAACATGGCCTGTACACGAATCCAAGCTCGCGAGAAGCCAGCATCTCTGAATACAGCGAGCCAGGACTTCTGCGACCAACTAATGACTTGCACCAATTGGGCTCCATGACCTCAGATTTCACGCATGTTGATGACTTTAGGGAACACTCCAAGCTGCCCTCGTCTACTATGCAGCAGGTGGCGCAATTTGACGATGGTCGTCATGATTTGACTGCCGGTCAGAGCTCAGCCCCTCTTCCACATGAACATGTCGACACAGCACCTTTCATGTTCGATCCAGAGCTTTTAGCCCAGATGCTTGACCCCAAGAACATTGAGACGTTGACGCAGCTGGGCGGAACTGATGGTCTACTTCAAGGCCTCGGGACTGACCATTTCCACGGCATCACTACACAGCCGTCAGAGAAAGGCGCAGGTTCAGGCGCCTCTCATCGCCACGATACAACCAATGTATCAGAAGCTTTGCCTCGGTTAACGCTCACGAATCCTTCAGGACAAGTCAGATCGGATTTGGATGGTTCCGGTGCCACAGCATACAATGCTACGCTCGAGGATAGGCGGCGGGTTTATGGCGATAATGTTCTTCCTATCCGACCAACTAAATCATTGCTTTATCTCATGTGGTCTGCACTCAGCGACAAAGTTTTGGTGAATTTTTGAGTTTCTTAATTTTCATGGAATACGCTTACTCTCAATAGATTCTGCTGTCAATTGCTGCGGTCATCTCGCTAGCGCTAGGTCTCTTTCAAGATTTCGGAACTCCAAGGCCAGCAGGCGAGCCCCCCGTTGACTGGGTCGAGGGTGTCGCAATTGTGATAGCTATCGCGATTGTCGTAAGCGCTAGTCGTTTAATCCTTCGTGCGACTCTGATAATGTCCCACGCCACAAGGTATTAGTAGGATCGCTGAATGATTGGCAAAAGGAGCGGCAGTTTCAGTCTTTGAACAAGAAAAAAGACGATCGGGGTGTGAAGGTGATTCGAGACGGCGTGGAGAGGTTAATTAACATTAAGGTAGAGTCCTGCCGTTTGTTATATCTGCGGAATGAATTCTCACCATCATTGTCATTAGGAAGTCGTCGTAGGCGATATCGCATTGTTGGAACCAGGAGAGGTCGTTCCTTGTGATGGGGTCTTCCTTAATGGTCACAACGTAAAGTGTGACGAGTCGGGCGCAACGGGCGAGTCTGATGCGATCAAGAAAGTTCCTTATGAAGACTGCATCAAATTGCGCGATGCAAATTTATCTCAAGGAAAAAGCCATCTAGGTCATGTTGATTGCTATATACTCAGTGGAAGCAAGGTTTTGGAAGGCGTAGGTCGGTACGTGGTAGTCGCCGTTGGTACAAAGAGTTTTAATGGTCGGATTATGATGGGTACGGTCACCTTTTTCTTTTCTTTTTTTGTAGATTTCCCAGTTTTCATCATATTCGTAGCCCTTCGTGGAGACGCAGAAAACACACCCCTCCAACTGAAGCTCAATGATCTTGCTGAACTCATTGCCAAAATTGGCACTATTGCTGGGCTTACGCTTTTCACAGCATTGATGATCCGATTTTTTGTTGAACTCGGCCAGAATTACCCGCCACGGTCCGTTTAAATCTGTGGCTTCTATCCTCCATCATTTGACATTATTAACCCAGTAATACGAATCAGAAAGGCATTGCATTCGTTAATGTCCTCATTATTTCTGTGACGTTGATTGTCGTTGCTGTTCCCGAAGGTCAGAGACTGAGTAGTTGTGCTCGTCATTCACTGAGCCGTAAATAGGTTTGCCATTGGCCGTAACCCTGGCATTAGCATTCGCTACCAAAAGGATGACTGAGGAAAAGCTTCTTGTACGCGTCCTTGGTTCCTGCGAGATCATGGCGAATGCATCCGTCGTGTGCACAGACAAGACGGGGACGCTTACTCAGAACAAGATGCAGGTTGTCGCTGGTTCGATCGGCATAAATGCAAAATTCGTTCGGCAGCTAGCCAAGGATGTCTCGTCCGCAACTAAGGATCAGGAAGCACCAGCCTGTGAGAGAAGGTTTCCCGAAGATTTCTCGATTGTTTGCACAGAGTTGAACGATATCTTACCCCGCCAACTCCTCACATTAATGAACGAAGCCATCGCTACCAATTCTACGGCTTTTGAAGACATTGATCCTGTGACAAAGGAATCAAATTTTGTTGGGAGCAAGACAGAAACAGCGCTTTTACTGTTTGCGAAAGAACTCGGCTGGCCAGACTTCCGCTTAACAAGGGAATCGGCAAAGATTGTTCAAATGATCCCTTTCTCAAGCGAACGAAAAGCGATGGGTGCTGTCATCCAACTATCTGACAGTCGTTGGCGCCTACATCTTAAAGGCGCCAGCGAAATTCTCACCAAGAAATGCACCAGACACGTCGTCGTCCGGAACGCAGAAAATGAGAATGATCCCCGAGAAGTGGTGACTGAATCAATGGACGAGCAAGCGGAAGAGAACATCAACAGGACAATAATTCACTACGCCAATCAGACTCTTAGAACCATTGCACTCTGCTGCAGAGAATTTCAACAGTGGCCTCCAGCAGATGTACAACTTAACGATCAAGGCGATGTACGATTCGAGACACTAGCACAGGACCTCACTCTTATCGGCGTCGTCGGCATTGAGGATCCCTTGCGCGAAGGCGTCCCGGAAGCAGTGTTCAAATGTCACAAAGCTGGTGTATCTGTGAAGATGTGTACTGGTGACAACATACTCACGGCCAGGTCAATCGCTTCCCAGTGTGGCATATATACTCCAGGCGGCGTTATAATGGAAGGTCCTAAATTTCGTGAACTTTCGCCCGCGGAACGCATGGAGATCGTTCCTAACCTGCAGGTCCTAGCTCGGTCATCTCCTCACGATAAAAAGATTCTCGTAGAAACTCTCAAACGGCTTGGCCATGTCGTTGGCGTCACGGGTGACGGTACCAACGATGGGCCTGCTCTCAAGTCAGCGAATGTTGGATTTTCTATGGGTATTGCAGGCACCGAGGTCGCTAAGGAAGCTTCAGACATAATTCTTATGGATGACAACTTCTCGTCGATCGTCAAAGCCATTATCTGGGGTCGATGTGTGAATGACGCGGTTCGAAAATTCTTGCAGTTTCAAATCTCCACAAATGTCACAGCTGTCATCGTTACCTTTGTTACAGCTGTCGCTTCCATAGAGGAACAGTCTGCCTTGAGTGCCGTTCAACTCCTGTGGATCAACATCATAATGGATACGTTTGCTGCTCTTGCGTTAGCAACGGATCCTGCCTCAGAAGCCCTGCTTGATCGCAAGCCCGACGCCAAAGCAGCGCCATTGTTCTCCACGGACATGTACAAGATGATCTTATTTCAGTCAGCTTATCAAGTCGCCGTAGTGCTGATCTTCCATTTCCTGGGTCTCGAAATACTCGGGCTCAGCAATTCGCAACATAATCAAACAGTTGTACAGACGCTCGTTTTCAACATTTTCGTCTTTGCACAGATATTCAACTCCATCAATTGCAGGAGACTGGATCGCAAGTTGAATGTCCTAGAGGGAGTATCAAAGAACCATTACTTTATTATGATAACATTAATTGGTCAGCCCTTGTCATTCTCTCATTGTATAACTTCTGATGCTCGCCAGAAATTGCTGGGCAAGTTCTTATCGTGTTTGTTGGAGGGGCGGCCTTCCAGGTTACGCGGATTGCTGGTCGTGAGTGGGGAATATCCCTCGCACTTGGTATTGGTTCTCTTCCTCTTGGCGCCTTGGTCAGATTGCTTCCTAATGATCCATTTGAACGAGCCTTCCGAGCCGTTGGACTATTTGGTCGAAAATCTATTCTCCCGACGCAAGACTCTGAATCCGATGGCTGGAATCAAGCGATTTCGCTCGTTCGCGATAATCTCAAGTTCTTTACGAGCGTCCGTGGCGGACGTTTACGGTCGTCGTCATTTGTTGCCAAGAGCCGTCTAGCAAAGATACACCCAGAAGCAATACAACAAACTATGAAAACGTAGGTCTTACGACAGCTTTAGGGTGCTATGATATCTAAGTGACGCACCCAGATCTTCAATCTTAACCATGGCGCCAACCCTAATGGCAGGCGCCATTGCTGGGGGTCAACATTATGCCATGCGTGACCTCTCCGACCCAGCTCAGACAGATCCATCCAAGTCATCTGCAGCATTATTTTTCGGCAAAATGCAAATTCATCCGGGCACTCCGCATAGCGATCCAGCATTCCAGCGAATCTCACAACAGGGCATTAACAAACAACAAGCACAAGATGATTCATAGAAACCCACTTGATTTTAGTTTATGTCTACATAATACACGTTTTACAATAGACGGCAAGTTTTATTTCGGACAAATAACAACTCATGCAGAAATGATGTATCGATATAGCTTTGCGATTTGTACATAATAAGATCTCTCGGTATTTTCGCATAGATGGTTCTCCGATTACACGCTTCATATAGCAAGGTGAGCATTCCAACATTCCAACATTCCTCCTGTCACTGCAGCAATTTGTTCATAGTTGCCTGCCTAGATTTCGCACGCTATCGCAGTCGTGGACACCTCCTAATTGCAACCGAGTCATGGACCTTGTACGGCTCTATGGTGACTTCTATAACCTTATTCGTCACAGTAAAAGTTGTTGCGCGACTGGTGTTCTCTATCTGCCAGCACAATCGCTGAGGAGGCCATTTACAGGTCCTCTTGGCGGATTCGAATCATTGATTCTCTCGCCTCTGTCAAAGGCTGAATTGCCATTGGAAGACTATATTGGACTCGGCATCTTGCAAACCATGCTGCGATGCAACGCGAACTATCGCAATTACTGTCGGCCGAATTGGTAACTATGGCTGGTTGATTATATTTAGACTGTATTATCTGTGAAAAGTTGTTGCAACACTCCGGAGCTTGAGAATCTCGGACTTGGTAACAACCTTTTGACCAAATAAGGAAAGACGAAAGTGCACATAGAAGTATTTCATCACAGAAAGTCTAATATAAATCTAACAACAGTGCTGATAAAGATATTGAAATGCAACGTCAATACTCTCCATGAGTACAAAAGTAGAAATAGGGGTCTAGAACATGATCAGGAGGCGATATCGGCCTTGGCAGTGGCAGACTTGATCCTTTGCATTTCCTTGATAAAACTGCTACCCCAGAACGCAGCGCTGTATTTGTTTACATATTTGAAAAGTTTCTTGTGATTCTCAGCGCGAGTGGTGGCGTCCATGGTCACGGCCTCGTGGATGGCATCCGCAACCTGCTGTGAATCCCATGGATTAACGACAACTGAACCATTCAGACTTTGAGCTGCCCCAGCAAATTCGGACAGGATCATGACGCCCTGGCGTGCCTGCTGACAAGCAATGTATTCATATGAAACCTGCCATCTCGTAAGTCATAGCCGATAACATGGAGGAGACATGTCAGACCAGATTCATGCCGTCCCTTGTACTTGACACCAAGCAAACGTCACTGAGGGCGTATAGGGCACAGAGCTCATCGAATGGCAAGCTCTTGTGCATAAAGTGTATTGGCATAAACTCGACGGTGCCAAATCGACCATTGATGCGACCAACGAGTTCATTGACTGTGGAGCGCAGGTTCTGGTACTCTTCTACGTCCTGGCGAGAAGGCACCGCTAATTGGACTAATACAACCTAAGAATGAGTCGCGTTACAGATGTCACGTCGGTTTACCACCGTCTACATGCCTTTCCGATCCACTCCGGGTGCTGTGTCAAGAAAAGTTCCAAGGCATGCAGTTTTTGCGGCACGCCCTTGATATAATCTAACCTGTCCACACCCACGATGACTTTGACGCCATTGAAACGCTGTTCAAGCTGAGCGATACGTGCTGTGACGGATTCTTTCTTCAGGTTCTATAATGGGATATGGGTGTGATCCGAGGGCAGCTAGAGCAGGCAGGTTACCTCAATAAATGAACTCGGCTCTATGCCAATAGGGAAGGTTCCGACATGTGCCATTCTCCCTTCGAATTCCACACCATTTGGCATAGTGGGAAGACCAAGAATGCGGGTGCACGATGACAAGAAGTGCCGCGCATAGTCATACGTGTGGAATCCAATCAAGTCGCAGTAGAGGATACCGAGAAGAATCTCTCTGCGGACGGGCAAGATCCTGATAAGATAAGATTCGGCGACGAATCATCGATGACGATAGATAACTTACCGATAAATCTCGCTGCTGGGGAAAGGTGTGTGGAGGAAGAAGCCAATTCTGACTCCGGGAACATATGCGTTATCGGTGCTTTCGTCGACGCTCAATAGTTCGGCTGTTGATAGGTCTCCGGCGAGGTTCCGACCTTGGATGAGACCGCGGAGCAACATGGGAAGAAGCATAAGATGGTAATCCTGGACCCAGACGATGGCACCAGGGGTCAATTGCTGACGCACTGCTTCTGCGAACTGCATATTCGCCTGGCGATAGGCAAGCCAGTTTTCCTCATCAAAGTTCATTTCGCCGGGATGGTAATGAAACAAGGGCCAGAGGATGGAGTTGGAGAAGCCGTTGTAGTGCCTATCGGCGACATCGTCATCGAGGTAGACGGCCTGGCAAGAGTACTCCTGCATGAGGCGCTTGTCGACGATGGGGCGGTCCTTCTGGGGGATGAAGAAACCAGGCCAACCGATCCATGTGAAGCTGAGAGACTTCTTGAAGCCAGTGAGGGCGGAGACGAGCCCGCCCGAGGACATTTTGAAATGATATTCGCCAGCAGCATCCTTTGTGATTGTGACAGGAAGTCTGTTGGAGACGACGATGAGATGACCGCTGTCGGAGGAAGCCATGAGAGAGCGGAGACCCGCACGGCCTATAAAGACATCGCCCTTCCTTATCTGGCACACTGGACAATCGATCGTGCATGCATTACGTCATCGCTATTCTAGTCGAACAGGCCGAAGCCCATGTCTTCGTCCGACTCCTCCTTCTCTTCCTCCTTCTCCTCCGCCGCTGCCTCCGCCGCTGCCGGCGCCTCCCCGCTCTCTGCCGGCGCTGCCACCGCGAATGCCTCCGGGTTCGCAAGGTACTCCTTGATCTGTCCCAACCGTCAGCTCCGTTCTTGCATGTTGCATCCTCCGCTTACCTTCTCTGCTCCCTCGAACATGTACTCCGTCGCAAGCGCAACTGCAATCAGGTTCTTGTATGCGTTCACAAGCGAGTGTGTCACCGACACAATCGTCGGGTACTTGAGGGCCAATGAAATCGCCGCAATCGTTCTGATACCACTCAAGAAACGGTCCACAAGCTCTTGCTCGCTCACGTCCAGAACGCTGGGCGGGAACGCGTTGCCGCGGTCGTATATTTGCACAACCGTCATGCCGTAAGTGAACGGTGAGATGTTCAGCATGTTCAGTAGCGTTGCCTCGGATGGGCCCACACGCGTGCCGGCCGTGACGACCTTCACATCAGACACAATTTCAATCGTACCACGCGCGATCTTGGTCGAGATTCCGAGAGCTTGGAAGAAGGACGTCTTTCCCGGTTCCATGCCAGTGTTACCAGCTGGAACGGTCACGTCCTTGGGCGCAAACGCACCAGCACGGGCAGGTGCTGCAACCTTGTTCGCAACAATGATTTCGCGAACGTCTTTGAGATCCTGTTCCGTAAAGACGAATCCAATGTTGCCTTTGACGTGCGGCAGAAGACGTTCATATTGCGGGTTCTCACTAAGAACTGAACGAAGAGCCCGGCGGACCATTGTGTTCTTGCCCATCAGGACAACGCCTTTACCACGGAGGGCGACACGGATTTGGTGCATTTGATTGGAGCCGACATTGTCGACGTTGACGATAAAAACGGATGCTAATCGCCAAGTACAAGTCAGGCTTCTGCATGGTCATCTTACCAGACTTACGGTATTTGCTCAACAACTCTTTGAGTTTTTCGAAATAGAGCGCCTTGTCAGCACGAGATGCACCCATTTCAATTGAATTTTATCTGTTCAATGGTCAGCACGTCGGGCCAGCCTGTAATGCTAATAGACCTGGCTGATTCTGCTAATGCCTCCCTATTGACCTCTGGGAGTCATCGTTAAAGCATATTTTGTGGTTTTTGCATGTCGCAGCATACCTTTAAGTGTCAATGGATTTTTCAAGGCGAGATGTATGTGGGGATGGTGGCGAGTTTCAGCAGCTGACTTTGTGTGGACAACAGCGTGGGAAAATAAAATAAGATTTGAGTTGCGGAGACTCAAACTCCGGGAGTTGCCGTCGTACATTCTGTGAGCACAGGAGTTACACGTTCGACATTCGATGCAATGGAATGTCGCGATGCTTCCGGTCGCCCATCCATTTCTTGGGTGGTACTGCTAGAAGCATATGCAACAAACAGTGACGTGTTATTTCTTTTCCTCTTGCGTGTCTGGTTCCTCTGACTTCGCCTCTAGGATGCCCCCTTGCTCAAAACATTTCGATTGCACAAGGGAAACGAAGACGTGTTCTATCGGCACGTCTGGGAAACGACGAGATGCACAAGTCTCCCAAGTTGCACTCAATATTATACAGACCTCGTCTCCTTCGATGTTTTCACCGACTACGACTGCGTGCACTGCTTCTGCCCCAGCGCAGGATCCTGTGTCGAAGCTAGTTGACTACTTGTCTGCGTCTGAGCGTGGTAGCGCAACTGTGTCGGTGGATCAATTCAAGTCCCTGTATTTTAAGGCCAAGCAATATGCTATGCTTGATAAGGTCAATTCGAAGCATATGACGTACATGATCAGTTTATTCGGCGCTGTTTCTATTCCGTCTCCTAGGCCAACTTGTATCTATATTCCTAAGCACGTGCCACATTCAGACAAGAGGAGCGAGGAGGCGCACTGGAAGTTCATTCTGGAGGTTGCAAGAGACAAGGAAAAGCTTGGGTATGTTTTGAATGGCACGGACCGCTTTTGGATAATGCGTGCAGAGTTGGCACGTATATCAGTATTGCCTGGTGAGTCAACTATCGCATAGTATGAGATTCCTATTGAGGACACTCCAGATCAACTTATCCAAAGTTCCATAACGCGTGCAAAGATGCAGTACCTACGAATCTGGCGTCGCACGCCTGATCCTGAAGTTCACGTGCCACTCCTAGAAGCTTTGATATCTTCCTCTCCATCGCATTTGTCGGACGCAGTCAAATACATATGCCGGCTCTTGGTTCTCTATGATACTCCGCACCATCGCATCCTCAACATCTTCTGGACAATTGTTCGGCGGTACGGCGATTCGTTATCTTTAGATCAAAAGGAAAACCTCCTTCTAGTGTGTTCGACGCGTTTAAGGGCGTTTGCAGCGTCTCGGTATGAAAATGGCGTCATACGGGACACGAAGAACGTCGCGAACCTTGGAGACGCATTGGCCAGTCATCTGTTTCCTCGTCACACGGCACCAGCACCTAAGGCTAGTCTACAACAGTGGATACAGGAAGTTTCCGTGTCTACCTTCAACCCCGCCATTCCTCTCCAAATGCGTTGGTCGAACCTATCACTGCTCGCAGTCTACACCAATCCGTATGGCTCCTACAAACCCCATGGCCCACAGAACGCAGATTTCGCGGCGGAAACGGTTGAATGGCGTACTGCATTGATACTTGCAACGTTGGAAAAGGCGGTTTCTGATTTAACCCTTTGTTCCATGGTGCAGGGATTTGCAAAGGTCATACATTCCGTATGGGACACATGGAATGACAGTGAATATGACAGGCCTCTGTTCGTGTCGCGAGCCATTATGACATCATTTTTGCGGCTGACTGCAATCGCGAGAGACGACAGGCTTTTCGAAGCATGTACACAGTACGCTAACTCAGAAAAGCTCTGGCCAACATCGGAAGATGAAGCTAATACTGGGGCGGTGGACCTTCTGGTATCCTACCTGAGCGGTTTAGTGCATTGTCAAGGAGCAAAATGGCCTCGTATATTCCAAATTCTTGAGGAGTGCCTTTTAACAGGTGCACAACTTGCCCATGCAATACATTCGTTGTTGCAGCATTTCATTATACACGACGTAACCATCGCTCACGAGCTTTATCGACTTTGTCAGAAGCGAGGTATCTGTGTGTCTGCTGTTGATGTTGTCCGTCTGGCACACAGTCTTGCTGACTCTCATCAACTACATGAAGCTGTCAGTTTCCTCTACACCCCTACATTTTCACTTTGTTGCGTGGAACGTTTGCTTGGAGCAATTCTTAATTCGTTCCGCACCGTACGTCCAGAGGCCATAGACTCTCGTCTTGCGGCAGAAATAGGCGGAATACTGGAAAAACTGTACGCTAAAAGGAAACCGCCGATACAGTTGAAGTATCCGATTCGATTTTTTCTATCCATTATGATCACCTCTGGTCACTCCACTAAAGCTGTCAATATCATCGAAGCATTGGCACGAAGCTCGCCGTCTTTCTTTACTGCACGGTTATTCACTCGCCTTGTTCGTGTCCTCCTTCGCAAGCGCGAATTTCAATACGCCATGCGTGTGCTCCGAATCGCGCAACAGACGACGCCTTCGCGCTCCATCGACATTGTTCGAAATGAAATGATGACCCGGCTGGCAAGCGCAGGCGCGACCAACATTGCACGACGCCTCTATCCAGAATGTGGCTCTCTCCCTACCCGTTTATCCATACTCCGCGCTGCGTCGTTCCGACTTCAGCGTCCTTCTGCTGTTGTGACGTTCCGTATCCTCCGCATGGTCTCTCGAATGCCTTCAAATGAGCAGACGATTAAGGACGCGGTCACTCTGTTGGTCCGCGCACGCCGTTTGCATGCCGCTAAAAGGCTTGCACAGACCAAATGCTCAAATCTGACGGTAGAGTCCATGACAGTTGTTGGAAATACTATCCTGCACGGATTGTTATTACATCGAAGGCAACGAAATGGTCTACTTGTCGCTCACCTTCTTCGTACCAAAACTCTAATAGAACAAACTTGTCACTTCACACCCGACCGGATGACGATGAACATCATTATCAAGGCCATCTTGCAGTGGCATACTGTCGTTGATGCCTCACAAATGAGGACCCTCTTCGATCGCATCGTCAAGTTGGGATATCCTTCCGGTTTCCAAAGGAACTCTCGCTACGACGTCCCGTTCGGAACACCGCCAACAACTTCTCAGAGACTGGAACTGCCCATTCTTACGTCGCCATTATCTTTCAAAAAGCACATCAGGCCTTTGTATAAGATGTTTATCAAAGCGTTTTATCTACGTGGAGACACCATTGCAGCCAAGGTAGTTATTGGTATTCTCAAAGATGAAACAGAGAAGGTCGTGAGAGAGAAGGAGAAACGGGACCGTGCACGTCAAATAGGTATACAAAGGGAGAAGGCGAGATCAAGTGTGCATTCTGATCCTGATCAGTGAGATCCAGTATTCAGCTATTTGTCACTAGTTCACCGTGCTCGTTGTGAATAGCATCCCATTCTGCAATCTTATCTTTGGGAACTTTCACCAACTTTGTCGTCTGTGCACCATCTGATAGAGTTTGTGCCAATTGACGAATTTCATAACCCTCAAACTTGGGCAAGACAATAATCCATATGAAGTAGACAATGTTACATGTTGCAAGACTGACGGTGGATCAGATCAGCGCGATCATTGTCTTGAATGGTAACTTACATTGCTATGCCCACAATACAATAAGTGGCATAGAAAAAACTTACATCTCCAGCGTATATACCACCAACAGGTGGCACCCACGGCATCACGAGGAGGAAGATATTGACAGCGATGCAGAACGTGAGAACGAAGTTCCACGCGCGGAACTCGTTCGGAGGTACTCCCATGTCTCTGCGTCGTTTGCGTACGCGGAAGAGACCGATTACCATGAGCAGGCTAAAGATGTAGTATGGATATTGTTGTAAGTCAACGACTGGAGGCCATCAGAAACCGAAAAAGCTAGGGAATAATAACACTAACTGAAATTGAACGCATCTCCTGCCGGCGGTGCCAGGATAACAATAGTTGTTAAAATCCATTCCAGTAAAAACGGGCCAGATGGCATGTTAAAGGGCTTGGTAGAAGCCCAAAACTCTGGAAAAGGTAAGACGCCTTGTCTACATGATCCAATGTGAACAATAATGGATTCCAAAGAATTTGTCAACTGACCTCCCACATTCTCTAATCACTCTTGACATCCCAATGACAATGGCTAGTAGATTGCCGAAGCTACTGATTACCACCAATGATCTGAGGGCAGTTGTGCCCCTTCCACTACCAAAAACAGCCTCGAAGAAAAGACTGGCTGTCAAATCTTTTGAGGCCTTAATCTCGGCTTGTGGAACTGCACGCAAGTCAGGGATGTCGGTGATCGTCAACCTTCATAACTTACCAGCAGCAAAGTATGCCACATTGCACAGAAAGTATAGAACGAAAATAGTTGTGAGTGACAGAGGAGCAAAGAGCTTCACCGTCTCCAGGGGATTCTGTATATACCATGAACCGGCAGATCTTTGCAATTCCGCGACTTATGTTACCTTGATTTCATTCAACACATTAAAAGCATTCTGCCAGATCATGGATGAGGTTAGTCTTTAGAAGTGATGCGTCAATCTAACCTCGTATCCACTATAAGCAAAATTGACTTTAACAAGGGCATTGGCTATGCCATTTCCACTGTGCGAAGTTCCCGCGAAGGCATCCTTAAAGTTAGCGTGAGGATCTTGCACGCGTGTATGTCCACCCAAAACAATGAAGCCCGTGAATGAGATGCTTTATAATGCTTAAGCTTTAGAATACAATCATATGATGGCTAGAAATTTCGCACAAGACAAGAGTCATAACAAACCCGATAAAATTTGACAAACGAAGAGACCACTTCGTGTTTAGAAGGCAGACTACAAAGATTAATCAATGATCCATTCCAAGCTAATGAAATGTCATACTCAAAATAATTCCGGTGTAGACTCCCATTGCAAGACCACGTATCCTCCAAGTTGTGGCATGAATGTTTGCTGCAGCAAGAATGTACTCTGCCAAGACTAAGAGCTTATGAGTTTACCAATTACGAAGGTTCTGCCGTCATCATGTCATACCGATGGCGCTACTACTGCTAAAACTGAGGACCACCGACACCACGGCAAATGTAGTGGGTATCAGGTACCGAGGTCGCGGGTATGCCTTTTACATGATTAGCATGCAGAACAGCGTGCTCAAACTTGTAACCAAGGCACACCTGTTCCAAGTATGCGACCTCCGCACCTGATCTGTGCGGGAAGCACGACGCATACTCCAGGTATACCGACAAAGATGCTACGTGGTAGATCTGCTAAAAAAAAGTTGGACAAACGCGAGGCATACTCTTACCGGCAGTAAACACGTAGCCCATCACCCAAAAGATAAGGCTCAGGCCCGGAGAACCGACCCCGACGAGAATGGCACCGGCTTTGCTGTAGTAAGGACCATTGCGTGATGTAGGAAAAGGATACAGACTCACGGGTACTGAAAATTCCTGTCCCAATCATTCTGCTTATATTCTATAGGGTGTAGTTGGCTGGATAGGTCTTAGGTGTAAAATATGAAAAGGCGTACCAAGAAGATGACGGTAATCGAATCGACATGATAGCCCAAAGGGCTCACCTTTTCTGTGGGAGCCCCAATTGCCACTGCCGCGTCCTCGTATGAAGCGGCGTCGGGGCTCGAGGGAGTCTCGATCTTTTGGTCGCTAGAAACAACAGCTTTTGAATTCATGAAGAGGCAAGGTCAAAGTCAAAATCTTTCCACCTTTGGCGGACATCGCTCGAAGCATTACGGAACCTTTTGCTCACACCAACCTAGAAAACGAACGGGGTACCAGACTCTTGGAGGTCTATCGGGACCGGATCATTTCGACCACCCCCCGCGTACCAACAAAGACCCTTTTGATGCCCGGTTCACCACCTTCGAAAGCATTGTCCGACAGTGGCGTTCTGACCCAACACGGATACTTCCAACTACAGACGGTTCCCTTCGGGATGGCATTGCAGTCACTGGCTTCTCTATGCTGGGACACGACAAAGCACGACGGGTTCCGGTAGGCTTGTTCGCCTCACGACAGGACATATGCTTTCGGCCAATTTCCGCGCACGGTTCTTGCGTGAGTGTACTAGGTACGGGAATCGCATCTCTTCCTTTTTCTCTCTCTTGCGTGCTTCCAATAATTACAAGCGGTTGATCACCTTCTTAAAGGACAACCCCACAGCAGGGACATTCGCGGATATTGATCCACCTGCATAACCTTGCCTCGAGCCGAGCGCGTTCCGTCTCTCACTAGTAGTTAGGTCTCTACTTTGATCACCTTCCGTTCCTTTGTCTTCACAAATAACATATATACGGGCCTACGGGCTCCGCTGCTTTCTTTTTCGCCATGTCATGTCGTATATACATCATTTCTATGCAAAAAAAAATAGTCAAAATCTTGATCATTTGTGACGGCATGGCTCTTCTTGTTGGGTTCGGGGTATTGAGCCATAGGGACAGTTGTGGCACCTGCAATAATTGCACAATTGATATTGAATACTGGATATTGAATACTTGGGGCCTTTGTTGCGTCGGGTACTTCTTGTTGTTTTCTTATACACAATTATTTATGTAATATTTAATATGAGAAAAAAAAAGTAGGCACAGCCACAACCATGGCAAGCACAAACGCGGATGCCATTCGCGCTACAAAAGTATGCTTTCCTAGCACCATTAGGCCCGTTGCTGAACCCCATCTCTAGCGCAAACTCGACCAAGCTTTTCACATACTTGATGCTGCGGTCAACTCCACCGATCACGCGGACAACCCTCCGCCCAAGCGAATTCATACGTCTGGCTCATTGTACTCCACTCTCGCGAAGTACGGCATCAAATTCAACTCAAAAACGTCTGCTTGTTGTCTTCTGCTACTTTGAAGTTACTAATCCTTGCGTCAGTCCACCGCATTATCCTGCAGAACATCTGTTAAATAGCTCACCAAATCTGTCCGCCATTCTTTCCCGTACTGCGTCTCGCATAAGAAAGACACCCTCTTTCAGGCTTGGAAACCAACCATCTCCACTGTCCGCCATAGCCGAATACCGCCCATCCTCTGTCTCCTCGTTCTTATCTCGGCTTGCGACATTCAAACTTTCAACGTACTCCAACAAACCTGTTGCCATAGACGCTGTCGCTGCATCAAAGTGTGGGTGGATAAATGATGGTAAAGATAGACTAGTATGTGCATTGTGCAAAGGATCGTGGGTAGTGGCAAGACGCGAAGGCATGACGCGAGAAGCTGGTAAGGAAGGTACGTTGGATGCCCAACTTTGCTCATGTATATCTAGCGAATACTCTACTTGAAAGACAAAGAGCCTCTTTAGTGGAGGCACACAAGGATGGTTGTCCCTGGAAACGCCGACAGTGCGACGGTAAGCATCCAAAGTTTATGCTTCGAAGCGCATTGTCGATGTCTCTTCAGATTCGATATATTGCGTTCCATTGCAAACTCCTGCGGTTATGGTCAAGGAGCTGAAACAGAATGCGATCGCACTGGGCCCATTACTTGACGGCGTCGTCATAAGACACCCTTTGGTCCGTGATCATCTTATACTATACCGATTCATTCTGAACACGGACGATAGACAATCAAGCAACTTGAGTCTGTATATGCAGTAATTGCATCCTTTGCCCTGACTTCACCTTTCGAGCCGCAACTACAAGAGGGATGTTCTGCCTCACGTCCAAACACTCCAGGTGGTGAACCATCACACAATGCAGTTCTCACTGCATTATTTGGATGGTCAATAATTCCTTCGGCCATGTTTGAAACGCCATCGGGCCGAACATCACTGTCTCGAGCAAGCTCCGTTGTACCATCCGTGACACGTAGAACCCCCTCTATATCTGGAACCCTTCGTGGTCCATACCCAACATCACTCACAATCATTCCTGCGAGCATAAGTATGCTTTCCTTGAACGGAGCCAAATCATTCTCTCGCGAAAATGCTCTGCTCTATTGTCCTTTGTGTCAAAGACGTGTGGGGCTTTGGGCATTTGCACCTCAATCCAAAGGTCCTGAAGCTGGCTCAACAATGTCGGAAGCGTCTATCGACACCAACGCAGCTGGGCGAAGGCCGCAGCGGCCATTTGACCTTGTCAAGGAACATCGTTCTTTCTGCCCTTATGTCGTACGGTCAACGTTGGTACCATCGCTGTCTATATCGCCATCAGCGACTGTTGTAAGCCAGTCAAGCGCTAATGGCCATGAACGGACCATTTCTTCTGCGTCTCTTCCCGGAACCAATAGCGAAAACCTTGAAGGCTGGCGAGCAGTCCTGACTACTATTTTTCGTTATGGCATGAAGCAACGATTGGTATATGATCTTCTCCGCAGTGAAACAGCCAATCAGGCATGCGACAACGAGCCTATGGAAGTTGATGCCGTAAAAGCTATGGTGAATGGGGTCAAAAGCAAGGGTGTGAGTATTTGCTATCTCTCGATGTTCATGTTTGATCAAAGTGTATATTATAGGGAAGAGAACTGCTGATGTATGTGAGGAACTTGCTGGGATGATACAATGTGTTATCTCGTGTAGGCATCCTTTAACCTTTTCAGCGCAACTTCGTAATGAGGAGTAAAAGACACAACGTCTTTCCCCAATACCCTGAGTCTGTTAACTTTACCTATGTGACCAGCCTCTTGTAGCATGCGCTTGAAGTACCGTGCCTGGGACCCAGATGAGTTACTGTGCCTCCAGATCCATCAAAAACTCTACCTCTTGCTCTTCGACCAACGTCCATGCATTACCCTGCCTACCAGCTCGTGCTGTCCGTCCCACACGATGCACATACTTGCGCATATCAACTGGGGCATCATAACTGACCACGTGAGAGATATGATCAACATCTATGCCCCGAGAGATAAGGTCAGAACAAATGAGTCTATTGTGCGGAGTGAGCTATGTCCGAGGTGGGTAGGTTAGAAGCCTACATCTGTATCTCGCGTGATTTGAACTTCTCGAAAATGTTTTTACGTTCATTAGCTGGAAGATCGCTAGAGTACGCGCGAGCAACCATTCCGAAGTCACTACCCGACATCTTGCTAGCAGACCACGACTGTTCAAAATATTCAAACAATTGCACGAGTCGGGTTGTAGATTCAGCAGACTTGGTGAAAACGAGTGCATTTGTTACAGATTTCACGTGGACGAGGTAGAAGAACATGAGCGGCTTCACCGATGACTCGCAAACTATCATATGTTCCTGTTTTACATATATATATTTAGTTATGGGTGAGCGACTCAAGTATTCGGAAATTCTTACCTTCAATGTTACAGGCATGGAGAATTTCTCTATCACGATGCTGAGAACACCTGATTCGTCTGCCTCGACTTGCTTCTCTTGTATAATGAAGTATTTTGGATTGCGAAGCCCAAGGGATGCTATTTTCCCTGGATCGCGTGTTAAGGTTGCCGAAAACAAAAGTTTTTGACAACTCTCTTTTTTTCCAAAAAGCTCCGTTAGCAAGTCAGGTAGTGGCAGAACGTGGTGACAAGTAGGAGCAACACTGTCAATGGATGGAAGGTATGAATTTGTCATTCGCAAGTCCGGAGCGATCAGGTTGGGTGGTCGTGTTGCCTCCAAAACATGTACTAGCCAGTCTTGAAATGATTGGGCCAACAACCTATCGGCCTCGTCTATTACCTGGGCAGAAAGTTAGACAAACAAGAATACAATGCGTGAACTTGCCAGAAATCTTAAATGCTGCAAAGAGAAATTCGGTGTCCCGTTCAAATGATCCATCAGCCTCCCTGGGGTGCAAATCAGTATATCGACTTTGCTTGACCCGCCGTTCAGGCTAAAAAAAAACCGATATTAGGATGGTACTAATAATAATCGGACTAACATACTGAAGTGATTGATCCGCGACCAGCTGGGATTGTTCGTGCGCAAATGAGTGCTGTCCTGTTATGGATCCAATCTTCACAGATAATTAACGTTTGTACCTATAAAAGCTCCTCTTTCAACTTACTTTCAGGCCGCGACCCTTTGATATAGCTTCAAAAGTCTCGCGGACTTGCACTACGAGATCCCGCGTGGGTAAAACGATCAACGCTCGAAGTCGTGTTATTACACGCGAAGATAACAGCTTATATTGGTCAATAAATAGTCAGATGTGGAATGAAGACATGCCTCCACGATTGGTATTGCATATGCGAGCGTCTTCCCACTACCTGTTGGCGCAGACACACAGACATCTCTCGGGGGGTCATAGGGCATATATAGGCGCCCTTGCATCCTTTTCTGTAGAAGAAATGGCAAGACACTCGTTTGTACTGCAGTAAGAACGGTGAATACTTGAACCAGAACGCGAGTTACATTCTCACCGGCAAAAAATGTTTGTATACCAAGCTCTTTCAGGCTTCTTCTCATTTTTACGCTGAGACCCAGCCACGCATCTTCATCTTCTTCAGAGGGGACAGGCAGGACGTGAGATGGATCTATCAGATCCGCTCCCACTAGTGCTTGATCAAGGCCTTGCAGCGCAAGGTCGGCTTTAGATGGTGCATCGGGCAAAACAGGCAGGGGAAATCTCGGCAATGTTGACATCGAGCTTACTGTTTCGTCTTCCGCAACTCCTGGAATGCCCGCTTCATCTGCGGGCGCATTTTCCGCTGAACCCTCTATGACCAGGTCGACGTCAACTTCGTTGGGACCTGGCGACACACTCTCAACGCGCTGTCTTTTTTTTGGCGGACGAATGTCTTGCTCGAGCTTTGTGGCAGCTAGCTGCGCATCTGTTGCAGCATCATTTTCCTCAATTTCCTCATCTGAACCCAATGCTTCCGAGTCGGTCGTGCGGTTTTTCGTCGAGTTGCTTCCTTTCAGAGCCCGCGTTTTCTGCTTCTTTCTATCTCTCTTTCGGCGAAGGTATCGTTTCTTCGCTTTGGTCATTTCCTAATAGTCTAATATTGTAAGAGCGTTCTGAGCTGAAGTGATTAAGGAGGCGTATGCACCTTGATAGTCATACTAGCCAAAATTAGTTCTATCACACGCTCTTAACACTCACCGATCCTCGCGAAGGTCATGCGCTTCGCTGCGCGCCTCCGTCTCCTCCCGGCCGAGACAGCAAGTTCGTAGAATCCACGGTGCCGTTCCTCGTCACCCAAAGCCTGCTATGCAGATCCTCACGGGCTCTGTCGTATGCCCCTCGTCCTATTGTATTCGTACTCGTATGGAAATATTGAAGATGATAAAAGAGTAAGCCTCGTTGCGCATTGCGTTCGTTGCGTACTCAATCTCATAAGAAAATACTGCATGATCGTGCTGCTAATTTCCCCAAACGCAACTCAGTAGCGATACTGCCAGTGGAGTCTCACTGAGGCAAATGATACTGTGAATCTGGTTTGCAACGCTTATACGCCGTGCTTTGTGCTTTCGTTGTCTGCGAATCATGCGTGCTACAGTACGTAATCTAGGCTTCAAGCACATCTTATCACAGATTTCAAGATGTTTATTCTCGGGAAATCCAGTAAGGTCTTTTACGTCTTTGTATTTGCCCAGGGTACCTTCACAATAGTTATAAGATGGAAATTGTGAAGCAACAAGTCCACTAGTCACTGCGTGCAATACATACTATATTACTATACCTTGTAATGTACGTCGGAAACGAAAGCAGAAAATAAGTAGGCATAAGAAATGCAATGACAATCTATGCAGTAGCTTAAACTTTAAAGTCTAAAAGCATGATACTGGTACATGATGCGTGATGAGGGCTTTGCTCATTGTTGTTTTTTGTTTGCTGCAATGCCCTGAACCTCAAGTAGAGGATCGAGGTGCGACTCTGGTTGTCGGTAGGAACCATTATAACGATCTGCCCATGTAAAGTACTTGACATTCTGGTCAGATCCACCACCAGATGGAAGTAAATCAGAACATTCACCTGGCCATAATTGACAGTGAAGTAAAGATGATGTAACGTATGATGAGCCGGGCCATTGATGATTTTCTCCAATGGGTGACCAGTAATCATATCAGAATCATGAATCTAGAGACTGTCAATATACCATCATGTGCTTATTGACTCGACATACCAGTATACTCCAGAAGTTGACGAAAACGAATAACACGAGATAGAGCAAACGATGTAATGGGAATATGAAAATGAAGAGGTGATATGGGACAGATTGTAAGTATCCATCGACAGGATGGAATGCGTGAGATGCAAATGGTGTGGGTACTGTAGATATAATGAGCTCATACTTTGACGTAAGGCAGAGCGACATACTTATCCACTTGTGGTGTGGTTTATGGAATATTTTGTAAAGGAAAGGAATATGTAGCCAGCGGTGTATCCAATAAATGCAGTAATCTGTGAAAAGCAGGAACCTGATAGAATGCCATCAACTGATTGAAGCATGATAAAACACGGCGCAAACTCACAGCGGTATTGACGCAAAGAAATAGAAATAGCCATATGTGTCAACTCCATCATAGAGTTTAGAATAGCCCACCACCTCTGCTTGGAACCAAGGCAACGTTAGTAGAGTCATGCCGGGGAACGAGCGTAGGACTCGTTTGAATTTCTAGTTTGAGTTGGTTTGGCAGGAACCTCGGATGCCTCATCATTTCGCGGTTGAATATAAACGTATACGAAAGCCCGGCAAACACGAAATATAGAATGTGTATTCCAATGAGGGTAATCGCGATGAGGGATATAAGTTGTCGGGGGATGTAATCTCTGGGCCATGCTGACACGGAAGTTGAAGACACAAGATATTCTGATAGTTGCTCTGGCCGCAGTGGCGGATGTGGCAAGAAAGAGATGACTTGGGACCATGTCGTCGCAGGAGGCAAGATAATCGAACTGTTGGAGAACTGAGGTGATCCGGAAAGCGTCGTAAAAGTGGATATAGGGACGAGCTTCGCCCAAACCTTGTCCAGAAAGACATCATCGCAGACTTGTAGCACGAAATCCATTTATGAGAGTTTGAGTGATGAAAGAGGATCGTGTTTGGTAAGAGAGCCTGCGGCTATCGGCATTACTTTTTAACATGGCGCGTCGCATATATCAGACCACTTTGAACTATCACGTGCTCCGAGATTTTGTCAAATGCCTGAGAGGGTTTCAGGCACGCTTCGGGAATATGATTGGGCATCCGCTGCAAACGTATAAGTTATTGACTCATGTGTCAATGTCAGGAAGCCTGCCCATACAGCAACTGCCGGGCTCGATGAGATTTTGGATATTCGAACACTGTCTTGCATGCCATCGAGGCCCTAGGTAGTTTTAAGTACAATAGGGATAGCTGCCGTCGGTCCTGTCAGATGTGGCTAAGGGTTTGGAATGTCCATGTCGACGAGGTGTTGACGAGGATGATAACGAGGTGACGCACGTGACGTCGCCGGCACCCAGATCCTTGGTACTAGCCCATCTCATTTATGAAAAACCGGCAGTTGCGTCTTATGAAGATCTTAACCATCTTTCTCCGGTGTCCATATTACGTAGAGGACTCACTTGCCCGACTCGTAGAAATAAAGGGCGATCATTCGTCGATAAATATATGGTTATGCACTAGTCTTTTCCGTGATCAAAGTTTCACGGGTCCGAACTAGAATCTAATGCCTGCGAGTCCTATCTCGCCCTCTTTTACGAGACTGCCAAAACGCCCCTTATATTGTCTATATCGGCGTCGTGATAACTCGAACTGAATAAGTGAGAGCAGCTTCCGATAGTGTCGTGCCTTTTGTGACAAAATACTGTAAAACGCGCGATTTCCAAGCCTGTATATCGAGGTCGCATCTTGTCAATACCCAGTGCGTCAGGTAAAATAAAGATTACCAAATAACGACTGTCCTGTGTATCCTACAATCTGCATGATTATTAACAGCAACCTTCTTCAGACTCTTGCTTTTGATTATGGAGAAGGTAAGTCCAATCACGTTCTGCACCGTGCCTGGATTGTGAAATCAGTTTCAACACGCAAGGTTGTGGAAAGGCAATTAACGGTAAATGAACGATTCGTTTTTCCTTGATCCAAGACCCCTAACGCGCAAATATGTATGCATCTTCATGGCTAACAACAGGAAATTTTGATATATATTCAGATGAACCACACGCTCGCCATTCAGGCTCATATCTGTATAAATGATATGGCTCCTCGCCTTGGCATACCTCGTGATTGAATTATTTCATGCATCTGAAATGATAGTGCTTGGACTTACATGAGCATCTTGTTAGTAAAACTCAGACCAGGGCTTTTTCCTCTATGTACAGTCACGGAGTCAAGCAGGTCTTTGACCATCAGTAATCATTTGGCAATTAGTCAATGTGTGCTTCAGCACTCACTGAGTCCAAAGTATCTCGGATAGTCGACGGTTATCGCCAACTCTCTCATATCAATCAAGAAACCACACCAAGGAAAACCTGCATATCATATCGCTTTTAGTAAGCCTAGGAGAATTGCAATGTAACGTGTACTTGTCTGATTTGGATCAGTCACATTCTGAATCTGATGGTCATAGTCGAAATTTGTCAATGTCTTCTCATGTGATATAAAGCACCCGTATTTTGGGTGACCTAATATCGACATACAGACGTGATTCATGTCTAATTGAATCAACCCACCTTTATTCATCATGTCCAAAAAGCTTTTAGCTTTCGGTAATGACGTCGTTATGTACAAGTAGTCATCTATTAACCTGAAGAGAATCTGTTACCCAAAATAGGTTGAGGATCCAGATGATTGCACAATGCGCTTACGCTCAATGGGTCATCCGTCCATGGACCCGAATTGTTTTTCCATGTCGCCGTAGAAAAAAGAACATAGTAGCGAAGATAGAATTGATCCTTGAGGTATACCAACGACTTGGCGATAGTAGTCGCTGTTGATCTTAGAAAAGGTTATAGTCAGGCCGCCGTAATACGTGTTATCACTTGCCTTGACTATATTTTCGGTTATGTGGTCCCGTAGGAGTTGCAAAATAATTTCCTTTGGAGCATTTGAATACACGACCTGTGCCGGTTTAATCATAAATTTTCTAATTGTATCTCACGCTTACTTCGTCGGCAAATATAACATTTCGAAGCGAACTGGCCAGTTCGGTAGCGTATTGTAAGAAATGGGGATGGTCCTCTGACATTGCACAATTATCGTCTCATCCTGGAAGCGGGTGAGCCGCTCACCATCTGTGGCACGCCTAACAAGGCTCCTCCGTATCTTACCCGCTGACATTCCTACTTGTCCATAGCGTTGAATCATGTAAACGTCCTGTACAATGCAATAAAAACGACCAGGTCTACTGATTGGCCGATGATTCGCACCTCTGATATAAGGTCATCAATGATCTTGAGCAACTCCCACTGTTCTATCGTATCGAAGCAGGCCTGAACATCGACTTTGACGAAATATAATTTGGGACTGGATTTTTAAGTGTCGATCTAAATCAGGTGATTAATCAACGCACAGTTTGCCGTTGGGACCGCGCGGCAGCCGGGCCTTAAAGGCCTTCAATTTGGCATATACGTCATCTGGTCGAAATATAGAAGCTCCCAAGAGACAAGATTTCCTTTGCTATCGGAAACGGATCGGTTGAAATATGTTCAAACTATCTTTTATACTGGCCCACCTTTTCAAAAGTAAGAATCTGAAAGGCTGCTTGTAAGACTTGGTTAATGGACATGCCAGAGGAGGTGTCCTTGCGCAATGGCGCATGATGTTGTCCTTTCAGCTTGAAGAACCAATGAAAACTGGACATATGTGAGTAATGCCAAATTCACATACTCGAAAGACAGGTCTTCGTCGACTGAGGTTAACGATAGGTCTGACACCAGTCTCTTTAGGGAGCAAGTCGCACAAATGAACAGCCGAGCTTTCGCATCCTCAGTATCTCAGCTACCTTGTCCTTGATATCCGGTCAGAATGAAGAATAACATGGAAACTACCATCAACTAACCTCAGTTAATTTCACGAACGTGTTGGAAGTCAGACGTTCGATCAAGGGAGCACAGAGGGTTTCCCAGTCATCATGCCTAAAGTAGAGTAGACGATTTCTAAAAGCACTGGAGTCAGTGATATAAAATGTCGTCTAATATGTACCAGTCAGCTCAATTTTAATTTTGCACATTAGTCCTACTGGCCTTTAATAGCAGCAAAACGAAGCCATCGAAGAACCAAAAGAGAAACTCTTCAAGCAATTCTCTGCGTTTTTTTGCGTCAGAGACTGCATATCCTGTGCTGTCGAGACGATTTGCTGGCGGGCGCCAACCAATTCGCAGTCGGAGGTCCGGAATCCCTGAATAACATGGTGCAAAGATATTGATTCATGTTTGCGGGAAGAGATGAATTGTTTGACATCTTGCGTGATTAGTTGAGTCAGAATGTTGTTTGGAAAAGGAAGGAATTACTGACAACGAAGGACGAGCTTTAGGTTATATTGAGAGCCCCAAAATGAGTTTGGAATGATGGCCTTGGTGATTAAGGTGACATATCGATAAACCTACCGGACTATCTCATCGTCTTGGATTAAACGGCGAACGACAAGGCAAACCTCGTTATGCGAGCACACAAATTCCGCGAACTTCGGCTTGAACTTGGCATGATGTCTTGCTTCTGATATACCGGATGATAGTAGAGAGGAACCTCCGGATACCGTTATATGACCTGATGATAGCGACTGCGATTGCAACACAATTGACTGATCTGATAGTAATTCCTTGCGACTCGTTCAACATAATATGTCGATGAATACGCATAGATAACAAACCAAAATCACGCTACTGTCGAGCTTCCTGACGCTAGTCTTCATTTTATTTAATGAACAGAATTTCGGTAAGACGAGATTCAGCTTACTTTCGACGGACACGCAATGTTCAGGAGAGGTTTGTAACCACATTTTCCGTGCTTCCAAATCATCTGGTCGAGAATCGGCAGTATGCCTTTGAGGCGTTTCGGAGTGTTACACACTTTATCCTTTTCAAAGTCATTTGTGAATGACAATTCAAAGATTGCAGCTCACCTTGATCTCGGCTTCTCTATTGATGCCATCACGATATGCACTAAATTGGTTTCTTTGTATTGGAGCATCGAAGGGATTTGACAAGCCAAATTGTCGAGGGAAAACATATTTCGCCGCCAGTCTGGCATGCGTAACCTGCGTCCGGGAATCTGGTTTTATGTATGAACGTGAACCAACCGGGGCAGGTCGTTTAAATGAAGGATGCATTTGGTTCAAGAAATCTACGACAAAATATGTTACCACTAGGTGGTGAAGATGGGAATGCTTACGTCTAGGCGGTAATCCCACAACGAGGCGCCACGGCTCAGTTACATAGGTTGGCCGAGAATAAAACATTTTCGAACGCGAAAAGGTGATTTCGACGGCATTCCTGACCGATTGCTTTTTTAAGTATCAAGCGATGGTCAGGATATACGGCATACCTCACTGGGACTGAATCATCATTCCTAGCACGGAGCTTGATCCGCTTCGTCGGTGGCATCTCCGCAGTGGCATCTGGGGCCCTTTTGGTCCTGGGGGTTTTGTCCACAAGACGAGGGCTAGGCGATGGTGCTAAGTAGAGAATAGACTTCCCGGATATTTGGCAGTAACAGTCGTTGGGCAGTGATATGAAAATAGATGTATCTGCCAACAAATGTATCATTGCATCGATGCCCACTCTGAATAATATTTGAAGATGTAATTCAGCACTGACCCATACATGCCTGCATCAACGAACCTTTGCAGTAAAATATCCCACTCGGGGGCTTGAAGGCCAGTAACAATTGTATTGACATAATCGTTCGTTATCCCCAAGCGTTCCATTCCTTGCTTTCCCTTGTCACCTTCGCAGGACGACTAGATTGCAATAAGAGCTCGGGTGCGTTTACGGTTTGATGACTGTCTCGTACCAATCTGTACCCTGCTGTTATTATATTGCTAGTAACTCTGGATTTCAACAATCTCTCTTGTACTTTGTCAATGACCTGGCTTATATGGGTATAATGCTGGCATAAAATTACGGACGCACGTGAAGCATAGTCACTTCTGAGGGTGGAGAATATGCCCTGAACCGCGCACGGTGATTCTCGCTGTTCGGAGTTGCCACTAATGCGGTATTGACGAGGTGCGAGTACGCAAGAGAGTCGTGCGCCCGGGGTTTGAATGCATGTCCTATCAAACCTGCGTCCAAAGCAGGAGTTTGTAACAATATCCTTGTGAGATGACTATCGAGACTTTCGACTTGAGGATAGTATCGTTTCAATATTGATTCACTGATGCGTTCGGATGACATAGACGCGTCTGTCACAAGGTGTGACAAAGCGCGTCAAAGGGGGACACATGGAGTGAGACTACTGTAGTAATACGACCGTAGATTCACAGCATGTTACGCGTTACGCAATACGTTCGCTAGGTGTTCGTAATGATATGACATATTCCGTCAACCATTCATTTATGGTGATGATCCGGATCTTCCCTTCCAGAGGGCTTTGCGACTGATGATACCGGTGTTCTGATGAGGACAGGAAGTGGTGGGGACATTGAGGCAACGGCGGATATGGAATTCGAGGAACCGGAAGTACTGGGTCGGGGGCGTAGAAAATCAAAGAAACCGAAGCTTTTTGGGGGGGACGAAGCACGGGAAGCTGCCCAAATGTTCGTAGTAACTACAGTTATAGTTTTGAACGAAAAAAATCACAATTTTTGACTTGGTTTGGGACTAGATTCATTGAGCGGCGTTACGGCGTTACGGTGTTGTATAGATTCCATTCACGGCTAGGCCTTGTTACGCGTTATGTGAATCTACGAATCTACGGTCGTAATACTACAGTAATACTATCACTACATAGTACATACAATAGCCTTAAACCTGATAGTAGGGCTTTACCCCATCTGGTGCGTCTGACTCGAAGCTCTCTATCTCAAATCCCGCTGTTACGTCTATTTGCGACAAACGAGGATGCCGCTCAGAATCGGTTATGGTATGACTTGAAGTGCGCAGGCAGGCTCTAACTTTATACATCGTACCTCAGTCCGCGAACACTTCTCGTCGCCGTTACTGCAATACGCAGAGATTGACGACGGAAAAACATTCACTCTGGTTGAATGTCCCAGTAGGTTGAACAATACAGATGACTGGTATTTTCGCTAATGGCCAGTCTAGGTGGATCTGGGCAGCTCATTTCCCGTCTGACCAATAATGAGATAGACGTTGCCATGTACGTCCAAAGTATTCTCTTTTGTCGGCGCAGCTAAAATGACCCTTCAGCGCTCTTACTGATCCGTTGATATCTGGGATCGCCAACGGATCGAAAGCTTACAAGCTCGTTGGCAGTTATGTTACAACACCACTCAACTGGTAATGGACCATCAGTTCCTTGTGCTGCACGACTTGAATGTGATCCAAGGGCTGTAATCACAGGGAAACATAGTAGCCTCAACGATATTCGCGACCTCAAAGGATCTACCCTTGGCATATCAAGATATGGGAGGTATGTTGCTTGTATCATTATCGATCTGCCGCTCCGTCGTATAAAGGCCCAATTCCAGTGGCAGTCAAACAATGGCCTACGTCATGGCTCTTCAGCAAGGTTGGCTGACAGACCAGCTCAAATTCCAAAGTGTATCTATTTCTTGGTCATGCTGTTCTTTACCCCTCATGCTCGGATTATAGTAAATAACGATATTCGTGGATTGATCAACTCAGTCAACGACGGTTCCACAAGTGCATTCATGTGGGAATGGTTCACGACTAAACCTTTCGTCGACGCCGGAGAAGTCCGTTTCGTGAGCGACTGATAGTACCGCAGCGTGTATACAAGTTGACACCCGAGATAAAGATTGGCTCCGTGCCAACTCCATGGCCTTCGTGGTTGATCGCTGCTCATCCTGCTCCAGAGCGGGCACCCGTGGAGGCTGTCCGGGACTTCCTCAGAGACTTGACATTGCACGTGAGGCGATTCGACTCAGAAGATCACCGTGCCCTGGAAGACATCGCATTTATCAAGCAGACGTTTGGATATGCCGAGGAGGATATCAAGGTAAGACTTAGTGGCAGCCATCAGTATCGAGATTTAACCATTTCGATAGGCCTGGCTTCACACTGTCGGTTACACGGATGACTGCACCTCGGTATCTAGTAGGAATATCCAAGACACCCTAAGGTTGTTTTCAATGTCACTGAACCAGCACAATGCTTATACATACCTTAGCGTCCTGGGGAAGGCAGGCGTCATCAAGTCTGATTATAGATACACTGTAGATGACTTTGTAGACGTCAGAGTTGCAACAGTGGTATGAAGCCCTGATGATGTACAACATGATTTTACACGAATCTGAACGTGTATTGGTTACGGTATCCAACAAGAGAGCATAATGTACATCTCAAGAATACGTAAAGTCGACCAGGGGCACATTACTCTTGTGGTGCGAGATCTTGATTCTTCAAGAAACCTACGAAATAAGACGGCTTGGATTTCACGTAGCAAATGTTCCTACCTTTTAACTTTAGTCTGTTTGCTCTCTCGCGTTCATTATCAATAGCTCGTAGACGTGAGAGTTCTGCGTCGGCGGCGGGAGCATCTAAAATCAAGGGTCAAAATCACATGTGGCACCCAAAGCAAAGGTAAGATGCGACCTGCAGCACTTTCAGTTTTCAACTGTTCCAGAATTTTCTCTGCCTTCTCAAAATAACCCTGTTCTCCCAAGGCTTTACCTTTCCGGAACATAGCTTTGTAGTTCTTGCTGTTCTTGGCGAGTGCCTAAAAGAAGCAAGTAAGCGCTTGGATTCGGTATCTTCAAGGATTCGCTACCTTGTCCGCGGTTTCAATAACACGCCTCCAATTGCCCTGTTTAATGTGACAGGCAGACATGTTGGCATATATTTTTGAGATCGTATCATCGATCTGTACATAGTGTGATTGCAAAGAGGATGCGCACGAGGACAATACGCCTCACCTCGGACTTTTGTTCTGCTTTCTCGGATCCTGGCTCTGGGGGAGGCGCACCTCTGAGGCTATCGTATCCAGACCTGAAAACATGGCTTGTATGGGAATTCAACACGGTTATGGATGACATACTTGTCGAGACCGACGAGGTACATCAATGCCTTGACCGTGTCTTAAGTCAAGAAGCACTGTTAGATCATTCGAGATTACCTGATGATACGACAGAAGAGCTTTTGCAAATGAGTGTCAAAACTGTCAGGCAGAAGAGCCTGGGCACACCGACCATCTTTCAAATTACCAGTCTTGAAAGCATGATCACCTGTTTCTTTCCTCTGCTTTGCCTCGTCGATCTTGCGTGCAACATCTGCAACAGAGTCAGTAGTAGTATCCATATTTTTAAATCCCGAATTGCACAATTTTGTTCGCGTTCCTATCGAGAGAGACAGAAACGTACAGGCGAGGGTGCCAATAATATATTATTGGTCCTGCGTGCTGCGGCTGTGCTAATTAATTACACTTGTTTGCACGCATTCCGTGTTTGGAAACTACTCAACGTTACGCGAACTTCCGACTTTGAAGGCAAACATGTCGCTGCTCGCGAACATCCTTGGATTTTCCGTGTTTGGTCTAGCTGCGCGCATGGGTCAGCTAGGTATACAGAGGCGCAACTTGCTTGACAGTGGGTAGATTCACAGTACCTTTTCGGCTTTGCACTCACCGCACAAAGACCCGGGAGGACATCTCATCTCAATGGGTGTTTTTGGTTTTCTGGGATATTGGGCATACCAGTGGGACATACGTGCCGCGGAGCTGATTGCTGAAAAACGAGCGGCTATTGCTAATCGGCGGCGTCAGCAAATAGCAAAAGCGGAGGAGACCAGCACAACTGCTCTGGCAGATGCATGAGATGTGTTGGTACGTACATTATAAAATAGGCTTTGTAAGGCTTTTGGTTGATGAAGGATGTAGCAGTGAGAATGACATAGCCAATGCTCGATACCACCTCGAATGATTTGAGACTATTGAGTTGGCTTGGATTGCGAAAAGGGTGATGTGTGATTATGGACCAGCGGTTGCTTGCTCGACGCCCGCAATCAATACTTATCTATAGCTCACGCGAGTTCACCATTCCTTGTATGTATAAATGAAGTATATTTATGTGTACATGTGGGTACCTGCACCGTATTTGTACAAATCAAATGAAGAATGTACAGGGAAAGAATGTAGACGGGCATAAGTGTACATCAGGTGGGGAATATACGTCAGGTGGTAGGTGCCCAATGACCTTCTGGGTTTGTAAATCATCGAAGAGCTTGGGCCGTACTGCGACAGAAAGGAAAAAAAAGAAAAAAGAGTGTGGTCAGATGAGATGAGTTGAAAAGAATATATATGGGCAAAATCCGATAAATGAACGTGAAACGTTTATCAAACCGATGGTACAGAGGACGAACGAATGACGCCAGTTGGTAAACCGCTGAATTATATTTTCTGAATAACCAGCACGAGTCGCAGGTGACCGGAGCATATTGAGCACTGAGAATCGTTGAAATGTGAAAGATTAGGTGTCGCACGACAAAGTCGGCATTGAAGGTTTTGAAGCAGGGAGATTAGTGGCAGGATTGCTGAGTTCACAGATAAACCATGGCAATTCTTGCAGATACGGTGACAGGATTTGCAGGATAAGCGATAAAGATATGCAATGGTTTCAACACGATAACACGATTCTTGAAGTCGATCGAGGGGGAACAACCAAGCACGAATGTCATACGAAAGCTGCTTGATGCACCGAGTTTGATACTGTATCAAACACTAGCATCAAGTGCTCTTGTATCGTACAATGCATCAGTGCATTTGAAACGCACTTCCTAGAGAGATTTTCTGGCTGCCACCTTCTGCGTCGATATTGACAGCGCGATCGCCAGAGTCATCATTTCCTGTGACGGCGAACAAGCCTCCGAAAGATATACGCCGACCAGGAGCCAAGCGTCTCACTCTTCGGAGTTTTTGTCTGCATCTTTCGCCGGGACTTGGGTGAGCAGAAGAAAGTGACGATGTCGTAGAGACGGGAGAATTGGGATGGAATGCAGGAGTAGTCGGTATCGCAGATTGGGTAGCATTGGACTGTGTCATTTGGATCGGGGACTTGGGCATTAGTGGGGGCAATTCGTCGCCGAAGATACTAGGATTCATCTCCAAGTTCATGGGCAGTTTTCTGTACGGAGCACCGGGACTTGCGATGTTCTGAGATACATTGGGACCAATACTAACATTCGGCCGCTTTGAAACCACTGATCCTGCCTTCTGCGCGAACGATTCTCGTAAGACCGGAGTTGAAGGCTTCATGGGGAAGAGAGGGGGTAATAGAGTTGTTCCATCCGGGCAGCTGCCCAGGGCCAAAGGAGTCTTGTTTACCTTCGTCCTCTGTTTCTTGGCACACTCCGCCCTGGCTTTCTCCTCCTCGTCAGATGAAGCGCAGGAGGTTGTTGAAATCCGTCTTTCATGAGTTGCAGGACGACTTGCTTCCTTTTCATGCTTAGCGCCTTGGACTAGAGCACCATAGGATGGTGCGCGCTTTGAGCCAAGCTTCGGCAGGTTGTTGTCTTTGGGAGGAGGAATTGGTGGGATGTCCGCTGTTATCGATCTGAGACGCTCCAATCGGGGATCAGATAACGGCGCACTGCTGCCACTCGTAATTGACATGGATGATGTAGTAGAGGCGGACGATGCAGATCGACGTAAACGTCGAGAACGTGACCAAGAAGTGAGGGAAGTAAGTGTTGACGAGCTCGGTGTGGAGGGATTGATAAATGATTTCGAGGGAGGCGTTGTGCATGGACCGTTAGAAAGCTGTAAACGCGACTTGCGCGTATATGAATCGTAAATGGATGGCTTATCAGTTCGTTGAAGACGATTAGAAAGTCTGAAGGCGCCCGTCAGGAGCTTGAATATAAAGACATTGACAAGCATACCCGGTAATATTATCTTCGTCTAAATGAGGTTCTGCAACATTCATAAAGTCCATGCTGTTTTGCCGATAGAGCGGACGGCGAATGCTGTGCTTTTTATCTGGACCTACTGCAGACATTTGGAATGTTCTTGCCGAACTTGTTTTCGCGCTCAGATGAATGAGGGTTGGTTGCGCGACTGTGCGCAGATTCTTCTTTGGCGCGTATTTTTGCGAGCTCGAGCAATTTAACGCGTGTGGCACGGATAGAATGAGGCCAATCAACAGGACCTTTTGCGTGCGCGACACCTCGCGCAATCTTGTCAAGAAGATTTGAAGGAGGGACTGGGCCAATAAAAGGAGTGACCAGGTGCGCTGGGAGCGCGTCCAGAGTCTGTTTTTGGACGTGAGACGAACATGGACACGCGTCCGACGGACAAACATACTCTTGTTAAAAGCAGGATCTGCTCCGGTTTCCATTCCCATTCTATTTCGTCTGGGCCGTTTGAGCTGTTCCAGCTATCTGTGCTATTTCTGTTTGCTACTGACGAGAAATGGATGGGGGACCATCTGGGTGAGCCGCAGGGCGTTCGGGGACTTGAAGTCGCGCTAAGCAGAGAGGAACGACAGGACGACCGAGGTTGAGGCTGAAGAGCTATTGTGACGGGAGCCAAGGCATGGGGACGCCTAGCGTGCATAGTGGCAGTGATGGTCAAAGACGAAGCGGGAAGACTGGGCGAACTAGACGTGATAGGAACATGTGTTATGCGATGGGAAAGCTGCCGAAGATTCAAACTCCGACACTAAGCGAACCCACGTTGCATGCAAATAGATACAAACATCATTTAGACGAATTTATCTTGCGTGTCAAGACTCTCATAAACTCAGATGTCTTCTTCCGCCTTTCAATGTCCACGTCGACTGACACGTTGTTGCGCATAACTCCGGCATTCGTCTTGGGTGCCACCGTGTAGTTTCCCAGCTCTCGCTGTGGTATCATTACGGCATTTTTCCTGACTCGGCCTCGTTCGCTTTCACGCGCTCGTGCCAGGATTGCGTTGAGATTATCCCCAGCTCGGTGCGCCACATCACCGTCCTGTGCGATGGGCACAACTCTGTCGCGGTAGGATGCTGACCGTTTAATAATCGGTCTCGCCCATGCCATTACCAGGTCGTTTGCGGTGCGCTCGATGTCGGGATTTACACGTCTGCATTTGGTGTAGAAAAGGACGATTCTTCCTAAGCCTGATTCCTTGAGGACCGAGCTATCGATGAATTCCATCTTCCTGATGACGCCAAAAAGCTCTCTCTGTATGTTGAGGGCAGGCAATGACCGATCCGGAAGTGGTTCTAGCCATCTTCTGACGGCATCCAGTAAATTGTTGTCAATCATGGATTGCGCCAGCGATGCCCTGTGCAATTGAATGCGTTTGGTTTATGATAACAAACAAACTCGATGTCTCACTTTCGCAATGTTTCCATGGCCTCTGGCAACATCTTGAGCTTCGCCACAGCGGGGGCTTTTTCAGTTGTTAGAAGTAATATCCTCCTCTGCGGCACTGTTCATCGCTTCTCTTAAGCGCGACACTTCAGTGGTCCGCAAAACTATCCAGGACTTCCTCATTAGTCTTCTTTTTCCTGCGCGTCGCCTTCTTTGCTTTAAGGATCTCATCAATCTGCACGTCAGGTCCGTCGCCGAGGAGCTTTGCAAAATCAGCAAAGAGTGCCAGTGAGTCGATTCACGGTTACCTTGCTCTGAAGCAAGCTCGCTGAGATCAGGTTCCGCTGGAATCCTTCTCTTCCTTTTTCTCGGCTGTCCATCAGCGTCGAGGGTCCGCTTTCTCTTGACTTTTCTCGCTTTGCCAATGATAGACGGTTGGCGTTTCTCCTGGATATAATCATCGCCTGAATCGGCACCAGATGACTCGTAATCGTCTCTTTGTTTTGGGAGAGGGAGCGTCTTCTTCGAGACCTCTTGTCACGGAGTCAGTCAAGTGGGGCCGAGAAAGAAGAACAAAACCAACCCTCCTCGTCTGACAACTCAGAGTCGGAGCCACCGAAAACCTCTCGAACAAGATCCTATGGAAAGAAGGGGCGTCAAGCAGACGGCAGAGCGGCCGACAACAAACAAGGCACCTGCGACGCCATGGTGATGGAGGCAATTCAAAAGAAGTCGGATTCCCACGCCACCAAGCATATGGCAAGATTGCTGGATTGACGTGATGCGATGATGCAAAAGAGCCTTCCGTATATCATTGAATGCGGGTTCTCCCTTGCCTTGTCATGGCCTAATCAACTCCTCTCCATCCTACACATCCCCCCCATCCTCTCCTGCCTCTTGTCTCACCTTGGCTGGGATGACTTTTATTCTCTCTCTAACACCTGCAGGCACTGCCATCTGGCATTTGACGATACCCCATTCAGAGATGCTGTACTCTCTCGGTACCTCCCCTGGTATACGCATGCTGTCCGTCTGCGCGACCCTCTAAAAGGGTATAAAGATGTCCCAGTTTCACCCAAGGACCTTGACCTCCTGCGTAAGCTGTCCGTCCCCCTCGCTCCGCTTTCCTCGCGTCTGACTACGCCCAGTGACTTCCCAACGCATCCCGCTTCATCAGTACCCTTTTCAGGCACGGCATGCGGTAGCGTCACCGCACTCCGCGTCTAGAGCTACCTCCTGGCTCACGTCATTGACTAATGCACACTCCCGATTCGTCCTATTACTCCAAGCGTATGTCCACAGCTCAAATGATGCATTGCGCACAGAAACGGAGGATGTGTGGAGGCCGCGTTCTCCTGCATCGCCAAGCACATTGCGGCGACTGGCGTTTCCGCCACCCCTGTCGTACTGTGGTGGAAATAGACCGCAGGTACCAGGGGACATGACGGAAAGTAAAAATAGCCGGCCCCTGAAATCGGGAGGGTTACGTAATCCCGCCCGTCCGTCCAAAAAAAGTCACACATTTCCCTTTTTCAGACCTTCCAGCGCACGGCTGCAAGTCGACGTTGGAATTCCAACGTCTTCCGACTCCTTGCGGCGTGCGTCCGTAGGTCAGCTTTCTTCTGTTATGTCGTACCGAGCCACGCTTCCACTCTACCGACGCGTCGTCCCAAAGGCTTCTTCGAGCGATTCTTTTCCTTGTTCTAGCTCAAGCAGCACTTCTCCCCCTCGTACTGCATCTGATGGTTCTTTTCTTCCATTCAATGGAACAAACAGCAGCAATGGGAGTATTCCCGGAAGTGGTTTGCCTCCTTCCCCCTCATCTAAATCTCGCCCGCAACCTAGCGCGCGTGCCTCGTTCTCCTCGGGACGAGCTTCCCATCCGACGAGGATGGTCTCTCCACTTGATATAAGTTTTGCCGTGTCCAGAGCGCGTGCCCCGATTTTGCGCGTCTTCGTTCCTTGTTCAGATCACAGGTCTGCTTCCCAAGAGCTACTACTTTGCGAACAACAATTAATCGATGCGGGCCTCTGGGATCACTTGTCTGCGGGCGATCTTATATGCAATCTAGGTTATGTTGATTTCGAAAGTGACGACACGGATTTTTCTTCATCTGACGCTGGTTTTAGCACAAGCCATGGCTTTGTTGGCAGAAACGAGGATGCTCAGCGGCGGCGAAGCAGCTCCTTCATCAATTATCCAGGACGTCCAGCTCCTCGCAGATGGCTGTTGTTTAATGGACAGTTCCTTGAGCCGCACACGCCACCTCAAGCAGTTCATCTGCCTGATCCGTTGAGCCTGCCAACTCCTTTCTATTACATGCATATCATGCCCTCCTATGGCAATCCAGTCTACGTGATTGATGAAACTGGGCCTTGGGGGCGCCAATATGACCCAACCAGGAAATTCACTTGCTTCGCACTATGATGAAAGTTCGCAGCCCGCATTCGCCCGCTGGCTACGCACTCGCGCAGAAATATGCTTGGACGGCACGCGTATCGCGTTCACCCATCTTTTGCCACAAGACGGATCAAGAGTTACGGCAAGTAGGCTGATGGATGGGTCGGAGAGTGGATTTTAGAAGGTGAAGGAACGAAGGAGGGCAAAGAAGTTCTACTCGATTGCATCCATGGTAAAGTTATCGGCCCTATGGAATGGGAAGTGATTGTGGAACGATGTGGTAGTGGGAGGATATGGCTCAGGCAAGCGTCGTGCGTTCTTATTCACTAATCGTCCAGGTCTCATTACTACACAGGTTATTGAGCGTTTTCTCTTGGACCAAAGATATGCATTCCAGGACGACATTTCAGAGTTTATGAAGCTATTCTCAGATCTCAAATTAATTGCCACTTGCTGCAAGACTGTTGCTTTCGTTCAATTGTCAATACATTGTTATCACTCGCTGATAAATGGACATGCTCATTTCAATCATATTAGAATGCCTACCGTATAATACGATTTAGCTCATCGTCGCAAAATGGAAATGGTACAATTATGGATTACGATTTACAAGTAGAGACCCTCTGGTGTACCCTCGTTTTTTCTGTATAATACCTGGAACGGACATGAATGCAAATGCACGAAAAGGGTACAAGACAAAAAATACCTTCTCTCTAGCAGACGTGAAAATCTGCCTTTGTCACCCTCATGCGACGTTCCCTGAGAGCTAGCAGTCCTGCTTCGGTGCATACAGCTTTGATATCAGCTCCTGACAGGTCATCCTTTGCCATCACGAACTCCTCCAAGACGACATCTTCACTCAGACTCATCCGAGAAGTGTGAAGTCTGAAAAAAGTGAGAACTACGCCATTTCTGTTACGGACAACAATTGCATTCACCGGAATATATGCCGCTTCGTCTTGACGTCGGGCAACGGAAACTCAATTTTTCTATCAATTCGGCCAGGGCGAATAAGTGCCGGATCGAGAGACTCAATCCTGTTAGTTGCCATGATGACCTTGACGTCTCCTCTGGTATCGAACCCATCCAATTGATTCAAGAGTTCCAGCATCGTCCGCTGAATTTCTCTTTCACCGCCTGATGTCGATTCATACCTAGGCGATCTTATTAGAGTAGTGCGTCAATCGAAAGGCAGGCATAATACCGTTTGGTACCAATGGCATCAATCTCGTCGATGAACACAATACTGGGTGCATGTTCTTCTGCGACCCTAAATAGTTCTCGAACCAGTTTCGGGCCGTCCCCAAGGTACTTTTGAATAAGCTCAGAGCCAACAACGCGAAGGAATGTCGCCGAAGTTTGATTTGCTACGGCCTTTGCGAGCAGAGTCTTTCCCGTTCCCGGAACGCCATAAAGTATCACACCTTTGGGTGGCTTGATACCCATTTCTTCATATAGCTCTGGGTGAGTAAGTGGGAGTTCCACTGATTCCTGCGGAGTATCAAGACGTCTGTCATGGCATGCCTCGAAAGATACAACAGACCTTAATCTCCTGAATCTGAGATTCAAGGCCACCAATGTCTGCATAACTTTCCGTTGGGGCCTTGTCCAACTTCATTATGCTGACCAAGGGATCCGTATCGTCTTGCAGGACACCAACGACAGCTTGTGTTTTGTGATGAAGCAACACTTGACAGCCTGGCTCCAGCATGTCCTTGTCGACGAACGACATTATTGAAACGTAGAATTCAGGGCCTGAAGGAGTGCTGATGATAGCATGGTCATCATCAATGATCTCCTCCAGGGTACCGACAGCCATCGGACTGCCGCGAAGGTCATCAACCCTGGACCTGTCCTCTTCATTCTTCTCCTCGCGGGTAGCCTCTGGCTTAAGGCGCTCCTGATTCTGGATGAATTCTTCCTCTAACAGCAGAAAATCCTTAATGCGTTCCATTTTGAGGAGTTTCAGACGACAGCGCGTTGTTGGATATACAGCAGGTAGCTTGGCTGCAGCCGAGGGTCCACGCTTCTTCTTCTTTCCTACTCTCGTAGGGAGCGGTGGCTCCCATTTCTTCTTCTGTTCCTTCGCCTTATCCTTGTCGCCCGCATTCTGGTTGCCAGACGGTGTCATTCCGGATGGCGAGTTACCCTAAATCGTGGTTAAGCCGCTTTTGTCACGGTTATGGACGCCTACCATGGTGGTCTCTTGCCAAAGTTGGTAAAAAGTCGACGCGTCATTCGCCCGATCAGGAAACCGTGACAACGTGACAGTGAAGTGACGTCGAACAGCGTGGTCGACGACAGTCAGACTGGAATGGACCCAAAGACACCTTTGACGGCCAGTTCGCAATTTATTCAGGCAGGTGCGGCCCAGTCTCGAAGCGCCAATTAAATAAAACCGACAAAAATTGCAGACGACGATGACGATCTGGATGAGGAGAGCATCCCTGGCTTTTCGCACCCCACACTTGCGCAGTCACCACCAGACAAAGGCAAAGGGCGCGCGCAAGAACACGACCAGCTTGGAGCTTTGAGTGCGAATAGAGGAACGGCAAATGCTCCGCTGTCCGGCAATATTGGAAGTAGTAATCCACGCGCGACCACCCAAACGATCGGTGGTGTGCGAGTAGAGACGCGGTGCGTATATATCTGCAACCGTCGCGTCTAAAAAGTAATAAAATGGAACTAGGTATTCAGGCATGGACACGTTGGATGAGCCTATTGCAAAGACGATTGTTGGCCCCATGCAATCATTGATGGTCTCTCGTTATTGACATGTTGGACAGAGTCGTGATATCTTCTCCATTTACACCAAAGTCATCCAGGTGTTGTATCCACGTCGAACGACAGGTCGGGAAGTTTTACGGTCTGTTCAATGTTTTGTCCGAGTGCCAGCGCCTCATGCGTTCTTCTAGGGACTGGGACCTTTGGGGACCCCTCCTTCTCTGTCTGCTCCTCGGTATTATGCTTAGCATTAATGTATGCAATACCTCTCACCATTAGATGACCTATAACGAGGTTCGTCACAGGCACCCCCTACTCAATCGCTCGGAGTTTTCACAAGTGTCATCGTGATATGCTCACTCGGAGCGTTCGTCGTGACGGTTCAAGCAAAGGTAATTGCTTGCTTCTCGCGACTCGCATTTTGTTGACCTTCTCTTTAGCTACTTGGAGGCAGAGTGTACGTATCCGTCATGCTTGCCCGGGAGTCGACTGAGATTGTGAACAGATCATTTTTCCAGGGCCTTTGCGTCCTCGGGTATTGTATTGCACCGCTTAATGTAGCTGCCCTCATATCATGCTTCGTTCGCATCATATACGTGAGAGCACCTATTGCGCTTCTCGCATGGGCGTGGTGCATATGGGGTAATATATCCATCATCAACTTTTAATTGATTCTAATAGCAGCTATAGCGTCAGTCAATTTCCTCGATGGAACAAAAATCGAGCAACAACGAATTTTACTTGCCGTATACCCACTTTTGTATGTCCGCTGTATACACCTATTTTTCCTCTCTACTGATGGACCGTCAGGCTGTTTTATTTCGTACTGGCGTGGATGATCCTGATACAATGAGTACTGTACACCACCGTAGCTATTCCAAGTACACCTGATTGTGACTGGGATATCATTGATAACAAATATGGTATAATTCACACTCTTCACGAAAGCACCGATTAGCACGTTTTATTCCCAAGAAAGAAAAAAAAACGTGTTCCAGGAACTTGTTGATGCAAAGCCTCATCTTCGTACTTACCCGGAAACGTGCTAGAGAAGCGCGACGGCAGACATAATCAAAATGGTTTGAAAACGCAAAACCTCTTTTCGTTTGTGCTCTACTTTTGCAACTTTACGCGAGAGCTTAAAAAAAAAGAAAGAAAGTGTGGCTAGTGATGTCTTGGACAAAGAAAAGCAGCTCACCGTTCCCTGCAAAGCGAGCCCTCATCGAGGGGGCTGGGGACGTGACGATACATCAAGCCTTTCTTCTGGCGCTTTAAAAGCGGTTTGCAAAGGATGGTAAAGCTGGCAGATCCTCGGGCTATATAATGGCTCACCCACACAACTCTTCCGAGACGAGCACCTCTGAAGAGCTCGACCCGCTGCCGCTTTCGCCATATTCTTCCTTGTCCAGAGCACTGGATATGAATAGTCCTCCACCTTATGCCACCGTACGTCACGGCATATATATATATATTCATTCATTCGACGCGTAATGACCATGACTCCTGTAGAGCGATGCAATGTAAGCATAAAACATAATCCCCCTTTTTTTTTTTTTTTTGGAGGGGAGTGGTGATTTGACTAACCAGGCTTTACAGGGCGCAGAATGATGAGTGGCTACACATGGGCAGCACGATGTGGCCGACGAACCATCTCCTCGTACCACAGATCGCCTTTTCCGAACAACTTGCGACGCCCAAGTCGTATCCCGACACGAAATACCCTCCCATCGTGTTCCAGTTGGCAGACTTTCCTGAAGTTGGGGTGCGCATTAGCAAGGTCGTTGCAAGAGAAGCGCCGCGAATCGCTGGTCGAGATGACAGAGTATTGGACATGGGCGATAGAGAGATCAAAATCTGGTTGATGGTAAGCCCAGTTGCACGCGTTTATGAAAGGAAGAAAAATATGTGCTAAGCGGGTCTTTTTTTTAGTGGCCTGGCTACGACGAACCATTGCAAAAACGTATGAAGACGCACGGTGGGAATATCACACGGGACACTCTGCTCATCATAGTGGCCAACATGGTTTTGGGATTTTTCGAAAAGATCAAGGTGCCGTTTCTCTCTCTCTCTCTCTCTCTCTCTCTCTCTCTCTCTCTCCCTGTCAGCGAAAAAAAAACACAGCTAATTTAGCTTCACGTGAAAAGAATTCTCAACCGCCAGTCAAGCACGGATACGAGCCGTGGACGATCGGGCAACACCCGGATGGACGAGCAGGCATTATGGGACCGGAAATGTTCATCACAAGGCTGATCCATCGCGGAGGAGCAAACTGGCAACCCGAGCTATGGGCACCGAAATTCAATTCATGACCTGGGGAGGGGGCGGGGTGATACATACATATTAATGTGTAGCGTTTATTGGGAGATACAATCCATTAAGCAAGGAACGCACTATTGCAAAGAGGTTGCTTGCCCTTCGATAGCTATTTCTGAAGAAATACGAGATATTTCCGAAAAGGCTGCTTTGAGAGCATCCAGGTCCGCCTCGAGACTTTCAGCACAAGATTTTATCTTGGAAAAAAAAAAAAAAAAAAAGAAGATCCAGATCATTCAAATGCATGAGTGATATGGTCCATACCGCCGCAATGGTATCGCTAGCAGCAATGAGTTCGTGATGGTGGTTGTAAACGAGTGACTGTCTCTCGCTGTCCAACTGCCGGATCTCTGTTTATTTAAAAAAAAAATTTATACAGCCCACGTCAATGATGATTGTCGACGGCTACTGACCAACCAACAGCTCGTTTTCGCGCTTGAGCAGATTGGGCAGCGAAGAAGTCGTGATCAAGTTGTTCGTAGTACGACCTAGCGTCAAACACCGGGGAATCTAGGAGAGAAGGTCGGTGCTCCTGGTTTCAAAAGAAGAAATCGGATGGTGTTTACCGAAATTCATTGGATCCTTGACTTTGGCGGCACTAGGGGCAGGAGGACCGACGCCCAGAGTATAATGCTTCCTCAACAGGTCTCTGGCGCGACTGCTGCGTCCCGGAGGAGTGGACGGCGCACGAAGCGAACCACGGTTGGCCGCGGTCTGGGCAGGAGGAGAGTTTGGGCGCAACGGAGACGAGGTGGCTGGTTTTCGGGCAGACATGGTCGGAACGCGTGAGAAATGCATGCTAATACATGATCTACTATACAATCTCAATGCGAGTTATCATGAACAAGAACAAGCGTCCCCAAGATCAAGACATGTCCTATATTGTGCGAAGATTTACTTGCCATTCTCCTTGTTTAATCTGGACCCAGTTCCATTAGTAGGCTGATACATATAATTGTGGGCTAGTGGATTGCCTGCGTCCTGACCGGGTCGAGGACGATAATAACTCGTTCGCTGCTGATCTTGGCCTATTGTTGGCGTCGTAATGACGGGTGATGGTGTATTGACAGCCACTGTAGGCATTGGCCAGGGTAGGTTTGATGATGTCGATGACATGGATGCTCTCGAAGCGGATGGTCTCTGCTGATGCTGCAACGCGGGCGAATCCACAGGCGTCGAGGTCGCATTGCTTTGCGCTGGGGATGCAGACGTTTGGACGGGATTCACTGAGATAGATGGACCCGCATCATCCTCGGCTTCTCTGCGTCTTTTCACGCCTCTCGAAGAGCTTTCTTTTAGGCCGAGAGCAGTCGCTTTTATCAAGATTTGATGTCTACCAACAACAACAACTTGTTATCGGAGAAGGGGTCGAATCAATCTCACTGACCTTGTCCGGCTGTTTCCATACTGCGCAACGACCCAATCCCATTCAATGTCGCTAGTCGCATGGTATGTTCTACTTTCCTCGGCAAGTTTTCGAAGTTTTTCGGTCTCTTCGTCCGACCAAGCACCTTGGTTCAACAGGCCAGTGCTAGACAGTGTTCCGGCGGGAGAAGAAGCATTGTGTTGTACTGGTGATTGAGTTTGCATTTGAGGTTGAGTTTGCAATTGCGGTTGCGTAGCGGTCATGATAGGTTGTTGAGAGTAAAAAGCCGTAGTGCCAGGCGGCGGATATGAATACTGATAATATGTTGTCGGATATTGCGCTGTGCCGGCAGTGAACACGGGATATTGGGCATGCGGGTAAGTTGTCTGTGCGCCAAGCGGCACCACGAACGACTGAGGGTTTGTGATTATCTTGCTTGTCGATGTTGATGTATTAGAGTTGGACGGTGCGACCGATGTGGGGGGCGGCGGAGCAGGTGGTGCTTGATACCCTGTTGATAGACTGGGATAAGTGGGTGTCGGCGGATTGAGGGCGAGTCGTGATGGGTTTGCGAACTGAAGGAAGCATCGTTGAAAAATTTAAATTAAATAAAAAACAGATATTGGGCAGGCGTGACATGGCCAACTCACCAGGTTATCGCAGACTGTTTTGGCATCAGTCAACATTTTTATAGGATCGTTGGTGCTACCGGGAACTAATTGATAGCATTGGGTGAGGACAAGAGGTGAAGTACTTTTCTTGAAAAATCTTTTTTTGAACGGGGGCCTGACTGTAATAGACAAATCAGCTTACTACAAGTTCCTCGGCGGCTCCGTAAAACTCGGCGCAGAGGTTGAGAATGCGCCATTGAAACTCGTAGAATTGCTGGGTCTGGTCCGAGTGTTGAGGTACTGCGAGGTGTTGTACGCCCGTCGGTTGATGGAAATGCGTGTCTTGCCTGGTGGTGCCTTGACTGACTGCACGTGGTTTACGGTTCTTTGAACCGCGAGGGCGGCCTGGCTTACGCTTGCGTTCCGGCTCCTGGATGGGCTCGTTGGGCGGCTCGGGGCGTATACCTTGTGCGTTTTGAGCATTGCTGGGAGGACGTTGAGCGGTCAGTGAGAACATTGCAAGCAAAAAAGGGCGTAGGTACCCGTTTGAAGAGCCAGGAGGCGGGGAGGGGTTGCGAGCCTGTGCATCTGGCTCACTCCTGCTGAGCTGCTCTTCTACAATGCCTTCGTCGGCATCGTCAGGGTCATCGTCATCATCGTCCTCCTCCTCTTCCTCGCGACTCTGGTTGTGGGTGGGCTTTGAGTTGTATATGGGAGAAGGGTTGTAGGAAGCCGGAGTCGTTGGGTGAGGGTGCAGGGCATGTGCCAGAGGCTGGTAGTGCTGGGGATTATTCATGTGCGAAGAGGGTAATATAAGGCTTTACGGCGGAGGCTACAACAAGGACTCAGTCCAGTCATGGCAGCGGGCACAAGGGCGAAGACAGACTTTCGTTTACCTTTGCTATGTGTATCAAATGAAATACGAAATTGCGAATTATATGGACAAACCCACGTGTTCCAGATCACCACAATCTTAATGCTGGCTACGCTTAAGGGGTGATCTGAAGGCGGCTCTATAATAGACACCTGCAGGTTCGTGGGTCAAACCGTATGAGCTCGACGTCTCCGGGAGACGATGAACCGATGCGTGACACTATACGTCACGACATGTGACCCTGCGTCATCGGCGCCCTTTCTAGTGATGAGGCTCGGGCGCATTGCCAGCCACGCCTTCCGATACTCGACCACCATGTCACAAGAATCCGGGTTCTACTCGCTCAAGGCAGACCTGCCTGGGGGCAACACGTACGACTTTGCGCAGCTCAAGGGCAAGACTGTGCTAGTCGTCAATGTCGCTTCAGAGTGGTAAGGTGTTGTTCTCGGCCGGTATCGCATTGACATCTGTAACGTTACAAGTGGATTCACACCTCAGTACAAAGGCCTGCAGGGGTTATACGACAAGTACAAGGATCGAGGACTCGTGGTGCTGGGCTTTCCCTGCAACCAGGTACGTCTATGCGCCTCTCCCGTGTGTGTGTCTGTGTGTGTGTGTGTGACGGTATAGCAGTTTGGCGGACAGGAGCCCATGGACGACAAGGGCATTGGCGAGTTCTGCAGCGTCAACCACGGTGTGACGTTTCCGCTCATGAAGAAATCGGACGTCAACGGAGGAGACACAAACAAAGTATACAAGTGGCTGAAGAACGAAAAGGCGGGGCTGCTTGGGCTTACCCGTGTCAAGGTGACCGATCTGGCTTGCGTCATGGCGACCGATGACTCATGTGTGACACGCATGGACAGTGGAATTTTGAAAAGTTTCTGGTTGACAAGAACGGGCACGTGGTTAATCGGTGGGCATCGACGACGACGCCCGATGCGATAGACGCGGAAGTAGCCAGGATTATATGATTGTATTGTACTGCGATGATGATGTCATGCATCATGGAAGATGCGTGGAGCATCTCGATTCGATCTGCGGATGCAATCGCGATCTGCGATATACAGGCATAAACGAGTGCATTAATTACTTTTTTCGAACAAGATGCAAGAACGAAACACGACTAGCGAGGCGATGCTTGGGGAATCACGACATGCTGCGATCGCAGAAACGATTGGTGCTGGAACGGCTCCGGCGCATACCGTCCTGCGGCTGGATGCGGTATCGTGGGCGTGGGCCAGACCGTCATGGGACCAGGATTGCCTTGCACATGGCTGGCTTCTGCCACTGCACAAGTCGCATTCGGATCCGGTGCTAGATTCATGATCTGGAAGGATCCCTGATGGTGCTGCTGCTGCTGCTGCTGAGGAGGCGGTGGTGGTGGTGGCTGCTGCTGCTGATGGTGGTGGTGGTGTTGCGGCTGTTGAGGTGGTGGGTGCTGTGGATGCTCCTGCTGCTGTTGCTCCTGCAGTTGTAGTGCACTGCTATCTGAATCGTTGGACAGTGGCGCTCGTGATGCCTTTGACCGTGGTTTGTCTGGATCTCCCGACCGTGCAGATGCACGCAAGTCTTCCATGCTGATCTGCTCAGCATGACCACTGCCATTCTTTTCCTTTTTGCGCATCAATTTAGCATAGTCTAACGTCATGATCAGTTATGCGGATGCAAAGCTCGTCCATGGGACTTACGCAGCCCACATGCGTTGCAGAGCGTCCTTGCACCGTCAGGGCCTCTTCTCCATTCGGGAGTCTCGCGGATGTTGCACGAGTGACATTTGCCTGGCGGTGTGGCTCTCTGCGACAAAGAGTGAGCGATAGGCGAGAAAGAAAAAATCCGAATCGACCGACGCTTCGTTTCCTGTACTTGCTCTTGGGTTGGCCGGTGTTGCCGGATCCGCCAGCTGCGCTGGAGGCGCGTTTGGTGCGAATGAGCTCCATGTCTTGTTCCGCGGTGGATTGTTGCGCCTTTTCGGCCGCCGCATTGTGGTTGTACTGCACACGGGTCAGCCGGGTCAGCCGGTTGTGGAGCGGGCGCACCTCCGTGCTGCCCTCTGCGGAATCCTGAGGGACGTCTGTCACCGCGTCCTCCCATGGACGTTTGGGCGGGCGGGAGTCGTCTGGGGCAATAAAGGGCGAATCGTCGATTTTGATACGGTCGGGGTCAGCGACGTTGGAGCGCTTCCAGTCCTCGAGCATGTGGACGACCTGGACGGCGAGGCGGGACATTTCTGAAAGATCGGCAGGGGAAGGCTGTGCATGGGGGAGGGAGGACTGAAAGTGGGCTGGGGGGGGGGGGGAGGATGCTCGGAATGAGCAGAGGCTCGGGAAGAGAAAGCGAGGCTCACCACAATTCTTGGCAAAGGAAGAAAGGGAAGTGCAGTGTTTGACGACCTGGGGAGAGGTGAGCGAGAAGGGAGAGAGAGAGAGAGAGAGAAAGAGAAGAGCGGACGGACCTGGAGCATGAGGGGGTCGGCGAGGGGGGGCGAAGGCAGAGGAGCGATGCTGGCGGGGAGCGGGTGGGGCTGGGGAGCGACGGGAGCGGGGGGCCATGGGGCGACGGGGGGATAGGGCGAGAGGCTGGAAGCCTGGGGCTGCAGGTCTGGGGGAAACGGATGCTGGGGATACGGGGCGTAGTGGGGAGGAAAGGCGGGCCGCAAGACGCGGGAGCGCTTGGGGGGCTGGTCGTGCAGGCGGTACGGGAAGTTGAGGTCTTTGAGCGACGGCAGCCGGAAGTCGTTTGAGGCCATCGACGCGCGGGCGGACATTCAATGGCCGACGTCCCCACCGATGTCTCCCGTCCGTCCGCGCTCCCGTCCGCGCTCCTCCGCCCTGCCGCCCTCTCCGCCCAGAACTCCGCCGACTATCTCGACGCCATCGAGGAGCTTTGGAACAGGCGCGTGGACCAGGAGGTCGACTCTCTCGTCGACGGCATGGTCGATCTCGTCTCGCTCGCCTCCATCGCAGACAAGGACAAGTTCAGAGTCGCCCAGGAGGCCTTCCAGGCTCAGTCCCGCGCAGAGTCCATGGTCAGAGCCGCCAACTCGCTGCTCTGCATCACCCACTCCATGAAGCTCCTGCTCCTCCTTTCAGACGAGGCCCAGATCGCCCACAGGCGCGACGCAGAACTCGCCCTCGTCCAGGCCGAGCGCTGCGATGCGCGCAAAAACGTCGCCGCTCTCCTCGACCATCTCTTTCGCTAGTCTACGAGCAACACACGTCGCACTGCCTCGGCCTCAATCCTCTTCGTCTTGTCCCGCCCCTCCCGCAGCCGCGCGATCCCATTCTGAATGCTCTCCATATGCACCTCCATCGGTATGCTCCTCCCCACCAGCTCCGGCGTCGCCGCCCTCTCCCGCAAATCCTCCATGTCGTCCCCCATCCCCCGCAACGTCTCCAGCGCCGCAGTCACGTGTATCAGCGCCTTTTTCCTGTACTTTCCTACCTGTTTCAGTAGTGTCAAATGTTCGTCAAACGTTTTCATTTCTTTGCGGTTCCCCCCCAGAATCGTCCACAGCTCCGACAGGAGCTCGTCCTTGGCATGGCTCGTCGCAATGTCCTCCCGTGTGACCATGTCGTGAAGTGTCGAGAGCTGCTCATCCAGCTTGTTCAGATTCGCAATGCTCATTTCCGCCTCCAGAATCAGCCTCGCCAGGTTGGCAGAGAACACAGCCATTGTCTCGGTAAACATGTTTACAATGACCTCTTTTGACTTTTTGCCGGACCACGGAACGACTCTGTTCAACACAGACGCTTTCTTTGCGTTCGCTTCTTCAATCATGCGCAACGCATACGTGTTGATGGCAAGGATGCTAGCAATCCCGTCTCGTGAACCACCACCATCGGTGCGCTTCAACTCGACATCACTCACTTGTCCACCGCGCCTGCCACTTTGGCACTCATCTTTTGCAGCCCGCGCCCAGCGCGCTTGGCATCCTCCACAAACTCCCTCAGCCCCATCGCGAGCATGTCTCGCGACTTGAGTTCGCTGTGTCGCACAAGTGTGATCAGATCGGCTGTCGCCATTTCCGCCTTTTTCACTTCCAACGACAAACCAGAGCCGCCCACAGTCTCTTCCAGCAGCTCGTCAAACGTCTTGGTCTGTGCTTGCATCAGCTTCTCCCATGGGTTCACTTGCACGGACGGAGGAAACAATATCGTGCACATGCTGGACTTGTTGATAAAAGGCAAGAAGCAGAACGGTGTGAGCATCTTTTGGAGATAAAAAGCAATGTATGTCATGCAGACGGATAGCAACAGAGTGAACAGAAGCATCCCGAGAGGCTTTCGCATGAGGTTGAGTGCTGTCTGGAGCACGTCGAACGCGTAACGTCCCGTGAAAAGCGCCCCGTCAACAGCGCCCTCGATGATGCGGTCTGTGTGTATCTCTCGACGCGTGCCAGCTTTGCGCTTGGGCGTCGAGGGAGCAGCAACCAGGCCCCTTGGTCTGCTTGACGCGACCAAGGTGGGCTTTTGCAACTTGCGTCTCCGCAAGGCGGGAGATGCGAGAGGACTGCAAGCACGCGACCTGCGCTGAGAGTCTTGGTCCTCAGAAACCGACTGCTCCTCCGGGACGTCTTCCCATCCCTCGTCTTCACTTGGCAGTTGTGTCATGTCTGTTGTCTGCGTTTTGCCTGGCGCGGAAAGCGTTGTCGTTCGCACGTGATGCCCTGCACGTGACGGCGCTTCACAATAAGGCCTGTGTCGCGAACAATAAGAAATGCCTTCCGACTCTTCTCCTCTCTTCCATCCCACTCTGCAAACATGCTGTCAGTGGGCTATCCGGTAAGTACACCCCACGCCAGTCCTTTGCGTTGCGAGTCTTGACACGGAAACAGACACCTAGCGCCATCTCGGACGATCCTTATGCCCCGGACGTCAGTCGTTCCTCTTCTTCCCCACGGTCCTGACTAGTATCTTGTCTAGGCGTACAAGCGGGCCATATACCTTCCAGCACCCAGCAGATTCACAATCACATTCCTGGAGCCGGCAAAGCAAGGTCCTTGGTCGACTCTCATCCCTGTTCTTCTTCTTATGCTCATACACGCCTAGGCCACAGTTATAGCTTTGGCATGCGCATCAGCGCAGCCCACCGTGCTACCAGCGATAGAATGTCCACATCCACCGCAACCTCTGTCTTAGAGTATGATATATGGCGCAGATGGGAAGACTGCCTGTGGTTCCAAGACTCGCTCGAACAAGAGTACAGCCGCCAGGCGAGGGAAAAGAAACAACGCCTCCTGCGCGGTAAAGGCGTAAAGAAGAACGGTTTTTATCTGCAGGATCGCGCTTCCTCATTCGAGTCCCTGCCTCCTGGTCCACATCCCGATTCAGTAGCTCAGGACATCCACGAGTATCTGCCTCGCCTAACCAAAAAGGGCACCGTGTTTCGAGCCAGTCAGGCTACTATCCATCAGCGATACGCCGAGATGAAAGCTTTGGTGGAGGCTCTGTACCAGGACGACCTGCCTACCCTGCTGCAAGGGATCCGTGCCAGCCATGTCGTAACCGACTTTTTCGGTTATTGGCGCCGCGATTTCGATCTGTATGAAAACGCACGGAAGCGCGAGTCTGGAAGCTCAGCAAGGAGCATCATCTCATCCTACTTTTCCTCATCACATTCTAACCCTTCTCATCACCGGGATGACGCGATCCGAACGAGTCACGAAGTTTCAACTATCGCGTCTCGCTCACACGTGTCGGCTCCCATTACCACCCCGGATATGTTGAGGTCGAGATATTATCTAAACAAGCATCACCAAGCCCACTCTATAAGCTCATTCCTTACCCGACCCGGTTCGCGGTCTCGTGCCTTGTCCACTGCCTCTTCCGACTCTTCCTCGTGTGGATCAGATCGTGGATCCGATACATGTACTGCATCTAACGCACCCGATATAGTCGAAGAAGTCCCCATCACGTTCGGTCACAACCCTCATCACCAGGCCGAGAGTGAAAGACCACACTCCATGCTCGAGGCCCTTCCAGAAGACAAGGAAATTGATGTAAAAGCCGATGCACTCGCTTTGATGACATCCCTTGCAGTCAAACGAAGACGCAAAATTTCCGCGGCCAATCTATCGCTGAACCGCCAATATCGAGACTATCCCAGTCCACCCCTCTCTCCGACGCTGTCGGAACTCACGCCCGTTCCAGAGCAAGATCAACCCGACGAAGAAACCCGTGCGTATATCCTTTTCTCTCTCTCTCTCTCTCTCTCTCTCTCTCTCTCTCTCTCTCTCTCTCTCTCTCCCTCTCTTTCTCTCTCAGGACCATCTCTCTCACACACACACTCGTTCTAGGCCCAATACGCGAGTCGTGGATGACCATCGACTCTGCCGCCACGTACCTGGACGGCCTTCACCTCACATTACCTCCCGAAACCACACAACGCGCATCCGTCGCCACCTTTTTGACCACCGACTCTGCCGAAGCCGTCATCCAGCGACGCCCGCTCTCACGCTCGCTTCCAGCGAGCCCAAGCAGGCCCTCCTCCATCCCCAAATCGCGGCTCTCCCAAGCCATCACCCTATCCGACTTTGAGATGTGGCCCGACGTCGACGAGGAGGACGAGTGCGATTCGGAGATCGCCTCCGCGCTCGGGACGGGCAAGAGGGACTCGTTCCCCCGCCCCGTCTCGCTCTGCGAGTCGCTCCTGGACGGCGGGCCGGAAGCCCCGCCGCTGGGATATCACCGTCGAGACACGCCAACCCCGATTTGTACGACCGAACTGATCCTCCCGAGCTATCTCCCTCCCTCGCCCACCTCCTCAACCGCGTCGGGCCCCATCTCGGACTCGGACTCTATCAGCTTGGCGCCCTCTGTCGTACCCAAAGGCATCATCTCGATCAAGGCGGCCCTCAACCAGTCCATTGTCGTCCTTAGAATCCCCATAGCCACCAGTTATGAAGAACTGAGAGACCGTCTGCACGACAAGTTTGCCGGCCAAGAAGGTCTCCCGTTGTCCAGGTCGTTCACGATCGTTCTGACGCATCCCGTCGACCACTCTCCACACACGAGCGCCGGGAAAAGCCGCTCCGCTTATGCATCATCAGTCAAGCGTATGCAAGTCATCAGCTCACAACGCAATTGGGACAGCGTGGTGGCTTCTTACGACGGCAGAAAACTTATTCTTCATATTCTAGACGCTACTTTGTGATTCTTCCAAGGGTTTTTTTTTTTGGATTCACTTTGGGCCTTTATATATTGCTATTACCATACTCTCTAATGTCATTACATCGCTCTATCTTTCGGTCTTCATGCATTGATGTGTTGGTATTTATGACAGTGGATAAAATAGATTTTATTTCATGCACCCACCCGTGGCGTTGGTGGTACACTTGGAGGATGTTGAGGTGGCAGTGCCAGTGGTGCACCGAACGGTAACGATGGCCTCGTCCAGTCGGGTATGATATCTTTCTTTTTGATCTCCAATTCTACTTCCATATCGTCGTCGTCCACCGGCTGCTGGACAACAGCCTCGTCCCAGTTCTCTCGAGCAATTTCGGCACCACCCGTCTTTAGTGCTCTGTCGATGAATTGAATCAATGCCACAGATCGAAAACCTTTCCTACTCACCCAGCCAAAGAGCCCCCCACCCAAGCCATCATAGCTGGAGTGAAGGATGGAGCTTTTCCAGCATTAGCGCTCGCACGCAAAGTCGCCGCCGGTGGTGGCGAAGGATTATTAAGGATGGCAAAGTAGGGTATCAAAGGTCGTAGCGGTCCGTATCTGTCATACGGAGGTGCTGAGTGTCTCTTCGAATCTGGCACCGTCGCTATGGTGCGAATCATTTCCGTTTGCAATCGCATGATGAACCCCGCAAGCATCGCTGTACCTCCAACCACAAGGATAGACGATGCCATCGTCTTTCTCAAATCCACTGGAACCTACAGAATGAATGAATGATTAAAAACGAGTTGGTGGTTACTGACCCTAAGCAACGACTCGAGTATGACCTCTGCAACGCTGCTCTCGTCAATGTCCCCACCCTCAAAGAGCACTTCCGCCGCACGCTCCCGCACCCATCCAGGAATAATCAATGTTCCCATACCTGTTCCAGTTTGCTGGGAGGGGGAGGAGTAACTCGCATTTGCAAGTCAGTCGCCGTCGAATGCCGTTTGTAAATGGAAGACATCGCCTGTAGATAGTTGCCGCCAGGCTCAACTCTAGCAGAGGGGGACAGACCGGGTCCGGTTGCAGCAGAAAAATCGGAATCGGCCTCTGCCTGAGAAGACGCGGTACTTTCTTGCCCAGATTCGGATGAGACACTGTCGCTTCGAGGCCCTTCCATTTCCGAAGAGGCTTCCACAAAAGGCGTCATATCGCGAAAATCGGCGTCTGACACATCCATTGGCGCACCGACGAAACAACAGCGTGTTTTGATTTCTTCTACAACTAGATCTGTTAGGACTTCTTGGGGAACGCGAGTTGCACGGCTCGCTGCAGGGATGTTTGCAGCAGAACTCAAAGTTGCTGGAGGAGGCAAGTAGGTTCCAAATGTAAGAAGTAGAGCGCGCAAGTGCGATGTTAGCTTCGCTCCCGCCATAGGCGTTGTGCGTAGATGTGGGTACAAAGGTCTTGCAGCAAAAATCTACGCATATAAGCGCGTCAAATTGAGGGAAATGAAAGGACGGCATCACGAACAGGTAAAGCGACGGATTCTAGGTGCCCGCAGTCCAAGACAAGTCCTGTTATCCGCCCAATGGCAACAAGGGAAAGAAGATGACTCGAAGCAAACGAGATGGAAGGAACCTATAGCATCATTGAGTCCGTCAAGCACTAAGCAGGTCGAGATCGCAACTGAAACGGACATGATTTTCAAAGAGGATGCGTGCAATGGCGTTCTTGATATATGTTGGTAACAAAGGATGTTCTACGAGGATCACCTTTCTCGCCTTTGGATCTGTCAGGAGTGAGCTATTTGATAAAACCGTCAAGGGGCAGCATCATACCAGAGCCTATGGCTGACTCACTCATGGAAAACGGATCGCAGGGCTTTTTGCAGCCCTATCTCTAGCAATTTGTCCTCCTCTGCTCGCATCACGAGATCAGAAGAGCGCTTCAAGTTCCAGAGAGAACCACCACTGGGGCCACCTGCATAGAATACGTGTCTGGGCCGTCCCTCGCCGCTGAATCCGACTTTCCAGACGCGCGAACCAGGATCGATGACCACTCTATCCTCGACGCCGTACAAGGAATGCCTACGCGTCGTCGCATAATGCGGCGATGACTGGATAATGTGAGTTGCAGACGTCCGAGCGGCGGCCGGAGTTGTGGGCGTGGTGGACTTTCCGCGTGGCGTGGAAGGAGCAGACATCCGGTGTTCAGATGGAAAGCGGCGTAGCAACTACGTATATACAAGTTGTAAGAATACAATAGCTAAAGACATCACGACTCCGCCCGCGGAAAGGATGCAGAAACATCTATAGTCATGCTTGGAAGACGTACATTCAGAATTCTACCCCCATATTGCACCTTCTGTAAGCTCGGGAACATGGTGACCTGCTCCAGTATCTCCACCAGAGGGTTGGGGTCGAGATCGCAAAGGCATATTTCGGAAACAACAGGGAAGGCGTTGGAAAAGAGCGCCCCAAAGTTTGTCATGCCCATATTCTCGGAATATTGAACAATGTCCTCAAGCGGCGACGCAGTGATCTTCAACACTTGCAGATATGAAAAGCAGCCGTTGATCGTGCCTATAGCTTGAAATAATCCGCCGATTGCCTGATCCCTGAAATCTATAAGATGCATCTCCTGGACCTCGGCGAGGGTGATGATGAAGAAAAGCCGTTTTATCACTTCTGGAGTGACTTCCGCCTGGTAAGGCAAACCAGAAAGGGAAAGAGAAGATAGAACAACCTTGCGGAGCATGTGAGCTCGGAAGGCCGGGGCAAAAGGCAACGGAGGTAAGACCTGTCCGTCTGAGTCGGTCAGAACTGCCGGAATGCGTCCGGGAACGGGGTGCAGCAAGGGCGCGTGAATACGCAAATCGGAAAGCCCAGAAAGGCTGGGCGTTGGCATATCCGTGTACCAGTTGATCGGGGTGGCCGGGTATGAAACAGAAGGTATCTGGCGCTCATCGAGATAACTAAGCGGCGCACCCGAGAAGATGGCCGTTCGTAGACCAGCTAGGCAACGGCCATCTCTGACTTCGATCATGGTACGTTCGACGCGGAGCGTGTTAAAAGCTAGAGGGTTGAATCGGAACGGACCTAGAACCATAAGGGAATAATCCTGGACCGAAGCTAGTTCGAGATGCTGGAGATGGGTTAATTGAACATCCACAAGCACTTTCTCGGTGAATCGCCTAAGCGTGAAGTTGCGCGCCGTGATCCCGAGGCGCTGAATACGGGACAGCTCCTCGGAGAGGGCTCTACATGTATCGGTAAAGTCAGGGATTTCATCGCCAGACCAGAAAATGGTCTCGGGCCAGTCTATTGTGATAGTCAAACTCCTCCGATTGGACCTGGCGAGAAAAGTCCTGAGAACGTCCGGCCTCTTGTAGCTGTAAATATTCAACCTGTCCCATAACACGGGCGAACTGAGAGCGACACGCCTCCAGTGACGTGATATATGAGAGAGGAGGACTATGGGCTGTATCTGGCCTCTGCCTGAAGACGAGAGGTGAGAAAAGATGTTAAAAATTATGCAGAGGATTTCTGGGGGTAGCATGTCGATGTGGTGGAGAGAATTGGATGGACGATCCCCCGGCCTGGCTGGCATTATAAACTCGAGGTCAAATGGCGACGACATTTTTCCGAAATTTGGTTTTTGCGAATCACAACCACACGCGGCAAGTTGGATATATGATTGGGTTTCAGGGCCACGCTGCTGGTCTAGTTACCTCCGGTTGGCAATTACTCTATCTCAAGTGAATCTAGCCGCGATTACCATCAGTGACATGGCCCACTGCTCAAACTGCTCTTTCGATACGAACAAAAGCGCCTGAGACAGCACTGCCTTGACGATCTGGGCTTGCATACCCTGAGCGGTTAGTCAGTTTCCTGAAGCCATCAAGTCGACGAAATCGACAAAACCTGATACAATCCGGGAATTCCCTCTCGCTGCCACACCCTTAACGAGGATATCAGCAGCCCCTGTATTCCGATCCTTTGTCTGACGCCTTTTTTCCTCCGATCGTCCATGACCATCCGTAGACCCATCATCCACATCTGCACTTTTTGCTTGTATCCTCACCTTTGCCATAATATAAGGGTACGTGACCTTGATGACATGGCTGAGAATCGCATCCGATCATTACTGAAACACGTACGATGGTCGCGAGTGTTTTGCTGAGGGCCCCCACAAGGAAAGACAGCCATGGGGACATCTTTGCGTTTGAGCCAAACTTTCCTCGAGCGAGGAGAATGAGACTCTTCACCCGTTCAAACATGCCGTACGTGATGGCAGGATTAACTGTGAGCACTAATCCTGGCCTGAGCCCGGACCATAGGCCGGTAATTCCCTCTTCTTCAATGATGTCACGCGCGACGGCCATGAACGACTCGTCTGCAGTTTCCGTGGGCCTTGGTGAACCCGTGATGCGTCCTACCTGCTGGCGGGTGGCAATGACGGCCACGGGGATGGTAAATATTTGACCCAAAGCCCCCGCAATGGCACCAAGCAACAGCTCGGTCGCAGTAGATAGTGGGGCTAACTTAGCTCCAGGCGGCAACTTGCTGGTCAGGCGTTTGATATATGAAGTCCTAACAGATGAATAAAAGAAGAAATAGGCATACTCTGTCGGTCAGATGGCATGAGTCCTCTGCGGAGACGTCATTGGATTGCTTACGCATAGAAAAGGTGTTGAGCATGGTAGCTCCAAACCCTCGATAGAGCCCTACAACACCCTCGTTCCGATATATCCGTAAAAGTATAGACAACATCGACAGATCATCTTTGTTCGTGCGGCTGGCCGGGAAGGCCTGTATACGCGTTTTTGCACTGTCATTAATATTAGACACGCATTGGAACCATTGTGCAAAGTATGGCCCACACGTCTAGTGGATAAACGACGCTGATGTGATGGTGAGCATAGGAGTCGTGAGGACCCTGTTAGACGTACGCGGAACTGAAGCAACCACCGAGGGCGCCGGCGAGGGCTGTTGCAAAGGGCGTCAGCTGTTGACGGACTGCCGGTTTAGACTGAGCAGCCATGGAGGAAGGGCGTATGAATCGGGTGCATCCTGAGCCGGCAACCGCTCAAGGTGCCGCCCGGCACCGCGGGCATGCCCCATCCAAACGTCCCTGAATTTCTTGCGCCCTCCCGCTTCCCGGATGCTTTAGCGGCCCAGTTGCGTTTTTCCTTCGGTTCTCGTGCTCAGCAGTGCCATACGCGCAGCCGTCTCAACAGCCCATGCTCTGTCGCTCTATGTCCAGCCTGCAGCCGATCCCGAATTGATCGACCTTTTATCTCCCCTGCGATCACCAGCCCGCGTCTGCGATCGAACTTGGATCTGGCTCTGACTCGTGGCAGCCGCCGTTGCTCGCACGCTTGACTCGCCCAGCGATCTCCTCGTCGCGACTGATCTTCCCGAGGTAATCTGCCCTCGCTCCTCCATTTTGTGAAATCTTATGCGACACCCTCTGCTCGTGGTCAGGCCTCTCGCCGCAACATGTAACTAACATTGCGTCTGAATTCTTAAACGGCGATCGAATATTAACTCACATCCTGTGTAGCGACCTGGTATGTGTGATCTCTCGGCGCTCAGGTTTTACCTGACCCATACGGCAGGTCTGCTTCCCGAACCTTTTTGCGCTCGGGGTCATCAGAAACGCCCAAAATTCTTATTTCGTACAAAATCCGCAGCCTGTGGTCTCTCCTTCTCTCTCAGCGAGATCATTGGAGACGCTTCAACGCTTTTGCCCCTGATGACGATGTTTTTATTTTTTATTGGCCGACGCAGGTGCCCGGCAAACGGGTTCCAAACAAGGGGATGATACATTTTACTGATTGAACTTCAGAAAGTGGGATATGCAATCATTTGTGCCGCGTGTCGGCTCATCTCCTATATTATCACAAGATGGGCGAATCGCATATAATAAATACCACGGCTCCTTCGTCCCTGTTATGCACAGCCAATGCGTTCATTGCTGACGCGGATCACAGACCACCAGTATGATGATAACGATACAAAAATTGTGATGCTATAAAATATACATCCTGTGGTATTGGCACTGTTCATGTGCAAACGAAAAGAAAAAAGGAAACGTGAAGGAAATATCGTGTCCCTAGCCATGAAATCTCCCCTATATGTCCATGAGAATGTCAATAAGGAGCGATATACAGTTCCGAGGGTCGTCTCAACGGCTGCTCATAAACAGGCGGAGAATATGCGATGGGTCGCGGGCCCTTGGCATATAGCGTTGTAATCTCGACAGGTTCTGATAATAGCAGAACCTGATCAGAGGATTTGAAATCTAGATCGAATGGGTAAAGGACGACTGAATACTGTTGTCGCCTTCAGTATCGACGGGGGAAAATAAATGGAACGTCATACATACCGAAAGACTGTAATGGCCCATCGCTGATGTTGGGCGCAAGTCTTTGGCCAGACGAATTTCGCCTTCCATATGCCGTGTGTAATGGCTATCCCGACCATTATGGGCCGGCCACCAAATGGCCGATCCCATGTCTTCGAAGGATTCATTCCATGCTACACCTTGGCGCGCGGACGAGTTGGCATGATAATATCTCACTCGTCTCCGTAATCGAACAATGATAGAAGTGGGCATTGAGAACGCATCCAGCGCATTATTATCGTGGCCTTCCAGAGTCAAGTAGCAAGGCAGCACGCCGCCTCTAGCAAAAGAAAGCTGGGAGCAGAGAATCTTACTAGCTGCTAGGTTTGCAGTGAAACTTGCACATACCGGTTTTGCTAGGGACAACTACAGAGATGATTAGTACCTTGGTCTCCTTGAGCGGTCCTATGACTTACATTACATCGTACTTCCACCTGGCGTGTCTTCGACATGGTCCCGTGGACGACAATGGGTTGAAGCGTTTTCCAGCCATCTGGGTCACATGAAGGTCCCGGCAATGGCGTACCCTCTTGGTAAGCTAGTTGGCGCAAGAAAGAGGGCACTTCAGGTCTAGTGTGGGGGACGAAGCCGAAAGCAGTCTTTATACTGCCATGGGCATCAGCACCATTTTATAACCGTATAACAAGTTTGGCTTACATGTTGCTAGCTCGAAGCTTTCCTCGATGTATGACGAGACCCAAGTCATATTGAACACTAACTTTTGTGTGCCGTTCCAGAAACGTTTCCGGTAGGCGGTAGAAACATGCATCTCCATCCGGCCCTGGTACATTGACGGCTTTAGGGAGAGTTATTGAAATTGGCCAAACACAATGTCCAGCTAATTTGTTGCCGGACACGCCCTCTGAAGGCGATGGTACTCTAGGTGACTCTGGAGACTTGGACCAGACCGGAAGAGTTTCAGAGAGGAATGTAAATGCATCAGTCGAATTTGCCCCGGTGATGACGCGACCAGTCACCTGCGTAAGTAAAAGCGCATTTCCATGTCAAGAATTAATCTTGAACGCGTTCGGGGCTGACTTACCGTGGCTGTTATCTGATGGATCGAATCCCCCTTTTCTGCTTGTATCTCGAGAGTAGCATTGATCGGCTCCCTCTCGATGAACGTGGGTAGAGATTTGGCAGACTTGGCATGGCTGTAGATTTTGAGAGTTGCCCATGCTCTGTTCTTGCCATCAGCCAGCTGATAAATATGTTCAGTCGACTCCTTGTGGACGCCAGCGACACGGTGGTTACGGCGATTGCAAGTTGACTCTGGTGCCAGACCGAGTCCTTGCGTACTGGCAGGCTGGGACGAGACGCAGTTCATCGGGGATGGGCATCGGGGATAGACGTGGTAAGCTTATATGGAGCCGTGCTGAAATACAAGGACAGGTCCTATTGTGGATGTTAGCAACCGAGTATAGGCGTGCGTTTATCTTCGCGACGATAATTGTTCTCGCGGCACTGTTGCGGCACAAACGTTCTCGCTTTTTGGGAATAACAGCGCATTCCAACAATAACCGTCCCTGCAGTCTCGTTGCTCTCACGGTTTAACGTTTATTGTCGACATAACTTTATCTACTGCTCCTGCGTTTCAAACGCCTTGTGCTGGCCTTCTGCTCGGACAAACTCCTCGCATTCTTTTCGGCTCTTGGCGGGATCCAGTAGCCACAGAAAAACGGTACTGAAGGTTCCACTGAAATCACTGGGTTAGATCATGTCCAGTCATACGTCTCCACGTACAGACCAAACAAGAACGCGAACGGCATATTATCGTTGTTCCCGGAACCCGTAATTATGGCGCTGGATATGAAAGGCCCAATGAATGCAGATGTCTTCCCGATCTGGTTGTATCCGCGTTAGTGGCTTGTTGCATATGATCGAACGCCCATGTGACGTACGACCGAAAATAGTGCAAAGAACAAGAACCTGCAATCGAATGCGGGTTACTGGGTTGATTCAGTAGACGTAATGCTTACATCTGAGGTTGCGGTGAAACCTCGCTTATCATCGTCTGACTATAAGCATACCATGGGCAGACCATGAGACCATAGAACGCCTGGTATAACCTGCCAATCATAATCAGTACATAGGACCTCGCAGACCGCTCAATTACCAAATTTCCCAAACATGCTTGAATCCAAATTTGCTGGTGTGCACACCGATGAGTCCCCATATAGTCAAAATCTGAATCAAGCTAAACCATGGACAGAATGGTTGATCATGTTACTGACGAGTATCCAAAAAACATTGAACGATAACATCTATAGCTACTTGATCAGCATCCGTCGGACAGTTCGCAAAACAAAATATTACGCACGGCTTTTGTTGAAATTTTGAAATGTTTCTGCACGATCCAGAATAAACTTTAGACAGGCATAAGATCAAAAGGCATGGCATGCACGTTGGCACTTACTAGATCCCCAAGGCTTGAGCCGCGATAGCCCACGATTAATAAGAGGGTCAGCTGCAAAGTCGAGTATGATACCACACTTTCCTTTCGTTTAGTACATATCCCATGTGATGATGGGAGCGAATGATCACCTGTTCTGTAACGTAGCCACGACCGTCCTAGCACATGATTGATACAAATCCACAGGGATTATTTTGGACATACACAGTCGTGTTTAGAACGTCACCCCTTGATAACTTTTAGGGAAAATCAATCGTGATGAGCTATACGCACATCAGAAAGTAGAATATGAGGTACAAGAATGTCTGTTTGAGTTTCAAACATTCACGCATCGCCACGTAGACTTGCCAAAAGCCGATCGTAAGCAGATTGGTACCAGGAGGAAGCTGTAGCCCAGGTCGCCTTTTCTCAAATAAAAACCATGGAATAGCGCATAGTACTGGGGGAGGTGTGTGATCAATCACTGACGGACGACATGAAAGGACGACATACACCAGACTCCACCAGAAAATGCTATTAAGACACTGAACGACTTTGTATTATTTGCAACACTTTCGTCTGCTTTGAGACCCTTCAATATACCAACCATAATGGCAAGGATAATGATTTCTCCAGCGGAAGAAATAGTAAAAGATATGTTGGATATCCGGTTTCGCGACAAGGACTTGAATTTCTCGTGTTCAGCCTCGCTGATAGGGGCGTATTTTGTGTTTAATGTGCGCGAAGAAAAACTGCAACCTCACGCTTTTTTCCCATCGGAGACTTCTTGTGCAGAGTGTTTGACTTCTTCCAAGTTACTTGCGAGATTAGGAAATGCTGCAGTCCAAAAGGTCAAGGTGATCTAACCAAAGCTGATTATAGAGATTCGATAGAGATGTATTTTAGGCTACCTGATAAGTAATGACTGAATGATACCACTCAGATTAGGAAGTATTCGATCAAGGATGTGACGCACGTCCTAGAACATATAAAACTATGCCAGTGCGCCATTGGGACGGGTCTTCTACGCCGAGCCATGCAAATGACACAGCAACAGCCAGAAACGTGAAAAATATTGTGATGTTCGGCCTTGACAAAGGTAAGAACCAGCTCCGAAAGCTGAAGGAGTATGACTAGCCTCCAATAGCCGTAGTCTGCCCATGCACCTACAAACAACAGCATGACCGCCTGGATGGCAAAACTGATCCCATTCGTGAGCAACACGATCGAGTTAACTTGGCGATCTAAGCAGCCGAAATATGGTAAGCAAGTATTGTGCAACGTACTATCACGAATCTTTCCCAAATAAGGCAAGACGCATGCTCCTGTGCTGCAAGGCGTTGAAGAGGGAGGGTACGCAGGGTCGTACCCGGCAAGAAAGAGGAGATTCTGAAATTGAGAGGGGCCGAAATTGAAGCCCGACAGTCCGTTATTCCCCACGTAATACAGATAGTAAGCCCACAGTTCGCGACGGCTCGTCGTCCACTTGGACGTATCCCCAGAATCGTTGGATTTCACGGATGCGTTTTCTACGCTTTCGTTCGCCACTACAGGGTCCATGGAAGTCAATAAGACACGTCCACATGGGAACCGAAAAGATATTTAAGTAGTAAAGCATGACGAGGACGGTCATCATGATGCCATTTAGCAATTCCTGATTTGGCGAGAAATCCACGTGGCGCGGACAAACCCGGACCAAACATTCTCCTCGTCGTGCAACACGTCGCCGGCAGCTCAATCGACCATCACGCGCTCACCGTATGCATCGCGCTCTCCCTGTCTCCAGGCAAGTCGCGTTCGTGTCTGGTCGCCGAGTTGTTAGGGTTACCAGACGGGTGAGCAATGTACGTATGCCAAGATGAATTGCTCCCAACATGCAATTAGCGTCTAGCGACAGACTCTGCGCCTCAACCGAAGGCCAAAAAACATGTTTTACGACGCATACTTTTCACTACAGTAGCCGCAACTGGGACATTCTACGTTGGGAGTACTTTTATTGCGTTCAAGGCTCAACCGTACTATGACTTCTTCTCGGACCACGTTCCCCTCGGCCAGTCTATGCTTGACTATGCTGAGACTCGCGGATGGGACGCAATTACCATGACAGACGTTTTAGACGCAGGCTTAAATGCTTTTGTAGCGGCCCGTCGTGGCATTCAACGTGCTTTTGGTGAATTGCCGGTCGAAGAAGGTAAAAAATCTGATGTGGCCACAAGGCCGAAGACAATTGTGAGGCCCGAAGAAGCTTTTAAAATAAAAACGCTTCCTCTCGTCCCATCATCGAAGCCGGGTGAGCAACTGCTGCCAGAGAAAGGGGCTACACAAGATCAAAACCAAGCATTATCTAGCGACGTGCAAGAGCTTGTCAACAAAGCAGAGGCAGCGCTTGCCAAGCCAGTTGAAATGTTGAATTCAACCTCGTCGCCATACCCAGCCGCGAAAAGTAAAGAAGAAACATATACGACGCTCCCTTACCTGTCGGCTTTGAGCCTCCACCGGGTTATAACCGGCCGTCTCGACCGCTCCTTCCATCTCCGAAGGGGGAACCCAAACGCGTCGAGCCTCAGCCAGAGCCTGCGCCCATCCAATTACCTCTCGTTGCTCCGGCCGTGATGGCTCTGAAGCGAAGCCGAACCCATCGTTGCACAACTTGCGGGTACTATTGACAACCTGGCCACATATGTAGCTGCAAATCCTGCCGCAGCACTCAAGGCAGCCGATGTGTTAGAGGAAGCCACGGCTGATCTAAAGTCACTAGTTGAACGCATGCAGAAAGCTAAGGAAGGGGAACGAGCAGCACTAGAGGCAAAGATGGATGAACAGACGAGAGAATACAGCCTAAAGCTCATTGAGATGGAAATGGAGGCTCAAGACAAGCTCGACCATCAGGAGGAAGATTTCAAAAAACTCTTTGAGGAAGAAAGGGCAAGGTTGATTGAGGCATACCGGCAAAAACTCGAGCAGGAGCTTAAAGTTCAAACAGAACTTATAAATGAGCGGTAAGCAAGTGTCGGCTCTCTGGTCTCGTTTTGCCTAAACGAAAATTAGCCTTAAGGAAGAGGTCATTGCACAGGGCATCGAACTTCAACGACGATGGATTCGTGAGATCAAAATTCGCGTCGAGCAGGAACGCGGCGGACGGCTTGCCAAGCTGGACGAGTTATCTGCCAATCTAAAACGACTGGAACAGATTGCCGTTGACAACTCCGACATTTTGGACGACAACATTCGCGTACACGCTCTTTGGTCAGCTATTCGCGCCCTGGCTAGCAATGCCCTGGACGCTTCGGAACGCAAACCATTCCGGGATGAGTTGAGGGTCTTGAGGCACATCGCTGTCGCGCGGGAAGACGAGCTTGTTTCGACTGTCCTCGAAGCGCTCGACGCTTCTGACGTACCCGATATTGGCATTGAGCCCTTGGCCGACCTTGCTGTGTGGTTCACATCGTCAGTCTACCCCAAGGTGGCGCAAGTCGCTTTAGTTCCTGATCAGAACGCGGGAGTACTTTCATATATTGCTAGCCATGTGGTATCCTCTTTCAGATTCAAAAGGCATGGGTTGGTCGATGGTGATGATGTCCTTAGCGTGTTGGCACGGGCAAGATATTACCTGAATGAACAAGATCTTGACAGTGCTGCCAGAGAACTTAATCAATTGAAAGGACCCGCAAAGATGTTGGTTCATGATTGGCTCGAGGCAGCACGCCGAAGACTAGAGGTTCAGCAGGCGCTCGAAGTAAGTTGTGCATTGTGTCTATTATAATCTGGCTGACAACATCGTAAAGGTCGTGCAGACGCACGCTACACTCGCGTCTTTGCTAGTCGTGTAGAGAGTAATAGATCTATAGATATCCAGGGCAATGTGGAGTTGCATCTCTTGATGGTTTAAGGTGACATTCACATCACCGCCCCTCCCAACAATGCACATTCACATATGACCTGTGCTCTTCTCACGACGGCCTGAAATGTTATGAGTGTCAGCGAGTATATGAGACACGAAATACGTTGCCCTACTTGAGCGTTTTCTGATCCGGTTGTTCTTGACACTTTAACCAAGCCTGGGAACAGAGTCGCTCCTACATGGCACACTTCTCCTCTTTCACTCCTAATACATCTTTTGACCAGCTCAATCTGTCGCGGATGGAGAATACTGATAATTTCGGGGGCAAACGCGCGATAAAAGACGTCGCCGCTTGTTGCCGCTGAACCATGTAGCATGCGAGAGAAATCATATGCTGAATCCAGCAATGAGGTTCCGCCTGTGGCAGGCAGCTGGTTGCCGAGAAACGAAAGAAGCTCAGGCATTTGTTCTTGAAGTATGTTCAAGGACATATCTGGCGTAACCGACTCCACTGCCGCGGAGAAAGTCTGTCGCCTCCAGACACCAGCGACGGTCGGGTCACCTAGAGATCATCCCCGGCGCAGGTTGCATCAGCGCCTGTACCTAGATGGACGCGACGACTAACTCACGGCTGAAGAGATGCTCGTGGATCCGCGTCAGCTGGATGTTCGCCTCGGTGGAATTGGTGACAATGAGGCAGTTGATGACACCGTCTGTGATAGCCTCCGACATGGCATGGCGAAGGTAGGAGGCTACCTGCAGGGACGTAACGGAGTTGACCATGAGCTCTAGTTCAGGCCCGCCCGCGATGCCTGCTAGAGCTGCTTTGGCCAGCGCGTGGAGTGGTATTCGAGACTCCAGCGCCATCTCCGAGGCCCATCTGTTGATGAGTTTGTCGAGTTGGGAAGCAGAATTCTTGATGTGTCGTCAAGATTAATACTAGAAGCCCATTGAGAACGGCGACGATTACCTTGATTGAAAAGTCATCCACAGTGTTGCCTGATTTGCTGAGCCGCTGCGAGTTGGGCACGCCCTCGAGCAACGCAATTCGAGCACGCAGCTGGGCGACTTGGCGTTCTTGTTCTTCAAGCTGGTGTCGTTGCTGCTCGACCTTTTCGTGGGCTATGCGCTACTCGATCCTTCGAGTCGGTTGATTGCTCAATAGAGTCGGCAAAACTCACAAAGTTTGTCAGCGCATAGCGGTACTGTTCGCCGGACACAATGTCGTGCTGATGCTGTTGACCATTCTGGTACGCCATACTTGGCAGCGTGTAATCAGGAAGGAGCTCTTACATTCCTATGTCCCCATTTGTGTCATTGGGGAACGGGGCAGTGCACTCGCACGAAGGGGTTTTGCGGTACTCGAGCTGTACAAGGTACACTACTTCACATTCAACGCTTCAAGGCCGAGGTCTGCCGCAGCCCCCTTGTCAAGTTCATCAAATGGGTCTCTCATACTACCTGTTTTCTGACGCCAGAGTTGGGTATAGAGTGTCTTGATTTTCTGCAATTCCGCGTCTAGTGCGGCCGTTTTACTTGCCAACGACAGGAAGGTTTGATGCTGTGCTTGTAACGCGGCAGCAATGCCTACCCTCCATCAGTGACGGCAGAACACGTTTTCATTCCGGAGCTTACTATGAGGTGTCTGAGCATGGCTCGTCGAAGTTAGTTTTCGTTCAATTTGCTAAGAATGCATCAGATAGTTGGGCAATGTGTTACCGGAACATGGCTTACTTCGATCGTAGCCTTGTACCACGAAAGTCGAGCCGCAATTTGCTCCGTAACCCGAGAGAAGAATCTGGGGATTGAGTGGGCACAAGAAGATCGTGAATTCGAGATACTTACTCGAACGGGAATGCTGCATGTTCCTTGAGGTAACCGCCAACTCCGCTGCCACTCTGTGGATTTCTGAACCCATCAACTATGCGTGTCGCAACGATGGTATCCTGAACCGCACGATCTACTTTTGCTTTAAGGTCACGCATAAAGTGTAAATCATGTCGGATGTTGGTATTGCAGTTAACAAAGTCCTTCATGGCAGAATGAGTTACACGCAATAGGACGATGCGTTTGCCACTTACCTTGTTGACACCTCTGATCAATTCATACCCCTTTAGGGGCTCTTCACCGAGTTTCCGTTGGTGAAGGTCTTTGCTGATTTGGCTCTGGCTCTGAATGAATGCGCTAATGTAAATGAGATCGGAGAATCATGACGGAAGCTAATTGCCCACTCCAGGGACTCTAGTTCTTTTCTCATATCCTCCGGCAAGTCATTAAATTTTGTTGTCTTCGTAAGCACGACATTGGTCCTGTCAATTTCAAAGTTACTTTTGGCATGTCGAGACTTGTACACCTGAACCTACCCCGCGGGCGCTCTAATATGTGTTACTTTGACGTGAAGAGTGATTGATAAGCGAAGGTACTCACATTTGTTGTTGCTGGGTTTGTTGGGGCCTACTATTAAAAAAAGATCCGCTACCAAATGCTGATCCTGCAGCCTGTTGTTGCGATTGACTACTCGTGCCGAAAAGTCCGCCACCTGAAGGCACAGTGGTGTTTCCAAAAAGGCTAGTTTGAGGTTGTGGCGTGGTGGTGGTACTTCCGAAAAGGTTACCTGTCTGTGGTTGCGTCGTGGTATTCCCGAACAAACTACCCGTCTGTGGTTGCGTCGTGGTATTCCCGAACAAACTACTCGTCTGCGGTTGGGTGGTACTTGCAAACAAGCCACCTGTCTGTGTACTGGTTCCTCCAAATAGGCTACCCGTCTGTGGCTGTTGTGTACCCGTAGTATTACTGCCAAAGACATTCGTATGGCCTGCACCAAGGAAAGATGTACCACCAGACGGTTGCTGCTGCGTAGATTGGCCAAAGAGATTCGGCGTCGATTGGCTCTGTGGTTTTAGTCCAAACATTGACGCGGACTGAGGGCCAAGCCGAACGCCACACAGCACGTGATGTGACAGGAGGCGACGCGCTGAGAGTGACGCGTGACGACTTCTCCGTTCAGCCGACTGGCATGGCAAATGCCGCCCGGCTGAGGGCCCGTGTTTCCGGTGCTTTCTGAGATCCGAACACCAACAACCCCACCATTATACCCTGTCTCGTCCTCAAGCCTTCAAATAAATAGATTTTTTACAATTCCTATATGGCTCCTACCCTCTCGCATCCACCTGGCATTGTTTTTCTCGATGAGCACAGACCCGTCAACGTAGACGCTTCCGTGTATTATGGTGGCACAGAGTCGTTCACTCGCTCAAGAACATACAGCACTGTGAGACACCCGCCCAATGCTTTACACCGCATTTTAACCCTTCTTAGTCCCATATTCATGGCTATAGGCCGAAGAAGGCCCCCTCCTTCGAACAAGACTGGCATTTGCGATCTCGCCGAATGTCCCATGATGAAAAGAATGTAACCGGACCAAGGCGGTTCCTCATCGATGTGGAAGAAACCATTCGAGTTGTTCTTGAGCAGGAAGATACCGATGGCGATTTCCAGATAAGCGTAACCGACGCTGGCCCGAAGATGATGGCCCTGGGGACAGCAACCAGCAATGGGTTTAAGACGTTTGATATCCGGGTTAGTGATTTGCGCCAACTTTTTTTGTTCGTTGCGTTGACCCTGGAACTAGGGCACATACATGCTATCCAACCTCCTGCAGGAGTTAGCCCTCGCCCGTGACCATAACAGAAAGCGAATAATCCTGGATGAAGCCCGTTTGACCGAGAACCCTGTGGATCGCTTGTCTCGCATGATAAAACATTCGTTTTGGCATTCTTTGACACGCCGCATCGATGGCGAAGGTTTAGAGATTATCACTGCAGATCCTAAAAATCGAACGGGCCGGGTAAATCCGCGCATATACGTCCCGCATGGTGAACCTGCGATGGCAGAATATTACCGGCAGGTGGCAAAGGAGAAGCCGCACATGAATCTGGATGTCCAAGTGCTGCCCGAGAAGCCTGACGATCCAATGTTTGTGAAAAGTCTCAACTCCAAGCCTGGGCTGCTAGCGTTGGCCATGCAGGAGGTTGATGATGGCAAAGGAGGGAAAACACTGAAGGGTATACCGTTCATTGTTCCAGGGGCTCGCTTCAATGAGGTTCGTACGAACCCCAAAATCTTTATCAGCCTTGCTAATAACGCATTCTCAGCTATATAATTGGGATTCCTATTTCATTTCTTTAGGTCTCTTGGTTGATGGCCAAGTAAATATGGCCAAGGGGATGGTCGAACACTTCGTCTTCGAGATCAAACATTATGGCAAGATTCTCAACGGCAGCCGGAGTTACTACCTATGCAGGACTCAGCCTCCCTTCTTGACGGATATGGCTCTGCAAATTTATAACCAGCTTGACCGGTCCGACATGAAGGCTAACCAAGAGTGGCTCAAACGTGCTATTCAAGCGGCGATCAAGGAGTACCATACGGTTTGGATGGCTGAACCTCGCCTTGATCCGAAGACTGGTTTGTCGCGTTATCGCCCCGACGGCCTGGGCATTCCTCCAGAGACCGAAGCTACTCACTTCACCCACATATTGGAGCCGTACGCGCTGAAGCATGGAATTTCTGTGCTGGAGTTCAGCGAGAAGTATAACGACGGCATTATTAAAGAGCCAGAACTTGATGAGTACTTCTTGCATGACCGCGCTGTTCGAGAGTCAGGGCACGATACTACGTACCGCTTTGAGAAACGCTGTGCCAATTTGGCCACCATTGATCTGCAAGCATTGCTGTATAAATATGAAATTGATATCGGGACGGCAATACATGAAGTCTTTGGCGATCAGTTGGAGCTGGAGGAGGACTTTCCCTTGAGCCCTTTCCCACCCACTGTTGAAGTATATGCTAATCCGCAACGAGAAAGTTCTATCAAGCGGGTGCAGAGGAGTCAAGAATGGTTTAAGAGGGCTGATTTCCGGAGACAACAGATTGACAAGTATTTGTGGAACGAGAACAAGAATCTTTACTTTGATTACGACACCGTCAAAGAACAGCAGATCTTGTATGAGAGTGTAACCGCCTTCTGGCCACTTTGGGCTGGCTGTGCAAGTGAGGAGCAGTGCTGGCGGCTGGTGTCAAAATCATTGCGAAAGTTTGAAGCATTGGGGGGTGTCGTATCCGGTACCGAGGAGTCGCGGGGAAAGATATCTCTTGACCGACCGAATCGCCAATGGGACTATCCGTGAGTGATATTGCTTTCATTTGCGGCCGATAACTAACTAACCATGATTCAGTTATGCATGGTGAGATGGGCGCATATTTTCGGATTCAATCATTGCTGACTTGTGACAGGCCACCTCACCAGATAATGCTATGGGTTGGTCTCGAGCGGTATGGCTACCTCGAAGATGCTCAGCGATTGGCATATCGGTTTCTATATATGTAAATGATCTCTCATAGATCCAGGTGAAAGATTCTGATATGTTGTTTTCAGGATGACTACTGCTTTTGTTGATTTCAATGGAGTTGTACCTGAGAAGGTGCGTCTTGTGTAAGTCGCCGTGGAGTGTGAAATAACGCCTTTGGATCTGGTATAGTTTGATGCTGTGAAGTTGTCACATTTGGTCGACGCCGAGTACGGAAATCAAGGAGTTGATTTCAAAATGGTACCGCGGGAAGGGTTTGGTTGGATGAATGGTATGTCGTTAGCTCATGCGAACAATTCATTGATACCAACACGTCACAGCCGCATACCAAGTTGGTCTGTCCTTCCTGTCCACACACATGCGACGAGCCGTTGCTGCTTGCACAAGTCCCGAGGTGTTCTTCGGTCCTCAAGTAACGACAGACACTGCGGTCGAAGTTCACGACGTGCTTGGCTTTGCTATAGAAAGACTCAGTGTTTCCTAAGTGTTTTTTGTTTTTGCTAATCTTCATGGTACACGTTTTACATAGAGTCGTAGTCTCGTAGACGTATGATTCAAACAAATACAATTTTTGGTAAGCCCATGCTCTGACTTGAGGCCACGACGGCCATGTCATCGTCCGCCCTTGCCATTATTATACTTCCTCTCATCTACTTTTTCTCTGTTCACAAGTCAAAGGCTCCACTAAATCCACCGTCAAGGAATAACTTATTACAATTCGAACTACGACACTACCATGCCGTCTCGTCGGACAACCACGTTGTGTTTTCCGATGCGCAACCTTCCGCTCGACTTACCAATGCACCGTATACCGTCCACACACGCTCGATACCTACGTTCCGACCGTCGTCTTTCGACGACTTTTCCCGTGCGAGATTGCTTTCACGGCAGACAGGAGACCGGAAGGCTGCGGCCGGACTAATTCGCTGGGAAGAGGAGGAGGTGATTGGACCAGACGTCGAGAGCAGGGAAACCGTTCTAGAGCTGGCAAAGATGACCAGTAATGCCTACGTAGAACCCAGCAGCCGCGAATGGTACAAGCTGGACAAGAACTGGACCGTGGTGAAGTCGTCGTTTTTTTTTTGTCTTGCCGTCTTTCACAGACCTAACAGGGTGTTGTAGTCCTACCCATTTGGCTGGGAACCGGATGCGGACGGATTCAGGGGCCACGTATTCGCCACGCCTGATAACAGCACCGTCGTCCTCTCCATCAAGGGTACATCGGGAGAGCTGTGGGCCGGCGGCGGTCCGACCGCCAAGAAGGACAAATTCAATGACAATATTCTCTTTAGCTGCTGTTGCGCCCGCATTAGTTGGTCGTGGACAACAGTCTGTGAATGCTTTCGCGGAGGTAATCAGTGTCATCAGGATTGCTTAGAAGAAGCCTTATTGGAAGATAGCCTATTCTATCCTACTGGGATGGTAGGTCGCGTGCTTGCACAATGTCACTCGGCACTGAAGAATAGAGACACACAGAGCCTGTACAACAACCTAACATATATGTAGTTAAGTCCTGCGCTTGGGTGCACACTGTAAGCACGTATTGACCAATTATTGCTTGCAGTCCTCACTCTATTATATGGTTCATTGGACATTCTTTAGGAGGGGGGGTTGCTAGCCTCCTTGGTGCGACGTTTGGCGCTCCCGTCGTCGCGTTCCAATCCCCTGGGGAGAAGCTAGCCGCGCGCCGCTTGCACCTACCTTCACCTGTACGTAACCCTCTTCAAGATGTACATTCTGGAGCCTTCACCGATAATTTTAACAGCCTTCGACTCTGCACATCACACACGTCTACAATAATGGCGATCCGATCGCAATGGGAACATGTACTGGCATGCTTTCGAGCTGCTCTATTGCTGGTTATGCTTTGGAGACGGGGTGCGTGCCATCATTTCAGCTCCATAGCAATTACGGACGTCCTGCGTTGTATAGTTGCCATCTCGGGAAAGCTATTGTCTACGATACCGTAGGTCACCTTGGGTGGTCTGTGCACGTCCGTAATCATGGAGTCGTCGCGTTAATAACGGATGTATTATCGCACCCATGGCCGCCCAGTGAGAAAATAGGAAGAGAAGTTCCCGAAGCCAGATACGAAGAAGATTGCGTGGTACGATGTTTATTGATGCCTGTCCCTCATTGATAATTATGCGTGTTGCCAGGATTGTTATAGTTGGGAGTACGGTGATTTCCCCAAAGTCCCTTCAAATGCATCAGTTAATATAATAATGTTGTAATGCATGTATCAGGTGGTAATGGAGTTCCGTCCATATCACGTCAGGGAAGCCCGATAGCAACCGTGGGACACGATAAGCTATGCCCGTTGTAGCCGCCTACCGCTAACGCGAAACAGTTATGATTATACCAATCACTGCGGCTGCTCCATCTGCCTTTCGGCAGAAGCTTCCTCCCTCACTTGCCAAAATATCTCATGATGAATATATCCTCATCGAACTGCAAGGCTCACTCCATGTCGAATGCAGTGATGGAGCAGATCGGAACGGCCAACTTGTGGGGAGCCTCAAGATTGATGATGAGGGGGTGTGGTATAATTCAGCAGCACGACTTGCATTCCATGAACTCATTTTATCCCGAGTCCAAACCTACCCTGACAATTGGGCATCATCTTCTGGAGGGCAAAATCGTATCGCTGGCAAAACCACTTGCGATTCTCCTTCGCTCTGAAACCGAAAACTGTGAGTCGACTCGGGGGGAGAGTGATGTAGCGAATACGGGCGAATGGTGTATCACAGCACTAGTGAAGCGTAAACTCGTCTTCTCCAAGCGCCCTATACCGGTTGCGTAACAATAGCGTAGATGAAGACAATGTTGTACATCCAGACATATTTTTCAGTAATAAACATAAACTACAAGAAACCAGCTGCGTAGTTAGGATATGAACAACGCAATTCCAAATTCCAATACAGGTACGTGCCTATGACTAGCATATACCAACTGCAGGGAGGATATCACATGACTCGCAAGCATCAAGGATAGCGGCGGCAATTGTATTCCCAAGGGTATCGTTTGCATAGTGAACAGACGGCGCACATTACGAGTGATGTCAAAGTATGGGTGGGGACATTAATTGAAGCCATCAAAGTGACCTTTTAGAATACGTTCCCCCATGGGAGATGGTGCTCGCCGCGTCCGACCATTCTCCACAACGGTGGAGGACCGCTTGAGCCTCGTTACAGTGGGAACTGGGGAGCTTTTCATTATCGGACTAACTGCTGAATTAGGAGGTGGACTTGGCGGAGTTGCTTGTGAGGTGGGAGAAATATTATCAGTCTGCATCTGAAGCAGCACGTCAGACCCGAGCTTCCACGTCACAGTATGTATGCATACCTTGCCGAATGCGGAACTGCCCAATGAGAGCCTGCGAAGGAAACCAGACCCCCTGTCCATCTGGGAGTCGGGAATGGGGCCGCTGGTCTGAGTCTGGCCAAAGCGACCAGATACATTGAGACTGGGCCGTCGCATATGTGTAGCAACGGGCAGACTCTCCTCGTCTTGGGATATGAGCCAGTGCAAAAAAGCAGGGATGACGCATAGACTCACCTTCTAACACAGGGGGAGGGGCAAAGGAGCGCTTGAATGGAAAAGTAGCATTCGCAGCCACTTTGGTAGGCGACGGGCCCAGGAAATACGAAAGGATGGGAGAACCCGTCGGAGAGGGGACGGAAACATGCTGCGAGTTGGATGATGAAGATACAGGGGTTTGGATGTCAAAAGCAGAGCTTGATCCCGATGAGGAGAGTGATACAGAGCGTCCGCGACCGAAACGCGAGACAATGGGAATGGGCTCGGAATGCTGAACCCTGTCAGGAGAAGACTGGATGCTGTTGGAAGACATTTGGAATGACGGTAAATGGATGGAAGAAAGGAGATGAGTGAGACCACTTATATACCGATGAGTCCTGCCGTCCTATTTATAGAATGCGGGGCACGTGTCGTAATGATGACATCTTGGCGCTGGTCTGTGCATTCCGGCGACCGAGGACCCAGCATTTTCTGGTGCGCATGATGGCAGCCGTAAACCTGCACTACACCTCTTTTCCCCCATCCAACATGGGGCAGATACGATCAGATCCTGACTTTGTTCGACGCGTCTCCGTCGCTTCGGTTCGCAGATGCCAGTCACGGGGTCTCACACTCCCACGGAGATTCAGATTAGCCCAAACGCTTATCCGATCACACGCATCTCTGACAAAGCATCTGCTCCGGCCAGCCGGTTGGCGGGCTATTGAGAGGCAGCACCTTCGGCCAGTGCCGTTGTTGCCAGGCTGTCGGGGCTGTACAAACGTTTACCCTACTCATGCACCCGACAGCTTTCTCTCAACCATCACCATGACCGGACAGGATCCCCAGGCAGCGATGCTTGCTCACATCGTTTCTCGAGTCCAGAGTGATGTCGAGTTCCTCGTGTCGCAAAACCACATCTCACGCATTGACGCTAACCAATTCTTGGCTCAACTGCCAGACAATGCGGCCGCCGCATCCGCGCGGCATCCCGCATTCCCTCAAGCTCCCCAACCCGTCCAAGCTCGCGCCGTCTGGGGCTATAACGAGAAAAATACGGTGAGTGCTCTCCCACTCTCATTAGTCTAAGGCTCTTCAAACTCGTTCTCATGAACTCCCAAAGGAGCCAAACGACTTGTCGTTTGCAGCCGGGGACACGATCGAGATCGTGGAAGAAACGAATCCAGACTGGTGGACCGGTAAAGTGAAGGGGAAGCAGGGGCTGTTCCCTTCCAACTACGTCGAGAAGGTTACTACCACCATTCCAGCTCCCACTGCTGGGAAAATGCCCTATCGGCCGTTTGGCGCCGCTTATCATGGCATGGACAACCCTCCACCGCCAGGCCAGGGGACCAACTCTTTGGGCCTACAAGAAAGGGACGACTCGCAAAAGAAGTCGAAATACTCAGGTTTACAGAATACGGTGCGTTATTTGCGGACCGTCCATGATACCAGCTGATCGGCATGTTGTAGATGGTCAATTCTGCCGCAAGTGGTGCCGGTTTTGGCGCTGGTGCGTTTGTCGGCTGTGAACGTCGTATCGCGCTGAAAGACATGACATTCATTCGCAGGCGCGGCGATAGGTGGTGGTCTGGTGAGAGCAATCTTCTGAGTTACCATGCTTCAGATATCACATGGATATTTTTGACCATTTATAATTTGCACTGCCTTTCTCCTTGCTATCTAAGGTTATGTATGACACGGTATCATTCGAGAGACCTCCTTTCAAGTAATTTTGTGATCTCGCGGTGTTCGCGAAGCCACTCTGGGAATGTCACCTCTGGCCCCCGGCTTTCTCCCATCTCAATAAGGTAGTTCGCAAATGCGATGAGAGTACCGTAGCGATACCTATCTCTCTGTTAGACAAGACCCTCGTTAGACGACCCCATCTCACAGGTATTTGACGGTTATGGCATGTAGTTTCCTTTCCTTTGCACTGCCTTTCTCTAGGGCTTGAGCCTTTAGCTTATAGCTACACACGATTACCACGCGGAAGAGTCAGAAGCGCGATCGAGCTTACTCGTATATCGCCTTTCGCAGGTTCTGTACATCCTGCATAACGTCGATTGCTCTGTCGGTTAACCGCTTCGCAATCTTCCCATAAGAAAGCACGCCAACGAGCTGAAGTATGGTTTTGTACTCTCCTGTAAACGGTTCAGAAAGCCAAACAATGGACGAAACATACATTGCAAACTGATACCTTGCAGATAGGCTTCTTCTTCCGAAGGACCATCCATAGTATCATAAAATTGAAGCGACGGTTCCTCCGCTACTCTCTTTGATTCTTGGGCTTTCCAATTCACCGTTGAAGAGATGAGACACGCCGTTACCATTCCAGTAGTGGTTCGTCCGCGGCCCATCTGGCAATTGAAAATGAAATCGCCTGCCTGAGATAAGCCAGTTCTGATCCTCTCGAGCAATTGCGAAAGCGCTCCAGGAAGGGGTGCTTGCTCGTCTGTCTGATAAAGATGTCAGGCAGCAGCATAGAATCGTTTACAGTAAAACTTACAATGGCTACGCGACCATAGTCGATCTGGCGAGCCTCAGAAGGACAACATATGCACGGTCATGTTACTCACTCGGTAACCTTCCCTTTGCACTAAATCGAAGGCGTCTCGTGGTGTCATGATGTCATCCTCCATTACGCTCTCCCAAATTGGTATAATGGAGTAAACGCCATGTCTTTCCTCAACTTCGTCGTGAAGCAGGATGCGACCATTGCCATGTTTGACCTCGTAAAGAACGTCCCTCTTGAAGCTGTTCTCTATCGCCTCGACTATTTCTGTCGTAACTCCGGTTGCTCTTGAAACAACTTAAGCAGTTCGTATTTATAAAGAGATTGAAAGGGACATACTCGACATTCTCTAGCGGTCTATCCACTCGACGAAGTACATGTGGCCTGCCAGCGACATAGATTACTGGTTCCTAAACAAGGTGAAATAGATGCTCTCGTTAAGCTCCGGGTAGACTTACCTCGCGCAACGATGTCCAAAATACCATGTTAGAACCACCCGGACCAGCGTCTACTCTTTCTAACGCTCGTTTCAAGCCGTCCACAGTCGGCATTCCACTGTGTTCCAAAATTCAATACTTTTTTGAAAGTACATGAGAACGATTTCTCACCTTCCACAAACCATCTTCGCTCCAAATTTTTCATCCACGATGAAATCTGTCCCTTTGAGACAAGTAGAGTACATAGGCTTTAGTGTTAGATGAACCCGGCGGAAATTCGGTGACCCGTCGATACGCCTGTAAGTGTTGCAATTGGTTAGCCAACGAGTCAAACGCAATAAACAGTGTACCTACTCGGGTAATGTCATCTTTTGCAAATTCGAGAAGAAGTCACTTTTAATGATCGTAGATGCTGATAGGATTGCTCCCGTACGATTAGTTACTATGGCCGTAACTTCGTCGGGATCGGCCATATCCTCCTTCGGGTCGACACGCTCCAGAGGTTTTAGCCCATAAAGGCCATCTGCAGCGAGCTCTTTCTCGAACGTCTTAATTACTAAGGAACCTAATCAGAACGGACGCTGACATTCAAAATAAATTGTACCGGGAAGGTTATCTACATATGTTTCAATGTTTTGGAAGTTCCTGACTGTATCTGGTTCAGTGGACTGGAGATATGACTGGAAGATGATGAGTTCGAAATATCTGCGAAGAGATTGAAGGCCTTTCATCTGTAGTTTAAGAGAGAGAGAGAAACACATCTTTCCTCAAGACGTACCTGGTTGAGCATATTTCTTTTGTTGATTATAGTCTGTTGCTTCCTCTGCTCTTACACGAGCTTCTTCTATGGAGTCCCTCAGGTTAAATACTGCTCCACACTGATCGATTGCATCGTCCACAATATTTTTCACTCGGGGACCCTTCTTAACGACACGCAGCAGGTCTACAAAAGTGAACTAGGTATAGGGTCGAGAGTGCAACTGCTTACTATTAATGACTTGGTAGGAGTGCCGGTATTTCGTCGTCGATGAGATATCCAAACTGGAGCTGGGCACCGTTGGCAAATTCTGAGATCTGTATGCGCGAGGGGACGCCGGAGCTGTCACCGGCTCCCGCATCTCGAGCCATCTCCTGAGTAGAACAAGGATAATCTGTGCGAATTAATCGTTAGGCACCGCCATATTAACGTTCAGTTGTACTCACAGATGCCATTGTGCTTCTGCCGCGGCCAAGCTGGCAGTTGAGAACGATGGGAGTGTCCCTAGAGACTCGGAGAGAAACTCCAATCAACTCATTGAGATCTGTGAAATCTGGCGGTCTTTCGGCGGTTAAAGGAATGCGGGCATATTGAAGTTGTACTCCATCTTCATACTGACGAGAAGCCATGATATCCTTCAGAACCATGACATCCTCGGTTTGTACCTCTTCCCACACTGGCACAACTGCTCCGTCTGGAGTCTCCGTGTGCAGGAGCAGCCTATCAAGGACATGAATATCACCACTAATATAGTATGATCTATCTCACCTGCCACCGAAGTTATTCAGCTCAGAAATTACATCATCTCTCAATCTTTCCTCCAGTACTTCTAACCTAGAAGCCAATATTCCACCATAATCTGTTTCACCTCTTTCTAGTTCAATGATATATACAAGTCGACCAATCATTACCTTTCATGTTCCGCAAGGAGAACGTTTCTCTTCTAAGACAGTACGGAGCACCATTGACATAGACTATGGGCTCTTCCCTGAGAGTTACCCATACAATCTGTTGTGAAGAAGGGTGTGAGGCTTTGATGCGTCGTACGACTTTATCGATGGCTTCTATGGTCGGTTGACCAAGGGCATAAATGTTTGTATCTGATACCTGTCGGAAGTTAATTGCTCCGCGCAGTCCATCCGCAACATAGTGCGATTCTCTCAACCATTGGTCCGATTTGAGAAGAGTACTATGTACTATCAAACAGCTAAACCTTTATGAGCAAAGGTCGCACCTTTCACGCAGAATGATTCCGCTACGATTCTGCAACACTATGTCAACCATTGTCGAGGCGTAGGAGAGTAGATTGCGTACCCGCACCACATGGTCAGAATACTCATCACCTAAAACTTGGCCACCGCTGATAGCAAGGTCATTCTTTCTGCCGGGCATGATAGCTCTTTCTTCGGTGCTAGACTTAGAAAGTGATGACAAGTCCGTCACAGGTGCAAAGACATTCAGTTTGCGTTCATCGCCTTTGCGCAAAAATTTCACTTGACTGGACTTGAAATCAAACAGTGCAAACTATCGAGTATAGGAGCACTTGCTTCCAGATCTCAGATCTCGTCTGTACCAAATATTAATCGGCGATTCCAGAAACTGGAAATAAGCTCACCTTTAACCATTCTGAAAATGTCTGCCTGAAACTGGTGTCCGATGAATCAACATAACTCGCGAACGCGACGATAAAAAAGCTGGAACAGCATGAATCAGAAGTTTACCAGCAAAGATATTGGACGGACTATTTCTCCAAGGCTTTGCGTGCTTTCTGTATGAATTCAATACCCTGATCTTCCTCCATAGTAGCCAAAGCGTATTTTAGGCGATTAATAAGAATATCTTCCCGCAAATTAGTGACCTGGTCAGCTAGAGGGTGTTCAAGGATCATCTACGTCAGTCATGACATAGAACATACTGGCGTCAATAACTCTGTCCGCAAGCCGCTTCGCCAGAAGGCCACGATCTACGCAACCTAACAAGCTAAGAATCACACCATAGTTCCCCAGATGAGCTTTGCGAAGATTTTCTAACAACACTGGATGTGACATCAAGAGTTCAATTGCGGATTGCGTATTCTTGCTCTGCAGACCTGATGAAAAAGTTGAGGATTATTCCATTTGTGACAAACAAGCTCACATTGTTGCAAAAGATACGTCAACCTCAGAAGGGATCTACTTATTTCTTGTTGATTGATTGCCTGCTCAAACGATTGGACAATTCGTGCTTCGGAATACTGTAATGATGCATCACCAGGCTTCAAATTCAAACTACAGATCAAGAAGTACCTGGCTTATTGGCTATTGACGGTGCACATTATGTTTGGAGCAAGAGTGGAATGGCGAAAATGCTTACCGTAGTCGACCCGGAGGAATTTTGCCTTGCCACCTTTGTCCCATTGGTGTGCGTCTTGGGGGCGTACGGGTCAGGGAGTCCGCGCTCAATCAGCTGTTTTCGCCGGACGATCGACGATGCAACCATAGCAAAAGTCGTTCGCACAGCCCCCATACCGCATGTGAAGACTAGTGCTGTTCGAAGGGGATCAAGGTCTCGAATAACACGAACATATGCGTCCAGGTAATTGTCCTGGATTACTGCTAGTCAGCGAAATGTGAGTCTCAAGGTCCCACACGTACCTCTACAGGTCGATCTGGAGAAATTGGAATGCTGCACGAATAAGAGAAATGGATAAAGTGCTATGGTAGTGGAGTCGCACCGGTAGTACTATTGACTTGTTAGCAACTAGCTGACCGGGATGAATAAGAACTAACATCGACATTCCATCCTTCATCCTTCATGTATCCCCAGAGTTCCCTTGATGTTTTCACGTTATTATCGTCGACGTAGGTCCATGTCGGTAATATTGCACCCTCTCCGTCTACACCCTCGGAAACTTTGAACCGAAGGCTCGCGATCAGCACGTAACCATAAAGGTTATTTTCCACTCACCAACTTCATTGTGAGTCAATACCACTCCGCCATACCTGGAAACGCGTTCAAATGTTAGATGAAACACAGTGAAGGAGCATACCCGGCAGCTTCCTGCAGTATATCATTCTTCAACCGAAGTTCAATAGCTTCAAGATTCTCTGCGCGATCAGATATGGCAAGCGTACGCCTAGGCTCGTTCGCGTCCCGCAGAACGAAAGGACGACCGGAGATATAAACTGGTCAACATTGTTAGCATGTAGTCGCTGGGCTAAAAATAGATCAGATACCTATTGGCTCCTCGCGCGTTGAAAACCAAACTACATGCGTTGGGTTAGGGATATCGGGTCTGCAACGAAGAACAGGATAGAATGGCGCGAAGGCCCTGTGTGCGAGGTTGGGCAGCTCCAAAAACATTAAGGCCGCCTACACGGGGAGCTCTAAAATTGGGAGCTCCATGGAGGGTAAGATCCAGCTCCATTGCTCGCCCTGATGGGGGTTAGGCGGCTCTCCGATAGCCGGATTTGCCCATGAGGACTCGCCTGATGGGTAATGGTCCGTCTTGAGTATGAAGCCTCTGGAGAGCACGCTCCCCGTCCGAGTCTTGACCACGGATGATTCTGAGCGTCGCAGGTAGCTAATGAGATCCAGTGATGTTGGTGTATCTCGACTGGGAGATGGTTCGTTCTGCAGCGCTGGGGTAGACGCGCTGGCAGCACGCTCGCTGATGCCATGAAGAGGTGAAGGCCTGTTGATGTGAATGGATGGCTCTATAGCGGGAGCAGAAATACTTCTGCCATGAATGCCTTTGAGGAGTTCAATTCCACGAGTTGGAGAGGACATGGCCGAAACCAGGTCAAACGCGAGGTCATCAAGCTTGACCTAATCTCGGATTGGGGTTTCTGTGTCAAGGATGTCGCGTGCTTAGATCTAGCTAGACACGGGGTCAGAGCGGGGTTATGTAACGTAACGCACCTTGCAAGCAGTCGCCATGGCCCCGGTGTGCATTGCATACTACTGCTCTGGTCATGGCATGTCTCTTTCTTGCGATACTACACGTCGTGCACTCACTATCATTTATTGTAGGTTATGGACACGCTACGCGCGTTTCCGCATTTGCTTGTCACCTTCTGAAGTTGTCGGACGTTGAACGGCCCGTAACTCTCTATATTATTTCATCCGCACCTCGGCATATTTTTGCTCAAACCATAGCGTGCGGTGCACGATATCGTCATGCAGAAATTGATCCCGTTATTGTACAACCCTTGGCGTGCGGTGTTTAATTGACTAGCCATCAAATCCCCCTGACGGCATTCCCAGCTACTGTGTGGACCGCGGAAAGAGTGTGCAGGTGTTACAGGACTTCTTGAAGAAGAAAGATGTATTGTTAGCAACAGAAAGGGAATGGCTCCTTGATATTCACGCAAACGCAGTTTTGAGCGATGCCGCATTCCTTGGCTGGTATGTGCAGTCGATTGCGCAGCCAGTTATTCTGACTGGCCACGACAGTCAGGCGGCCAAACTCGCCGGAATACCTTCTATCTTAGTAACTAATTTTACATTCGACTCGGTTTATAGCTACCTGTCCACACCTCTAGTCGATGGCCCGCCGTGCCCCGAAGACGAGTTAATTCAGAGGACGGGGACAGCGGACAACTTAATCGACATTCCCGTCTCTCATTCTATTTTGCAACCCCTCGTAGAACAAATTCACATCGGCTATCGTTGTGCAGATATTCTAATTCGATTACCAGGACACATACCTATACCCTCGTTTGCGACTTTCCCTGCCCTCCCTTCAAGTGGGTGGGTCGATACCACAAGTAACAGATTTTTGCCGGAAATTGTGGATCACTTATTGCAACCTGTCGAAACATATAAACTTCATCGGTCTATGACTTACCCGACACATCTTAATTCTCGTCACAGAGCTCTTTCACGCTCTATTATATCTGCGCCTCTCCTTGTACGACCTCCCAGCACCCCGGCTGTCTATACTGTTGAGGGCCGCTCGCAGTTGCTCGCCTCCATAGGCGTTCCAGACTACCTGCGTGACTCTAAAATTCTAGTCGTGTCGTTCGGGGGGCAAATTTTTCGCGGCCCAAGCAGGTCAGGAAGTAGAAGCCCGAGTCGGTCCGCGACACCGAAGCAGGGGAAAAGGTCACCGCATAGACGAGAAAACAAGACCGAATCGCCACCTTACACCCGAGAATATCATGAGGATGATCAAAGTGCCATTGACCACTCATCGGCTTCAGAAGCATCCAAACTGTCAGTTAGTCCTAAACTCGGCGAAGTCAATTCGCGCTTGCAGCGGCTGACGACACCGTCACATATCTGGATACCCGGAGCCCCACCAACTCTCAGAGTCACACCACCGACACCTGTGTCACAAGCAAGTGCTCGCCTACCTTCCGGACCCAGTGGCACAGGTTCAGCGTACTATTTAGACACGCCATTCATTGCAGATGAAGAGAAAGAGGGACCACGTTTACTGCCCGATCCATCTTGGATTGCTGTTATATGCGGCGTTTCCAAAGAACAATGGATTCGTCAACTAGATGAACAGGAACTAGATTTACCGGAACATTTTTTAGTAGCCCCAAGGGATGTTTATATGCCGGATCTTACAGCAGTCGGTGATGTACTTCTTGGGAAACTGGTCAGTATTAGGGTTCCTGGGGCAATGTTATTGTTGTTGATGACTTTGAAAGGGCTACGGGACAGTCTCGGAGTGTGTTGACGCATGCACTCCGTTCGTGTATGGTCAGTTTTGATTTGTGTCCGGGCTATGTGTGATGTTAAATGATGAAATAGTATCACGGCCTTTGTTTATAGAAGAGCACGGGCTACGGCTATTGCTTGAAAAAGAAGGTGTTGGCAAGGAACTATCTAGAACAAGCTATGAAGGTGGTGATTGGGCGGACGCAATAGAACAGGCGTGGGCACTTGGCCAGGAGAGAAAAGCTAAAAAGCGGGCTAGTTTTCGGGATGATGGCATGGAGCGCCAGCAGAGGATAAGTGAACTGGCAGAGACAGTTCTCCGCTGGACCGAGGAGATGTAGAATAGCCTGCACTGCACAAATACGGCATATTCTTACGGCGTGCAGCCGCCCGCGGTCCGATCGCCGGAGCTCTGCTCCGTTATTTATTCGCTCCGCCAAGCTTTGTCCACCGAATGTCACCATGTCCTCGCCTTCAAAGCCAGTTAGCATTCAACAGGCCAGGTTTGTGCGACCAGAGGCGCTAGACAGTGTTTCTGCATCCTTCGCCAACTCGTCCGCCATCGGCACACCTGACTTTCGTTCGCGTCGTGTGCTTTATACTGGAACTCCTCCACCCCCCAACATTCCACCAAGGATGCATGGCATACCTCCGCGCACCGGCTCTCCAGCCATCTCCTTTGCTCTAGTCAGAAACACCGCAGCGCGCTGGCCCTTCAACAGTAGGCGGCATCACGGCAGGTCGACCTAGTGGAGCACAAACACCCACTGAGCTGGACGACCTTCCCGAAGATGAAAAAATCAAAGTTCTTCGAAGACATTTGACGCTGAATCAAGATCGAATTGGTGCAGGTGACGCAGGATCCGAGTTGGATGGCCAGCAGGAGCGTGACCCGGAGTCTCAGTCAAGGACACCCTCTTCCCCAGAACCATTTCCCATACCTTACCATGCACCAGGTGCAGATATAACGTAAGTTTCGATTCCGCGATGTGATCTTGCTAATTTCTGTTGCTGCCAGCCATGACATCTATAAGTGGCACGCGGATCAAACCAGACAAGCAACCAGGGCGCGTGCAGCATCATTCGCCGGTTTACCCCAACCTCCACATCCTGCGTTTGAACATATACACGAGCCAGGTGGCTTCAGACGCAACTACGTGTTACTTCGCGCCAATGAGCTAGGAGAAGAAGAGCCTCGCATACTCAACAATTTCATTGATTTCCTATATTTGTTTGGTCACTTTGTACGTCATAACACTAATGCTTTTGTGTATGTTCCAACGTGACATTTAGGCTGGGGAGGATCTTGAGGATGAGGAAACCAAAACTGAGGATGATGACGAAGAGCGTGCAGCCGCTGCTGCCTCTGCGGAAAGCAGTGAGCGCGCACCTTTGTTACAAACTGAGAGTGGATTCCGACGGCGTCGAAGAAATTCCGTCGCCCGCAAGGGTAACGCGACGGTCACACAAGCTGTACTGATGGTAAGGAAACTTTGCTTTCAAGTATAATGACGTGCTCAAGTATACCTGCCAGCTATTGAAATCTTTTGTCGGCACTGGCGTTCTATTCCTAGGCAGAGCGTGCGTAACCTCAGTATATATTTATACTTGTTCTCAAAATACCATTAGATTCTACAACGGAGGATTACTATTTTCCATCCTGACCTTTGTCGCCATTGCTATTATTTCCCTTTATTCTTTCTTGTTATTGGTAAAAGCCAAGAATGTCGTCCCGGGAAGCTTTGGAGGTGCATGCCCTCATTTTGTGTTCATCTCATCAACTAACAAATGTGAAAGATATTGGTGGCGCATTGTATGGCAGTTGGCTTGCGTTATTTGATTCTAGCATCTATAGTGATTTCACAACTCGGATTCGTTTCTGCGTACACGATTTTCGTTGCCCAGAACCTTCGTGTACGTCATGCCCTCGTCGCCGTCGAGCACCACTGACCACTATAATATAGTCGCTTGTGATGGGCATTACGAATTGTATGCAATTGATCTCTGTGCATTATCTGAATACTCGCACAACTTATCGTCTTTCTGCCTCTCGCGCTTATTCGCGACATTGCAAAGTTGAGCACAACTGCGCTCGTCGCCGACGTTTTCATTCTGGCTGGGTTGATTTACATCTTTGGGAGCGAATTCAAGATCATCCTAGAAAGGGGCATCGCGAAGGTCGATATGTTTAATCCAAATGAGTTTTCGCTCTTTATTGGGTCAGTTAATCTATATGGCAGTGTGTATCGTCTCTAAATCCATCCACTAGGACGGCAGTATTCGCTTTCGAAGGAATCGGTCTCGTGCGTTCCTCAACGGTCCTCCGAATACGAACTGACATGGAACTAGGTCATTCCTATCAGCAATGCCATGCGAGAGCCGCAAAAGTTCCCGGCAGTGTTAACCGGAGTTATGGCGTTCCTTCTCAGTAGGATCTTTTTGATCACCCCTGTTTAGCCCTCTAAAATCCGTGACAGTTCTTTTTGGCGGCGCGGGTGCCCTCGGATATCTCGCCTTCGGAAAAGACATTCAGACGGTGATACTTGTCAATCTTGATGGGCAGAGCAGAATGGTGCAATCGGTATGTGCTTTTGAGTATTCCCACTATTATCAATCTCAAGCATCAACGCAGGTCCAATTCCTTTATTCCATGGCCATCCTGCTGTCTGTACCTCTGCAACTTTTCCCAGCTGTTCGGATTCTAGAAAACGGGCTTTTCACACGTAGTGGCAAACGCGATTTCCGTGTCAAGTGGCTCAAGAATATCTTCAGATTTGGTATGGTCATGGTATGCAGCTTTATCAGTTCCGCCGGAGCCGCGGATTTGGACAAGTTTGTGTCGTTCATAGGATGCTTTGCTTGGTTAGTGTTTTCGAGAGTATCCAGCCTTCAATACTCATTTCTTAGTGTACCGCTGTGCTACGTTTATCCGGCTATGCTGCACTACAAGACCTGTGCTGACACCAGAAGAAAGAAGATCGCGGATATCCTCATGATTATATTTGGATTAGTGGTATGCGTGTATACGACTATTCAGACGATAGGAGTATGTTCTTTATCCTTTCCCAAGTGTCACCAGGCTAACATCCTCAAAGTTAATGATGGGACCAGCGGGCACGCCACCTTCATATGGTAACTGTGAACCTACGCCTAGAACCTGAGGGTGAACGAATTTCAATCCATCCGTAGTGTGGATTGGTAGTCAGATACCGCGCACATAGTAGGATACACGTCAGTTGAACAATACAACAATGATCAAGTGGTATACATATGCCAACTATTATTAACCTGCGAGAAAACGACAAGAAACCCATTCTTTTTCTTTTTGCAAAATATCAATAAGAATGCACCAGGCAGCAATAGTTAGAATCCAGCATAGAGGAAACATTAATTATCCAGCTCACAGCTGTGTACTCCCTAGCCGCTCGGGTGATTTAGCATAAACTTGGCCATTGACTTCTTCTATCGATCCATTCAAGGTATTATCCGACTCTGTCGAATGTTGGACCGTACTTCCATCGCTTCGCTCATGATCAGAGCACGTTCCGGTAACGGACGCAGCGTCTGAGTTTGCCTCGTGGCCATTATCACGGTCAAGTGCGACTACACTATCCTCCCAACAGCTCTTCTCTGACCATTGGGGCTCCCGTGCTTCTCGTGCACACTCTTCAGCTTCCGATATGGGAACACCCCGGTCTTCCTGCGACTCGGGGTGAATCTCATCGGATACTATTTCGTAAGAGCAGGCGCTATCCTCGATCCCTGTGTTTTTCACAGGAGATGCTGACCTTTCGTAAACGTCCACTGCGGGCAACGGCTTCTTTTTCTCTGCTGCCGACGTTCTGGTAACAATCTCTAATGCTGCTTTCACCACGTCCTGAATAGGAGCGTGGCCTTTGGGGGATTGCATACGATGAGCAAAGGAACAAGTCAGACTGTAGAAAAAGATCGACACGTCATTGATTCCCTGATCTCCTGCAACAGAGACAACATACCCAGGTCCGAAAACAAACTCTCCCCCCAGTTGAGCAACATCCCCACCTTTCTGCCATACAGGCATTCCGACTTTGATGGCTCTGACGAGGACCATCACAATTCCACCCATCGTACCATGTTTAACGTATCCGCCATTCCGAATCACGTCTTCCTTCTTGTGCCTGTCCGTTGCAGGTGATCTCTTGTGGGAGGCATCAGAGATGGGCGAGCATCCCGCATAGTCCACATCTCTGCCCTTACCCATGCCCAGAGCGGTGTACACACCCAGTGAGGGGTCAGTGTACATATCAAAAGGCATGCGGAACATCTGCCGGTACTTGGAGATCATGGCATGCGAACCATTGCTGACTGATGACGAGTTTTGCTGGAGAACCGTCCGCGCCGAGAGCAGCAGGTGAGCCGCGCAGCACGTCTGGACGGACAAAGGATCGGACAGATGACATGTAGTCTTGACACAGAGGACACCAGAAATGCCGAATAAAAATGACAATTGTTCGTTGCTTCTCGAATAGTGAGCCAAAGGTCACCCGCACACCAGACTCTGCGATGACAAGGAGGGAAGCTGCGCGAGACAGTTGTTCGTGTGATGGCAGAGCCCATTCGGACTGCACAGCTTGTGGCACTACCGGCAGAGGTTTAAATTTATTGGTTTTTGGCGTTGGACGGGGAGATGTTTTTCGTGCATTGTTAAGAGTCAAGGGTCGTGGTGAAACAGAGTCCTGAGGCGGCCGAGGCGCTGGTCGAGGACTGGTATATGCATTTTCATAGATAGGTTGGGGATAAATATCTGAAGGTGTGGGGTAGGAAATCTGTATAAAAGCAGAATGAGACACCGAGCTGGCGGGCGGGGAGCGCGCGACAGCGCTGTCCTTTCGAGAGATCGACTCTGTTACGGGCAACTGGACTGTTTGTGATCGAGGCGGTGCGACTCGAACTGATGGCGCTGTGCTAGGACGGCGCAGAGGCGCGTCTTGTGCGAGGGGTGAGGAGACGATAGCCTGAGGCGGATCGGCAATGGAAGTCTGCAATGTGAGGCTGAATGCGTTCATGACAGGAGGTTTCGAAGTAAGGACAGGACCCGATATGGATGCTTTATGAACCCGAGGTAGCTTCTTTGGCTTTAGAAAGTGGCTGAATTTTTTGTGTGCAGGGGTAACGTCAGAAGCTATATGCAGTGCCCGGAATCGGTCACGACGTTCAACCTCGGTGCTGCTATAGCTTCTTTCTCCCAGTCCGGTCCATGGCCGTTGGCCATGCCCGAGATGGATGGAAGGGAACTCGTACGCCTGGAACCCACTGTTTGCCGACATTGCCAAAGAATGAGAACGTAGCCTTGTTTGAGTTGGCTTCAGGCTGTGTCGCGTATAGGAATGTTCGCCATCGCTCATAACAGCGCGCATATCATCGTCGGATCTGTTAGGTGATGCGTACTGCAGGCTAAAGGCAGACTGTTTGCGCCTGTCTAGCGACAGGTTGTAAATAGATTGCCGCTGCATGAGGTGTGCACTCGAAGTTCTACTGCGGAGGACCCATAGAGGCGCGAAGGGGTCATTTGGATCTGGAGCTGGATACCGTTCGGCTGGGGAGAGGTCAAGGAAAGGCGGTGGCTTTCGTTTGATCCTGAGTTCTGTTTGGGACATTGAAGGGAGGAATAATGAAGTCATTGGGCAGGGCAGGCCCACAGGCGGCGGGTGAGGAGCAAGCAGAAAAAAGGTGGGGTTCTTATGGAAAGCTTCACGCGCAACGAGCGTGTCCAACAGATTGCTTAAGATGAGGAGGAAAGGGCTGACTTGAGTTCAGAAACAAGGCCACCATGAGGCTGACATGGCTCAGATACACGTGTAGGCTTCCAGTGGTTCTTTGTTCCCTGCTTCGCCGGTCGCCCAGTTATAGTTGTCGGCCCGTCCGTCCATGACCAATATTAAGGTTATTCGGGACCTGATGGACGGGATGAATGAGCTTCCTTCATCCGACCTACCAATACCACCAAGATAAAGTGCCATCAATCGGCATGCCGAGGATTTGAGACAAGCTCGTATTTGACAACTGCGTTGATTTGGCGCAGCAAACGGGCCAGAGTATCAGTTCATGATACACGCAGATCATCTCTAATCATTGCTGCTATCTTGGTAAGTCTGGTAGATGGTCTTGATCGTGCTTTGCCTGCCCGTAGACAACCGAATATGATAGGTGATTCCCTTGTGCCTGGGGGCCCTTGATGACAGACGGGCCAAGTCAATTCCAGGGGAAATGGAAATTTGAGCTTGCGGACTCGAAGACTCTCGCGACACCACGGATCAGCCGTCCTACTTACATTGGCCAACGGCCGGCGTCGTCTCTGGGACTCGTCGACGACGTGACAGAACCTTATTCACAATCCTAGTCAATGACAAGCACGCAGTGATCTGTCAAACCTGGCGCACGCGGTCGCACTCGCTATATATATGCAAAGTGCATTCCAGTTCTAGCTGGATTTGGATTCTCGCTGCTCTAGAAGTTATGAGGGATCCAGTGCGGACATAGCATGCTTCCGGCCTCACACACACTGACGATCTGAATTGGATTAAAAACGAGTGATGCAATGCATACCGCTATTACGGCTTGATGTTCTAGTTACAGATCATGCAGAAGCTTGTACGGTGGACTAGGATATAGCGGCACAGGGACGTTATGTCCAGTTATCGATGAGGGAGTCCCGCATCTCGCCAACAACAGCCGCCGAGTTTTGGCCCCGTAGTTCTGCAATAATGCGTCAGGATCCCAAGCCTGGATCGTAACGGGATAATACACACTGAATGTCGCTTCTATCACGCTAATTTCCTGTCGCGGTTGTTTCTCGCCCCGTGAACGCACACCAGTCGTTCACCACCAGGCCCGGCACCAATGACGTCGGAACCTCTGTTTACTGTGCCCGCCTGACCGCATGCCATAAGTGCGGTGAGTCCAAGAGACATTGGGTGACGTACCACCAAAGGCACCTGCAAAAGACTGCTGAGCTCGTCTTGGTCCTGTATGCTCGTCCGTGGATGGACAAGACCCCCCTGGTTCGTGATGGCGCAATAACTTCCGACCAAGACATTATCTGCGATTGTCTGTCGGAACACCTCGACTTTGAGGACGTCGGCAATGATCTCTTCCGTCTCGCGATCTATATCAGGGTGGACGAGCGCGACGTAATCGTTGCAGGCGATAACATTGCCAAGGGCAGACAGACGCTCTTCCACTCTCTGTATGGCAACAGCATCTGGCAGTGAATTCCGCAAATGTTGTAGTTCCTGGTCTGTAGTTGTCGATGGCACGAGCAGGCCGTGGCGGTTACCTGGACGAGGGGTGATTAGATGAATGAATCGGAAGGGACCTGTATACCAGCAGTAAGTCTGCCGATGATGCGCGTGCCACCGATGCTCGTATGCACGATGGGAACCACATCGGCGAGTTCTGCTTCGAAAGCAGAGTAAAAGTTGGTACTGCCTTGGATGGCGACGAGACAGTAGCTGTCTGTGAGTTTTGAAAAAACGCCAATGTCGCTGCTGTTTTCGAATTGGATACGAGTGGCCATGTTGAGTTGCTGACGGTATGGAATGGCTGGCTTATAAATCGCGTACGCGCCCACCGGCTCCGTGCAGCCATGTCATTCTGCGCCAGAGGAGCGCGTCTCCTGGGCCACAGAAGCCAATTCCACCGCATCGTGTCCACCTCGGCCTCCCAGCTCACCAAAGTAGAACAAATCGTCCTTGATAGCATCAAAGTCCTGCCTTTTCAGTTCGAGTCACAGCCAACTAACTCAATGCTTGACAGGCGACGGGTCCGATGCAGATTGCAACTTACATGCGGCTGTGTTTGACTCATCCTACTCACGGATATTACACAAACCCGCTGAACCCTGTGTTTGGATCGCGCGGCGATTTCATCACCAGCCCGGAAATAAGCCAGGTCTTTGGCGAGGTGTGTGTCTCCGTGCGGCCTCCTTGGCAGTTTTGAGGGTAACGAGACTGCTAGACGTAGTTGATCGGCATATGGCTTCTCTCTCGGTGGGCAAGCGCGGGTCGACCGCCTGCCTTGCGTCTGATCGAACTTGGCCCCGGACGGGGAACTCTGCTCGATGATGTTCTACGCGTATGTACGCTGATATGCGCATGTGAACATGTACTAACGCCTTCCAGGTCATGTCCCAGCTGACATCGCAAGGCAGCCGCCCGTTGAAGCATCTGCATCTCATAGAATCGAGCCGTGCTATGCGCATTGTACAGGAACAAAAATTACAGTCCGACATTGAGAAACTGGGGTGCGAGGTCAGCTGGCATGACACCTTGGAAGAATTGCAACCTTCCCCTGGCGTGTTCACAATGCTCATCGCGCACGAGTTTTTTGACGCGTTACCTATCCATGTTCTCCAAGTATGTTATTTTTTGCCATGGCGCTACTTTGTATTGATTCTCGACATCCCTGTCAGAGAAAGGAAACAGGATGGCATGAGGTCATGATCGGGTCTGAAGACATTGTACGGCATTCTGACAGTGACACCCAATCAGCCCCTCGCCTCGGGCGAGTGTTATCTCCCACACCGTCAGCGGCGTCGACATTGCTGGCGTTGTCGTCACCTCGCTTTAAAAATTTGCCTCTGGGCTCTACCATCGAAGTCTCCGCATCTTCTTTTAAAATTGCTCGCAAAATTGGGGCATTATTAGCCTCACATGGCGAGAGTGCCTCGTCAGGCGGGTGTGCGCTTATCATTGACTATGGGGGAGACAAAGTGCATGGCAATTCATTCAGAGTGAGCTACAGGATAGACCAGTATTGAATTTGGCTGATTCGCTACCACGACAGGCATTTAAAGATCACAGAATCGTGGACGTCTTCCATAGGCCAGGTGAATGCGATCTAACGGCCAACGTGGATTTTGCGTACATCAAAGAAGCGATGTCTGACCTCGGTGAGTGACGATGCAGCTCTCCGAGCCTGAGCTCAAGTGGACGTTTTTGGAAGGCACCGGCCCATGGACCCTTACCGCAGGCCGACTTTCTGGAGCGTATGGGGCTGTCGCTTCGCGCGGCGGCTCTTGCCCGCTCGGCAGGATCGGACAATCAGAGAGAAGCCATTAGGGTAGCGGCGAAGCGGTTAGTAGATCGGACAGGGATGGGAGCTCAGTATCAGGTGTTGGGAATCACGAGTGGTGGTGACGAGGAGGTGTGGCCTTTCGTGAAGGTCTAGCTACAGCAACAGCTCAACTGATGGACCATCGCGGTGTCGTTTGCGGCGGTCTAACTCCCGCTGCCCGCCATTCTCTCGCAATTTTCTTTTCTTTTTGTCCTCGCGACTGTCGTTATGTTCGCTGCCCGCTTTCAACCCGGCCTCCTTCTCCTTATTCCTCTTCCACATGAGCTTCCGCACACATCGATCGCAGAGCACAACCTTGACCAGCGCCGACTTTTGCTCTCCGTGCTCGTCGTAGGCAAAAGGCAGCTCGAGCGTGGTTAATTGAACCTGCTCCGTTGGGGCCGGCTGGTGGTGCTTGCAGCGGGTGTTCGCACACGTCCTCTCACCCGCACCAGACAACACCTCATCTTCGGACCGCCAGCGAAGCGCAAACTATCAGGGTGAGAAGATCAGATGCCAGGGCGTGTGGAGCAAGCGTTCGCTCACGTTGCCAGATTTGAAGTGCTTGAGGTCACAGACGGCGAATTCTCTGTAGAGACTCGCGTAGTATTTTCCAGCCAGCTGGTCGTTCCAGGCTGCCGGCGGGTCTTTGTCGTCGTCGCGGAGGAACCTGGGGAACGTGTGAGAAGGAGGGGGGGGGAAAAGGGGAGACGCACTTGTGGGAGGCCCTGAGGATGTCGAATTCAGACGGCATGAGGCGGCGCGGGGCCGCAGGGACGGATCAGCACGACGATCCAACATGGAGCGCGACATACTTAAAGCTTAGTCCCGCCCACTCGCTCCCTTCCACATGCCCGCCCCCGCCCTCGCTTGCCTGCCACAGTCAGTCTCTTCTTTCTACCCGTCCATCGCTCATTTCTCTTCTTCTAGGTCGCACCCCCCTCCCTCCAGATCTTGGTCCCTGTTCAGTTTCTTATCAAAGATCCGCCCCTCTCTACCAGTACCTACTTCTCCTCTACCTCCCGCATCCTCTCCTTTCGATGCCGCCGCCGCAAAACAAAGACGAGACGCTGCTTTGCGCGAGCGTGGCTTGCTCCCGCCTCTGAAACTGAACAAAGACTTGAGCCGCCAGGAGCGGGATCACGACCACCAGCTGCCCGTCGTCCGATCCATCGAAGGCACCGCGGTAACTATCGACAGCCCCACAGGCGTAGATACTGTCACTGCCGCAAACCTAATCAAAAAAGAATGGGAAGCCAAGAACCTTCCGCTTGATGGCGAACACGAGCGATTCAACTCTTTTACATTTGGCGGCTCTTTGTCGCCATCCAATGAGTCTGGGACACATGCGGGTGGCCAGTTGTCTGACAAGGATACGCCACATCTGCTTCCAACCAATCACCATTCACACCATACTTGTTCCCGTGATGGCGCGACCCGGGTGTTTCCACACCCTGAAACTGGATTAGCACCATCTAGTCCTACGATTCTACACCCCCTGCCATCGGCCCCAACCGTTACCACCGCGAAGCACGGCCGCAATGAAACTACTCTCGAATTGGTGACGTCCATTCCCACTACCCCTATCATCTCTCTTTCGCCCGTGGCGGAGGAACTAGATCCAAAGGACAAGGACGTACATCGACGAAAGCCTTCTACATCAGAGTCACAGACGTCTTTCGCCACCCCCTCTTTGGATGCGACTTCCTTTTCAACTGGAATCTCCTTGCTCGGCACTGCCGAGAATTCTCCGGGGATAAAGACAAGTGGTGTAAGGAATATTCCCATGATAGTGGAAAGTCCTATCGAGGAAAGTTTCCTACCCGAAATGTCCATCCCAGACGCCACGCCAAGCCCGAAAGAGCCATCTCAGGAATATCAGGATATCCAGACCCGTCGAAAGAAACGTAGCCTATTTGGACAGGATCCACCTAGGCGACTAACCGTTTCTACCTCTCTCACGAACATCCGTCGATCAGTCGCCAACACACTATCACGAACGAAATCCAGTCTCAAAGTACCGAAACAAGGCGACGTGTTTGATGCTTCGCATCTACCGCCATCACCAACCTACCCGTTTTCTAGTCTGACTCGAGTCAGCGGAAGACGAAGCTTGGACGTCTCGGCAACAGGGCTGAGGCAACCCGTTTCTCCAACTCTCCATGATCGGGCAAGTATATTTTTGGAAACCAGTGCCATTGAAGACGAGGAAGCTCGACGGGTGACCGAAATGGCTTTTCTCGATTGATTTTTCGTTTTTTTTAATCCCACACTCTTTTGGAATCATCGTTTGATCTTTGATTTTTTGGGCAGACATACTTTCATTGGTTTAATTTTTGATAGTTATACCCAATATGATACTGCTACTGAATAATTGTCTGGGGATTTATGAATGCATCCAATAAACTGTTGACGTGCTTCGTAACTTGTCTCTGGGCAAGTGAGGCTGCCAGTTTCTGTGCGCGTTGATTACTTGTCGAAATGTCATATGCATTGGCGTCATTCATGCCCCACTTACTGTGACTTATTGTGACCTGGTGCGACTTAATTGCCTTATTTGTGTCATTAAGTCACACTAAGTCACAAGGGTTTTTCCAGGCTCGGTGTTGCTTATTCCACGTTTGGCAATGGCAAATGGCAATACACTTGACTGATTCCGAAGTCCCACAGTATTTCGGACATGTTTTCGAGGCCGTCCGCATACCATTGAAGAGGTTAGAGGTTGCCATCCACCCTTTTTTACAATTTGTTGCACCACAAGTACTAGACTAACCCAAAATATATAAACATCATCAGTGCTCGGCTCATCGAAGCTTCGATTCCGCATATTTTCATATTTCCTAGGGCAGCCCAAAATAAGGAAATTGGCTTGTAGAAACACCTTCATTACATTCTCCGATGCATGTTTTAAACTACTTTGGAGGTTTGTGGCAGTGTCCAATATTCGGGCCGTAAATTTACCGTGTTTGTTTGTCCGCAGCTACAGTCGCGTCTATATCGCCCTGCCAAGAACAACACGCACGACCAGGATGATGAAATAACGACCCCAATTCGGCCCGCCAGAATATCCGAAAGCCGTAAGTACCTGATGACAAGGAAAGCCACATATGTCGACTGGCTGGCCCATGCCAAATGGAGAAATCTCTACCCAAAAACATGGAAAAGATCCATCCATGCGATGTGAACGAATGACTTCTCACGGAGGGGTCGCAAGACATTTTGAGTATTGAATGAAGGTGATCAAAGTGTGCAACGGCATGTATTATGGCTTAAAAAATCAAGAATCAAAGCGCTGGTATGGCGATGAACAAGACAAAACGTGAACTGATAGCAGAGTCTGGTGACTAGTACTGATACGAAATGAATTTCACCTCGATTTCACATTCGGGCCCTTGCACGGCCAGCACAACAATCGCATAATCCCGGATTCTCGGATGGCTTACGCCCATGTCTGAAGCTGTACGTTCCTCTGTAGAACGAACGTGGTTGTGCTATTCGCGTGTGAATGAATTGGTCAATAACCTTGATCTGACTAGTCAGACAGCTCGGGTGTCGCCAGCACCCGCTTGATACGGCCCGCCCTACTAATGAGCGCTGAGCGCTGAGCATTACTGGCAGGTTTATGCAATACTCACAGACATTTCCATCCGCAGAATGAAACGCAAGTTGCAACGGGAGATTCATGGTGCCACATGATGTCGGGTCCACTTTCTCCCATGGACAATATTCCCACAGCGAGATAATTATCATGTGCGTGCTTATCACCTCTCATCGATCTCATCGCTTCGTTAGCGAGCTTCCCGAAATCACTTTGACTTTCCGCGGTGAATGATGTTCTTGGAAGCTGCGAGAGAAAACGTATAGACCGGAGTTTGGATGTGCGCCCCGAAGCGACGGCAAGAGCCCATCCGACCGATTCCGACGCGTCGGATACAACTGGGATGAACACTTTTCCACGGCTGTATTGTATAAGAACGCTCTTGAGCTTTTCCAAGAGTTTGTGTCCCGTCGTCACCATGGTGTACGAACCCCCGGGTATGTTATTCCCCATACTGCTCCCTTGTGCTTCCACGTACCATCGTCTTTCAGCCGAGAAACCTGTTTGGCAAAGAATGAAGTTCTCCCTCAGGGCACTGGTCTACGGGATCACATTTTTCTTCATTTTTGCGCTCAGTATGCCATGGTTTTCTGTCTATAATCACCCATTCCTGACCAGCCAACAGCGGTTGCCGAGCTCGGCCTTGTCTCAGAACAATTGCACATACATGGGAACTCGTATGCGAATTACCCAACCAAGCAGTATAAGCATGTCATTGGTATCCTGCTCTTCTCATCAATAGCGACACTATTGTTCAGTTTGACTCATTTCTGGGCTTCTGTTACATGTAAGTCTACATCAGTCGATAATATCGACCATCCTGTCTGATGACATCTTAGTCCTTCCCTTCGTCTCTCTTATCCTGGCCGTTTTCTGGGGTGTCGGCGCAGGCCTTTTACGGACAGGGACACCATACCGTGGAACGAGTTGCACACCGCACAGTTTTGCACATTACCCGCCCGCTTTCCAGCCATTTGCGGGTCTTTGTAAGAAGGTCGTCGCTATCCAGGCTATTGCATGGACGGAATGTCAGCAATATTTTCTTTTATTGTTCAAAATAATTGATGTGTGTGTTTTGCAGGGGCGCTTTTGATAATCTTGTTGGTCGGATCGTTGGCACACAAACTGAGCATTTCCACGAAGCCAACTCCAGAAGAAATGTACTTTGAGGCTCCTAAGAAGGATGATGCCAAATTCTAGACGCGTCGACCCATTCATGACATCATGGCTATTCTAACACCCTAGATAACGCCTGTTCTTTACTTCGCAAAAGTAGTTGCGTCATTGGCGGTGAACTGACTTGAGTTATTGTTGTGACTCTTGTTTTTGTAATATATTTTAACTCGACGCCGTTAATCCGCTGGATTCGACACCACGCAGACATACCTTTATTTAACAGAACCATTTTTTTATCTTGAAACCCAAAATCTGTCCAGGTGCGGGAACCAAAGCGCGCCAGATACGTGCTGAGGGAGGGATGTCTCCCAATAATTTGTGCTCGGATATCCATCTCCCATGGACGCGAATGCATTAGACATCTATCTGTTTAGTGCTGGGTGTTTGCGCTAACGAGTCAATCTGTCCATACACACGGGCTTGTGTTTTTTGACCTGCAAATCTCGCATGGATGATAAACCAACCGAGTAGGCACAGCCACCACAGATTAGATTTCAAGTGAACGCAAGACAACTACAAACCAAATGCCTACAGTATCACTGATTTCTGCTGTGCCCAGTTACGTTACAAAGGAGGAGCACAACGCTCTCAGTGCTTCTACGCCCTCCTCTTTCATCGGTCTGCCGCCCGTTCTCTATCACAAGGAGGAAGGTGTCGCCGTCACGCTGGATCCCGCCTTGGAGGGCTTTACAGCGGATGATGCCGCTCATGGAACATTGTATATTATTTCAAGGTAAGCTTGAAGTGACACTATCACGGTCTTTTTTTTTTTTTGGACCATAAACAGTGTTCTCGTATTCATGTCCAACACCGGCCGCGGCTTCGAAGTTAAATATCCAGACATAACACTCCATGCTATATCCCGTTCGAATTCGAACGCGTCTATATATTGTCAACTCGACGAGGAAACAAATGCGGCAGCGGAACAGCTTTCACATGCGAATCTGAATGGTACAGCAAATGAAGAAGGGGAAGAGGAGGGGGAGGAAGATTGCAGCCCAATGCGCGAACTCAGTATTATTCCTCAAAATTCTCAAGCATGTAAGGATTAGTCCATCTGATGGTTTCTTCGACACACTCACCGGTTGTTTATGGGTTAGTGGATGCAATTTTTGAAGCGCTCTCGCAATGTGCATCGTTACACCCAGACCCTGAAGATTTCGATGATGACGAAGATGCATTCATCGATTCTGACTTCAATGCTGAAATCTTTGATGGCAACGAAGAGGAAGAGCTCAGTGAGGTTGGGAGGGTGCGCAGTGATTTTATCAACAATAGCAGATTCGCTCCATACTAGACTTATCTCCCCCCCTTTCTGCCGCCTGTCAGGCTGCATTGGCCCACCTAGAATCCATCATTGACAATCCATTCGAAGACAGCGTCCGAGCCGGCGAAGATACACAGACTACGTCACGCGAAAGAACTTCTGCCGAGCAGGAATCAGCTTCTACGGGGGAGTCACGATAGAGTAACATTAATTGATGGTATGAATACCTATTCTACCTACTGCTGCAATCATTTCTTGAATTGTGTAAGGGGCACAAAGCCTGGAGGGTTCGTTGGATCTAATTTAACTGGTGATCCGATAGATGCTAATGCAGGTTGGTTGAACCTAGGGAGAGGTCCCCAATCGAATGATGGTGATGCTGGAGATGGTACAGTGCCTTTCTTTAATGGGATGTTTGTTGCGTGCTTTTTCGTCCGCCCGGCTCCTCGTCTCGTAGGTGGGGACGGAGACGGGTTGAAATCATCTTCCGTCCACTCTGGTATGGGTGTTTGTGGCGTTTCTGCAGAGAAAAACGGTCCTGATATGGGCGTTTTGAATGCGAATCCCGATCCGGTGCTGTCAAACGCGGTTTTTTGCGGAGTTTTGAATGCGATACGAGCTGGCGTTGCCTGGGCTGCCTTGTTGTTTAACAGCGGTGCCTTGCGTGCGGTCAACAAGGCCTTCAACTTCTGTGCAGATCTCTCTGCATTAAGGGCAGCGGCCGTGGATATGGCAATATGAGGTGTGACATTGAAAGGGCGACGCGATCCATTATCGGGCAACCGGGGATCCCTCTGCGACGATGGTAGCACCTTTACTTTTGTCGTCTTCGCTAATGTAGTCAGGTCAAGTTCCGCTATGCGTTCAGACAGCTGAGCTATCTCATCCGCCTGGTACTGAATAGCAAGGTCAATATTGCGATACGTTCGATTAATTGTGTCGAGAGTGGGTGCCCTTACGCAGAAATTAGACCCTAAATTATAGAAACTAGCCACAAGTCAATTACCTGAAGCTGGGTTTTCCCGAATTCGCCTCTGCAAGCTTCCTTTTTGACGCTTGAAGATGCGCCTCCATCTTTTGAATGCGATCACGTATTGCCTGGAAATGTTGAGCGACATGGTTCATCAGAGATTGGGAACTTACCCGAATACTTCTCCTTAACTGGGTCTGACTCTCCAAATGTTCAGGCCCGAGCGTCCTACTTCTTAGCATCTTTACAAATTCCTTGTCATTCTGCGCTTTCGTAAAACGTGCTATCTCTTCCTTCCTAGTTCCAGCTAGGAGAATTAAAGACCAACTATAAAAATCCAGTATCCAGCAGCTTACCTTTGAGCATCCTACCCTCGGCCTGCCTTACTTTTTGCTTCAAGTCTGCTCTCAGCTCCCGGAGTTCCGTGAGATCACGGCCAAATTGCTTTAACATTTGTCCGAAATGTTGAGCATCAACAAGACCCCACTTAGAAGGACTTCCCAGGTCAGCTTTGCGGTGCGAGCCACCATTTGACTTCGACAGTTCCTGCCTCTTCTTGTTGGCCTCTTGCGCCAACAGCCTCAACTGTGAACGTGAAATGTATAGAGGGATAACCGGAAATGATGTCGACTCACCTCTTGCAGCTCCTGATTCATTGTGTTATAGAGCATCGTACACTCCTTTTGCATCCCCTCTTCCGATGGTACTTCTGACGGCGAAGGTTTCAGAGGAGTAGGAACCAATGGTTTCCCTGACATGAAGGGGCTGACATCGGCGGTAGCGCGGGGTTTGTTAAAGAAATTGGACGGTGGTACAGAAGCTGGGCGATTCAGGTCTGGAGGTTTCGCGGTTGACGCCGAAAAGGACAATGGACTCGACATTGGCCGCTGAAGAGCGGCCGCGAAAAGGCCAGGCGCAAGTGTGCTCGGAGCTTCCGCCTTGATTGTGAAGGGCAGAGTTGACGAGGTGGCTTGCACTTTGCGTCCCAGCGCGTTGTCCTGGAAAGGTCCGCCGCCGAAAATGCTAGTCGCCCCGCGGAACGCGCCTGTTGACAGGTTTGGTTGCTCTGTTTTATTGAGCGACAACGCCAGCGTAGGTGTTTTTGCCAATAGACTTGGCACAGGCGAGGCTGGCTTCATTGACGCTGACACGGTAGCCAACGATGGAATACCTTGAGGCGTTGGGGCCTTCAAGTCTTCGGCTGGCTCTACCTTTTCAGGTTCCGCAGAGCGAGGCTTCAACGGCGGTGTAATTGGTTTCGTGACCTCTTTCTCAACATCTTTCCCTCCTTCAACTTGATCTTCAACAATAACAGGTGCTCCTGCCAAAGGGGAACTCCGCATTGGACGGGTACTTGGCCTACCAAGTCCTACACTGAAAGGCTGTCCGGCAGGAGTAGTAGAAGGTACGGGCTTAGGAATCGCAATTGCTGCAGGCCTTGCTGGTGTGCCAGGTGGGGTAGTGCTGGGCTCCTTCGAAGGCTTCTCAGCCGAGTCCGTGGATACAACTATTGAAGGTACCTCAGGCGCCACTGAGGGAGATCGCGAAATTGGCAAAGGCACCATTGCCGGATCTACTGATCCTCGTGAGGGAGTCCCCGTAACTTCTGTGGTTGGAATTTCCTCCTGTTCTTCATCTTCATCAGATCCATCTATTGAACCTTCTGAATCGGAAGGGCCCAAGCTACCCGACAAGTAATCCTCATTTTCCTCTTCCTTCGCCGCTGTAGCAGATTCCTCAACGATCTCCCCTTCCTCCAAAGTGACTTCCACAAATGACTCTTCCGTGGAGATGGGTTTCTTTTTTTGAAGACTTTCTGCTATAGGCTCGCGATCCTTTTCAACCATTTTCTGGGAAGGTTCAGCTACAGGGGTAGTAGTGACTTGCTCAGGTGGAGGTGAAACAGGCGTTCGAGGTGTCCCTGTCGACTGTTCATTCTTAGGAGTAACTGGGGTGGCGGACTCTGACAATGGTGTATCTTTTGTCTTGAGCAGTTCACTGAACGATTTTCCGCTCCCAGCAAACGACGCAAATCCACCTGTCGTGCCACTGAAGGCATTGAAACCACTGCTTGACGAAGCCTCTGCGTGTGGGGTTGAGGCGACTGGAGTAAATGCAGACCTGACACCAGGTAAAGAGGTAGCGCCAAACTTCGGTAATGAGGCATCAGGGGGTGTGTTTGTTGGGGTAGTCGATATTAGCTGTTTCCCAAATACAACGGAAGGCGTTGTTGAGACGTCAGGTTTCTTGAAAAACGGCGAAGACTCAGGTGTGCCACCAAATGCCCCAAAACCAGATGCTGGTCTAATTGGAGTCGACAAATTACTGAATGCAGCGGCGGGAGGACGTTGGACTGGTGTTGTAGAAATAGGGATAGAGTCCCTTTTAATCGGGGACGCGGGAGGCGACATGTCATCGTCAACTGCCAAGGGTGAATTAATACCGGCCATGGGCTCAGGGGATGAGGGCGGTGACTTATCCATCGCACTGGATTTTGAAGCATCTTTTTTCGGTGGCTCAGATGCAGGGGTCGTTGTCGCTCGAAAAGCGGTCTGCGCAGAAGCAAACGCAGCAAAAGCACTGCCAGTTTGTCTTGTTGTATGGTTTGACGGTGTGTTGAGTGCAGACGGACCACCGATAGCAAAAGCACTGAATCCACCGGACCCCGTTGTCGTGGGTGTTGGGAAGCTCGCTTTGCCGAAGGATGGTTGGCCAAGCGATGACTGACCAAAAACGGGTTTTGCGAAGCCTTGCGAACCAAACGCCGGGTGCGCGGGCGCAGATGGCGTTGACTCAGTTGCAGCAAACGGTGATTGTGACATGCCGTCTTTCGCTGCGGAAGGGGTAATGCTCTGATAAATGCTAAATGCACCAAAACCGGTCGCTGGTTTAACAATACCTCCAAATGGAGATGCAGCTGTGCTTGGTGAAGGGGAGAACGAACCGAAAATACCGCCTTCGTTCTTGGGTGGAGTACTTGCCCGATCGCCACCCAAAGACAGGCCTCCCAGCGAAATGGTCTCGTCAGACATAGACGCCTCCCTCGTTATAGTTTCAGAGGCTGGCTGAGAGGCAGCTGAGGAACTGAGGCCGAGTGATGGCTGACTAAAACCGCCAAAGGTAGAGTCACTTGTGCCCTTGGTGGCCGCGAAGATGGATGGCGTCCCAATTGGTGTTTGCCCATATGCAGCTTGCTGGCCAAAGGAGGATGCTGTAGGAGTTTTCTGGACAAACGGAGACGTTGAAGATTGACCGAAGGTCGATCTGGAAGGGGTTGGAGTAGAAGGTGGCGAAAAGGCAGCGGCGAATGCAGGAAACTCTTGTGCTATCACAGGACCATTGAAAGCAGACAGAGATTCCGCTTTAACCATGCCGACATAAGGTCTGGTGTGATCAAGCTTCCAACCTTGTAGTGTCCCATCATTCAGATACGCATACATGATGGGAAGGTTCTCTTCCACGTCTGTCAAGTCTGTCTCCAGCGACATCAGGATCGTATCGTTCATGTATTTATCCAAAGGAAGTTGCAAGGGATTCTCTTGCGGTTGCTGATACCACTGCGGGCCTATGCACGCCAAGACCTCGAGATCCACCGATGACATATCTCCGACAATGAGAATAGCCTTCGCAGTTTCGGCGGAGGCTCCAGACTCTTCGTCCCACTTGGGCATCGACAATGACAAGGCATGCATTTTGTTGCGATCGGCGGTCGGAAACGGATGCATCAGGCTAAAATAATGACCAGTAGAACTCTTGATATCAACGTGAACAACGTGTAGTGTTGCATCAGAGGACTCGGGAATCTTCGATGAATACGTTGACTTGAAAACAAGAGTTGGCCCGACCCAGTCGAGGGACACCAGAAAGCCATCTGCCGTGGGCGGTATCTGCTTATGAGGGACAGTATTATTTGAGAGTGCATAGGTAATGATGTCTCCCATGCGTAAGCCAATAGCCAAGTGCTTTCCCTTCGGCGCCCAAGATACTACGAAATGGATTAGCTTGCATGTCGAATGAAGTTCTGAATACATACATGTAACTGGAGCAGCTTCACCTTCACCAGCCCATCCACATTGTGCGTCCAACTTATCGATGTCTAGCACCTGAACAGTACCATCACCTCGAATAACTGCGACGAGCCGCGTTAGTTCTGGCTCGGTTCCTGGGTTAGGCAAAATTTGTGTAAATGGCGCAGAAGATGTCTTGGACATATTCAATGGCGAAACTTCGTTTGTGCCTGCTGAAAACAAGTGGGCGGTATCATACACCAGAAGTTGACCCCCTGTGAATCCTACGACAAGACGGGCATCATGCATGCCAAAAGCGATGATGTTTACATCCTCTGCCGGTAATCTAACCGTGCGGCGGGGAACAAAGAGATTCTCGTCATCCTTTGCATTCTTGAGCGAAGTACGAAGTTCTTGCAGAGTTGAAAGAACGATAGCTGAAACGAATGTCAATGGCGAATCCAGGCCCAAATCTATGGCGTACGTACAAGTGCCGTGACTCTCCGTCCGAACAGCGGCAAACCAGCCTTTTGAATTGGCAATGGCAAGAATACGATATGGAAGAACGGGATTGACTTTATGCGGCGCGGAGAGCAAGACGCGCGCCTGCTTATTCAAGAGGTGGAATGTCGGATACTGCAAAACACAGGTCAGGGAGTACGGTTCTGGATCCGAGAAAGCACGCACATTGAATCCATCAGAAAGCGAATCCCGTGGATTTGGGTCGATGCTGACAGCGTTGAGGCCCGGCCTGCTCAAAGGCGTGAAGCTGGCCATGACTGGATGCGCGTGACGAGTCACGACAGCTTCCGCCGCGTTGTTTGACAAACCAATTAACGCCAAATAAACAACACAGCCATCCGAACCAGATGCAGATCTCCCCGTTTAGATTTTCAGTATGTAAACGATGAAGAAAGTAGTTTTACCTCCCCAAGACCGCAGGATGCCAAACTCCTCCTGGTACTACAGTGATGACCTCGGATTCGTACACACAGAGCCCTGTGTGACTTGTTATAACTATGTTAGGCACATTCACCACTCGGACCACAAGCCTCTCGAGTGGGCCGTTCTGTCCCAACAGTGCGAACGCTCACGATCGGAGCGAAATTACCTGAATACTTTGTCAATGAAGCTGAAATCCGAATTACGTTTGCTTCAAGACGAGCTTTCACTCGCAAAAGATAGTCTTATGCATTATCAAGAGGAGTGTACCAAGTTGCGGACGGAGATCGATTCGCAGAAGCGCTCGAATGACCTCATCGACGAAGGGTATGCAGGTAGGACTCAGGACACGTCTCCAGAGACGAGCAATACCCGCCGGACGAGTCCACGAGCCCCGAAAAATATCGCACAATTGCAGTCTCTCATGACCGCTGCTCATGAGCCTGGGAACATTCGGGCACTCACAAAGATCAAAGCGCTCTGCGCCGAAGCGCACGCGACGTCAAGAGAACTTAAAACACCCTTACAGCAATATTTATTGGTCCATTGGCGCAATCCTGAAACGGCGAGCGATGGAGATAGAGCTACGCAGGCCCATAGCAAGACAAACCCGCGCAGAGACGACCCTGTCGAAATATGGTATGAATATCTTTGCGCACACAAGTCATCGTGGCCGCGTGGTGTGCGACATGACGCGAACGGTAGGCCCTTCCTGCCAGATCTCAAGGCCAGCAGAACCGTTGCACAGCTCAGACCACCGGATGTAGTGACAGCCGGTGCAAGCGCGGCAATGCTCCGCTTTGAATTCATGTCAAATCTTACCGACCTATTTGAGCAACGAGGATTGTATCAGAAGATTCTTAACCAATACGACATTCCCGTGTTGCCTACTGTGAGCCTGGGACCATATTCTGGGCCATTCCCCATTTCAGTTCAATCACTGGTTCGACATCTTGCAGAATGTGGTATTACCGCTCAAGTAGCGCAAGAGGAGTTGGAACCTTGGGCGTACAATTATAAATTGTCAAGGGATAGCGAATAATTCACTCCTCGGAGCATGTGTAGCATTCTGCTTCAGTTTTTGCCTGATTTTAAGGGCTTCCAGCTATCATATATTCGTTCTTGAACATCTTGTACCACACTTCGATATCAGTTACTGTGCCTGATTTCTTTCAAGACGTAACCTTCTAGTCCTCCACATAGCCAAAGCTCTTGTACACTCGTCCCGACAGGTTTTATCTTGTAGCTTTTCTCCGTACGTGTGTTGCGCTTGACCATAACATGACCGTTACTCATGTTTACGGTGACGTGAAGACCTTGATCCACTGTCATTTCACCATCCCTTCCCCCCGCACCTCGCTGTCCGTCTTTAGCATACGCTTCTGTCAGGTCATGAACAAGCTCAGGACATTCGAGGCATACGAGACCGTTGTTGATCGCATTGCGTTTGAATATGTCGCCAAATGAGCCAGCGATAACCATGGGGATCCCCGCTGCTTTAAGGGCGGTAGCGGCTTGTTCGCGAGATGAACCGGTGCCGAGATTATAGCCCGCTACCAAGATGACGCCAGATTGGATGGAGCTATCCGATCCGGATGGCAAATGCCGGTTGTAGGATGCCACAAGTTCTGCAAAACCTGGGTCATAATTTTCCATCACGACCTGAGCTTGCCGTTCAAGAGTGATATCATCCTGGTAGGTATATTTACCAGGGTAGATACCATCTGTATTTAAGTTATCTTGGGGTGCAAAGAGGAGAGCGCCTGAGAACTCTGTCGGGAACCCGGGAAGAATGGGTTCCCTTGATTCAGAATGAGAAGCTGAGGAAACAGGGATGCCTGAAACAGAAAATGAAGGAATTTGAGTCAATGGTAGCGCATTCCTGTCGAGAGCGTCAGGTCCGCAAATGTATCCCTTGATGGCACTCGCGGCGACAACGGCAGGGCTGGCTAGGTAAGCTTTTGCTTTGGGATCACCCATGCGCCCCTTATAATTCCTGTTAGTAGCACTTATCCCCGTTTCACCTTCCTTGAGCAGACCTGTCCCGAGACCTATGCAGGGTCCGCAACCTGCTGGGAGAGGCTTTGCTCCGGCATTGATCAACACGTCCCAGTCACCCGCCAGCTCAGCCTCGAGTTGTACAACAGAGCTAGCAGCAGCGACATAGAATTCAACACCAGGTGCAACTTTGTTTCCTCTCATCACAGCTGCTGCGGCTGCGATGTCAGAAGCACGCGAATTTGTGCAGCTGACTAGATACGCTTTCTGTATTGCGATACGCGATTCCTCGAGAATAGGTAACGGAGTGGAAATTTTGACACTGTTTGGGCCAGATACATGGGGAACGAGGGATGACATATCAAAAACCAAATGAGAAGTGTACTCTGCGCCCACATCCGATTTGAGTGTGAATTGACGAAGTGCTTCTAATCTTTTTCTGTTGACGCGGGGATGCTCCGGAGGAGGTGGAATTGCTGATGAGCCCAAGGAGGAGAAGGTTCTTCGTTCAAGTTTCGAGATTGCATTTTCGTACCATTCTAATGTTACCTCGTCAACTGGGAAGACACCTACCAAGGCGCCCCATTCGGTAGTCATGTTGGAGATGGTCAACCGATCATCGATAGACAGTGCAGCAACACCTTCCCCCGTAAACTCGATGGCAGCATTGAGAACTTCGTCGTTGTTGAAGGAACCGCAGAGAGCAACAATTACGTCTTTTCCCGTTACCCCGGGTGCTAATTTCCCTTTCAGCTCGACTTTGACCATGCAGGGAACCTGCCACCACGTTTTTCCCGTCGCCCACAAGGCGGCGGCATCCGTTCTCACAATTGGCGTGCCTACGCAACCTACGCCTCCGTACATGTTACTGTGACTGTCGCTGGCGACGGTTAGGGTATGCGGGAAAGCGTAGCCCTCTTCAATGAGGACTTGATGTCCGATGCCCCGGCCAGCAGGGTAAAAATCCACGCCTTGTTGTCTGGCGAAGGCTTCAATTGATGCGTACTTGGCCAAATTTTTGTCTGACTTGTTTTGTACGTCATGGTCCAGCGTAAAAACCGCCTGTGAGGGGTCATGCAACCGCGTGGCCCCAATAGATTTAAACCTAACAGATGAGAGGGATTCCATAATTGACAGGACGAGTACTTACTTGGAAATGACCGGACCAGTATTATCGTGTGTCATGACATGCTCTGGACGTATCATGACATAGTTGCCTGCTTTGACGAATTTGCCATCGGGCAAACCGACGGAGTACCTTTGGACGACCTTTTCGATGACAGTTTGCGGCACCGTAGCTACGGTGGTTGCGAAGAGCCGCCGGGGGGTAAACCTGTGACGGCCGTGAGATGCGAGCTGAGAGAGCAAGCGCATGTGGTATGTGTATGGGCGTGTCGCGAGCTCCGACTATGGCTAGCCTCCCGCAGGCATCACTCCACAGGGTCTTTGTTGTATCTGCGTACAATAATGCCAGAATCCGCCTTTAAAACCAGCTTGCGTGCTGCACATACTGATCGTACTGATCATGGACAATCCTGTCTTACTGTATACTCTCGCCTCGTTCGCTCTTCTTTATCTTGTGCAGCGATCGTGGACAACGGGCAGACGGCTTCCCAATATGCCCCCCGGTCCACCAACGAATCCGATAATTGGTAACATTCTAGACATGCCGAACGGACGCCTTCACCTTGCGTTTACTGAGTGGGGTACGTCTTACCAGTGTCCAAGGAATTCATGACTCGGATCGTCCACCAGCCAAGCAATATGGGGATGTCTTTTCCCTCAAAGTCCTCGGTCAAACAATAATTGTTCTCAATGCTCCTACCATCATTAAAGAAGTCATTGATCGACGCGCCACTGCATCTGCAAGTCGACCTAAATCCTATCATAGCCCAGATGATTGTGCAGGATGGTTTGAATTTAGGGCTTTCTCGCCATGGTATGTGGATTTCGTCGCATATAGTTCCGCTCCCGCTACAGCCGTCTCTTCAGCCGGCGACAGTTGGAAAGCAATGCGCAAAGCTGCAAACCAGCTTCTCGGCAACGAAAATATTCGCAAGATGGCCATTTATCAGCGTGCAGAGGCTGCACAACTCATGTGGGAGTTCGCGAATCAGCCGGATGTACGCTTTCCAATCGTCAGTGCGATGCTCTTTCTGACGTGCTTCATACACTAGGCCTGGTTCCACCATGTCAGAAGATTTACGACATCCCTCGTATTGGCGGTCATTTATGGAATCCGAGGGCCTACGCTGCAGAACCCCAACGTCAAGGGCTTTATGGAAGTACACCCTATATACCTGCGCTGTCTGGATATCGGCACAATGCCACCAGTCGACTTATTCCCTATCCTGACCTATGTGCCAGAGCGGTTCGCCAAATGGAAACTGCTTCCCAAGAAAGTGAAACACATGCAGGAAGAACTCTATGATAGAGCCCTCTCAACAGTTGAGAAAAGGGTAGCGAGTGGCCAAGGAATCGGTAGTTTCATGGAAGAACTCCTCATAAAGGCACCTTCCTTCGGTATTCCCACCCGCGAGCATCTTGTGTAAGTCTTGCAACGTCCTGATTTTTTCGCGCTAACGTTGCAAGTCATTTTGGTGGTACGCTGATGGAAGGCTCGGATTCGACCTCTGGTAGTCTTCAAGTTATTATTCTCGCCTTGACGAGATACCCAGAAGTACAAAAGAAAGCTCATGAGGAGATGGATCGAATTGTTGGTCGAGATCGCACGCCGAACGAGCATGACATACCTCACTTGAAGTATGTACAGGCCATTATCGATGAGGTAAGAGGTTTCACTCTCAATAAACATGGCTCTCACATCCCCAGTGCTATCGCTTCCGTCCTGTTGGACCCTTAGGGGTTCCGCATTCAATGGCAGAAGATGCCATCGTCAACGGATACTTTTATCCGAAGGACGCCGCCATCTTCATCAACGTCCGTAAGTAACTGCACTGACACTACTGAACACGACTTATCAATCTGTTTCAGATGGCCTATTCCACGACGAACGCTACTTTGACAAACCCAATGAGTTTAACCCTGATCGCTTCCTCAAACACCCGTTTGGAATTAAAGAAGGCGTTGAAGACGACCCGGCTCGTCGGTCGAATTTGCTTTTTGGTGGCGGGAAACGAGTTTGTCCAGGCATCGCATTTACAAAGTCTTCTTTGGTACGCACATGCTAGCAGACGCTATTCGTTGCTGACGCCATCTTTGTACAGGAGCTCAACACGGCCAACTTTATCTGGGGATTTGATTTCCTTCCTGCTATCGATCCGGTCACTGGCAAAGAAATCTACCCCGATCTTGATGATTACACTGATGTAAGAGATGATCAGACTCGTCAATATCAACATCTAAGCATGAATCAATTTAGGGTATTACCGCACACCCAAAGAATTTCCCTCTTCGCATTCGACCACGGTCTGCTCATCACAAAGACTTGATTGATCGGCAGTTCCAATCAGTGTCAGACATCTTGTCAAGATATGAGTACGACCTTACCCCAGTTGATTTGGAGTTCAATGCCAGATATCGCGACATATGATGCCGCAGATTTATTACATCTATGCTAACTCATGTACCGTGCTTGAATACTTGTAACTTGTGTTTTTACAAAGTGTGAATTATTGTGATTTCTTAGTACTGTGTGCATTGCCCCACACAAGATCGTCAATCTTCTTCCTTTCCACCTCGCTTCTGAAAAGCCTATGTACAACGAGCTTCCACAATGATTTTGACGGATCGAACATGGGGACACGCTTTTGATAAGCGACATATGCCTCTGGATACTTGCTCTTGGAGATGCCTTCCGTAAAAAGGGTCGAGGAATAGAAAAGAAGAGACAAGGATGCAGCCGGAACGATGTACAAAATATTTGGATATAAAGATGCCACCAAGCTCTTCAATTGATCCGGGTAAGCGCGCGCGAGTTGGCTAACACTAATATGGGGGATATGCGGGGGAGGTGCAGCAAGTAGTGGCATCAAATTGACGATCCACTAAATTACCGTCAGTAAAATATTTTAAATAATAATAATTTCATACCCAAAACGTTTGTTCGCAATAGAAATTCGGATGTCGTGAATAAGCCCACAAGCCGCGAGTGATGAAACCACGGCGAGCATCTGTGGGTGTCCACGCGAGGCGTGCACCAGGCCAATGTTGATTCCCGCGGTATGGCTTCACAGAAGTGGTCCCTTTCTCCTTGGCAAGAAGGGCATGTTTATATGCTTGGAATGCGAATTGCTGATTATCGGCAGTAAATTCCACAGCGAGTATGACAATTGCCAGGACCGCGAGGGTAAAGTCTGAGGTCGTCAGAGGATCGTGAGGCTGTAAAACCGACGCCACGGCGGTGGGAAGGCCAAGAGAAAGGAGGAGAATGTTCTGGATGATGGCAATAAATGTGACGTTGACGACCTGAAAAAACCAAAGGGGAACTTTGGCTCGCAAGACAGACCATCGGTAATCTTCGTCTCCTCTACATAGGATGAGGCGTGTGAATGAAGAGAAGCGATGGGACGCACAGCGAAAAGAGACCTCGGCGCCAAGTATTATACGAGAGCCTGCACATCCAGATAAAGACGAGAGCAAGCATCAGCAAAGCTCGTGGGCTATAGTCATTGATTGCTTCTCGTCCAAGAGCAGGTGGGGTGAATGGGATCAGGAAGTATTTCGGGGTTTGGTGCCATAGCGGCAACAAAGCGAAGTAGGCGGTGTAGATGGTAGGCAGTATCGTCCAGAGACGGTCTACCTGGGACACATTTGAGGTCAGGATGGATACAACATACGTGGAACCAGTGACAAAGGTGCAGAACTGCAGCGGCCACTCGAGCGCAGGTCTCAAGCTGTCCATGACGTTTGTGTTTAGGTAAGCAGCACACTTGGAGCCAAACAGTAGCCAAACAACGCAGCGCCATGTCGACGTCCGTGCTCGTCAACGCCTTTGCGCCGTTCCCTTCGCTGACCCTCTCCCTCCCCTCGGACAGCCACAATAGACTCGCTGTATGCGCATCTACACGCCCGCTATCCTTCTCTGCCCACAGATTTGGCCGCTTCACTGGTATTCTCGACTCATGCAGGTCAAATACCACATCCATCTTCAACGATAGCCTTGCTTCATCGCAATGACGGTCTTTCGACGCCCAATTTGGTTACGCTGCGACTAATGCCCCGTGTTCTGGGAGGCAAGGGTGGTTTCGGAAGTCAGTTGCGTGCCGCAGGTGGTCGGATGAGCAGTCAGAAGACGAGCAACAACGACTCATGCCGGGATCTCAGTGGAAGGCGACTTAGCACGCTGAAAGAAGCAAAAAAGTAAGAGCCATTGGTTTTTAACGGCCGTTGGCTGACATTTGTTGCAGACTTGCTCAGTATCTCGAGTCAGAACCGCAGCGCATGGCTGCAAAAGCTGAAGCTCAGAAAGCCAAGTTAGAGGCGCTCGAACGAAAACTCGGCATTGAAAACGCAGGCTCTTCCAGCTCGAATTCCGACGATCCGCCGGTATTCGCAGGCACGAAGCATCGTTTTGACGACACCGAGTATCTCGAGCAAAGCAGGGAAATTGTCGATAGTGTAAAGAATGCTGTGTCGGTTGCCATGCTCAAGAAGAGGAAAAAAGCCAAGGCGAGTGGTAATGGAGATGCCAGAGTTGAGAATGGCGACAAGAAGGCAGAGCCAGATGCGAGACCTGCTAAACCCGCTAGCGTGGCGAAGGCGGATAGTCCAGCAGTGCCTCCCATCGAGCCCCCATTGAGCGCTGTAGGAGCATGAGTGGATTCCGTAATTATTAGTCTGTGCCAGCGGAGCACTTGTAATACATTTTTGGCCTTGGCTTACGCCATTACGTCCATGGACAAGGGCAACAGAGACGACTTTACGTTCGCAAAGCTCTCAGACCTGAAGTTGCCCTTCTCTTTCAGAGTGTTTGTATGGCCTTTTCCCTCTAGAGCCTAGGACTAACAGTTGTGATAGGTCTCAGCTGGAGGGTGTCAGGAAGCCAAGAAACCATACCGAGTTACTCGAGAACCCCGAACTACGACACCATGGCATCCAATCCTCGTAAACGTGTACTCTTTCTGCGCCATTCGTCACAGCTTATAATGCTAGGTTTCAAGAGTACTCTCAGACCTCTACGTCACTTGCCAGCTCGTAGCGGATAACAAGCCGCTGACAATCCCTTTCCGCACGTCTTTCAAGGCTTTCAAGTCAAATTATACGTACGTCACCCGCGTCCCATGCTCTGCTCCAAACACACGTATTTGCACAGATGGAATGAATGGATAGCGCTACCAATCCGTTACTGCGACCTTCCCCTAACCTCTCAAATCACATTCACCGTTTGGGACATTGCTGGTCCAAGGAATGCCGTTCCTGTTGGTGGAAGCACATTCCGTTTGTTTGGGAAGAAGATGTGAGTGCGCGACTTGGCCCTTCGACTATACCTTACGCGTCTGTAGGACATTACGACGCGGGAAACATCGTCTGCTCCTGTGGCCCGGACAAGAAGCGGATGGATCAATCGAGACGAGAACTCCAAGCAAAATGGATGGTAGGGATGAAATGGGTCGCTTAGAAAAAGTATGTCTCGTTTGAACCACGAAGACGAGTGCATTAATCATTTGATTATAGTTGGTTAAGAAATATGAACGCGGAGACCTTCCAAAATCAGATTGGCTCGATAAGTTGGCCTTTCGCAAAATGGAAGAAATACACGCAGTAGGCGGCTTAACTTGCCAAAGTTAATCATCTTATAGAATAAAACTTAAACAGTCGGAGACTGAGAAATCCGAGAATTTGTTTCTCTATATTGATCTGCCCAGATTTGATTTTCCAGTCATCTTCAGTGAGCCGGTATGTCTTGGAATGCCTGAGCGACAACACTTTTCAATCGTTCTCTAGGAGACCCTATTGCCCGTGACTACCTCATCAAGCCTTCCACCCCCATCCACGAACGCCACCACGACTACTCCTGCACCCTTCTCTTTAGATTCGACGATCTGGAGCGTTGTCGACCCAGATGTAGTACGCGAAAATCCCGTAGAGGATAAACATCGGCGTTTGGTTCGAAGTCACCGAAGTAGTCCTTATGATAGGGAATTGAAGCCGAATGCAAAGATACGAGATGAACTAGCTGTCCGTTTGAATACACGTCCTTTGCTCATTCTTCTCATTATGATGCTTAGGTCATCTTGAATTACTCTCCAAGTCAACAACTAACATCAGAAGAGAAAGACCTCATTTGGAAGTTCCGATTCTACCTGACAAGGGACAAACGAGGTCTTACAAAGTTTCTCAAGTCTGTTACGTGGCGCGACTCGTCTGAGGTTAAACAAGCCGTGGAGGAACTGCTGCCACAATGGACCGAAATCGAGATTGATGATGCGCTTGAGCTGTTGGGACCAGGAACTGTCGATTCGCGCGTCAGGGCTTTTGCTGTTCGACAACTCAATCGGGCTGATGACGATGTAAGTCAACTCCACAAGTATCGAAAGACCGGCGTCTCATCTTGTGAAGGAGTTTTTGCTTTATTTACTGCAGCTAGTGCAAGCGCTTAAATTCGAAAGTGTGGCGAGCGACCAGCGGTCTTCACGATCTGCTACAAGCGCGATTTCATACGACGACAGCGGACTTTCCGACTTTTTAATCGAGCGCGGTGTTATGAATCCAGTATTGGGCAATAGGCTGTATTGGTATCTTATGGTTGAGGTTGCGTCGGAAGATAGAGTCATGGCCAAGATGTACGGACGGGTGGTGTTCAAGTTCATGAACAAGATACTCGAGACAGAAGATGGGACAGAGCGCCGTGAGCTACTGCGTCGCCAAGGTCTCTTGATTGAAACTCTTGCAAAGCGAGCCAGGGAACTCAGGACGTCGAAAGATCAACGGCCGAAGAAGATTGAAAAACTGCGCTCCTTCCTTGCAGATCCAAAGAACAACCTAGCTACTATGCAACCTCTGCCACTGCCCCTGAATGCCCTGATTGAAATAACTGGCATTATACCGGAGAAGTCTTCCATCTTCAAGTCGAGCCTCCAGCCCCTCCTGCTCTATTTCCAGTGTTCTGACGGATCGACATTTCCCATCATCTTCAAGGATGGCGACGACATGCGGCAGGATCAACTCGTGATCCAATTATTCACGCTGATGGATCTGCTTTTGCGAAAAGAAAATTTGGATCTCAAGTTGAGTCCATATGACGTACTAGCTACAGGCCCGTCGCAGGGGATGGCCCAATTCATCCAGAGCATGGCTATCGCTTCTATCGTCAGTGAACATGGGAATGTGCTTAACTATTTGCGTTTGCACAATCCCGACGATGGTAGTGTGGGCACGTCGGGCGTCGAGCCAGGCGTGATCGACACCTTTGTTCGGAGTTGTGGTGAGTCTGCTCTGCACGCATTCCCAGTTGTAGAGCTGACAACAGCTAACAGCCGGCTATTGTGTCGTTACTTATCTACTAGGAGTGGGCGACCGCCACCTGGATAATCTGCTTGTTGCACCCGACGGTGAGCATTTTCCGTCCAGTAATTAAATTGCTCTGACAGTGCTTCTCCAGGTCATTTCTTTCATGGTAAGTTCAAGTTTAAGTTCATTACACATCTTACAGACAAATCTAGTCGATTTCGGATACATCCTCGGACGCGATCCCAAACCTTTCCCACCGCCCGTCAAAGTGTGTAAAGAAATGGTAGATGGAATGGGTGGCGCTCAATCACCCCATTATGCACGATTCAAAAATTTCTGCTTCACTGCATTCACTATTCTTCGGAAGAGCGCAAACCTCATTCTCAACTTAGTTGCGCTGATGGTAGATGCCAACATACCCGATATCAAACATCGTGATGTACACGAGCAGATCCAGGAAAAATTCATGCTGGATTTGACGGAAGAGGAAGCGATCAAACATTTCGAAGCGTTATTAAATGAGACATCGTATTTAACGGTAGTATTGGACCGTATTCACGATTTAGCACAATATTGGCGCAGTTAATTTTTCCCTACAATATCTTGCTCTAGTTACGGGTTCTGATATATAGCACCATTTCCTAATGTCTTTGAAGTGTTTTCCATATCTTGTCCTCTATGGATCTCAAGACGGATGGGGAAGTGTTGAGACTGGTCATGAAATATGCAACGTTTCCCAGCGTCCTGAAATGTATGTTGTAAGGCAAACCTCCTGGTGCAGGGGATGATACGCGATCGTCAATGATGGCACGAAGTGGTGCCATTAATTCTTCTGCCGAATGAGAATTATAACCTGAGCATACTGTTTAATTTTAGCCAGCTCCGGGAAATGCCAAAAACCCACCAGCACTAGTGTCTTTCAATTTAATGGCCAATACGCAGCCGAGAGTCATGACTTCTTCCGTTGCGTTAGCGGAGGAGACGGCATTCACAAAGTTTGGATCCCAAAAGCTCCAGACTGATCCACTTTTCTCCTCCGAGACAATCCACTTGCTACGCGCTGCTTGCCAGCTTGGACTGGCTTTCAGCTGCTCTATCCATTTCAACGTTGTGTTTGCAACCTCGCAACCAACGGCGTGCGCTGTATACGAATGGCCATGTAACAAAGCTGTCGCCTTTTCATCACTGAGGAACGCATTGAATATGTGTTCGGATGCCAACGTGGCAGAAAGAGGGACCAGCCCTCCTGTCAAAATCTTGGCATTGACAGAAATATCAGGGCTTACGCCGAGGAGAGGTCCAGCGCTTTGCATGCCAATGCGATAAAGGCCTATAAATACTTCGTCGAATATGACAGGCATACCAGACCAGTCAGTACCCAGTTGTTGTTTTTTCCCGCGTACGACATTAATCATAACTCGCTGAAACAATGGGTCAACAAATACCATACCACCCGCGCCCATGAGAAGCGGTTCAAGAACAAGCGCAGCGAGCTTTGGTCCACCTTGTCGTTCCAAGCTGTTCAGGGCCTGCCGGACGTATGCTGTATAAGTTTCCGCTAGCGGCGTCTGTAAGCGGGTATCGATGTCATAGACCCACTCGATTGAACGAGCCGAAATGTGAGCTGAACCGGCCAAATCGGCGATGGCGGACGGAAGGGAAATGGTCACCACGTTCTGACGTATTCCAACGGAGGGGGGGTCAAACCAATAGCCCTTTGCGTTGTGCCATTCGCACGTGTAGACTCCTGCCTCTTCACAAGCGTCCATAGCACCAATCGTATCTCCGTGATAGCTGCCTTTTAGGCCCAAAACGCCAAGGGACTTTTGCTCCAATCTGGAGATTGATTTACCATGTCTTAAGGTGTAAGCACGTAATGCCATCTTTAAAGCAACCTCCATCCCCGTTGAACCGTTATCGGAGTAGAATACTCGTGATGCCCAGCCTTTACCAGGGCCCTGGCGCACGAGGCGTTCCGCTAAATTTAATGCTGGGAGATGAATGGCTTTCGGGAACATGACATGACCGTAGCGACCGCTCGCCTTGGCAGCTGCAAGGCCCAGGGCCGGATGGCCGTGACCGAAGGTTTGGGTCCACCATGACGCAGAAGAATCAAACACAGGCATCAATAAGGAAGAGTTCTGAGACGCCGTATCCTTGCCGTTTTGAAAGGTACTGAAGAAGTCCGAGTGTGCGCTATCGATGACCGTGACATCCTTTTCGTCTTTCACAAGTCCGTGCTGCACAAATGGCCACCAGATAGTGTCCAGTGTTCTTCTCGGCATCGTCTCTAGTTCATGCAGCCGCTTTTCATGACATTCGTTCAAGTGATCTATGACTGTAAATATGCCGTTTGTCCCGCCGTCAGGAACAAGTGTCGAATAGTAATTATTTGTAAGCTTGACATTCTCTGACGATTCAGGGTGTAGAGGCGGCGGCGGTTCGAATGCTGAGAGATGAATTCCACGTTCTGCAAAGTAGGGCGATAGATACTCCCAGTTTCGATAGTACGCGTCACGAAACATGACAACGGCATCGATGATGTAGCCACGCAGAAGCAGAGATTCATAGGATGATATTGTTGACGAAATTCCACCAAGCTTGGAGTCGCCCACGAGGATTGTAGGGAAGAACAGAGGCCTATAGAAATCGGCCTGTGTGGTGCCAGACAGGGTTGGACTATGAACGCCTAGAAGGACAGACACGGTCAGTATAGTCCAAATTTATGGAAGTGAACTATATGGCCCATGCTAACCTCCCGCAGTCTCTATATACATGTGCGTGCTTTTGGAGATATTTGACGCAGATCGTTGCACATACTCGGAAATAGATCTTAATATAGTTTCATCTCTTGGGATCTGTTCCATCATTAGCGGCTGATGAACTTACGCCACAACTAAATCCACTCACGTTTGCAGTGTTTTTCAGCCTTGCAGCCAAATGTGGACTGACGGGCTCGTCGTAACGGAATAAACAGTGGGTTGTGATAAGATTTGGTGCACCCCCATGTCGAATGACATGCCTGTTGTAATTCAGCGCTGACCTGTGTAGTTGTGATTATTATGTACCTGTCATCGGCGTCTTCAAGTCGACCCGTGCTTATCGGCTTTAGATAAAAGACAGGTGTATTTCTAGTTACAGACGCGCGTATCAAGGCAGACGTTAGGATGGTCTTGCCCACATCTGTATTTGCCCCGAAAAATTTGGTGAATACGCAGGAGATTGTAGAGAAGAGACATTGCATGTATCAATCGTCTCTCCGGTCCATCATATCATGCATCATGCATCATGCGTCACGCGTCAAATAACACGTGGATTGCGCTGGTAAAATTTCACAAGGCATTTATCCAGACGCTCCTTCCATTTAAAGTACGGAGGGCCGCTTCGTCGCACCAGGGACCGCAAACTTCTCTCTCAATATAGCCAATTTCGACCGATATTCATCCATGCCAATATATGCCCCACACAGGCGTCGCTTGCCACTGAAGGCTGATCGACCGTGAAGAACTCTATGATTATCGATAACTACGTGGATTGAGATTCCGTGCATAGCAATAGCGGGAATAGACTTACCAACTGCAGTCCCTGGTCTTAGCTGGACCCAATACTCAGAATCCGGGCTCTTAATGTTTGTGTTCCAAATCCTGATCGCATTATACCTGCAAAGTTGAGATATTCTGTAAGGAAGGCCACGCAAATGTAGCTTACCATTTGTCCACCATGCTAGGTTCAAGATGACTCATGACACTCCTGTCATCGTTGTTCCAGCGAACCTGCATGAGCTGGCCTGCGGAATCGTGTCGGAGAGCCGGGTAACCGATAATAGGATTAGGACGGTATAATGCAGTAGCTTCTCCCGCGGCGTGGCTGGGAACAGGAACCTGGGAAAGGGTTTCATATGCATCAGGATGCAATTCCTTGAGGATAGAAGCGACATAAAATCCATCCACTAGAAGGGTAGCACCCCCGGAACCATCCGAATGCGAAAGAAGATGGAATAATTGTAAGCCGCACGGGTCAGTCTAAGATGAGATCAGCATAGGTGATAATTGCATGCTCTGAAGCTCACAAAATATGTGGTGTCAGTATGAGCACCTAAGGCCATGGTGGTGTAAGCTGTATCACCCTTGGCCAAGTCGGACGTGAATTCCCAGAACAAACCATCTACGTAGCTTAGTGGCGATTGGTGCTTGATTTACTCAAATTACCGACATTGTGTTTCTCGAATAAAACTTATTCGCCTTGATAACTCTTCTGTGGCCTCGGGTGTGACTGGTACACCAGAGATGAAGCAAAAGCCAAATCGCTCCTGCCGCAGGTCTCAGGAATAGAAGCTACTTGTATCAATGAATACTTACAACGTAGGTCAACCATTTGAATAAACCCGCGTCGCCGTCTGCCATTGCATCCTCGTATGTTACACTTGGTGGGGATTGCTCAATTTTGGAAGTCCATAGAATCTTTCTAAAATAAAATAAATACTTGAAAGACGTACAGCCGATTGGAACGCACTCGTCGTGGGCAAGTCTGCGAAGTGGAGGATCGTAGGAATTATCCTGGAGCCATGACCACGGGTATATAGATATATGAGAATCGGGCCCTATGATTATGACGCGTAAAACCAAGATAGGCGATAGAAACAATTGACTACTGTACATGTCACTTGCAGACCATCTGTCATCGCAGACACGTTGATGGGAGCGATGTCGGTTGGTATCTAGCAGCATTCTCAGAAGGTTTACAGCGTCATAATTTAGGCTCACCTCGAACGTATTCAACAGCCGTTGTTTGGTAATGGGATGGAAACAATGTAGACAACGGCAGTGGTCTCTCAACCAGATGCTGTGACTATCGGCAGGGAGTGAAGCAAGTTTATGGTTGTATAAGGAAGGAACGTACAATCTGGACCAAGTGCGCATGTCCCATCCAATGGATATCTTACGCTCGTTTTTACTGACAAGTGGTAGATTGTCTGCAGTCACATCGGGTAGCTTTGATAACGGTTCCGCTGCAGAACCCAAAGCCGATGAAGATATGCAGGACGCTGACCGATGAGTTGCTATATCTGCCAGCTGCATGTATTTCTGTGCTGGATGAAGAGATAACGGATATGATATCGACGTGCTACCAGGCCTGATGAGATGCCTTGCAGTTATGCGAGTCCGGAGGCGCGTCGCAGCGAGACATTGTGAGGTGATGAGAGATCTAAGCATGGTGTCAGATGCTGGGAAACGGAAGAGATGCCAGCAAATATACGACGAACTCGTCTCCAATCGAGCATAGCAGGCCACTGAATGGCTGTAGAGTATTTGCCAGTATACATTGGTATATTCGTTACACGAGAGGCTCGGAAAAAATCGGAAATTAATCGGCCGACTCTCGAGAACATTGAAATAGCAGCAACATTTCGTTTCGACACCGCAACCCCACCATGGCTTCCATCGTCTCCCGCTCTGCTTCTCAGGCTCTGCGTGCCGCTTCGCGCCGCGCTCCTCAAGCCGTTTCAAAAGCCGCCATTGCTTCTCGCCAATACTCTCTCCTTGCCCGCGCTGCAGCTGGAAAAACTGTTCAACCCATTCCCGTAGGCGATTTCATCCAAGTACACATGATCATATCCTCATTTTTCAAAGGGAACCCGTGGCGTCAAAACTCTCGACTTTGCAGGCACTAAGGAAGTCGTCTACGAGCGAAGTGATTGGCCGTTGCCCAAGCTTCAGGAGTACTTCAAGAACGATACCCTTGCTCTAATTGGCTATGGTTCGCAAGGACATGGTCAAGGTCTCAATGCTCGCGATAATGGCTTGAACGTCATTGTTGGTGTCCGTAAGGACGGCGAGAGTTGGAAGCAGGCCTATGGAAGACGGCTGGGTATGAACATTTCCGCGTTATGGTGAATTGTTTCTCAGTGTTCATAGGTGCCAGGAAAGACCCTCTTCCCGATAGACGAGGCCATCAAAAAGGGAACCATCATCATGAATTTGCTGTCTGATGCAGCACAATCTCAAACTTGGCCCCAAGTTGCTCCGTTGTTGACCAAGGACAAAACCTTGTACTTCTCGCACGGTTTCTCGGTAGTGTTTAAGGAGGACACGAAAGTTGTCCCTCCTTCGGGACATTGATGTCATTCTCGTGGCTCCCAAGGGATCTGGTCGTACCGTCCGCACCTTGTTCAAAGAAGGTCGCGGCATCAACGCGAGTGTCGCTGTGTGGCAGGATGTCTCAGGCAAGGCTCAAGAAAAGGCAGTTGCCTTGGGCGTTGGCGTTGGCGCCGGTTACATGTATGACACTACATTTAAAAAAGAAGTCTATTCTGATCTGTACGGTGAACGTGGTGTCGTATGTGCATTTTATATATTCTTAATCATCCATTCTCATGTTGTTCTAGCTCATGGGTGGCATCCAAGGAATGTTCCTGGCTCAGTACCATGTCCTGAGGAAGAACGGTCACTCACCGTCGGAAGCCTTCAACGAAACTGTCGAGGAGGCAACCCAGTCTTTGTTCCCTCTGATCGGTGCCAAGGGGTGAGTGACGATATGCTCAAGCTGCCCATGTATCTAAGGCAGGATATAGTATGGATTACATGTACAATGCGTGCTCGACGACGGCCCGCCGAGGTGCCTTGGACTGGGCTCCGATTTTCGAAAAGGCCAACTTGCCCGTTTTCGAAGCGCTTTATGAGAGTGTGAGGAACGGCACCGAGACTCGTAAATCGTTGGAATTTAACGGTCGTTCAACTTACCGCCAAGATCTTGCGAAGGAACTTGCCGAGATTGACAATCAAGAGATCTGGCGTGCAGGTACGTGTTGAAGTTTATATCATGCTTTGGTACTTCATTGTACTCCAGGCAAAGTTGTGCGGTCGTTGCGCCCTGATTACAAGCCTGGTTCCGAATAGATTTTTCCCATAGAATTAAAACTATAGTGCATATCTTTCATTGGCTATTACTGTGTTATCTACACCGACATCTCACATTTTAGCAATGCATTCTATTGAACTAGCGACTCTTGTTCATTCCCATTTGAATCTTGAACCAAGTCTTGAGGTTAAGTTTGTCAGTGGCTTCTATCATGGAGCTCATGTTTTCAACTTCACGCAGTCCAATTTTAGCGTTGGCAATACGCAGTGGAGTATTGAGTGGAATTGTATCAACATGGCGAAATTCAAGGTAGCGAAGACCTGAGAAGAGCACGTGAGCTGTTGGACACGACTTTCTTGAGCTGCTGCGGAACACATACTTCTCGCACTTTCTAGAAATATTTTGATGGCATAACTTGTACCGTCAAATATCAGCACGCCTGGTCTGCCTATCTAAACTGTTGCTCTTTGCATCCGTATCCATTTTCGCGATGCGATTCCCTACCTTGACAATCCCAGATATGTTAGCATCGGCGGCATGCTTTTTTAGCCTGCGCAACTTTGCACGGCTTCGGATATCTACTTCAAACTTAGTGCTTCCAACAGCCGTACGAGAAAGACTGACGATGCGTGCGTGTAATTGAAATGAACAACATTGAAGTATAAATAGATGCGATAAGATGACGACATCGATGATTCGATGATTGACAAGTGTTTATCTCTTGTGAGGCGCTCTCGTCCAGTCCTCGCTTCTCTTCCTCGCCTTCACAGAATGACTGTCAAAACTATCGCCGTCCTTGATGAAGCAGAAATTCAGGATGGTCAAATGTGCATTTTAGGTAGACACCGACACCCGAAATACTCATCGATATCGTAGGAAGCAAGTGGAGTTTGACAAAGGCAGTGTCCTTCTGTCACGTATTGGAGACAAGATACATGCCACTAGCGCTTTTTGCACGCATTACGGGGCACCTCTCGTCAAGGGGATATTGACTTCTGATGGTCGTGTTGTCTGGTATGTGTCCCGTTAGGTTCGAGCATGTGCAACATTCATCAAGCGTCCATCAGTCCATGGCACGGAGGCAAGCAGCACTCATTCACTGAACTAGTTCCTTAACATATATTTTGTAGCTTGTTTCAATGTTTGCACCGGAGACATTGGTCCGTATCAGCAACTACATGATATCTGGGATTGACTAATATTTGGCAGAGGATGCCCCCGCACCAGCCGCTATCCATTCTTTCAAGACCCACGTGAAAGATGGAAAGGTTTATGTCACGGCAAACCAGGATGATACTCTCAAGGAGAACAAGAGTCGCCAAGCAACGTTGCATAGCACAGGTCATGAAGTTGGTCAGAAAGGATTGATCATTGTTGGCGGTGGTTCAGGAGCCCTCCATTCCGTGGAAAGTCTGAGAGAGGTGATTTAGAATTATTAGTCCACGGGAATAAACTTAGCGGGGTCAGCACGGCTATAGCGCACCAATCACGATACTCTCGAAAGAGACGTACCTGCCCATTGATCGGTCAGCACTTGGTTGTCAGTTAGTCTGCTATGCACTAAAGGGGAAATAAAGGACGAAGCTTAGCAAAGCTTTGATTACCAACCCCGGCCAAATCGAGTGGAAGACAGCAGCAGATTTGAAGATCAAGTACGGAACTAACATCCGCCTCGGAGTTGTAAGTAGCCCCCCGAATCAGATTGCCTACTATTGATCATTATACAGGAAGTAACTTCAGTCGATCTAGCAAACAAGAAGGTTATCTTGGACGGCGGTAAAGACTCACTTCCATACGATAAATTGATTTTGGCCACTGGAGGAACGCCTCGCCGTTTACCCATTGAAGGAGCTAATTTTGAGAACGTATATACTTTCCGAGGCATATCGGACTCGCAAAAAGTCAATGAGGGTAAATATTTTCTTGCTGGTCTTCGCTGTTAATGACACCTGGCCCCAGCTGCCCAGGAAGGAAAGAGAGTGGTAGTTATTGGAAGTTCATTTATCAGCATGGAACTTGTCGTCGCAATTTCCAAACGGAAGCTCGCGTCGATCGACGTCATTGGAACGGCGCAGTACCCATTCGAAGCGATACTTGGTAAAGAAGTTGGGGCAGGGTTAATGAAGGTTGCTATCGCGAACTCCTGCATGATTTGAAAGCTAAACTAACCATTCTCAGTATCACGAGTCTCAAGGCGTTAGATTCCATATGTCGACAAGGGTAGAAAGGATTGTTCCTTCCGAGGATAATCCGAACATCGCCGCTAGTGTCGTGATCAATGGCCACACAATACCTGCTGACTCTATTATCATGGGTGTTGGTGTGATCCCAGCAACAGATTTTTTAACAGGCAGCGGCATTGAGGTTGAGAAGAACGGAGGTATCAGAGTTGACGAGTACCTGAGAGTTAGAAGTGTCAACAGTAATGACGTGTACGCAATTGGTGGGTGCTAGTAATAAAGCAGCCATTTTCTCATTGATTGTCTCTATAGGCGATATTGCAATTTATCCTCAGATCCATGGAGAAGAGACCAGGATAGAGCACTGGAACGTAAATCATCTGGTCTTCTCCTCGAGTAAATCCGTTCAGCTCCCATTAGGTGGCCGGTAACCAAGGCCGTGCTGTTGGAAAGACGATTGCGGGTAGTCCCCAACCATTTGTAAAGATCCCTATTTTCTGGAGTGCCTGTGAGTTTGCCGATGTGTCCTTTAGCTGATGCCGCTCACGTCGGACCCAATAGTGGGTCAGCAATTAAGGTACTGTGGAATTGGGCATCAGTACGACGATGTCATCATCAAGGGAGATCCGGGAGAAATGAAGGTATGTCGTGTACATTGTTCCACATGAAGCATAACATAATTTTATGCAGTTTATAGCTTTCTATGTCAAGCAGGGGAAGGTGGTTGCCGTTGCAAGGTAGAATTATCATGCTTGCGATTGATCACATAACCGAGCTCGTAGCATGCAAAATGACCCTGTCGTTTCCAAAGCTTCCGAGTTGCTTCGTCTGGGTCTCATGCCGACGCCCGAAGAGTTGAGGGAAGGAAAGGTAAGGCTCTTTCTATACGTCGAGCTATCATTGACCACATTGACCAGAATCTGCTGTCTGTGGATATTAGTTCGGTGAATAGGGTGGCTTAACTCAAATACTGATGTAATGCGATTTTGTCACAACGTGACTCATGTATTCAGAATCTCATTTCTAACTTCCACTCGCGACAAAGGGTTTAGGGTTCGGTGAATAGCTAATGTCGTCCTCAAATG